>CM041738.1:10831349-12031349 GCA_023373845.1 Nibea coibor
ATGAAAGGTGATTTCTGCCTAAATATGACTTGATCTGATTCTAGAGCATCATAATATAAAGATCTGAGCTCACAGGACACCTTGGAATTCTTGTAAAGGACCGTTACAACACAAAATGGGCAATTTCACCTGCCAAAAATTGATTGAAGGCATTTTCACCTGCCATAAATTCATTGAAGGCCAAACGCAGTTAATGAAAGGTGATTTCTGCCTAAATAAGACTTGATCTGATTTTAGAGCATCATAATATAAAGATCTGAGCTCATAGGACAGCTTGGAATTCTTGTAAAGGGCCGTTACAACCCAAAATGGGCATTTTCACCTGCTGAAAATGGGCATTTTCACCTGCCATAAATTGATTGAAGGCCAAACGCAGTTAATGAAAGGTGATTTCTGCATAAATGTATCTCCGTCTGATTCTAGAGCTTCATAATATAAAGATCTGAACGCACAGGACAGCTTGGAATTCTTGTAAGGGAGAATTACAAAACAAAATGGGCATTTTCACCTGCTGAAAATTCATTGAAGGCATTTTCACCTGCTGAAAATTCATTGAAGGCATTTTCACTTGCCATAAATTGATTGAAGGCCAAACGCAGTTAATGAAAGGTGATTTCTGCCTAAATATGACTTGATCTGATTCTAGAGCATCATAATATAAAGATCTGAGCTCACAGGACAGCTTGGAATTCTAGTAAAGGACCATTACAACACAAAATGGCCATTTTCACCTGCCATAAATTGATTGAAGGCCAAACGCAGTCAATGAAAGGTGATTTCTGCATAAATATATCTTCGTCTGATTCTAGAGCTTCATAATATAAAGATCTGAGCTCACAGGACACCTTGGAATTCTTGTAAGGGACCATTACAACACAAAATGGGCATTTTCACCTGCCAAAAATTGATTGAAGGCATTTTCACTTGCCATAAATTGATTGAAGGCCAAACGCAGTTAATGAAAGGTGATTTCTGCATAAATATATATTCGTCTGATAATAGAGCATCATAATATAAAGATCTGAGCTCACAGGACAGCTTGGAATTCTTGTAAAGGACCATTACAACCCAAAATGGGCATTTTCACTTGCCATAAATTGATTGAAGGCCAAACGCAGTTAATGAAAGGTGATTTCTGCCTAAATATGACTTGATCTGATTCTAGAGAATGATAATATAAATATCTGAGCTCACAGGACAGCTTGGAATTCTTGCAAAGGACCGTTACAACACAACATGGGTAATTTCACCTGCCAAAAATTGATTGAAGGCATTTTCACCTGCCAAAAATTGATTGAAGGCCAAACGCAGTTAATGAAAGGTGATTGCTGCATAAATATATCTTCGTCTGATTCTAGAGCTTCATAATATAAAGATCTGAATGCACAGGACAGCTTGGAATTCTTGTAAGGGAGCATTACAACACAAAATGGGCATTTTCACCTGCCAAAAATTGATTGAAGGCATTTTCACTTGCCATAATTGATTGAAGGCCAAACGCAGTTAATGAAAGGTGATTTCTGCCTAAATATGACTTGATCTGATTCTAGAGCATCATAATATAAAGATCTGAGCTCACAGGACACCTTGGAATTCTTGTAAGGGAGCATTACAACACAAAATGGGCAATTTCACCTGCCAAAAATTGATTGAAGGCATTTTCACCTGCCATAAATTGATTGAAGGCCAAATGCAGTTAATGAAAGGTGATTTCTGCCTAAATATGACTTGATCTGATTGTAGAGCATCATAATATAAAGATCTGAGCTCACAGGACACCTTGGAATTCTTGTAAGGGAGCATTACAACACAAAATGGGCATTTTCACCTGCCAAAAATTGATTGAAGGCCAAACACCGTCAATGGAAGGTGATTTCTGCCTAAATATGACTTGATATGATTCTAGAGCATCATAATATAAAGATCTGAGCTCACAAGACAGTTTGGATTTTTTGTAAAGGACCATTACAACCCAAAATGGGCATTTTTCTCTGCTGAAAATGGGCATTTTCACCTGCCATAAATTGATTGAAGGCCAAACGCAGTTAATGAAAGGTGATTGCTGCATAAATATATCTTCGTCTGATTCTAGAGCATCATAATATAAAGATCTGAGCTCACAGGACAGCTTGGAATTCTTGTAAGGGAGCATTACAAAACAAAATGGGCATTTTCACCTGCTGAAAATTCATTGAAGGCATTTTCACTTGCCATAAATTGATTGAAGGCCATGCGCAGTTAATGAAAGGTCATTTCTGCCTAAATATGACTTGATCTGATTCTAGAGCATCATAATATAAAGATCTGAGCTCACAGGACAGTTTGGATTTTTTTGTAAAGGACCATTACAACACAAAATGGGCATTTTTCTCTGCTGAAAATGGGCATTTTCACCTGCCATAAATTGATTGAAGGCCAAACGCAGTTAATGAAAGGTGATTTCTGGATAAATATATCTTCGTCTGATAATAGAGCATCATAATATAAAGATCTGAGCTCACAGGACAGCTTGGAATTCTTGTAAAGGACCATTACAACACAAAATGGGCATTTTCACTTGCCATAAATTGATTGAAGGCCAAACGCAGTTAATGAAAGGTGATTTCTGCCTAAATATGACTTGATCTGATTCTAGAGAATCATAATATAAATATCTGAGCTCACAGGACAGCTTGGAATTCTTGTAAGGGACCATTACAACACAAAATGGGTCATTTCACCTGCCAAAAATTGATTGAAGGCATTTTCACCTGCCATAAATTGATTGAAGGCCAAATGCAGTTAATGAAAGGTGATTTCTGCCTAAATATGACTTGACCTGATTCTAGAGGATCATAATATAAAGATCTGAGCTCACAGGACAGCTTGGAATTCTTATAAGGGACCATGACAACACAAAATGGGCAATTTCACCTGCCATAAATTGATTGAAGGCCAAACGCAGTTAATGAAAGGTGATTTCTGCCTAAATATGACTTGACCTGATTCTAGAGCATCATAATATAAGGATCTGAGCTCACAGGACACCTTGGAATTCTTGTAAAGGACCATTACAACCCAAAATGGGCAATTTCACCTGCTGAAAATGGGCATTTTCACCTGCCATAAATTGATAAATTGAGTACAGTTAATGAAAGGTGATTTCTGCCTAAATATGACTTGGTCTGATTCTAGAGCATCCTAATATAAAGATCTGAGCTCACAGGACAGCTTGGAATTCTTGTAAAGGTCCATTACAACACAAAATGGGCAATTTCACCTGCCAAACATTGATTGAAGGCATTTTCACCTGCCATAAATTGATTGAAGGCCAAACGCAGTTAATGAAAGGTGATTTCTGCATAAATATATCTTCATCTGATTCTAGAGCATCATAATATAAAGATCTGAATGCACAGGACAGCTTGGAATTCTTGTAAAGGTCTATTACAACACAAAATGGGCATTTTCACCTGCCATAAATTGATTGAAGGCCAAACGCAGTTAATGAAAGGTGATTTCTGCCTAAATATGACTTGACCTGATTCAAGAGCATCATAATATAAAGATCTGAGCTCACAGGACACCTTGGAATTCTTGTAAAGGACCATTACAACACAAAATGGGCAATTTCACCTGCTGAAAATGGGCATTTTCACCTGCCATAAATTGATAAATTGAGTACAGTTAATGAAAGGTGATTTCTGCCTAAATATGACTTGGTCTGAGTCTAGAGCATCATAATATAAAGATCTGAGCTCACAGGACAGCTTGGATATTTTTGTAAAGGACCATTACAACCCAAAATGGGCATTTTCCCCTGCTGAAAATGGGCATTTTCACCTGCCATGAAATGATTGAAGGCATTTTCACTTGCCATAAATTGATTGAAGGCCAAACGCAGTTAATGAAAGGTGATTGCTGCATAAATATATCTTCGTCTGATTCTAGAGCATCATAAAATAAATATCTGAATGCACAGGACAGCTTGGAATTCTTGTAAGGGAGCATTACAACCCAAAATGGGCATTTTCACCTGCCATAAATTGATTGAAGGCATTTTCACCTGCCATAAATTGATTGAAGGCCAAATGCAGTTAATGAAAGGTGATTTCTGCCTAATTATGACTTGACCTGATTCTAGAGGATCATAATATAAAGATCTGAGCTCACAGGACAGCTTGGAATTCTTATAAGGGACCATTACAACACAAAATGGGCAATTTCACCTGCCAAAAATTGATTGAAGGCCAAACACAGTTAATGAAAGGTGATTTCTGCCTAAACATGACTTGATCTGATTCTAGAGCATCATAATATAAAGATCTGAGCTCACAGGACACCTTGGAATTCTTGTAAGGGAGCATTACAACACAAAATGGGCATTTTCACCTGCCAAAAATTGATTGAAGGCATTTTCACCTGCCATAAATTGATTGAAGGCCAAACGCAGTTAATGAAAGGTGATTTCTGCCTAAATAAGGACTTGATCTGATTCTAGAGCATCACAATATAAAGATCTGAATGCACAGGACAGCTTGGAATTCTTGTAAAGGAGCATTACAACACAAAATGGGCATTTTCACTTGCCGTAAATTGATTGAAGGCCAAACGCAGTTAATGAAAGGTGATTTCTGCCTAAATATGACTTGATCTGATTCTAGAGGATCATAATATAAAGATCTGAACTCACAGGACAGCTTGGATATTTTTTAAAGGAACGTTACAACCCAAAATGGACAGTTTCACCTGCTGAAAATGGACATTTTCACTTGCCATAAATTGATTGAAGGCCAAACGCAGTTAATGAAAGGTGATTTCTGCCTAAATATGACTTGATCTGATTCTAGAGCTTCATAATATAAAGATCTGAGCTCGCAGGACACCTTGGAATTCTTGTAAGGGACCATTACAACACAAAATGGGCAATTTCACCTGCCAAAAATTGATTGAAGGCATTTTCACCTGCCATAAATTGATTGAAGGCCAAACGCAGTTAATGAAAGGTGATTTCTGGATAAATATATCTTCGTCTGATTCTAGAGCATCATAATATAAAGATCTGAGCTCACAGGACAGCTTGGATTTTTTGTAAAGGACCGTTACAACCCAAAATGGACATTTTCACCTGCTGAAAATGGGCATTTTCACTTGCCATAAATTGATTGAAGGCCAAACGCAGTTAATGAAAGGTGATTTCCGCATAAATGTATCTTTGTCTGATTCTAGAGCTTCATAATATAAAGATCTGAACGCACAGGACAGCTTGGAATTCTTGTAAGGGAGCATTACAAAACAAAATGGGCATTTTCACCTGCTGAAAATTCATTGAAGGCATTTTCACTTGCCATAAATTGATTGAAGGCCAAACGCAGTTAATGAAAGGTGATTTCTGCCTAAATATGACTTGATCTGATTCTAGAGGATCATAATATAAAGATCTGAACTCACAGGACAGCTTGGATGTTTTTTAAAGGAACGTTACAACCCAAAATGGACAGTTTCACCTGCTGAAAATGGGCATTTTCACTTGCCATAAATTGATTGAAGGCCAAACGCAGTTAATGAAAGGTGATTTCTGCCTAAATATGACTTGATCTGATTCTAGAGCTTCATAATATAAAGATCTGAGCTCGCAGGACACCTTGGAATTCTTGTAAGGGACCATTAAAACACAAAATGGGCAATTTCACCTGCCAAAAATTGATTGAAGGCATTTTCACCTGCCATAAATTGATTGAAGGCCAAACGCAGTTAATGAAAGGTTATTGCTGCATAAATATATCTTCGTCTGATTCTAGAGCTTCATAATATAAAGACCTGAGCTCACAGGACAGCTTGTAATTCTTGTAAAGGAGCATTACAACACAAAATGGGCATTTTCACCTGCCATAAATTGATTGAAGGCCAAACGCAGTTAATGAAAGGTGATTTCTGCCTAAATATGACTTGATCTGATTCTAGAGCACCATAATATAAAGATCCGAGCTCACAGGACAGCTTGGATTTTTTGTAAAGGACCATTACAACCCAAAATGGGCACTTTCACCTGCTGAAAATGGGCAATTTCACCTGCCAAAAATTGATTGAAGGCATTTTCACCTGCCATAAATTGATTGAAGGCCAAATGCAGTTAATGAAAGGTGATTTCTGCCTAAATATGACTTGACCTGATTCTAGAGCATCATAATATAAAGATCTGAGCTCACAGGACAGCTTGGAATTCTTGTAAGGGAGCATTACAACACAAAATGGGCATTTTCACCTGCTGAAAATTGATTGAAGGCATTTTTACCTGCCATAAATTGATTGAAGGCCAAACGCAGTTAATGAAAGGTGATTTCTGCCTAAATATGACTTGATCTGATTCTAGAGCATCATAATATAAAGATCTGAGCTCACAGGACACCTTGGAATTCTTGTAAAGGACCATTACAACACAAAATGGGCAATTTCACCTGCCAAAAATTGATTGAAGGCATTTTCACCTGCCATAAATTCATTGAGGCCAAACGCAGTTAATGAAAGGTGATTTCTGCCTAAATAAGACTTGATCTGATTTTAGAGCATCATAATATAAAGATCTGAGCTCATAGGACAGCTTGGAATTCTTGTAAAGGGCCGTTACAACCCAAAATGGGCATTTTCACCTGCTGAAAATGGGCATTTTCACCTGCCATAAATTGATTGAAGGCCAAACGCAGTTAATGAAAGGTGATTTCTGCCTAAATATGACTTGATCTGATTCTAGAGCTTCATAATATAAAGATCTGAGCTCGCAGGACACCTTGGAATTCTTGTAAGGGACCATTACAACACAAAATGGGCAATTTCACCTGCCAAAAATTGATTGAAGGCATTTTCACCTGCCATAAATTGATTGAAGGCCAAACGCAGTTAATGAAAGGTTATTGCTGCATAAATATATCTTCGTCTGATTCTAGAGCTTCATAATATAAAGACCTGAGCTCACAGGACAGCTTGTAATTCTTGTAAAGGAGCATTACAACACAAAATGGGCATTTTCACCTGCCATAAATTGATTGAAGGCCAAACGCAGTTAATGAAAGGTGATTTCTGCCTAAATATGACTTGATCTGATTCTAGAGCACCATAATATAAAGATCCGAGCTCACAGGACAGCTTGGATTTTTTGTAAAGGACCATTACAACCCAAAATGGGCACTTTCACCTGCTGAAAATGGGCATTTTCACCTGCCAAAAATTGATTGAAGGCATTTTCACCTGCCATAAATTGATTGAAGGCCAAATGCAGTTAATGAAAGGTGATTTCTGCCTGAATATGACTTGACCTGATTCTAGAGCATCATAATATAAAGATCTGAGCTCACAGGACAGCTTGGAATTCTTGTAAGGGAGCATTACAACACAAAATGGGCATTTTCACCTGCTGAAAATTGATTGAAGGCATTTTTACCTGCCATAAATTGATTGAAGGCCAAACGCAGTTAATGAAAGGTGATTTCTGCCTAAATATGACTTGATCTGATTCTAGAGCATCATAATATAAAGATCTGAGCTCACAGGACACCTTGGAATTCTTGTAAAGGACCGTTACAACACAAAATGGGCAATTTCACCTGCCAAAAATTGATTGAAGGCATTTTCACCTGCCATAAATTCATTGAAGGCCAAACGCAGTTAATGAAAGGTGATTTCTGCCTAAATAAGACTTGATCTGATTTTAGAGCATCATAATATAAAGATCTGAGCTCATAGGACAGCTTGGAATTCTTGTAAAGGGCCGTTACAACCCAAAATGGGCATTTTCACCTGCTGAAAATGGGCATTTTCACCTGCCATAAATTGATTGAAGGCCAAACGCAGTTAATGAAAGGTGATTTCTGCATAAATGTATCTCCGTCTGATTCTAGAGCTTCATAATATAAAGATCTGAACGCACAGGACAGCTTGGAATTCTTGTAAGGGAGAATTACAAAACAAAATGGGCATTTTCACCTGCTGAAAATTCATTGAAGGCATTTTCACCTGCTGAAAATTCATTGAAGGCATTTTCACTTGCCATAAATTGATTGAAGGCCAAACGCAGTTAATGAAAGGTGATTTCTGCCTAAATATGACTTGATCTGATTCTAGAGCATCATAATATAAAGATCTGAGCTCACAGGACAGCTTGGAATTCTAGTAAAGGACCATTACAACACAAAATGGCCATTTTCACCTGCCATAAATTGATTGAAGGCCAAACGCAGTCAATGAAAGGTGATTTCTGCATAAATATATCTTCGTCTGATTCTAGAGCTTCATAATATAAAGATCTGAGCTCACAGGACACCTTGGAATTCTTGTAAGGGACCATTACAACACAAAATGGGCATTTTCACCTGCCAAAAATTGATTGAAGGCATTTTCACTTGCCATAAATTGATTGAAGGCCAAACGCAGTTAATGAAAGGTGATTTCTGCATAAATATATATTCGTCTGATAATAGAGCATCATAATATAAAGATCTGAGCTCACAGGACAGCTTGGAATTCTTGTAAAGGACCATTACAACCCAAAATGGGCATTTTCACTTGCCATAAATTGATTGAAGGCCAAACGCAGTTAATGAAAGGTGATTTCTGCCTAAATATGACTTGATCTGATTCTAGAGAATGATAATATAAATATCTGAGCTCACAGGACAGCTTGGAATTCTTGCAAAGGACCGTTACAACACAACATGGGTAATTTCACCTGCCAAAAATTGATTGAAGGCATTTTCACCTGCCAAAAATTGATTGAAGGCCAAACGCAGTTAATGAAAGGTGATTGCTGCATAAATATATCTTCGTCTGATTCTAGAGCTTCATAATATAAAGATCTGAATGCACAGGACAGCTTGGAATTCTTGTAAGGGAGCATTACAACACAAAATGGGCATTTTCACCTGCCAAAAATTGATTGAAGGCATTTTCACTTGCCATAATTGATTGAAGGCCAAACGCAGTTAATGAAAGGTGATTTCTGCCTAAATATGACTTGATCTGATTCTAGAGCATCATAATATAAAGATCTGAGCTCACAGGACACCTTGGAATTCTTGTAAGGGAGCATTACAACACAAAATGGGCAATTTCACCTGCCAAAAATTGATTGAAGGCATTTTCACCTGCCATAAATTGATTGAAGGCCAAATGCAGTTAATGAAAGGTGATTTCTGCCTAAATATGACTTGATCTGATTGTAGAGCATCATAATATAAAGATCTGAGCTCACAGGACACCTTGGAATTCTTGTAAGGGAGCATTACAACACAAAATGGGCATTTTCACCTGCCAAAAATTGATTGAAGGCCAAACACCGTCAATGGAAGGTGATTTCTGCCTAAATATGACTTGATATGATTCTAGAGCATCATAATATAAAGATCTGAGCTCACAAGACAGTTTGGATTTTTTGTAAAGGACCATTACAACCCAAAATGGGCATTTTTCTCTGCTGAAAATGGGCATTTCACCTGCCATAAATTGATTGAAGGCCAAACGCAGTTAATGAAAGGTGATTGCTGCATAAATATATCTTCGTCTGATTCTAGAGCATCATAATATAAAGATCTGAGCTCACAGGACAGCTTGGAATTCTTGTAAGGGAGCATTACAAAACAAAATGGGCATTTTCACCTGCTGAAAATTCATTGAAGGCATTTTCACTTGCCATAAATTGATTTGAAGGCCATGCGCAGTTAATGAAAGGTCATTTCTGCCTAAATATGACTTGATCTGATTCTAGAGCATCATAATATAAAGATCTGAGCTCACAGGACAGTTTGGATTTTTTTGTAAAGGACCATTACAACACAAAATGGGCATTTTTCTCTGCTGAAAATGGGCATTTTCACCTGCCATAAATTGATTGAAGGCCAAACGCAGTTAATGAAAGGTGATTTCTGGATAAATATATCTTCGTCTGATAATAGAGCATCATAATATAAAGATCTGAGCTCACAGGACAGCTTGGAATTCTTGTAAAGGACCATTACAACACAAAATGGGCATTTTCACTTGCCATAAATTGATTGAAGGCCAAACGCAGTTAATGAAAGGTGATTTCTGCCTAAATATGACTTGATCTGATTCTAGAGAATCATAATATAAATATCTGAGCTCACAGGACAGCTTGGAATTCTTGTAAGGGACCATTACAACACAAAATGGGTCATTTCACCTGCCAAAAATTGATTGAAGGCATTTTCACCTGCCATAAATTGATTGAAGGCCAAATGCAGTTAATGAAAGGTGATTTCTGCCTAAATATGACTTGACCTGATTCTAGAGGATCATAATATAAAGATCTGAGCTCACAGGACAGCTTGGAATTCTTATAAGGGACCATGACAACACAAAATGGGCAATTTCACCTGCCATAAATTGATTGAAGGCCAAACGCAGTTAATGAAAGGTGATTTCTGCCTAAATATGACTTGACCTGATTCTAGAGCATCATAATATAAGGATCTGAGCTCACAGGACACCTTGGAATTCTTGTAAAGGACCATTACAACCCAAAATGGGCAATTTCACCTGCTGAAAATGGGCATTTTCACCTGCCATAAATTGATAAATTGAGTACAGTTAATGAAAGGTGATTTCTGCCTAAATATGACTTGGTCTGATTCTAGAGCATCCTAATATAAAGATCTGAGCTCACAGGACAGCTTGGAATTCTTGTAAAGGTCCATTACAACACAAAATGGGCAATTTCACCTGCCAAACATTGATTGAAGGCATTTTCACCTGCCATAAATTGATTGAAGGCCAAACGCAGTTAATGAAAGGTGATTTCTGCATAAATATATCTTCATCTGATTCTAGAGCATCATAATATAAAGATCTGAATGCACAGGACAGCTTGGAATTCTTGTAAAGGTCTATTACAACACAAAATGGGCATTTTCACCTGCCATAAATTGATTGAAGGCCAAACGCAGTTAATGAAAGGTGATTTCTGCCTAAATATGACTTGACCTGATTCAAGAGCATCATAATATAAAGATCTGAGCTCACAGGACACCTTGGAATTCTTGTAAAGGACCATTACAACACAAAATGGGCAATTTCACCTGCTGAAAATGGGCATTTTCACCTGCCATAAATTGATAAATTGAGTACAGTTAATGAAAGGTGATTTCTGCCTAAATATGACTTGGTCTGAGTCTAGAGCATCATAATATAAAGATCTGAGCTCACAGGACAGCTTGGATATTTTTGTAAAGGACCATTACAACCCAAAATGGGCATTTTCCCCTGCTGAAAATGGGCATTTTCACCTGCCATGAAATGATTGAAGGCATTTTCACTTGCCATAAATTGATTGAAGGCCAAACGCAGTTAATGAAAGGTGATTGCTGCATAATATATCTTCGTCTGATTCTAGAGCATCATAAAATAAATATCTGAATGCACAGGACAGCTTGGAATTCTTGTAAGGGAGCATTACAACCCAAAATGGGCATTTTCACCTGCCATAAATTGATTGAAGGCATTTTCACCTGCCATAAATTGATTGAAGGCCAAATGCAGTTAATGAAAGGTGATTTCTGCCTAAATATGACTTGACCTGATTCTAGAGCATCATAATATAAAGATCTGAGCTCACAGGACAGCTTGGAATTCTTGTAAAGGACCGTTACAACCCAAAATGGGCATTTTCACCTGCTGAAAATGGGCATTTTCACCTGCCATGAATTGATTGAAGGCATTTTCACTTGCCATAAATTGATTGAAGGCCAAACGCAGTTAATGAAAGGTGATTGCTGCATAAATATATCTTCGTCTGATTCTAGAGCATCATAATATAAATATCTGAATGCACAGGACAGCTTGGAATTCTTGTAAGGGAGCATTACAACCCCAAAATGGGCATTTTCACCTGCCATAAATTGATTGAAGGCATTTTCACCTGCCATAAATTGATTGAAGGCCAAATGCAGTTAATGAAAGGTGATTTCTGCCTAAATATGACTTGACCTGATTCTAGAGCATCATAATATAAAGATCTGAGCTCACAGGACAGCTTGGAATTCTTGTAAAGGACCGTTACAACACAAAATGGGCATTTTCACCTGCTGAAAATGGGCATTTTCACCTGCCATAAATTGATTGAAGGCCAAATGCAGTTAATGAAAGGTGATTTCTGCCTAAATATGACTTGACCTGATTCAAGAGCATCATAATATAAAGATCTGAGCTCACAGGACACCTTGGAATTCTTGTAAAGGACCATTACAACCCAAAATGGGCATTTTCCCCTGCTGAAAATGGGCATTTTCACCTGCCATAAATTGATTGAAGGCATTTTCACTTGCCATAAATTGATTGAAGGCCAAACGCAGTTAATGAAAGGTGATTTCTGCCTAAATATGACTTGATCTGATTCTAGAGCATCATAATATAAAGATCTGAGCTCACAGGACAGTTTGGATTTTTCTGTAAAGGACCATTACAACACAAAATGGGCATTTTTCCCTACTGAAAATGGGCATTTTCACCTGCCATAATTTGATTGAAGGCCAAACGCAGTTAATGAAAGGTGATTTCTGCATAAATATATCTTCGTCTGATTCTAGAGCTTCATAATATAAAGATCTGAATGCACAGGACAGCTTGGAATTCTTGTAAAGGAGCATTACAACACAAAATGGGCATTTTCACTTGCCGTAAATTGATTGAAGGCCAAACGCAGTTAATGAAAGGTGATTTCTGCCTAAATATGACTTGATCTGATTCTAGAGCATCATAATATAAAGATCTGAGCTCACAGGACAGCTTGGAATTCTTGTAAAGGACCGTTACAACCCAAAATGGGCAATTTCACCTGCCAAAAAATTGATTGAAGGCATTTTCACCTGCCATAAATTGATTGAAGACCAAATGCAGTTAATGAAAGGTTATTGCTGCATAAATATATCTTCGTCTGATTCTAGAGCATCATAATATAAAGATCTGAGCTCACAGGACAGCTTGTAATTCTTGTAAAGGACCGTTACAACACAAAATGGGCATTTTCACTTGCCATAAATTGATTGAAGGCAAACGCAGTTAATGAAAGGTGATTTCTGCCTAAATATGACTTGATCTGATTCTAGAGAATCATAATATAAATATCTGAGCTCACAGGACAGCTTGGAATTCTTGTAAAGGACCGTTACAACACAAAATGGGTCATTTCACCTGCCAAAAATTGATTGAAGGCATTTTCACTTGCCATAAATTGATTGAAGGCCAAACGCAGTTAATGAAAGGTGATTTCTGCCTAAATATGACTTGATCTGATTCTAGAGAATCATAATATAAATATCTGAGCTCACAGGACAGCTTGGAATTCTTGTAAAGGACCGTTACAACACAAAATGGGTCATTTCACCTGCCAAAAATTGATTGAAGGCATTTTCACTTGCCATAAATTGATTGAAGGCCAAACGCAGTTAATGAAAGGTGATTTCTGCCTAAATATGACTTGATCTGATTCTAGAGCTTCATAATATAAAGATCTGAGCTCACAGGACACCTTGGAATTCTTGTAAGGGACCATCACAACACTATATGGGCATTTTCACCTGCCAAAAATTGATTGAAGGCATTTTCACACCTGCCATAAATTGATTGAAGGCCAAACACAGTTAATGAAAGGTGATTGCTGCATAAATATATCTTTGTCTGATTCTAGAGCATCATAATATAAAGATCTGAGCTCACAGGACAGCTTGTAATTCTTGTAAGGGAGCATTACAACATGAAATGGGCATTTTCACCTGCCAAAAATTGATTGAAGGCATTTTCACCTGCCATAAATTGATTGAAGGCCAAATGCAGTTAATGAAAGGTGATTTCTGCCTAAAAATGACTTGACCTGATTCTAGAGGATCATAATATAAAGATCTGAGCTCACAGGACAGCTTGGAATTCTTATAAGGGACCATGACAACACAAAATGGGCAATTTCACCTGCCATAAATTGATTGAAGGCCAAACGCAGTTAATGAAAGGTGATTTCTGCCTAAATATGACTTGACCTGATTCTAGAGCATCATAATATAAGGATCTGAGCTCACAGGACACCTTGGAATTCTTGTAAAGGACCATTACAACACAAAATGGGCAATTTCACCTGCTGAAAATGGGCATTTTCACCTGCCATAAATTGATAAATTGAATACAGTTAATGAAAGGTGATTTCTGCCTAAATATGACTTGGTCTGATTCTAGAGCATCCTAATATAAATATCTGAGCTCACAGGACAGCTTGGAATTCTTGTAAAGGTCCATTACAACACAAAATGGGCAATTTCACCTGCCAAACATTGATTGAAGGCATTTTCACCTGCCATAAATTGATTGAAGGCCAAACGCAGTTAATGAAAGGTGATTTCTGCATAAATATATCTTCATCTGATTCTAGAGCATCATAATATAAAGATCTGAATGCACAGGACAGCTTGGAATTCTTGTAAAGGTCTATTACAACACAAAATGGGCATTTTCACCTGCCATAAATTGATTGAAGGCCAAACGCAGTTAATGAAAGGTGATTTCTGCCTAAATATGACTTGACCTGATTCAAGAGCATCATAATATAAAGATCTGAGCTCACAGGACACCTTGGAATTCTTGTAAAGGACCATTACAACACAAAATGGGCAATTTCACCTGCTGAAAATGGGCATTTTCACCTGCCATAAATTGATAAATTGAGTACAGTTAATGAAAGGTGATTTCTGCCTAAATATGACTTGGTCTGAGTCTAGAGCATCATAATATAAAGATCTGAGCTCACAGGACAGCTTGGATATTTTTGTAAAGGACCATTACAACCCAAAATGGGCATTTTCCCCTGCTGAAAATGGGCATTTTCACCTGCCATGAATTGATTGAAGGCATTTTCACTTGCCATAAATTGATTGAAGGCCAAACGCAGTTAATGAAAGGTGATTGCTGCATAAATATATCTTCGTCTGATTCTAGAGCATCATAATATAAATATCTGAATGCACAGGACAGCTTGGAATTCTTGTAAGGGAGCATTACAACCCAAAATGGGCATTTTCACCTGCCATAAATTGATTGAAGGCATTTTCACCTGCCATAAATTGATTGAAGGCCAAATGCAGTTAATGAAAGGTGATTTCTGCCTAAATATGACTTGACCTGATTCTAGAGCATCATAATATAAAGATCTGAGCTCACAGGACAGCTTGGAATTCTTGTAAAGGACCGTTACAACACAAAATGGGCATTTTCACCTGCTGAAAATGGGCATTTTCACCTGCCATAAATTGATTGAAGGCCAAATGCAGTTAATGAAAGGTGATTTCTGCCTAAATATGACTTGACCTGATTCAAGAGCATCATAATATAAAGATCTGAGCTCACAGGACACCTTGGAATTCTTGTAAAGGACCATTACAACACAAAATGGGCATTTTCACCTGCCATAAATTGATTGAAGGCATTTTCACTTGCCGTAAATTGATTGAAGGCCAAACGCAGTTAATGAAAGGTGATTTCTGCCTAAATATGACTTGATCTGATTCTAGAGCATCATAATATAAAGATCTGAGCTCACAGGACAGCTTGGAATTCTTGTAAAGGACCGTTACAACACAAAATGGGTCATTTCACCTGCCAAAAATTGATTGAAGGCATTTTCACTTGCCATAAATTGATTGAAGGCCAAACGCAGTTAATGAAAGGTGATTTCTGCCTAAATATGACTTGATCTGATTCTAGAGCTTCATAATATAAAGATCTGAGCTCACAGGACACCTTGGAATTCTTGTAAAGGACCGTTACAACACAAAATGGGCATTTTCACTTGCCATAAATTGATTGAAGGCCAAACGCAGTTAATGAAAGGTGATTTCTGCCTAAATATGACTTGATCTGATTCTAGAGAATCATAATATAAATATCTGAGCTCACAGGACAGCTTGGAATTCTTGTAAAGGACCGTTACAACACAAAATGGGTCATTTCACCTGCCAAAAATTGATTGAAGGCATTTTCACTTTCCATAAATTGATTGAAGGCCAAACGCAGTTTATGAAAGGTGATTTCTGCCTAAATATGACTTGATCTGATTCTAGAGCTTCATAATATAAAGATCTGAGCTCACAGGACACCTTGGAATTCTTGTAAGGGACCATCACAACACTATATGGGTATTTTCACCTGCCAAAAATTGATTGAAGGCATTTTCACCTGCCATAAATTGATTGAAGGCCAAACACAGTTAATGAAAGGTGATTGCTGCATAAATATATCTTTGTCTGATTCTAGAGCATCATAATATAAAGATCTGAGCTCACAGGACAGCTTGTAATTCTTGTAAGGGAGCATTACAACACGAAATGGGCATTTTCACCTGCCAAAAATTGATTGAAGGCATTTTCACCTGCCATAAATTGATTGAAGGCCAAACACCGTTAATGGAAGGTGATTTCTGCCTAAATATGACTTGATATGATTCTAGAGCATCATAATATAAAGATCTGAGCTCACAGGACAGTTTGGATTTTTTGTAAAGGACCATTACAACCCAAAATGGGCATTTTTCTCTGCTGAAAATGGGCATTTTCACCTGCCATAAATTGATTGAAGACCAAACGCAGTTAATGAAAGGTGATTGCTGCATAAATATATCTTCGTCTGATTCTAGAGCATCATAATATAAAGATCTGAGCTCACAGGACAGCTTGGAATTCTTGTAAGGGAGCATTACAAAACAAAATGGGCATTTTCACCTGCTGAAAATTCATTGAAGGCATTTTCACTTGCCATAAATTGATTAAAGGCCAAACGCAGTTAATGAAAGGTGATTTCTGCATAAATGTATCTTCGTCTGATTCTAGAGCTTCATAATATAAAGATCTCAACGCACAGGACAGCTTGGAATTCTTGTAAGGGAGCATTACAAAACAAAATGGGCATTTTCACCTGCTGAAAATTGATTGAAGGCATTTTCACTTGCCATAAATTGATTGAAGGCCATGCGCAGTTAATGAAAGGTCATTTCTGCCTAAATATGACTTGATCTGATTCTAGAGCATCATAATATAAAGATCTGAGCTCACAGGACAGTTTGGATTTTTTTGTAAAGGACCATTACAACACAAAATGGGCATTTTTCCCTACTGAAAATGGGCATTTTCACCTGCCATAAATTGATTGAAGGCCAAACGCAGTTAATGAAAGGTGATTTCTGCATAAATATATCTTCGTCTGATTCTAGAGCTTCATAATATAAAGATCTGAATGCACAGGACAGCTTGGAATTCTTGTAAAGAAGCATTACAACACAAAATGGGCATTTTCACCTGCCAAAAATTGATTGAAGGCATTTTCACCTGCCATAAATTGATTGAAGGCCAAACACAGTTAATGAAAGGTGATTGCTGCATAAATATATCTTTGTCTGATTCTAGAGCATCACAACACTATATGGGCATTTTCACCTGCCAAAAATTGATTGAAGGCATTTTCACCTGCCATAAATTGATTGAAGGCCAAACACAGTTAATGAAAGGTGATTGCTGCATAAATATATCTTTGTCTGATTCTAGAGCATCATAATATAAAGATCTGAGCTCACAGGACAGCTTGTAATTCTTGTAAGGGAGCATTACAACACGAAATGGGCATTTTCACCTGCCAAAAATTGATTGAAGGCATTTTCACCTGCCATAAATTGATTGAAGGCCAAATGCAGTTAATGAAAGGTGATTTCTGCCTAAATATAACTTGACCTGATTCTAGAGGATCATAATATAAAGATCTGAGCTCACAGGACAGCTTGGAATTCTTATAAGGGACCATGACAACACAAAATGGGCAATTTCACCTGCCATAAATTGATTGAAGGCCAAACGCAGTTAATGAAAGGTGATTTCTGCCTAAATATGACTTGACCTGATTCTAGAGCATCATAATATAAGGATCTGAGCTCACAGGACACCTTGGAATTCTTGTAAAGGACCATTACAACACAAAATGGGCAATTTCACCTGCTGAAAATGGGCATTTTCACCTGCCATAAATTGATAAATTGAGTACAGTTAATGAAAGGTGATTTCTGCCTAAATATGACTTGGTCTGATTCTAGAGCATCCTAATATAAATATCTGAGCTCACAGGACAGCTTGGAATTCTTGTAAAGGTCCATTACAACACAAAATGGGCAATTTCACCTGCCAAACATTGATTGAAGGCATTTTCACCTGCCATAAATTGATTGAAGGCCAAACGCAGTTAATGAAAGGTGATTTCTGCATAAATATATCTTCATCTGATTCTAGAGCATCATAATATAAAGATCTGAATGCACAGGACAGCTTGGAATTCTTGTAAAGGTCTATTACAACACAAAATGGGCATTTTCACCTGCCATAAATTGATTGAAGGCCAAACGCAGTTAATGAAAGGTGATTTCTGCCTAAATATGACTTGACCTGATTCAAGAGCATCATAATATAAAGATCTGAGCTCACAGGACACCTTGGAATTCTTGTAAAGGACCATTACAACACAAAATGGGCAATTTCACCTGCTGAAAATGGGCATTTTCACCTGCCATAAATTGATAAATTGAGTACAGTTAATGAAAGGTGATTTCTGCCTAAATATGACTTGGTCTGAGTCTAGAGCATCATAATATAAAGATCTGAGCTCACAGGACAGCTTGGATATTTTTGTAAAGGACCATTACAACCCAAAATGGGCATTTTCCCCTGCTGAAAATGGGCATTTTCACCTGCCATGAATTCATTGAAGGCATTTTCACTTGCCATAAATTGATTGAAGGCCAAACGCAGTTAATGAAAGGTGATTGCTGCATAAATATATCTTCGTCTGATTCTAGAGCATCATAATATAAATATCTGAATGCACAGGACAGCTTGGAATTCTTGTAAGGGAGCATTACAACCCAAAATGGGCATTTTCACCTGCCATAAATTGATTGAAGGCATTTTCACCTGCCATAAATTGATTGAAGGCCAAATGCAGTTAATGAAAGGTGATTTCTGCCTAAATATGACTTGACCTGATTGTAGAGCATCATAATATAAAGATCTGAGCTCACAGGACAGCTTGGAATTCTTGTACAGGACCGTTACAACACAAAATGGGCATTTTCACCTGCTGAAAATGGGCATTTTCACCTGCCATAAATTGATTGAAGGCCAAATGCAGTTAATGAAAGGTGATTTCTGCCTAAATATGACTTGACCTGATTCAAGAGCATCATAATATAAAGATCTGAGCTCACAGGACACCTTGGAATTCTTGTAAAGGACCATTACAACCCAAAATGGGCATTTTCCCCTGCTGAAAATGGGCATTTTCACCTGCCATAAATTGATTGAAGGCATTTTCACTTGCCATAAATTGATTGAAGGCCAAACGCAGTTAATGAAAGGTGATTTCTGCCTAAATATGACTTGATCTGATTCTAGAGCATCATAATATAAAGATCTGAGCTCACAGGACAGTTTGGATTTTTTTGTAAAGGACCATTACAACACAAAATGGGCATTTTTCCCTACTGAAAATGGGCATTTTCACCTGCCCATAATTTGATTGAAGGCCAAACGCAGTTAATGAAAGGTGATTTCTGCATAAATATATCTTCGTCTGATTCTAGAGCTTCATAATATAAAGATCTGAATGCACAGGACAGCTTGGAATTCTTGTAAAGGAGCATTACAACACAAAATGGGCATTTTCACTTGCCGTAAATTGATTGAAGGCCAAACGCAGTTAATGAAAGGTGATTTCTGCCTAAATATGACTTGATCTGATTCTAGAGCATCATAATATAAAGATCTGAGCTCACAGGACAGCTTGGAATTCTTGTAAAGGACCGTTACAACACAAAATGGGCAATTTCACCTGCCAAAAAATTGATTGAAGGCATTTTCACCTGCCATAAATTGATTGAAGACCAAATGCAGTTAATGAAAGGTTATTGCTGCATAAATATATCTTTGTCTGATTCTAGAGCATCATAATATAAAGATCTGAGCTCACAGGACAGCTTGTAATTCTTGTAAAGGACCGTTACAACACAAAATGGGCATTTTCACTTGCCATAAATTGATTGAAGGCCAAACGCAGTTAATGAAAGGTGATTTCTGCCTAAATATGACTTGATCTGATTCTAGAGAATCATAATATAAATATCTGAGCTCACAGGACAGCTTGGAATTCTTGTAAAGGACCGTTACAACACAAAATGGGTCATTTCACCTGCCAAAAATTGATTGAAGGCATTTTCACTTGCCATAAATTGATTGAAGGCCAAATGCAGTTAATGAAAGGTGATTTCTGCCTAAATATGACTTGATCTGATTCTAGAGCTTCATAATATAAAGATCTGAGCTCACAGGACACCTTGGAATTCTTGTAAGGGACCATCACAACACTATATGGGCATTTTCACCTGCCAAAAATTGATTGAAGGCATTTCACCTGCCATAAATTGATTGAAGGCCAAACGCAGTTAATGAAAGGTGATTGCTGCATAAATATATCTTTGTCTGATTCTAGAGCATCATAATATAAAGATCTGAGCTCACAGGACAGCTTGTAATTCTTGTAAGGGAGCATTACAACACGAAATGGGCATTTTCACCTGCCAAAAATTGATTGAAGGCATTTTCACCTGCCATAAATTGATTGAAGGGCAAATGCAGTTAATGAAAGGTGATTTCTGCATAAATATATCTTCATCTGATTCTAGAGCATCATAATATAAAGATCTGAATGCACAGGACAGCTTGGAATTCTTGTAAAGGTCTATTACAACACAAAATGGGCATTTTCACCTGCCATAAATTGATTGAAGGCCAAACACCGTTAATGGAAGGTGATTTCTGCCTAAATATGACTTGATATGATTCTAGAGCATCATAATATAAAGATCTGAGCTCACAGGACAGTTTGGATTTTTTGTAAAGGACCATTACAACCCAAAATGGGCATTTTTCTCTGCTGAAAATGGGCATTTTCACCTGCCATAAATTGATTGAAGACCAAACGCAGTTAATGAAAGGTGATTGCTGCATAAATATATCTTCGTCTGATTCTAGAGCATCATAATATAAAGATCTGAGCTCACAGGACAGCTTGGAATTCTTGTAAGGGAGCATTACAAAACAAAATGGGCATTTTCACCTGCTGAAAATTCATTGAAGGCATTTTCACTTGCCATAAATTGATTAAAGGCCAAACGCAGTTAATGAAAGGTGATTTCTGCATAAATGTATCTTCGTCTGATTCTAGAGCTTCATAATATAAAGATCTCAACGCACAGGACAGCTTGGAATTCTTGTAAGGGAGCATTACAAAACAAAATGGGCATTTTTACCTGCTGAAAATTGATTGAAGGCATTTTCACTTGCCATAAATTGATTGAAGGCCATGCGCAGTTAATGAAAGGTCATTTCTGCCTAAATATGACTTGATCTGATTCTAGAGCATCATAATATAAAGATCTGAGCTCACAGGACAGTTTGGATTTTTTTGTAAAGGACCATTACAACACAAAATGGGCATTTTTCCCTATTGAAAATGGGCATTTTCACCTGCCATAAATTGATTGAAGGCCAAACGCAGTTAATGAAAGGTGATTTCTGCATAAATATATCTTCGTCTGATTCTAGAGCTTCATAATATAAAGATCTGAATGCACAGGACAGCTTGGATTTCTTGTAAAGAAGCATTACAACACAAAATGGGCATTTTCACTTGCCGTAAATTGATTGAAGGCCAAACGCAGTTAATGAAAGGTGATTTCTGCCTAAATATGACTTGATCTGATTCTAGAGCATCATAATATAAAGATCTGAGCTCACAGGACACCTTGGAATTCTTGTAAAGGACCATTACAAAACAAAATGGGCAATTTCACCTGCCAAAAATTGATTGAAGGCATTTTTCACCTGCCATAAATTGATTGAAGGCCAAACGCAGTTAATGAAAGGTGATTTCTGCCTAAATATGACTTGATCTGATTCTAGAGAATCATAATATAAATATCTGAGCTCACAGGACAGCTTGGAATTCTTGTAAAGGACCGTTACAACACAAAATGGGTCATTTCACCTGCCAAAAATTGATTGAAAGCATTTTCACTTGCCATAAATTGATTGAAGGCCAAACGCAGTTAATGAAAGGTGATTTCTGCCTAAATATGACTTGATCTGATTCTAGAGCATCATAATATAAAGATCTGAGCTCACAGGACAGTTTGGATTTTTTTGTAAAGGACCATTACAACACAAAATGGGCATTTTTCCCTACTGAAAATGTGCATTTTCACCTGCCATAAATTGATTGAAGGCCAAACGCAGTTAATGAAAGGTGATTGCTGCATAAATATATCTTTGTCTGATTCTAGAGCATCATAATATAAAGATCTGAGCTAACAGGACAGCTTGTAATTCTTGTAAGGGAGCATTACAACACGAAATGGGCATTTTCACCTGCCAAAAATTGATTGAAGGCATTTTCACCTGCCATAAATTGATAAATTGAGTACAGTTAATGAAAGGTGATTTCTGCCTAAATATGACTTGGTCTGATTCTAGAGCATCCTAATATAGAGATCTGAGCTCACAGGACAGCTTGGAATTCTTGTAAAGGTCCATTACAACACAAAATGGGCAATTTCACCTGCCAAACATTGATTGAAGGCATTTTCACCTGCCATAAATTGATTGAAGGCCAAACGCAGTTAATGAAAGGTGATTTCTGCATAAATATATCTTCATCTGATTCTAGAGCATCATAATATAAAGATCTGAATGCACAGGACAGCTTGGAATTCTTGTAAAGGTCTATTACAACACAAAATGGGCATTTTCACCTGCCATAAATTGATTGAAGGCCAAACGCAGTTAATGAAATATTTCTGCCTAAATATGACTTGACCTGATTCAAGAGCATCATAATATAAAGATCTGAGCTCACAGGACACCTTGGAATTCTTGTAAAGGACCATTACAACACAAAATGGGCAATTTCACCTGCTGAAAATGGGCATTTTCACCTGCCATAAATTGATAAATTGAGTACAGTTAATGAAAGGTGATTTCTGCCTAAATATGACTTGGTCTGATTCTAGAGCATCATAATATAAAGATCTGAGCTCACAGGACAGCTTGGATATTTTTGTAAAGGACCATTACAACCCAAAATGGGCATTTTCCCCTGCTGAAAATGGGCATTTTCACCTGCCATGAATTGATTGAAGGCATTTTCACTTGCCATAAATTGATTGAAGGCCAAACGCAGTTAATGAAAGGTGATTGCTGCATAAATATATCTTCGTCTGATTCTAGAGCATCATAATATAAATATCTGAATGCACAGGACAGCTTGGAATTCTTGTAAGGGAGCATTACAACCCAAAATGGGCATTTTCACCTGCCATAAATTGATAAATTGAGTACAGTTAATGAAAGGTGATTTCTGCCTAAATATGACTTGGTCTGATTCTAGAGCATCATAATATAAAGATCTGAGCTCACAGGACAGCTTGGATATTTTTGTAAAGGACCATTACAACCCAAAATGGGCATTTTCCCCTGCTGAAAATGGGCATTTTCACCTGCCATGAATTGATTGAAGGCATTTTCACTTGCCATAAATTGATTGAAGGCCAAACGCAGTTAATGAAAGGTGATTTCTGCCTAAATATGACTTGACCTGATTCAAGAGCATCATAATATAAAGATCTGAGCTCACAGGACACCTTGGAATTCTTGTAAAGGACCATTACAACACAAAATGGGCAATTTCACCTGCTGAAAATGGGCATTTTCACCTGCCATAAATTGATAAATTGAGTACAGTTAATGAAAGGTGATTTCTGCCTAAATATGACTTGGTCTGATTCTAGAGCATCATAATATAAAGATCTGAGCTCACAGGACAGCTTGGATATTTTTGTAAAGGACCATTACAACCCAAAATAGGCATTTTCCCCTGCTGAAAATGGGCATTTTCACCTGCCATAAATTGATTGAAGGCATTTTCACTTGCCATAAATTGATTGAAGGCCAAACGCAGTTAATGAAAGGTGATTTCTGCCTAAATATGACTTGATCTGATTCTAGAGCATCATAATATAAAGATCTGAGCTCACGGGACAGTTTGGATTTTTTTGTAAAGGACCATTACAACACAAAATGGGCATTTTTCCCTACTGAAAATGGGCATTTTCACCTGCCATAAATTGATTGAAGGCCAAACGCAGTTAATGAAAGGTGATTTCTGCATAAATATATCTTCGTCTGATTCTAGAGCTTCATAATATAAAGATCTGAATGCACAGGACAGCTTGGAATTCTTGTAAGGGAGCATTACAACCCAAAATGGGCATTTTCACCTGCCATAAATTGATTGAAGGCATTTTCACCTGCCATAAATTGATTGAAGGCCAAATGCAGTTAATGAAAGGTGATTTCTGCCTAAATATGACTTGACCTGATTCTAGAGCATCATAATATAAAGATCTGAGCTCACAGGACAGCTTGGAATTCTTGTAAAGGACCGTTACAACACAAAATGGGCATTTTCACCTGCTGAAAATGGGCATTTTCACCTGCCATAAATTGATTGAAGGCCAAATGCAGTTAATGAAAGGTGATTTCTGCCTAAATATGACTTGACCTGATTCAAGAGCATCATAATATAAAGATCTGAGCTCACAGGACACCTTGGAATTCTTGTAAAGGACCATTACAACACAAAATGGGCAATTTCACCTGCTGAAAATGGGCATTTTCACCTGCCATAAATTGATAAATTGAGTACAGTTAATGAAAGGTGATTTCTGCCTAAATATGACTTGGTCTGATTCTAGAGCATCATAATATAAAGATCTGAGCTCACAGGACAGCTTGGATATTTTTGTAAAGGACCATTACAACCCAAAATAGGCATTTTCCCCTGCTGAAAATGGGCATTTTCACCTGCCATAAATTGATTGAAGGCATTTTCACTTGCCATAAATTGATTGAAGGCCAAACGCAGTTAATGAAAGGTGATTTCTGCCTAAATATGACTTGATCTGATTCTAGAGCATCATAATATAAAGATCTGAGCTCACGGGACAGTTTGGATTTTTTTTGTAAAGGACCATTACAACACAAAATGGGCATTTTTCCCTACTGAAAATGGGCATTTTCACCTGCCATAAATTGATTGAAGGCCAAACGCAGTTAATGAAAGGTGATTTCTGCATAAATATATCTTCGTCTGATTCTAGAGCTTCATAATATAAAGATCTGAATGCACAGGACAGCTTGGAATTCTTGTAAAGGAGCATTACAACACAAAATGGGCATTTTCACTTGCCGTAAATTGATTGAAGGCCAAACGCAGTTAATGAAAGGTGATTTCTGCCTAAATATGACTTGATCTGATTCTAGAGCATCATAATATAAAGATCTGAGCTCACAGGACAGCTTGGAATTCTTGTAAAGGACCGTTACAACCCAAAATGGGCAATTTCACCTGCCAAAAAATTGATTGAAGGCATTTTCACCTGCCATAAATTGATTGAAGACCAAACGCAGTTAATGAAAGGTTATTGCTGCATAAATATATCTTCGTCTGATTCTAGAGCATCATAATATAAAGATCTGAGCTCACAGGACAGCTTGTAATTCTTGTAAAGGACCGTTACAACACAAAATGGGCATTTTCACTTGCATAAATTGATTAAAGGCCAAACGCAGTTAATGAAAGGTGATTTCTGCCTAAATATGACTTGATCTGATTCTAGAGAATCATAATATAAATATCTGAGCTCACAGGACAGCTTGGAATTCTTGTAAAGGACCGTTACAACACAAAATGGGTCATTTCACCTGCCAAAAATTGATTGAAGGCATTTTCACTTGCCATAAATTGATTGAAGGCCAAACACAGTTAATGAAAGGTGATTGCTGCATAAATATGACTTGATCTGATTCTAGAGCTTCATAATATAAAGATCTGAGCTCACAGGACACCTTGGAATTCTTGTAAGGGACCATTACAACACTATATGGGCATTTTCACCTGCCAAAAATTGATTGAAGGCATTTTCACCTGCCATAAATTGATTGAAGGCCAAACACAGTTAATGAAAGGTGATTGCTGCATAAATATATCTTTGTCTGATTCTAGAGCATCATAATATAAAGATCTGAGCTCACAGGACAGCTTGGAATTCTTGTAAGGGAGCATTACAACACGAAATGGGCATTTTCACCTGCCAAAAATTGATTGAAGGCATTTTCACCTGCCATAAATTGATTGAAGGCCAAATGCAGTTAATGAAAGGTGATTTCTGCCTAAATATGACTTGACCTGATTCTAGAGGATCATAATATAAAGATCTGAGCTCACAGGACAGCTTGGAATTCTTATAAGGGACCATGACAACACAAAATGGGCAATTTCACCTGCCATAAATTGATTGAAGGCCAAACGCAGTTAATGAAAGGTGATTTCTGCATAAATATATCTTCATCTGATTCTAGAGCATCATAATATAAAGATCTGAATGCACAGGACAGCTTGGAATTCTTGTAAAGGTCTATTACAACACAAAATGGGCATTTTCACCTGCCATAAATTGATTGAAGGCCAAACGCAGTTAATGAAAGGTGATTTTTGCCTAAATATGACTTGATCTGATTCTAGAGCATCATAATATAAAGATCTGAATGCACAGGACAGCTTGGAATTCTTGTAAGGGAGCATTACAACACAAAATGGGCATTTTCACCTGCCATAAATGAATTGAAGGCCAAACGCAGTTAATGAAAGGTGATTTCTGCCTAAATCTGAATTGATCTGATTCTAGAGCATCATAGTATAAAGATCTGAGCTCACAGGATAGCTTGGAATTTTTGTAAAGGACCGTTACAACCCAAAATGGGCATTTTCACCTGCCATAAATTGATTGAAGGCCAAACGCAGTTAACGAAAGGCGATTTCTGCCTAAATATGACTTGACCTGATTCTAGAGCTTAATAATATAAAGATCTGAATGCACAGGACAGCTTGGAATTCTTGTAAGGGAGCATTACAACACAAAATGGGCAATTTCACCTGCCAAAAATTGATTGAAGGCATTTTCACCTGCCATAAATTGATTGAAGGCCAAATGCAGTTAATGAAAGGTGATTTCTGCCTAAATATGACTTGATCTGATTCTAGAGCATCATAACATAAAGATCTGAG
The DNA here is from genome assembly GCA_023373845.1 of Nibea coibor. Taxonomy (NCBI): domain Eukaryota; kingdom Metazoa; phylum Chordata; class Actinopteri; family Sciaenidae; genus Nibea; species Nibea coibor. Next base: position 10,858,590 of record CM041738.1, read on the forward strand.
CTCATAGGACAGCTTGGGATTCTTGTAAAGGTCCATTACAACACAAAATGGGCAATTTCACCTGCTGAAAATGGGCATTTTCACCTGCCATAAATTGATTGAAGGCCAAATGCAGTTAATGAAAGGTGATTTCTGCCTAAATATGACTTGACCTGATTCTAGAGCATCATAATATAAAGATCTGAACTCACAGGACAGCTTGGAATTCTTGTAAAGGACCGTTACAACACAAAATGGGCATTTTCACCTGCTGAAAATGGGCATTTTCACCTGCCATAAATTGATTGAAGGCCAAACGCAGTTAATGAAAGGTGATTTTTGCCTAAATATGACTTGATCTGATTCTAGAGCATCATAATATAAAGATCTGAATGCACAGGACAGCTTGGAATTCTTGTAAGGGAGCATTACAACACAAAATGGGCATTTTCACCTGCCATAAATTGATTGAAGGCCAAACGCAGTTAATGAAAGGTGATTTCTGCCTAAATATGACTTGACCTGATTCTAGAGCATCATAATATAAAGATCTGAACTCACAGGACAGCTTGGAATTCTTGTAAAGGACCGTTACAACATAAAATGGGCATTTTCACCTGCTGAAAATGGGCATTTTCACCTGCCATAAATTGATTGAAGGCCAAACGCAGTTAATGAAAGGTGATTTTTGCCTAAATATGACTTGATCTGATTCTAGAGCATCATAATATAAAGATCTGAATGCACAGGACAGCTTGGAATTCTTGTAAGGGAGCATTACAACACAAAATGGGCATTTTCACCTGCCATAAATTGATTGAAGGCCAAACGCAGTTAATGAAAGGTGATTTCTGCCTAAATATGACTTGACCTGATTCTAGAGCATCATAATATAAGGATCTGAGCTCACAGGACACCTTGGAATTCTTGTAAAGGACCATTACAACACAAAATGGGCAATTTCACCTGCTGAAAATGGGCATTTTCACCTGCCATAAATTGATAAATTGAGTACAGTTAATGAAAGGTGATTTCTGCCTAAATATGACTTGGTCTGATTCAAGAGCATCATAATATAAAGATCTGAGCTCACAGGACAGCTTGGAATTCTTGTAAAGGTCCATTACAACACAAAATGGGCAATTTCACCTGCCAAACATTGATTGAAGGCATTTTCACCTGCCATAAATTGATTGAAGGCCAAACGCAGTTAATGAAAGGTGATTTCTGCATAAATATGACTTGACCTGATTCAAGAGCATCATAATATAAAGATCTGAGCTCACAGGACACCTTGGAATTCTTGTAAAGGACCATTACAACACAAAATGGGCAATTTCACCTGCTGAAAATGGGCATTTTCACCTGCCATAAATTGATAAATTGAGTACAGTTAATGAAAGGTGATTTCTGCCTAAATATGACTTGGTCTGACTCTAGAGCATCATAATATAAAGATCTGAGCTCACAGGACAGCTTGGAATTCTTGTAAAGGACCGTTACAACACAAAATGGGCATTTTCACTTGCCATAAATTGATTAAAGGCCAAACGCAGTTAATGAAAGGTGATTTCTGCCTAAATATGACTTGATCTGATTCTAGAGAATCATAATATAAATATCTGAGCTCACAGGACAGCTTGGAATTCTTGTAAAGGACCGTTACAACACAAAATGGGTCATTTCACCTGCCAAAAATTGATTGAAGGCATTTTCACTTGCCATAAATTGATTGAAGGCCAAACACAGTTAATGAAAGGTGATTGCTGCATAAATATGACTTGATCTGATTCTAGAGCTTCATAATATAAAGATCTGAGCTCACAGGACACCTTGGAATTCTTGTAAGGGACCATTACAACACTATATGGGCATTTTCACCTGCCAAAAATTGATTGAAGGCATTTTCACCTGCCATAAATTGATTGAAGGCCAAACACAGTTAATGAAAGGTGATTGCTGCATAAATATATCTTTGTCTGATTCTAGAGCATCATAATATAAAGATCTGAGCTCACAGGACAGCTTGGAATTCTTGTAAGGGAGCATTACAACACAAAATGGGCATTTTTCCCTACTGAAAATGGGCATTTTCACCTGCCATAAATTGATTGAAGGCCAAACGCAGTTAATGAAAGGTGATTTCTGCATAAATATATCTTCGTCTGATTCTAGAGCTTCATAATATAAAGATCTGAATGCACAGGACAGCTTGGAATTCTTGTAAGGGAGCATTACAACCCAAAATGGGCATTTTCACCTGCCATAAATTGATTGAAGGCATTTTCACCTGCCATAAATTGATTGAAGGCCAAATGCAGTTAATGAAAGGTGATTTCTGCCTAAATATGACTTGACCTGATTCTAGAGCATCATAATATAAAGATCTGAGCTCACAGGACAGCTTGGAATTCTTGTAAAGGACCGTTACAACACAAAATGGGCATTTTCACCTGCTGAAAATGGGCATTTTCACCTGCCATAAATTGATTGAAGGCCAAATGCAGTTAATGAAAGGTGATTTCTGCCTAAATATGACTTGACCTGATTCAAGAGCATCATAATATAAAGATCTGAGCTCACAGGACACCTTGGAATTCTTGTAAAGGACCATTACAACACAAAATGGGCAATTTCACCTGCTGAAAATGGGCATTTTCACCTGCCATAAATTGATAAATTGAGTACAGTTAATGAAAGGTGATTTCTGCCTAAATATGACTTGGTCTGATTCTAGAGCATCATAATATAAAGATCTGAGCTCACAGGACAGCTTGGATATTTTTGTAAAGGACCATTACAACCCAAAATAGGCATTTTCCCCTGCTGAAAATGGGCATTTTCACCTGCCATAAATTGATTGAAGGCATTTTCACTTGCCATAAATTGATTGAAGGCCAAACGCAGTTAATGAAAGGTGATTTCTGCCTAAATATGACTTGATCTGATTCTAGAGCATCATAATATAAAGATCTGAGCTCACGGGACAGTTTGGATTTTTTTGTAAAGGACCATTACAACACAAAATGGGCATTTTTCCCTACTGAAAATGGGCATTTTCACCTGCCATAAATTGATTGAAGGCCAAACGCAGTTAATGAAAGGTGATTTCTGCATAAATATATCTTCGTCTGATTCTAGAGCTTCATAATATAAAGATCTGAATGCACAGGACAGCTTGGAATTCTTGTAAAGGAGCATTACAACACAAAATGGGCATTTTCACTTGCCGTAAATTGATTGAAGGCCAAACGCAGTTAATGAAAGGTGATTTCTGCCTAAATATGACTTGATCTGATTCTAGAGCATCATAATATAAAGATCTGAGCTCACAGGACAGCTTGGAATTCTTGTAAAGGACCGTTACAACCCAAAATGGGCAATTTCACCTGCCAAAAAATTGATTGAAGGCATTTTCACCTGCCATAAATTGATTGAAGACCAAACGCAGTTAATGAAAGGTTATTGCTGCATAAATATATCTTCGTCTGATTCTAGAGCATCATAATATAAAGATCTGAGCTCACAGGACAGCTTGTAATTCTTGTAAAGGACCGTTACAACACAAAATGGGCATTTTCACTTGCCATAAATTGATTAAAGGCCAAACGCAGTTAATGAAAGGTGATTTCTGCCTAAATATGACTTGATCTGATTCTAGAGAATCATAATATAAATATCTGAGCTCACAGGACAGCTTGGAATTCTTGTAAAGGACCGTTACAACACAAAATGGGTCATTTCACCTGCCAAAAATTGATTGAAGGCATTTTCACTTGCCATAAATTGATTGAAGGCCAAACACAGTTAATGAAAGGTGATTGCTGCATAAATATGACTTGATCTGATTCTAGAGCTTCATAATATAAAGATCTGAGCTCACAGGACACCTTGGAATTCTTGTAAGGGACCATTACAACACTATATGGGCATTTTCACCTGCCAAAAATTGATTGAAGGCATTTTCACCTGCCATAAATTGATTGAAGGCCAAACACAGTTAATGAAAGGTGATTGCTGCATAAATATATCTTTGTCTGATTCTAGAGCATCATAATATAAAGATCTGAGCTCACAGGACAGCTTGGAATTCTTGTAAGGGAGCATTACAACACGAAATGGGCATTTTCACCTGCCAAAAATTGATTGAAGGCATTTTCACCTGCCATAAATTGATTGAAGGCCAAATGCAGTTAATGAAAGGTGATTTCTGCCTAAATATGACTTGACCTGATTCTAGAGGATCATAATATAAAGATCTGAGCTCACAGGACAGCTTGGAATTCTTATAAGGGACCATGACAACACAAAATGGGCAATTTCACCTGCCATAAATTGATTGAAGGCCAAACGCAGTTAATGAAAGGTGATTTCTGCATAAATATATCTTCATCTGATTCTAGAGCATCATAATATAAAGATCTGAATGCACAGGACAGCTTGGAATTCTTGTAAAGGTCTATTACAACACAAAATGGGCATTTTCACCTGCCATAAATTGATTGAAGGCCAAACGCAGTTAATGAAAGGTGATTTTTGCCTAAATATGACTTGATCTGATTCTAGAGCATCATAATATAAAGATCTGAATGCACAGGACAGCTTGGAATTCTTGTAAGGGAGCATTACAACACAAAATGGGCATTTTCACCTGCCATAAATGAATTGAAGGCCAAACGCAGTTAATGAAAGGTGATTTCTGCCTAAATCTGAATTGATCTGATTCTAGAGCATCATAGTATAAAGATCTGAGCTCACAGGATAGCTTGGAATTTTTGTAAAGGACCGTTACAACCCAAAATGGGCATTTTCACCTGCCATAAATTGATTGAAGGCCAAACGCAGTTAACGAAAGGCGATTTCTGCCTAAATATGACTTGACCTGATTCTAGAGCTTAATAATATAAAGATCTGAATGCACAGGACAGCTTGGAATTCTTGTAAGGGAGCATTACAACACAAAATGGGCAATTTCACCTGCCAAAAATTGATTGAAGGCATTTTCACCTGCCATAAATTGATTGAAGGCCAAATGCAGTTAATGAAAGGTGATTTCTGCCTAAATATGACTTGATCTGATTCTAGAGCATCATAACATAAAGATCTGAGCTCATAGGACAGCTTGGGATTCTTGTAAAGGTCCATTACAACACAAAATGGGCAATTTCACCTGCTGAAAATGGGCATTTTCACCTGCCATAAATTGATTGAAGGCCAAATGCAGTTAATGAAAGGTGATTTCTGCCTAAATATGACTTGACCTGATTCTAGAGCATCATAATATAAAGATCTGAACTCACAGGACAGCTTGGAATTCTTGTAAAGGACCGTTACAACACAAAATGGGCATTTTCACCTGCTGAAAATGGGCATTTTCACCTGCCATAAATTGATTGAAGGCCAAACGCAGTTAATGAAAGGTGATTTTTGCCTAAATATGACTTGATCTGATTCTAGAGCATCATAATATAAAGATCTGAATGCACAGGACAGCTTGGAATTCTTGTAAGGGAGCATTACAACACAAAATGGGCATTTTCACCTGCCATAAATTGATTGAAGGCCAAACGCAGTTAATGAAAGGTGATTTCTGCCTAAATATGACTTGACCTGATTCTAGAGCATCATAATATAAAGATCTGAACTCACAGGACAGCTTGGAATTCTTGTAAAGGACCGTTACAACATAAAATGGGCATTTTCACCCGCTGAAAATGGGCATTTTCACCTGCCATAAATTGATTGAAGGCCAAACGCAGTTAATGAAAGGTGATTTTTGCCTAAATATGACTTGATCTGATTCTAGAGCATCATAATATAAAGATCTGAATGCACAGGACAGCTTGGAATTCTTGTAAGGGAGCATTACAACACAAAATGGGCATTTTCACCTGCCATAAATTGATTGAAGGCCAAACGCAGTTAATGAAAGGTGATTTCTGCCTAAATATGACTTGACCTGATTCTAGAGCATCATAATATAAGGATCTGAGCTCACAGGACACCTTGGAATTCTTGTAAAGGACCATTACAACACAAAATGGGCAATTTCACCTGCTGAAAATGGGCATTTTCACCTGCCATAAATTGATAAATTGAGTACAGTTAATGAAAGGTGATTTCTGCCTAAATATGACTTGGTCTGATTCTAGAGCATCCTAATATAAAGATCTGAGCTCACAGGACAGCTTGGAATTCTTGTAAAGGTCCATTACAACACAAAATGGGCAATTTCACCTGCCAAACATTGATTGAAGGCATTTTCACCTGCCATAAATTGATTGAAGGCCAAACGCAGTTAATGAAAGGTGATTTCTGCATAAATATGACTTGACCTGATTCAAGAGCATCATAATATAAAGATCTGAGCTCACAGGACACCTTGGAATTCTTGTAAAGGACCATTACAACACAAAATGGGCAATTTCACCTGCTGAAAATGGGCATTTTCACCTGCCATAAATTGATAAATTGAGTACAGTTAATGAAAGGTGATTTCTGCCTAAATATGACTTGGTCTGACTCTAGAGCATCATAATATAAAGATCTGAGCTCACAGGACAGCTTGGATTTTTTTGAAAAGGACCATTACAACCCAAAATGGGCATTTTCCCCTGCTGAAAATGGGCATTTTCAACTGCCATAAATTGATTGAAGGCATTTTCACTTGCCATAAATTGATTGAAGGCCAAACGCAGTTAATGAAAGGTGATTGCTGCATAAATATATCTTCGTCTGATTCTAGAGCATCATAATATAAATATCTGAATGCACAGGACAGCTTGGAATTCTTGTAAAGGTCCATTACAACACAAAATGGGCAATTTCACCTGCCAAACATTGATTGAAGGCATTTTCACCTGCCATAAATTGATTGAAGGCCAAACGCAGTTAATGAAAGGTGATTTCTGCCTAAATATGACTTGATCTGATTCTAGAGCATCATAATATAAAGATCTGAATGCACAGGACAGCTTGGAATTCTTGTAAGGGAGCATTACAACACAAAATGGGCATTTTCACCTGCCATAAATTAATTGAAGGCCAAACGCAGTTAATGAAAGGTGATTTCTGCCTAAATCTGAATTGATCTGATTCTAGAGCATCATAGTATAAAGATCTGAGCTCACAGGATAGCTTGGAATTTTTGTAAAGGACCGTTACAACCCAAAATGGGCATTTTCACCTGCCATAAATTGATTGAAGGCCAAACGCAGTTAACGAAAGGTGATTTCTGCCTAAATATGACTTGATCTGATTCTACAGCTTCATAATATAAAGATCTGAGCTCACAGGACAGTTTGGAATTCTTGTAAAGGACTATTACAACACAAAATCGTCATTTTCACCTGCCAAAAATTGACCGAAGGCATTTTCACCTGCCATAAATTGATTGAAGGCCAAATACAGTTAATGAAAGGTGATTTCTGCCTAAATATGACTTGGTCTGATTCTAGAGCATCATAATATAAAGATCTGAGCTCACAGGACAGCTTGGATTTTTTGTAAAGGACCATTACAACCCAAAATGGGTATTTTCCCCTGCTGAAAATGGGCATTTTCACCTGCCATAAATTGATTGAAGGCATTTTCACCTGCCATAAATTGATTGAAGGCATTTTCACCTGCCATAAATTGATTGAAGGCCAAACGCAGTTAATGAAAGGTGATTTCTGCCTAAATATGACTTGATCTGATTCTAGAGCATCATAGTATAAAGATCTGAGCTCACAGGACAGCTTGGAATTCTTGTAAAGGACCATTACAACACAAAATGGGCATTTTCACCTGGAAGTTGAGTGTGTGTGTCTGTGTGGTCACACGTTTACTCAGGCAGGCCCCACAGATATATATGGACGTATATATTTGTATTATCGATGTATTAGAGACTTTAGCAGGAGCAGAGCCAGGTGTGGTCATAAGTTAACGTGGTCAGCCATCCCGAGTTAAAACGAGACAGCAGTCTGTCTGTCTGCTGTATATGTTGAGTATATGTTAAGCAGCTAGCGAGGTAGCTGGCTTTGTTGATGAATTTAGCTGTCTATGGTTTAACTTAAAGGGAACTAAACTGACGTAAATCATACGTTAACTCTTTAAACTAACACCAACCTGTTCAGAGTTTATTAGCGTTAAGTCATAGGCTCCATGTGTACAGACCAGGCTGCTGCAGTACTTTGTTAACGTAACGTTACACAGTACGAGTATTAACCATTCATTCAGAAGTGTCAGGATGCTACAGTGATGCTGCTGCTGATGTCATAAACAAAGATATACTCATACACCTTCTCTGTCTTCTGCTTTCAGAGTCCACTCACAGCCATGGACCACTCAGCTGTTAAGGACAACCCCTGGAAATCCTTGGAAATGCTTTAATTGTATATTTAAGATTAAGTTATTGGATTTTGAATAAAGTGCTTGAAACTGCTTGAAATTGTAACTGCATTACTTTCATGGTATATAGCTTGGTCAGTGACATATTTCTGCCGTATATATAGAAGGCTCTCACTGAACATAATTATGGCAAAATAGCATCTGATTTGATGAAGTCAAACAATTAGTTTGTACACAAACACTGAAATACATTGCTGTATGTTTCAAAATCATATTCAAGCTATTTCCAAACATTTTAAAAGTGCATTTTAAGCTTCTGACTGTCAAATTTGTCTTCATTTAATCAGAAGGATGTAAATCTTAAATGCTTGTAAAATGTTTCAATATGCAGCATGATATGAACACTAAACACTGTACTTGTTACTCATATTTTCAACAGTTTTAGAAAGTGGTCAAAAATATTTTACTCTGCTTTAAATTTCTTACATTTAAGCTACTTTAATTATTTATTTTATTTATTTAACTGTAATGGACACCTTGAGTAACAATATCTAGGAGAAGTGGAGCTGAGACTTTGTCAATCTAAGTGAAATCCACCTCTGAGGTAGGATTCAAACAATCCTGAAATTTTGGTATCAAGTTGATCCAGGTATCTGCCTTAACTTTTGAAATACCCAAATCCAGCCTTTTACCTGGATTCAAGGGAGGACTGGATTACCAGATCAGGATCCTGATCTTCGGGATCAGGATTATGTGAATCTGTGTTGAAATACCAAGTTTTCAGATCAGATCTGGATTTAATCCAATCCGACCAGGATAATCCTGTCAGATCAGTTTTGAAATACCGGGCCTTGATGACAGTCACCTGATTGTTGCTGTTAATACCTGACTGGAGCGGAGCCTCTTGGTCTCCAGGCCGCTACGTTCATGTAGCAGTGCCTCTTTCTTGGCCAGGATTTCCTCTCGTTTTGTGAGCTCTCCTTCCAGATCTTCCAGCCCTCTCCTCTGTTCCAGTACCCGCTCCATTTCCTCATCCAGCCAGCGTTTTTGTTCCTCAATCTTCTGCTCACACAGTCAGTTAAGACACAAAAGTTGATGCATCAAACCATCGTGTGACTCATTTTTTGTTATATTTACAGGCACTTTGTTTTGTATGAATTTAAAGTTGGTTTCTGTCCCACCTGTTGCTCTTCCAATGAGATGACAGAGCCGTTACTGCCGCTGCGTCTTTGCCTCTGGAAGGCTGCGATCTCCTCTGTCTTTATTCTCAGAATCTTTTGCTGCTGCTCATTCTTTATCTCGAGCACCTACAGAAGGGACAGAAGAAAGGAAGATGAGAGACAGGGCTAGAACAGAACAAAACTAACTCTGCCATAGAGAAATAAAATGGATTTGGTTCTCATACAATTTTTATTCACCATTGCCAGACATGTAGACTGCTAATGGGTCGCAGTTCCTTTGCAGAGAGCCTGGAGAGTTAAGTCATTCTGCCTTAGAGGCAATGATTAGAACCAGAAATTGATGGTGTCTCTGCTATGAATTTACAGTGTTACAGCAGTCAGACGTCTTTTTTAGCTGTTCCCTGCAACAGTACACACATTACATTTGGAAAATATTTGGGACTGGCTAAATGAAACAATGACTTAAATAAACTTTGGCTAAGGTTTGTTTTCTTGCTCGTGTGTTGTCTGACGCACTGGACCTTTAACTAATATTTTCCAAAAAAATCTGAGACTGCAAAGTTAAATGTTGGAGGAAAGGTTTGATGGCTTTTCAGTTTAGACTGTTGGACTTCAGCATCAACACTAGAGAGCAGTGTTTCTTCCATATATGAAGCTCTGTGGTGAAGTAAGTGACACCATTTTGTACAAAATACCCACAATTAGTAATTAGTAATTAAAAACATTACTGCCCCCTGCTGTACTGGCTTGAGGTACCTTGACTCTGTGAGTTCTTCGTTGCATCTCTGTCTCCAGACGTCGTTTCTGCTGACTTTCCTGCCGCAGCCGCCTCTGCAGCTGCTCCTGCTGCTGTCTCATGCTCTGAACACTTCGCTCCAGCTCTAACACACGACGTTCACTCTGGGCAGGAAGGTTAGCAAGACGAGCAGTATCCCTCTGACGCTGACTGAGAACCTAATACAAAAAAAGACAAGAAAAGTTCAAACGTGCAGCTCCAAAAATGGAGAATAAGATTATTAAAAGAAGAATATTTAAAATACAGCGTTGGGAATCTTAGCTGGAAATCATCATCTTTTGTCTGTTGTCCTATGTGTTATATAGAAGTGTGACAGTCAAACCTGGACTTTGCTCTGAGCAGCAGCTATCTTCCTGCGACACTCCTGTGCTCTGGTCTTGTCTGTTGCACTGATTTCTCTCTCTTGCTTCTCTAGATCCTGCAGCTGCCGTTGGGCCTCCTGCAGCTCCTGTCGAGCCTGCATAGCTTCACTCTCCAGAGCTGTGATCTTATGGCTGTACTGCCTGTTCAGGGCCTGAGCATCTTTACCTATAAAAAAGAAAAAAACATTAACAATTTAACTGACAAAAAACACACGAGAGAACCTCAATTTGGGAAAGACGCAGAAATTGCTACCTGTTTTGACCAGCTCTTTGATGAGTTCTTCCTTCATGCGGATGGTGACAGACAGCTCCCTGATTTTCTGCTGTGCCTGAAGAAGTCCCCACTCCGAAACACCTTCAAAACTCTTCAGACTTTCACGCACAGATGTCTCCCCCGTACTGGTGTTGGCTACGCAGAGAGATGAGAGAGTACATGAGAGGTCAGCATGGTGGTATAATGTAATATAAAAAAGGACAGAGGATTAAAGCAACAGCCAAGGTTCAAGCCCTCCTGTGTGACCTTCCTTAAATACCAACACAGATCAATACTCGAGAAAACAAAAGCAAAATGTTGAACACAGTTGAAAAGCCCTTGACCTTGACTCTACCAGATCAAAACATAAACATCTGATCGCAACACAACTCTCTCTGATTTTTTAAAAAATCTTTCTGTGCAAAAGAAAATAATTCAGTATTTCTCAGTCCTAATCCATGGACATGTATAGTTCGCCAGAAAACAGCTTGCCTAAACCCCTGTGGAAGAAGAAGAGATGCAGTGGAAAGTTTAAGGATGGTGAAACAGCAACTTTTCCACAAGCACATGAGAGCACACACGTGGGGATCCTTACTTTAGATTTTAAACATGTAAAATGTTCTGGAAAAAATGGTTGCATATCACTTTTTCTGTGACTGTGTGAGGTCACGCAAACAATTCAAACAACAAAAATAAAGACATACATAAAGACATCTAATGTTGTTAGACTTACATGCTTTTCTGGCTAAACAGGGATGATCTGGTTCGGGCATGTGAGGTATGAGCCCTCTATTACTAGCTGCTAGTCCTCCTGACAGCATGTCCTTCTTGGTCCAGGTCAGGTTCACCTGCCTTTCACACAGAAATAAGCAAATAAGCACATGCAACAACATTTAAAAGGTCTGTCATGCATGCATTATGTATTTTATTAAAGCTTAATTTATGTACTGTTATGTACCAGGCTATGAATTTTATCAAAACACCATACTTGCGTCTCTCCCGGCTGAGGCTGTAATTACCGCCCTCATCTTCCGTGTCCTGCATTTCTGCTCCTCCTGGGATCTCCTGCTCCTCATAGAGGCTACCATCCTGATCACCACAAGGCCCATTGCCAAGGTAACCCACTGGACTGACCTGAAACCACACACAGGCTTACATGTCATACTCTGGTAAACTGACTACGAAATGAATGTGGATCAGCATGAATATGTTAGTAAATGTTTTCTCTATACACTGCAACTTTAGCATATGCTCATCCTATAAAAGAGAACTTTGGACTTCACACACTTCCACAGGCTGAACTAACTCTGCTGGCTGGTTACCTGTCTGTATGTGCCTCCATTCTGACTGTGTTGCATGGAGCCCATAGGGGCCGTGTGTGGCCGCGATCTCAAGTTAAGGCCCAGGCCCATCAGCCCCGGAGTAGACAGATGACACTGCAGCTCTGCTATTAAGTCCTGTTGCTCCTGCAGCTTATCGCTCTGAGACAGAAGGGAAGCAATCAAATAAGTAACACATGTAAATCTGTGTAATATAATGTCGACACAGCTTGGGGAGAGGGACGATCACTCTGTTTCCAATCTGGCTCATATTACTGCAGGTCAGCTTGGTTACCCCTGCTGGGACAATTCAAAGTAAATATGAACTGTGGCACACCGCACAATATTAGAATTTCACTGCATCATACCTGCTGTTTGTATTGCTCCATAGCGTCCTCCAGAGCTGCTAAAAAGTCTGTGTTCTCTCTCTCCAACCTCTGGATCTGTGCTTGAAGATGGGCAATACTGTCCTCTTTCTCTGCATCTTTCTCACTTTCATGTTCGTGGCTCCATCTCTCCTCCACAGCCTCTGTATCCTGGGTAACAGGAAATACACAATTATAAACACAGCAGCACATTATACGTACAACTCCTGAAATTTTACAGAAAGAATTTGTTCACTTCAGAGTGTGAAAAGAGACACACCTGGTTCCTTACAGAAGGCCTTCCTCTCCTTAATGCCACACTGTCCTCGGTGGAGCTGTTCTCGATGCCGCTGTCTGGTCCTGAGGCAGTGGTCAGTCCGCTTCGTTCCTCCTCCACAGAGCACAGCCACTCCTTCACTCTCAGACTCTGTTCCGCACTCAGAGCCCCTTCGCTCTGCAGCTCCCGCAGCAGCCTGTGAAAAGAATTAATTAGAAAAGAATTAAAAAAAAAAAAAAAAACGCTGATGATGAGGATACAGCCTATAGCTTTATGCTACAATAAACTCTTTATTTATTCTATACCCGTTTAAAACATACTTCTGTTGAGCACTGAGCTCAGCTTTCCATCAGAAATAAATAAATAAGATAGCCTCTGGAAATTAGAAATATGTCAGTGTGTGGCTTTTATGTATTTTCAGTTTTTTAGTTTTTAAGAGTTGTATTAAACAATGATATAAGACAACATATATCAAGCTTTGGCTAAACGCATGCTCTAACACTGGTGGGTTTTGGTCTCTTTAGGGATTTGTAGACAAAATAAAAAGATTAATAAAAGATAATTATAATAATAAATGATTAATAGCAGCATTATTCTCTAAACGGAGTGAAATCTCTCAAACTTACACGAGCAACTAAATTTCATTTGGATCACATAGAGTTAGACTGGATTAGAAAGATACTTGGTTATAATAAATAGTTATGATGGCCATCACTTAATATTTTAGTTTTTATATCGTGAACATGTGCATGGGGCACCAATGGCACCCTTACAGCAAATGTAAAAATTATTCACACTAGATTTAACTCGATCAATCCGTGTGCTTTAACCTGTAAGCAGTGTCTGTGCACGTCCTGTAGTGGGCACTCTGCACTTGCAGTCTGCTGATCTCTCCCTCTCCCAGTCGGGGTCTCCTGTTTGGATCAGCGTGAGAAATAATGCGCGTCTCCGAACGCTGGCGGTTTTCGAGGGCCCTGCGAAGGGCTTTGATTTGTTGCTCCAGCCCTTCCACCCGATCTGGCTCCCGCTTGCAGTTGACCGTTGCCCTGTTCTGAATGTTTCTGGCCCTTGTGGCGTAGTTTAGTGTGTTCAGACTCTCATCAAAGTCTGCAGAGGATGGGCTGATGCAGGCAATCATGAGTGTCTTTGAATTCCCTCCCAAAGAGTCTTTTAGGATCCTAGGTGAGAAAAAGGGTTATATAAATTAAACCAAAGTGACATTGAATTGTATGGCAAAGTATCTCATGAACGTATTAGAAATGTACCTTGTGATTTTTGAATCTCTGTATGGTATGTGAGAGCCTTTCCTCTTGGGGTCACCCAGTGCCCCGATGACATTTCCCAGAGCCAGAAGGCCGCTGTTAATCTGAATACTCTCTTTCAGTCTCTCTCCAGTGTTCCCTGTCCTTAGGATGCGCTCAGACCCTGCCAGGTCGACAAAGTGGAACTTGGAAGACAACATTTGTGGTCCAGAACTTGTAGCACTCCCATAAAGGCGAGAGCTTCCCCGACGCTGGTCCATATACACGGTAAAGATGGTGTGTGACCGGCTGGAGTTTAGATTCATCTGGGTTGCGCCAGTGTGCCTGGCTGTGTTTCCTGACTCGAGTAAACTCAACACCTCATCAAGACCCTCCACTTCACACTCCTTTACGCCACACAAAACTATAAAATCACACAGATGGAAATACATTAAATGCACATAAATACATACATAAAGTAAAAAAAAAAAAAATCATATCACAACCTGAGAAACATGTTAAAGACAAATTAGGCTGCCAATTCCATACCAATGTTCCCTTTATCCTCCCGGATGTGGATGTCCTTGCTGGCCGTCTCCACCTCCAGTAAGTCCTTGAATTCCTCTTTGTAGACCTCCAGATAGGAGACTCGGACTGAGAAGTCTGTGAGATCATTTTCATCTAACAGCTTGAAGATATCTGCAACAGCCCTGGGGATGATACCCTGCTCCTCATCTCTAAAGGAGCCTACACATTTAGACACGTTTAGAACATTTGTAATTGTGCAAAACTGCAGTGACAGAAATGACAATGAAATAAAAGGATAAAATAAAATAACTTACAGATATTAGCCTCTCCAATGGTGTACGTCTTGCCCGAGCCTGTCTGCCCATAGGCAAAGACCGTAGCATTGAACCCTTGAAAGAATGCATCTATGAGTGGCGCGACAGACACCGAATAAACCTCCTCTTGACAGCAAGTTTCTTCAAATAGGTAGTCACATAGGAAGTGTCTGTCGTGACCCAGCGTGACCCGGTGCAGCTCTGAGTCTACGGTGATGCAGCTCTCGTGGCAGTGTAGAAGCTCTTTAGGCAGCAGGGGACGAACTCGAACAGCCACTTGCACTGCAGAATAATCTCCTCTGCCTTGGCCACCGGGCAGTTTGGGAGACATTCCTTCTGCACTGGTAGAGCTCTTCTGTGTTCCTCTGCTATGTATGGATCATTTTGGGGCCACTGGAAGGGATAGAAATCATCCGTCACGCTTTTTTTTACTGTCTAGCTGAAAGATGCATTATGGCCATGAGTGAACATAATCGATTACTTGACGGCAGCTCAGACACATTTTTTTTGCACATGAACGATTTCTACCACATTTTCGCTAAAACTGGAGAGGTGGATTTGGATACATTTATACATTGATAATGCAATATGCTGTGATATTTTTGCGATAAAGATTCTGGAAAATTAGATAAAGCTCAGAAACCTTTACTAGATAAAATAGCCAGAAGGGAATGTTTGATTTTAGCTAATCAAAGGTAAACTGAGGTTCTTCACCACACTGATGTAAATAATACAGACAAACAAAAGAAAACAGTGCTGCTATAAAGCTCAGCCTGTTTATTGATTTGCCAACAATGGCCTATTACAACTGGAGATAATAAAGAGACAGCTGCCTCTGTGTAAAACCTCTTCGCCTCACAGTTAATCATCCCGCCTTGAGCTGCAACATATAATGCTCCACTCTGCCCTTGTTTTTGATGAAGCTTATAGTTTATGCATGTGTGTTTTCTTTCTTTGTGAACTTTAACTAACTTAAAGGCACAAAGCACGTGGACAATGTTAAGTATTCTTTATGTTAATACACTGATGATGCAAATCAACACATCGTGGAGCTGCTGAAAACAGACCTGACACACACTGTTTACAGAGCTGGTGATGCGTGGTTTACCGACTGGGCTAGAAACTGTGCGTAGCGCCAGCTTGAGAAGTAACGCTACGTTACTCGCAGTAACGTGAGACAACGTGGATCAAACGTAAAGTCACGGCGGGGCTCATTGTTGATGAAAACCTTTCTGACTTTGACACGTAAGTTCAAAAGCTTCCATCGTGACTGTACATAGCATTTTAACACACCGTGCTGCCGTGAAGTCAACTTATTTTGACCATGTTAGCAGGGTGGTTAGCTAGCCCCCGTTACCGCCGCCAAACAAAGTCAACGGTCCCGTTATCCACCCGAGAAAATCACGTCGGCTTTTCCCAACTTTGCCATCACAAGAAACTTCCCAACTTTCACTCACACACTAGTGCGATCGCCTGTTTTCCCAGATAACCTCGGCTAAGCTAAAGTTAGCCAGTTAGCCAGCAGTCCGAACAACAAACTCAAAACATGAGGATGAGGCTGGATCTCTGCGTGTAAGAAGTGCTGCAACTTATCTCCGTCACAGATGGCTCACGGCAAACAACACGCACTGACCGGGCGAGTTATCGCAGCCACGAACAGCTGACATAACTTACTTTTATGTGGCACAAGTTGGACCATGGACTCAGGATAACACTGGAGTGTTTTTGGAGAATGGAAGTTGAGGGGCAGCCAGGGGGAGGAGCCCGGGAAGTTTGGGCTGAGATCTGGGTGTGGTCTGAGGGAAGCATCATGGCTGAGAGGCCGTCTGCACAGCTGCAGGCTTTAATTATATTATACTGAGAAATATTGTTATATTATATATGTTAAATATGTTATTATTTTATTTTATTACATTCATGCAATCAGCTGCTAATATTGAACTAGTGAGCTGACAATTCTTGTCAATTAACTAATTAATGGATTCACTAACTCACTAGTTGTTTACTGTACTTGAATATAATATTTTTCCTTATAAAAACACACACACACACACACACACACACACACACACACACACACACACATATATATATATATATATATATACCTTGACACTCACTCACTCTCAGTCTGCAGGGATGATGTTTACATTCAGTCATAGATTGAATGATCTGAAGGGGTTACCAGCATCAGCATGCAACTATAACATGTCGATTGCAGAGGGCTCAATATCAAGAGGTAAGTGAAATACAGCCGACTATGCTGTCACTTCACAACAGCATCCATTCTGCTCACTCTTCATATTCATCTATCCAGACACAAAAACACAAACAGTTGTGGCATAAACATTTTTTGTGTGTTTGCATGTGTCTGTCTGTCTGTCCATGAGAGAGAGAGGGACAAAGTGGCAGACATTCAAAATGTAGCATTGATAGTCATTGGCATTAGACAGAGACCTTAATTAAAATGAGACCTCTGATCATAAACTCTTAGTTAAATACAGTTAGTGAGAAACAGCGCAGCCTGGTTTCTAATAGCAGTCCCTATTGTGTCTACACAAAGCTTCCAATGTGATATTTACGGAGTAATGCATTTTGAATATTATGGAAGGCTGTGACTTGTTGTTTGAGTATTGTATTTACAACAACAAAATCTCATCTCTTCCAGGGCATTCAAAACATTAGCTCTGACAGCTGGATATGAAAAGAGAAAAACAAAGCATAAAAAAGTAAAGTAAAACATCCTAATTGACATTGATGACAACTGACATCCCTCTTGACATAACACAGGAGCAAACCTGATGAAGTTGATTTAACAACGTCACAAAGGGTTAAATCCAAATGCTTTTATTTGGCTCTCTGTGAAGAACTACGTAATAAGAATCTGTTGAACTTACCTCTGACAGCGCCCTCACACGAACTGCTG
Organism: Nibea coibor; assembly: GCA_023373845.1. NCBI lineage: Eukaryota > Metazoa > Chordata > Actinopteri > Sciaenidae > Nibea > Nibea coibor. Next base: position 10,876,462 of record CM041738.1, read on the forward strand.
GGACATGCAGATGCCACGTTTATCATTATTATCAATCGATACACATTACTGCATGCCTGTGTGTCTTCCATGCAATGCTCTTACTCCTGACTCTAATATCTACAGTGTGACTAATCCAGTGAATACAAAATTTTGGCCACTCAGAGGGAGAAATTGGTGGTCCCTCAGTTGGACACCATAAAACATGTTTCTGATGCTGTTTTGCTTACAGAGTTCTTCATTTGCTCATGCTGATATTCAGTCAGTCCTCAGCTGAGTCCTGCAGAGCTTCCTGAAAACATATTTGGCTTCATGATGATTTATTAAAATGATCAAACATATGTTTTGTTGTTTTGATATTGAAACAACAGTTTAACAGTATGTTCAGATCCAAGTGAAACAATAGTTATATTGTAGAAATAAATGAATTAAAGTAGACGAAGAAGAGTAAGTGCTGCTGTGGCATCTTGAGAAAAACAATTTGTTTGAATAAGTTTAAATATCTTAAATGTGTATAAGATCATTGTATCTCACCTGCTCTCTCATGCTGTTCCTCAGCTGTCTGTCAGTCACTTCCCAGCTGAGCGGTGGTCTGGTGCTGTGTCCTTTATAAAGCCGCTAACTGACAAGTGGTCCCACACCATCTTGACGTCACCCACCCAAAAATATACAGTACATGTATGCTGTTGGTGTAAAACCATGACACTTTCAGTCACACTGTCTGCCACACTGTGCAGCTACTGTATCACACTTCAGAGAATAAATTAGTTTTAATGGGTGTCAGCTTGACTGCTGCTGTATTGATGGTTAGGTGTCCTTTAGGCAGTATTCATCAACAAAATGGTTTTTGATGAAATGCTCAGTGATGCAAGTTTGTTCTTTATACTTTATACTGTTTATAATTATTGTCTTCTTTATTAATCTATCACAGGAGGTCAATTCTGACGAACCCTGCTGGATACAGAAGAGCTTCACAAAAGTTCACACCTCAGCTCTTGATTTGCCACTCTCAGTTGTCACCCTCAACTTTTGTCCTGTGGGTAGGCATGTTCTGACACAAAGGCATGTGTAATGCTCACACTGTGGTCTCACTGATCTGAGATTGAGTGACATACAGCACCACCATGCTGCGGACTGTGAACGTGGAAGATAAGAAATTAAAGCTGGGCCTTGGACCACAGAATACTCTTCTCTTCAGGATACAACCATCAGGGGTCAAATTGAACTTGCGGTGTGACTTCATTTCATTATCAAGGCTACATTTAGATACGTTCAGACAGATTCAGTTGATGCAACTTTGTGTTACATCATCAAGAGACTTGATGACAATGATCAATAAGATCTCCCTCCCTGCGTACATAGCAGTCACACCAACACACACTGACTGATTTTTACAGAACAAAATGCTGAAATCCAGAAAGATGGTGTGAGCCACACTAATAACAAAAACTTCATTTATTCACAAAACAAAGCCAGATGTTTTATGAATGGCCTGTAACCAAATAAACCAATAAACTGTTAAACAGGCAAAATGTCAGTAATATATAGTTTTGATTTCTTTTAATTTTGTGGTTTTCATCTTTTCTGTCAAGTCCTCATTTCCCTTCCGAACGACTTTTTTCATAATGGGTCTACTCCACTCTCATTACAAAGCTGTCTCAAAGATGTCAAACGCTGCTTGACTCATAATTTCCATCAGTTAAATGAGGACAAGACAGAGATCCTACTCTTAACCTTTCCACTCACATCATACTGTATAACATGTTAAAATGCTGTCCTGATGACAACAAATATACAATGCTGCAGCCCAGTTATTATGCCACATCAGCGCTGTCTTTGCATCCTTGCACTGGCTCCCTGTTCATTTTAGGATCAATTCAGCCTTTATACAAGCTGTATCTGCTGATACCTATCTGTTGCTTTTAAGAGGCAATATATATTTTTGCACATATAGGCCTAGGGTTTTATACCTGTAAGTCTACACATATGTGTTTTTTTAAAACATCTTTTTGTGCTTTATAAATTAAATACTTGGTCTTGCATTAAGAACTTATTAACCTTTGAGGTTCATGAAGCTGGTTAAGATAATGCTAATGCAAACCTATGCTTTTGCACCCTAATAGAATCAGACCTGAACATAAAATAATCATAACTACATACTATGAAATACTATGAAAAAATAATTTTTAGAAATATTAAAAACAATCCAGATATTAGATAGATAGATAGATATTAGACCAGATTAAACATCTGGTGAGACATGTCACGCTGTCTATATAAATGCAAGAATATTTCTATGACCGCCTTTAGACTCAGAGGCTAGATTAATTTGTCTTTTTTTGACTGATTTAACACGTTCTGCAGTGTTTCTGACTGTGATGTTTGAGCTTCAGCTTCCACCAAAACATAGCTGAAAAAATTTAAATTATAACATTTGTGTCTGCTTTTACAAAGGACATTAATACACTAACTGCTCACACTGATTGCAGGGTGCAGTGCAAACTATACATCAGCTTCAAAAAGGTGGTTTTCTAAAGAGCAGCAGGGGGCAGTATAACATCATATTTTATATATGGTCACAGCATTCAGATTTTCTTTTGCAATGACTTTGTAAAAACATCAGAGTATACTTACTGAGGTTTGACTGGATAATAAGACAGAAAAAGAAAGTTTCAGTGTCTTAATGGTGCATCAGGCAGAGCAGATCAGGTGTCTGATTTAGGAAATGAGATATCTTTCCATATCCTGACTGTTCTGCACTGACCTGCAGCACATACCTGACCACAGTTACTGTGGGCACTGCTGGCATGCCCATTATCCTCTCCCCCTCCTCCCCTCACCTGCATGCCCACATCAAATGGCCCTGCGCCAAACTGACTGTGAAGTCCTGTCTGCACTGGATCTTTTGCAGACCAGTCGCACTCTTCTTTGTTCCATTAAACTTCAGACAAGACCGAGGTATTCCCTTTCAAAAGTAAGTACCAGTGATAACCCAGCCGCTGTCAGAGAGAGCGTGCTGGTTTCTTATGACCATACCTCACAACCAAACTGAGATCAAGATATTGATTTCAGTCCTGAACACACTGGCAGCACTCATTAGGATCTTTTTTTTTTTTTATCTGTGTGGTGTGACTCACTTGCACTGGAGAGAGCTGTAGAGAAAAGGGCGGTGGAAGTGGAGGAGCGGGGTTAGAAGGATCAGAAGGTAGATGTAATATGATACGCTCGAGGTGGGGAGGAAACGAGAGGACACTGAGAGGTGAAACAGTGCAGAAAAAACATTTTTCAAACAGATTTCAGGCCGAGTCTTAGAGCACAGTTTGTATATTTGTGTTCTGTTGTGCATCAGGATGGACCTCGCAAAAAGGATAAGCCGACATAAGAAGAAAGGGTTTTATTTGCATTCAGGGATGGTCGGACATGGTGGGGCAGGAGTAAGCTGTCTGGATGAACTCTGGATACTGAATCATCACCTCTCCCTCGGGGGCAAACATAAGGATGGCCTCCCATTCACCTATCCCTTTGCTTATTCTTCCATTAAGACAGAATAAGCAGAAGCAGAGTAAAGAACAGTGAGAGGCCTATTATGTGGTGGTAATAAAGACAGCAGTTTTTAATTCAGCCTGCACCCCTTGGCCAGTCACTGACTGACTGGCCGGCGTGAATCGTCCTCTATTCAGCCTTCTCTATTCAGCCATCACTCTCTGTCTGCCTCTTTATCTCAATATGCATCTTTTTTTTTCACTCAGCATACAATCTCGTTTTAGGATCCCGTGCCCCCCCTCCCCGGCCCTCAGTTGTGTCATCTGTGAGTCTCAGCCACCGTTTGGAGCCCCCTCTGCAACTAAAGATATCCTGTTTGTCTCCAGTGAACCTACACTTTGCCTCACTGCCCACAGATGTACTTTTGTGTGGTTTCTTTTTCAGATAGTTGTGTAGCAACCACCAAGCAGTAGATAAATGGCTGGTGCAGCACAGAGGTGACACGTTTCGTCGCGCTTCTCTAAAATGCGGCATTTTTTTCTTTCCAAATATGCACCCCTCATGAAAGGAAAAATAATCATACATGCGTTACTTACAGGGTCCATGTGACACACTCATTTTTCTGTGTGTGCTTGTTTTGCAAATTTAAAAGTTAAAGTCATTCATACACTGTACGAACACAGTGGCTCTTTGAGCAGCCTGTCTTTGGCTGTCTGTCTGCTGAACAGCACTGCTCTGTACTGCAAAAAACTGTGTGTTTCCCAAACAACCACTGCTCACATCATTGCTTATATATAAGCAATGATATATATATATATGCTCTTACAGCATATTTCACAAGGTAGAGCGTGCAGCAAATAAACATTGAAATTGTACCAAGCAATTTATGCATTCTCAAATAAAAGAACAAACTTTTTAGGGTTTCCATGGTGGTGTTTTAATGATTGTATTGAAGGAAAAGATATTATAGCTGTAGTGAAACCAGAATATAAATAAAACATGACTGTAAAGAGAATTTTCAGAATCTTCACACATTATGATTGCATGTCCAAACATCAACACGTCAACATAGCATGACTGTCAATAGCACTTTCTTTCAGGATGGGCTTTAGATGTTGAATGCTGTCTTACTGTTTGCTACATCATGCCATTCACCTTTTAGTCTACGTTATAAATAAGTATAAATATTTTCTAATACTTAATCCATACAAAACAGTTGTTCATTTGGTTAAATCAACCCAAATATACATGTCTCAGTTTGGATTTCTATAGCTTATTATCAATGCTCCTGAACAACCCATGTTCTAAAACTTTGTTTGCACACAGCTGTGCAAGACATATGTTAATCCATCCATCACTTAAGAGTCAGTGTGCTGATTCATGCTTACTCTACCACTCTTTTGAGCTCTAGCAATAGTACATGTGACTTTAAAGATGATCACCATGCTATATCACATTATTATACATCCATGAACAAATACGTAGTCCTTAGCTAAATCCAAACCAGAGTTTTGTTTGGGTTTTGTGCTCTAAGCGTACTTCTCTCTTTCTAGAACTCATACTGGGAAACAAACATGGTGACTTTAGTGATGTACCTCCCCAGCTGGACTCGTCTCTCCAGCTCACTCATCTCCACTTCTGCCTCCAGTGAGGCAGGGCCTTGAACAGGGGTCACTAGCATCAGCTGACCTGTCACACGATCTGAACGCTGGACTGTGAAATGGCGCCGGGCTTGCTTTCCCCCCAGCAGGGAGAAACGAAGCGTGTCACCCATTGGACGCAATGCTGAGACCTTGAACATGACGCGAGGAGCTGACAGGTTGGACACGACAGCCAGGTAATGGTAGGAGAAGGAGTTTGGGGCCTGAGAACATGCCTTGTTGTCCACGGGACAGGGGTTACGTTCACAACGCCTGGAAAAAGAAGAAGTAAAAAATGAGGAGGATGTAGCTGAAACCAAGTGGGAGAAATTGTGTTACAACTACGGGATCAAATTCAGACCCCATATCTACTTGTTACTGTGCACAAAAAAAAAAAAAAAAACACAACTTATTTGTACAATGGGGAGCGATCTTGGATGTAAAAAAAGAATTAAGAATAATGCTCACATAGGCGATGTCTTTACGTATGTAGCATTAGGGATTTTGGGGCATTCCACACGGACACACTGGAAACCACCATAGGTATTAACGCACATCTGGTCCTTTGTGCAGTTGTTTTGTCTTGTGGCACACTCATCAATGTCTGTGAGGAAACAGCAACACAGTGAGACATGTATTAAAACAGTTAGTTGGGCTATGATTCATAAGATTCACCAGGGTCGCAGTTAAATCAACTGCAAAGTTTCTCAAATTTATGAGCTCCTAGAAAAAAAGTGACCTTGCCAGATGTGGTAAAGGCTGCACTGTGGTGTTTGGTATTACACAAACTATCTTGTGGAATACTTCATGTAATGTTAAAACCAGTGATGGCCGAACAAAATACTGAAAAAGATAAAAACACCTTTACAGCTGCGTCCATCACGAGTCACATTGTATCCGACAGGACAGGAACAGCGGTAGCCCCCAGGGGTGTTAACGCAAGCATGCAAGCACAGTCTTCCAGCCTGGCCATTATGGAACAGCTCACATTCATCTATATCTGAAGTGAACATTGCACACACAGTTAACACCTTACAATGAAACATAAACGTGTATATTGTCGTTACAAGGCAGGTTTTAGTCGTACCAGTGCAAATGTTGCTGTCCCTGCCAGAGATGGTGTATCCTGCCTCACAGGTGCAGTGGGTGGTCCCCTGCATTATAGTGCAACGTGATGGACGAACAAAAGGCCCAGTGGTGGCAGCAGGCAAGGTAGAGGCAGCAGCGGTGGCTGGGGAGGTGGTGGCAGAGGTGTTTGTCATGGTGACAAAGACTGAATGTGGAAGACAGGAAGGAGGAAACATAAGCTGTTGCGGAGCGTATTTTTCATTCCCTGCTGTAATATTTTTGGTGCAATAGCTTTGTATAGGCTCAGCAACATTCATTCATCCTGGTTGACTGGGTTTTATCAGTGTAAAGCTCTCATGTATTGATTCGTTGGGGCCCTGAAGTTGCCCTTTTTTAAAATATTTGGACATATATCATTGTCAAAATCAATTTTACTAATTAAAGGCTTCCATGTTGGTCATGTTATTGTCAGACATTATTAGAGCTCTCAAATGTCGATATCCAGTATGAACTGGGCTGTAGTATCTACTGGGCTTCAGAGATTCACAGTCTGTCGCTTTGTGCACTGACTCCACTGTCCACATCAAGCAGCAGCAAACACTCAATCGTCTTGGACTTCGGCATTCGATGAAACCCACATTGTGGTATGTAGCACCAGCTTGTCTTGGCAAACCAAACCACTGGCCAATGTAATCTCCTTCAGCAGACTGAGAGGATTTGGATACAAGCCTAAATGTGCTTTGCAGTAAAGTGTTGTCTTAAATACTTATTTTTTATATTTTTGTCAATACCCAGTCTCCAGGTATGTGATATTATCTCATTAACATGAGCAGCAGTGAGACTGTAAAGTAAAACTACTTGCGTGTGGTCTGAGTATGTCATGCATTATACCTACATGTTGGCACCGGGCTCTGACAGGTGGCTCCAGCCCAGCCTTTGGCACAGACACAAGAGAAGTGGTTCACTTCATCCACACATGTCCCGCCATTCAGGCATGGAGAGGATGAGCACTCATTGATGTCTGAGGAAAAAGACAGAAAGGGAGGTTATAGGAGAAAACTCCACTGCTGCATTTGAAGCTCGAGATACGAGGACATATGCAACCAAATATCTTTGATGCTTAAAGATAAAAGAACGTGACATCATGGTATATGTATGTATGAGGGGTAATAAGGACAAAATAGAGCAGATGAGTTGATATTAGGTGCAGCCAAAGTGTAGGGGAAGCCCTGCCTGGATCAAACAGTCTTTGAGCTGTTATCTTAAAGTCAGCCAGCTGTCAGAGACATAGGGGTTGGAATATCACATGTCACAGGATTCAATAAGCTCTCTGGACAATGACCAAAGTACATAAAGAGGAAACATGATCATGGGTCACATATGAAATGTATCTCTATACATGGAAAAATGATGGTGACAGGAATAATGCACAAAAACAGGAATGGAAATAGAGAGCAGGGGAGGGGAAGCTTACAAAGAGGACGATGACAGACTCAGTGGGTTAGATAACAGAATCAGTGGATGGTCAGGGTGAAGAAGAGGAAACACGCTTATGGGAAGAAGATCAGGTGGAGGCAGTGGAGAAAGTGACCACTACAGTGAGACCAGGTGGCAGGTGGCCTCTCACCTCGGCAGGTAGTCTGCTGGCCGCTCCAGGTCAGACTTTCCTGGCAAACCCTGCTCTCTGATCCCACAAGTTCATAACCAGGGTCACACAGAAAGTGAACCTCATGGCCTATGCTCTGTGACTTGCCAAGTTTCCTCCCATTGACGGGCGCGTCCAGTTTTGGGCAGGTGCCTGTTGGAAAAGTACAAGGTGATAAATCGACCACGGTACTTTAAACATCTAACACGTGAATAAATCAGTCTTTCTGTAGGTTTCTGCTTACTATTGGTGGCTCTTGTGGTCTGCTTCCCTGCGTTGCTATGCAACAAGTTTATTTTCTTCTTCAGGTTGCGGAGACTTTGCAAGTACGAGGCTTCATGGGCTGAGAGAAGCTTCTGGACCTGCTTTAAAGAGCCCTGTATTTCCTGTCTACTAGGACAGTCCTGGTATAAAACAGAGAGGATAATTCAAGCCATTAAGGGACAATGTCACAACAACAATTTGTTCACTGATGAGACCGCAAAGAGTGTTTCAGATATCAGATTTTTATTCTTTGCCACAATATTGCAAATAAAAGTGTAGCCATATTACTTACATAACATTACTTACAATAAATCATTTTGATATGAGCGGACTGTGATTTTTGTTTTAAAAATGCATCATTCTCAGCCTTGGGAGCATTTAAGAGTGTACTGCATTCTAATTAGGCTTATTTGAATCTTGAAAGTTACAGATTTTGTGTTAAAACATTTTCCTAAAAAGAAATACTGTTTTGCTGAACTCATGAATACAGAAAAGCTGTTCCTCTGGCTCAGGTAAGCTAAAAATAAATATTTGTTAACATGAATAAGAGACCACAGGACCACAAGTCAGTGATGTCATTGATGTATTAGCCAGAGAACTAACTTTCCATTTATTACAACATTTCCATTCATTCACAAGACTCAAACGTTTTTACAGCCAAAAGATCTACATATTTTAAGTAGTGTGTGAGACAGAAAATGTACATAAAGGAGTCTATGGGAACTACACATTCAGCTTTTCACCACATCCAATCAATACGTTGCACTTTTACAGCTCTACAATTCATTTTTCATTTCCTACGCATCAGATTATCTCACAAATTACGTCGGCTTGTGTGTGCTTTCTGTGAGCATATTTTGGAATTTTGCTGGGAGGGGAAAGAAAAATCTTGATCACCTCAAACTCCTACAAAATAAATCTATCTCTTTATTGCTCAATTTTACAAGTAGAAGGTTTAATTACAAGGCTGCTCCATTGCATAAATGAACAAATGAAAGTCTGCTGAAGGAGTTCAGTCGTAGCCCTGTACGGCACACAGGGCTGGGCTGTTATATGAAATGTGGTAGGATCTGAGTATGTTTGGCCACTGTAAGTATCTGCAAGCAGAAACCTCCTCCTTTCAAAGCTGATACTGTAACTCAGTCATAAACACAAGAACACTCTTTGAAAGTAACTAGTCACTATTCTTGTTATGTGTTTTTTAGGCGTGACGCTGCGTGGAGGTTTAAAATCATCATTAGATGAAGTTATGTAACTTTAGCAAAAGCTATTTAGCTAGCGTTATGGGGACTCTCTCTTTATGATGTGGTGGCTTAAGGTTTGGGGTTAGTCAGTCGGGTTTAAACGGCCACAGCATAAACATCACCTGTGCTACGACCTCCCTTTCTATTGGTCGGAGGGGTTAGGGAGTGGCACTGTTTTCTATCCATGTCCTTTCCCTCATTCAACAGCGTCATTCTACACCTTCTGCCCTGTCCTCTCATGCATGTTTTCAGACAACCAATTAGTGTTTTCGTCCAGCCAGAGTTATGTAAGAAGAGTCAATATTTGTTGAAAACACCTTTCTGATTTGGACAGAACTGGGGTTTGGAGGGACTTCAGTCGGCCCGGGGGGGTTTGGCTGGTGTTTGTAGTGTAGTTGTCAAAGACCTCTTTCTGCCTTGGCTAAGCAACATTTCACATGGCTTCATGTTAACTGGGTGACAGTGTGTAGGAGGCATGCAACACTGGAGCTCAAGATTACAGTACAGTTCTACTGAATCCAACCAGATTTGTTACATCAAACAAACAACTTTGAACCACTGAAATGCAACTTTACACAACACACAAACCTATGCAAGACCAAAACTGTCACATAAGAACATTCATAAACACATGCTGGACATCTATCTATCTCTAAGTAACAAACAAACATGCACTGACACAGATATGCATGCAAAGACCCAACGAAACTCATTCATTTCTGAAAAGGTCTTCCAGGATAGCCATATACAGTATACACTGAATGTATTCATTCATTGGCACCTCTGGGGTCTTGTTTCTGAAGCTTGCGTGCAAAGTGAAGGTAACTCAAGGTTTGCTCTGTCAAACATGTTCTACATGATGCAAGGCAAGGACCTGTTCTGTACTTACGGTAAGAGGAGAGAGGTTGCTAAGATATGAACCTTTTTTTGCCTTCTAGCCATGCATGGCTGCGAGTTAATCAGTTCAATAAATAGATTACTCCTGTCTTTGAGAACATGTGTCAAGGCTTCAACATATTTAAATGAAATGAGATCGTGCACCCAACTGTAGCTGTAATTCATTGATTAGCTCATTAGTGTGATACAATGCACTCACTCACCTGTCCAGAAGCAGGCTGGAGTGAGCAGAAACACAACAAGGTGGGCACAATCGCCGCCGACAGAAGCATGTTTCCACGGATCTCAGTCCAGTCGACAATCTGTCCTCAAACGTGTGAAAAGTTGCAGGCAGTGTGAACATTCAGTGCGTGCAGGGACTCCAGGTGAGGGAATGACCACAGTTGGCAGTGGAAAAAGCTGCTGCAGCAAACCGCTGAGGAATGTTGGGTTTACTCTTCAGGAGCCAATCAGGAAAAGGAAACTTAAGAAAAATGTGACCACATTATTATCCCTTTACCTAACTTGGTGTGCACTTCTTGTCTAAATCGTGTTTACGGAGAGGTGGAAGAAAACAGAACAGAAAAGATGTTCTGGATGATGCATGTAGACTACAGGAATATGAGATGAGAGTCGTTCTGAAGGACAAAGTCATGAAGCATGACTGTGTGCAAAATACAAATATAACCACAAATTCTCCAAACATAGGACTAGAACCTGCTCTCATTAGTATTAAGGTTGTTAAACAGCAATAATATTTGCAAGCACAATGATATACCAAGTCAAAGATGTCCGTTTTCATACATGAGACAATACATATACTGTATATAGTGAAAATGACTAGAATCTGCTTGGCTCAACTTGATATAAGAATGCTGCATTTAGTGATGGGCGTGATGTCCATTACCAGTGATAGAGGGAAGGCACAGAGAAGCTGTGCCCTCTACAGGAATATAATCACACATGCATTCCTGTACTTCACATGAATTGACTAAAAACAAAAAGTTTTTTCTCTCAGGTTTAAACTTTACATACGTACAACATTGGGCATCGTGGAATACAACAGCCTGGATGAATATGTCAGAATGTAAATATTTATTTTCTCTTCATATATATTATTACTGCAGCCTAATAAGACTCATTCCCTTATTTCTTCTAGCAATATACCACAAATAAATCAAAACAGTCAGCAGCTGTTGCTGTTTTGAAACTCTTTATGTTTAGACAGATCTTTATTTGTGCCGAGTGAAATTCGTTGTGCAAAGTAGGAAAGAGTGCAAATATTGTTGTGGTTGACTTATAAACAGCAACAGTCAGTAAGCATGAATATAAATAAATATAACATTCGTACATCTGTTGGTATGGTGGAATATGGTGAAACAATAATGCTGTATGTTTGTGTGGGCAAAGACACTTTTTTGTAGTTGCTGTTGAGAATCAAGCAGTCAGGCTGCGTTTGTCCTGAGCTGGCCGACCATGCCAGAAAAGTAAATATTATACAGCTTTCAAATGATCTTTTCGAGTTTTACTGTGGGTGTTTCAGTGTCATCAGCATCTTCTTATCTACCGAAGTAACATTGATTCTCAGGACAAAACTGTTGTTGTGGAAAATCCAATCATTTAAATTAAAACAATAAAGATGTGAGTGAGTCTGAAACTGCTGCTGAAAACATTTACGGTGTAGATGGACTTTCTTCTGTCCGCAGCGTTTCCAGCTGACACTGCTGCTTTTAAAAGAGTGTGTAATGAGGAGGCTCAGGCTCTTGAGTTCAGACAAGAAAGCACCGTGGAACACTGGTTCCTTTGGTTGTTGGATTCACCTGAGAAATCATCTTAGTGGGTGGCTGTGTCTGACTGAACAGACTGTGTTTGCAGCTGTCGTTTGGCTCAGCAGGGTCAGACAGTCCCTTACTGATGCAGCAAAAATCAAAGAGATAAGAGGTAACTGGGCAGCTGGGGATTGAATCCTCAGTGCAAAATACATTCAGCCCATAGGGGACAGAAATGAGTGGGAGTTTATTGTGTCGCGCTGCAGTCACCTCCAGACTCTGAATCATCTCCACAGTGTAGGAATCATGATTCATGCTTCCCACACTAAGTCCACAAAAAAACATTGTCACCATGTCTAAAAAGACAGCTAGACAGCTCCATCCTGTACCTTTCCACGCACACTGTCAGGTCATTTTGTACCACCAACCTCATGTTCTGATACACTTTAATATGCAGAAAAAAATCACCTTGTGTGGACAAATAAAAAAATACCTACTGAAGCCCAGTCTGTCCATTAAGCTTCATCTGAAGTGATTCACCTGATGAATCAGTCTTTAGAAAAAGAAAACACAAAACTTTCCCTTGCTTCAACAATCAAGAGTTGTTTGTCATCAGGAAATGACCACAGAGATGACGAAGCAACATGTTTTGTTCTCAATGGCTGACTAGCATGAGTATATCACTTACTGGCTGTATTAGAAAGTATTTGCAGGTAAAGTACCAAAGTCTGGTTTTGAGATGTGACTATGTGATTATCCATATTTTAGAGAACACACTTTAAAAAGCTGCTTACATGTTGTTAAATTAGTGATAATAATCCAATAACATATTTATACAAATGTAACTCACTAAAAGGAAATGTGTACTTTTAGTTATGCAAAAATTCTGAATGTAATATTTTAAATTATAACGTAGTATGTTTACAATGTAGTATAGTTACTTTTAGTTCAAGAAAGGATTTCAATACTTTCATATGCTCTGAAGCATGTTATATTCTCCATGCAGTGGTGGAAAGTACTAAAGTACATTTATTCAAGTACTATACCCTGTACAAAGTCGACTTTATACTTCTAATTGTTTGTTTGCTTGTTTTGTTATGAAACACAGAGACAATACAAAATACAGAAACAAGACCCCCGCCCGACCCATCAGACAGCACATGCTATATAGAGTAGAGATGTAGTAGAGATGTAAGTCCATACTTCTAACTGTTAAACTAATCCACTACAATTCAGTGTTTAGCTAATAGATACCATGTGTTGAGTGAAAACCATGTAACTCAAAGTGATTTTTTCTGATAAACAGAGAGTTTAATTGTCCTTTATGAAATGAAATTGTACAAGTAAATAGACATTTTCTTTTAAATATAATCCAATTAACTGGAACATTCCACTGCCACAAAGCTGGCTTTTTTAGGACAGTGATGCTATTGTGATGATGATGTTCTTATGACCTTTCAGAATAAAATGCGTTACTACAGATCAAACTAACCAACACTATTTATGTGAAGTACATCAATAATATCTACAGCAGTAAAATACAACATACTTGCAGCAGTATCCAACGACACCTCATATAACATGCTGGCAAGAACCATTTCACTGCATAATGACTTTACTTTGAGACTCTGTGGGTATGTTTTGTTGATCATTGTTGATTGTTGAGTAAAGTTTTGAATGCGTTACGCAGAGGTTGACTTACAGTGGAGTGTTTTCAGTTTAGTATTTCTACTTTTATGTGAATAAAGGATCTGAATACTTACTGAGTACCTGGTGCATCCACGGGAGTGATGAAGACTTTTTGCTGGTTGCATGTTTGCACCACCTGCACTGCAAAACGTGCAAGAATAACTGAAGCATTCGCTTTTTTTGAACAGGTTAACATGTAAGAGGGTAAATGCGTCTTTTAGCGTGACGATGGGAGGAATAATAAAATGACAAACATGCAGTAAATCTCCAGTCCTTGTAGGGACAGTGAACTCTGTTTGAACAGAAGCAAGTGCACCGCTGATTCAAAGCTGTTGAAAGAGGGAGGAGAAGATCACAGAGGCTGGATGACTGTGAGCGAGTAGCCACTGTTGTTGGAGACACTTGAGGAGTTCACTATGGAGTCCACCGCGGCTTCCCGGTGTTTGGATCTGTTTGTCGTTTTGTCTCTGCTGCCTCCGTTTATCAGCGCCAACCGGATTATCACAGACACACCGGACCTGCGGAAGTCCACCAGCACCGGTAAACACATTGAGAGACGTGCACGAGTCAGGGGTCCACGAGGGACACTAAAGACGAGAGTTTGTAATGCAGAATAGACTTCATCCACCTGCTCACGTTTTGAGTGATGAATAGAAGACTGACATATTCTGGCCTAAATCAAGTCATAGAAAAATAAGCTGGCTGCACCAACAACCTGCTGTGCTACAGGCTTTGACACCACTTAAATGTTTTAATGTTAATTTGGCAAACACAAAGTTCAGCTCTATCTTTAGTCTAACTTTTTGGTGGAGTGTGCTCATGGACTGGAATGTGTCAATTAGATAACAGAGTATAAAATATTAATCCAGTGACATGTTAAGCGTTTATTATGTACTTAATCATTTATAACTCTTCCTGGAGACATATATTGTATTATTACAACTGTGTTATATTGTCATTGGTCATCTCTTCATGTTTTTAAGTCTCTATGAATACTAAACAGGCGTTTAAGTTGATAATTTGCTTTGTATTTACTGAATAATTATCAACAGGGAATTTGGTGTCTTAAGCATCCAGAGTTTGTTTACATGTAATTACATTAACAGAAGACTTTTAAATCAGTTTCAGTGAATGATTGCTCATACAGGACATGACTAAAAATATTCTTTTGTGTTCGGTGTGTTTAACCTTACTGACCCTTCAGCTGAGTTGTGAGTGAAACTGTGACGGACTGTATCAGCCCATGCTCCAACTTTACACATACACACAAGCACTCAAACATCCCGCCAAGACATTTGCATTCAGTTGCCATGGCAACAACAGTAAGAGGTGTACTAAATGAGCGTTTCTGTTTTTTTCCAGGGCTCTGGGTGAAGGAGCACTCACAGATTGTTGCCCAACACAATAGGCTGCGGAGTCGGGTCCAACCCATGGCAGCTAACATGCAAAAAATGGTTTGTGGCATCTATTGTCTGTTTCTGCAGTGTGTGCTTGAATGGCATGAATGCTGTCACATAAATGTGAGCTAGGGCACTTTATGTGTTTGTTGATAGTATGCATTCCTGGAGGTAGTGCACTGACCACACTGCCCTTTTTCACACAATTAGCTGTGTCTGCTGCGCACATTTGTCTCCTGTAAAGAGTTCCTGTTGTTTGGCTATGTGTTGCACATACTTTGTGTTGCACTTTACTAACCAATGTGCTTTTGAGTTCAAACAATCTTATAGCTGCCAGTGCAAAAACACCTGGTGAAAAACAATAATTATGATGATGACAATGGTGTCAGTAATGATCAGACATGTTCTGCATCTGCATGTGAGCCAACAGTTCAAAGAGGCTTGTTCAGAGGGCTGTTTTTCCTGTTTTTAATCAAACTTCTGCAGGTACAGTAACGGCCTAGTCACAGAGAAAGCACAATATTGCACACAAAGGGTGCATTTAATCAAAAAAAAATCCTGCAGCTCTCCCGCAACAACATCTATGGCCGCAAGGGACACATGAGAGTGTGGATATTTGTTTGCTTTCTGTACACTTACAGTTAAAAAATATTCCTTTCCCAAAAGTGAACTCACGAAACAAAGGCTCGCATAAAAAATGCTTTGCAGTTGAACTGTATTCGTCTGCGGTGACGATAGTCTCAACAGTGTGAAGCACTAGTGTTAGTGCGCCATTTGTTCTGCTCTGCTGCAGGCTGACTGATAGTGTGGACATTTAGAACAAAGCCAAAATCAATTAGCTGTGCAAAGTCTTGTGAGGGTTGCACAGTGAAATGAAACCAATGAATGTATTTTATTTGTTTATTTTACAGGAAAAAAGATTCAAACTAAGCAAGTTTTTTTTTATTTGTTTGTCTCTTAATACTAATGGTTAACACATATAAGTAAAACACTGCATGCAAAATGCCTGTCTGTCTGACAGAGTGATAAAAACAGGGTCATGGTAAGGTGTTGCTGAATGTGCATCTTCTTCCTAATCCCACTTTCTGCAAAACATTCTCATCATTATCGCTTTCCATTTCCTTTGCCATACAGTACCTATCTCTACAACTTCCTTGCCTGCATGTGATTATGACCAAGAGGTAACAGTGGATTATGAAATTCACAATGCTCTAGATATCCTCTGGGCCTAATAGGAGATTTGTGCCAGGGCAAACTGTCACTTTGTCATAGATTACATCCTCAAAGCCACCCGTACAGACTGAGTCTCTTTCTTCGACTGCTCTTCAGCCTCCGAGAACTGTTCTCAACTGATAAGGCGGTAATGAGAAAAAGAGGATGTGGATAATCGTTGCACGTTCACATCTCTGGTATTACAGGTAATTTTCCTGTGAAAACCCTCAGAGGAAGCTTTGCCGAGCTGAAGAGGCATATTAAAGAGCTTTACTGATAAACGTTAAAAGGCTCAAGGCTTCCGCTGTTTGTGAATATCTGAATGAGGGTTTTTTTTCCCCACACAGGAATGAACCAGTAAGCATTGTGGTAAGATTGTGTTGAAGTGATTATAATATAGTTCTTTAGGCTTTGCTTTCAGGGTGAGATATAGCCAATATTTTAGGAATGAATTATGCTCCTCCCTTTCTTACCCAATGCCCTGTCTGCTGGTTTTCTTTGAGCACTAAGAGGCTAAGAAGTATTATGAGGTCACACCATCGCTCTCAGAGACAGAAGTTCAAGTATTCACTTTTGATATGTAAATCATCATCATATTACTATTTTCTATTTGTGAGATTGTATTTGAATCTCTGAAAATACCCCCAGCTTCAATACTTCATTTAATCACAGAGAGGAAAAAACACACACAGACAAATATGGAGCTTTATTAATTTTGCTAATTCACCACAATATGGCATACTGAAAGCAGACAAACCTTGTATAAATACAGATCTTTCTTCTTGAGACATTCAAATCTCACAGCTGATACAACATGACATGCTTTAAAGTGAAATGTCTTAAATGAAATATTGCCCGGTGACCTTACACCCCTCTGTTGGCATCCAAGTGTGAGCTGATAGCTTTGGCTGGCTGACATCGGAGAGTAGAGTGAACAATGAACTCACGGAGGCTCAGCTTTTCAACACCCCACATTAGTGTTGTACCACTGATGTCTATCTTCTAAACTCTAACTATACAGAAAAAAAATGTCTTTAATTTCTTTTTTTCTTTAATCCATAATAGACTGCACAGACCGGAATATGCCAAACAATTTTCTTAGAACACGGGAAAATTGTCACGTAAGCTAAGGAAGTTGTTACAGACATTTGCTTTACTTTTCTTATGATACATCCCTAACCATTACACTATTAAAAGCTATCTTTACATTAGCCTCATAATTCCTGCACGTAGCCTAACGTTAGCACGCTAACATAAATGAGCTAATGCATGTTGCAGTTGTCCAGACGTAAACAGGCTCACATGGCAAAGTAAGGAAGTAAAAGAGTGTTACTGGGACTAAAAATGTTACTAAATAATTATAGTATTAATGCATTACTGCCCATCAATGCTATAAATCGAAGCATTAGTAAATAATTTATTAACTCATGAAAAGTCCATTGACTGCAGTGTATAAACCTCGAACTACAGTATAAGGTTAGAAATGATATCTAATCCTCCTGATATATGATTATTAAGTGCTGCCCAAGAGGGTTTACAACTGTCCAATCAACTTCACTAATTTTTAAAAATTTCAATCATTTTTTTTATATTTTTCACACAAAACTTGAATCTGTAACTTTCCACGTCTTTTCAAAGCAGCAAGAGAACATGAAGTGATGTTTGTACTACAGCGAATATGAGAGACTGATTGTGGAAAGTCTGTGTGGAAACCAGTTGTTTATTTGAATCAGCCACTGCAAATCTTGGAAAATGTGCCACTAAGTGAAGTGTTTATACCAGTATAGCACACAATGAGTGTCAGCCTGTGTTTGTTGGCCCTGACACGGACTGGCAGATTGCCCGTGGTGTCTCCCTGCCTGTTGCACGCTGTACGACTGGCTCTCAGAGGATTAAGTAGCGCAAATCACTTATGCACTATTAGGAATGACCTTCATGTGAAAGAATTGTTCATTTATCCAGTTTTAATCAGTATCCACAAACTACAATATGACCTTTGTTTCAAGTTTAAGGTGCAGCTTCAAGTTCAACAGACCCCAATAACACATAAGAATTAAATGAGTTGGTGATGAAAATGTCCTGTTGGTAATTATTGATGTAATTGTATATTCAGTTTTCATAGATCATGTAGAATCTTCAAAATGCCTTCGTTTGTATAAAAAAAGTCAGACGTCAGATGTGCTTGAAACGTATCCATGTCCATGACGAATAGAATCTGAGATTTAAAATAATAGAAACTTAACTGGGGTTTGTTGGAAACAGATAGTGAAGGAGGGGAACTAAAGTGATATATTTTTCAGATATTTAGGATGTGTAATGAAATTTAATGTCATCATTGTCTTATAGGAGTGGGATGAGAAGTTGGCCTTGCTTGCAAAGGAGAGGGCAGCATCATGCCACTCAGACCACCCCCCTCCTCAACACTCCTCATCTTTCAGTCACATTGGCTGGAACACGAATCTTTCTGTTTATGGTGTCACCTCATTTTCTGACGTCATTGACTCTTGGTTTGGGGAGGGGAAAGATTTTCTCTACTTGAATGGGAAGTGCAGAGAGAACGCGACCTGTCAACACTACACTCAGGTATTGACAAGCAGACACAAACTGTATTTCATGAGTTTTAGGATTTTGATGATATTTATATTTGTGGTTTTTATGCTCATGTCTTGTGTGTGAACCTCTTGTTGTTGTGTAGTTGGTGTGGGCCACTTCGAGTCATGTGGGTTGTGCCAGCCAGCTGTGCCTGAGGGAAGGAGACCTCTGGGAGATATTTGTCTGTGCTTATTTCCCAGGGTAATAATTACACACTTTTTTCAGAATCAGAATCAAAATCACTATTACTGGCCAGGTATGTGTACATATACAAGGAATCTGACATGTCTTGATATAGGCATAGACAAAAAACAAACAAAAATGAAAACAAAGAACAGTAATATTTGGAGACAGTAAGACAATAGTACAATGCTGCAGAGTGCAAAGGATGCTGAAATAAATAGAATTTTTGTTGGGGGTTGTTTTACATGTATGTAGATGAGGAACAATGAAATGAAAACCGTGTATATGCAAAAGTTATTTCACCGTAATGGGACACGTTTAGCACCAGCCATCAGTGAACCATTTAATATATTTGGATTTAATATATAATGGATTTTTGTGGGCTTTGAGTGAAAGTGGATATATGATTTTTTTAAATAAATGGTTCTAATAATGAGGCTCCATTCTCCTGTTTATGTCCACCTAACTATCAGAAGCAATGCTTACATGTTTCCACATAGAACAATAGTATATATATATAGTCTAACTGAAGCTATTTTACTATTTTAGATTGAAATCAGCAGAATCCAAGCTAATGGCCATCTGTTAGACTGTGCATCACTCTGACTCAGTTCAGAGAGATCACAGACCTTCGTCATCTAATCTTGAATCAAAACTCAAAACATTATCTTCCTTCTGTCGCTCCTACATACACGATGTAACAAAACATCTTTTTATTGGCCAATAACAGAAGAAGAAATTATGCACATTCAATATATAGAAAAGTTAAAATCACCAAAAGTGGCGATACATCAGACAGTGACAATATGTCCTGGAGTATATATTTGTGTTGCTGCAGGGGAAACTGGGAGGTGAATGGTCAGCTGGTGATGCCTTATAAGACAGGACTGTACTGCTCTCTCTGCACCTCTTCCATGTCTGGCTGCTTTAGACTGTGGGACCACGTGGGTGGATTATGTGGTAAGACTTTTTTTATTTATTCTCTAAATGTATTGCCACAGTATAGAAGCAAATGTTGCTGAATGGACATTCACAACATCTTTTAGAAGGCGAACTTATTGAGGTCTTTGCTTTAAAAATGTATGGCCTTCATTCCACAGGGAATACGCATAAAACCTTGAAGCAGACATGCATCTTAGTATTTGTAATAGATAAAAATTTAATTTTCCATTTAATTGTCCATTATGCTCGCGTGATATTTCTGCTTATGAAATCTGTTCCCTAAGTGAAGTATTTTTAGTGTTCCAACTATGTTTCAACTAGAATCACAATGTCCAGATCTGATTTTGCGACGTGCATGTGTGTGTGTGTGTTCGTGTGTTTGCTGGTGTGCTTGCACATGTGTTATCAGAGATTCCAAGGAATCCATGTCGTATGAGCTGTGGTCAGCACGGCCATCTAAACATCTCATCCTGCAAGTGCAAGTGTGACCCTGGCTTCACCGGACGCCTCTGCCAGGGTACCAGTCATCAGCACACACACATTCATATTGGGAGCAGCCTCATTAAAAAATGGGTCTCCTCTCTATATATTAACATTTTTACATCCAAAGTACAGACGGACACATTTCACCTTACCAAGTGTCTGTTTTTCAGTGCGCTGCAGTGTGCAGTGTGTGCACGGCCGTTTCAGAGAAGAAGAATGCTCTTGCTTGTGTGATGTTGGCTATGGTGGTGCTGAGTGTGCAGGTAAATGCATTGTGCTTTATACTTCTTTGTGTTTTCATACACCTCAGCAATTTGCACCGTGAGACACAGACTGAAGATTCAAAGGCACACACAGACACGCATACACCGAGAAAATCCATCTGGCTGCTGCTACATTCTGTATTTATCTTAAGGGATGTCGAGTCTGGTGACATGATGATATAGTGTATGAAAAGATTTACAGTGTATAACAAGCGGTGCAGTTCTACACCTTTAATTACTTGACTCAATATGTATTCATGTCTTCTGGATAAATAGGAAAATTGATTTGTGTAACTTGATTCGGGTTTCCCCTGAACATAATTCTGCAAATTTCATCCACACTGACTTTGTTCATTTTCAGTGTATTTTTGGTGGCATGTGTCCCAACAGAGAAAGTGCAGTTTCCCTTCCACAGCTGTGATGTGATGATAGATGGTGATTGCTTCATGGTGTCTTCAGAAGCTGACACTTACTATGGAGCCAAGAGTCACTGTCAGGTGAGAGTCAGGTGTGTGTTGACCACGTAGAGAGTGAGAGAAGCTCTACAGCGTCATATAAATCAACATATGAGGACTTTTATTCTGCTTTCAGTGTGCCTTTTCTATTTTGTTTAAACCACCAGGAACGAGGGGGTATTTTAGGTCACATACACAATCAGAAGGTTCAGGACATCCTGGCCTTTTATCTCAGTCAGCTGGAGACGAGCAACGAGGTCACCAACACCGACTTTGAGACACGAAACTTCTGGATTGGTAGTTTTTCATCTTGCTTATCCAAATAAATGTTAAAATATCATAATGTTTTCTAGCACCGGACAGCAGTACCAGATTAGCTAGCAGACTCTGCTGTCATTTTGGCCATATGTACTGCCAGGTGGAGGTTGTGGAGATGCTGCATAGATAACAGCAATGTTTTTGCTCCACAGGTTTGACATATAAACCTCTGAAAGACTCATTTCGCTGGGACACGGGAGAGATCCCTCGATTCAGCAGCTTTGCCTTTGGGCAGCCTGACAACCAAGGGTAAGAGACACATTTACCAACAGACATTAGCTACTGCAGAGTACATCATAACCAGAGATGGCAGAGTGCAATGGACAGAACAAACAAAAAAATAAATCATCTGAGAGGTAGAAGATTACTTTTTGGTCGGACCTGCAGGCTTTTTCTCTTTAAACGTATGTGTCTGTCTATGGATCTACAACATGTACAACTTTCATACCTGAATAAAATATAGCACCTAAAATTACATAATTAAACATATATTTATTTATTTATTTATTTATATTCATATACAGACTAACCAGGAAACAACAGTTGCTTTGCAGTGTTCACCCTAACCACTAGATGTCTCTCCCTCTCTATCTATCTATCTATCTATCTATCTATCTATCTATCTATCTATCTATCCCTAGTTTATCATTTAATATGTGCTTTATTATGTGTATCAATCAAATATTACTGATTTCTGTGTCTCTGAATATATTTGGACATTTGTTTCTTTACTTTATTTATTACTGTACAGTGAAAATGAAAGCTTCATTTTCCCTTCAACTTTTCAGTAAACCTTTTAAATTGGCAACTCAAAAAATAAAAGTCACTTTCTCCTCTATCTCTGTCTAGCTTTGGAAACTGTGTTGAGCTTCAAGCGTCGAGTGGCTTTAACTGGAACGACCAGCGCTGTAAAACACAGAACCGATACATTTGCCTGCATGGTAAGGCTCCTTCTGGGAGAGGGTTGATAAAAGTGTTGAGGGGGTGAGTGTTTTGTATAAATGACCATCCAATGTGATCCGGTGAGCATTCCTCCTAGAAGGTGGCGGTGATAACCACTGAGTCACTGTGTTGTCCTACATATGTGATGTAAGAAATTCAGAGCAGTTAAAACCTGCCATTGCTGACATGTGTTAGGCACCAAACCAAATAGATTTGTCTCCTGCCACTGAAAACTATGCACATTTCCCCCCAAACCTGACATGCTACTGTCTGTCAAGACCAGACTCTCGACTTCATTGCAAAAAAGATCTGTCTCCAAAGCTGTGTTGCACTTCACAATATCAGAAAAAATCGTGCCTTAGCTAACCCAACTCCTGACACAAGCTGTGGTCACCTCAAGACTAGATTACTGTAATGCCCTCCTAACAGGCCTCCCAGCCTGCACAGTGAAACCCATTCAGATGATCCAGATCCATGTCCTTATGCAGGCATATGTTACCTCACAACCGTTATGTTCCTCCAGTGAATGACTCTGACACCCGTTCGCTCAAGGCAATCCAGACTCTGTTGCTCTCCGTTGGTGGAACGTGCTACCAGTTCCTACCAGAGCAGGGGCGTCCTGTCTACCTTTAAAAAAGCCTGAAGACCCTGCTCTTCAGAGAGTACCTCCTCTCCTAGCACTACCAACAACTGGACACAACTAAAGCTACCCCTTCGAGAATTGTCACAGCACTTACTGATGCACTAACACTTCTCTATGGCACTGTACCTTGATTCTTTCCCTTTTCTGTAAGTTGCTTTGGATAAGAGCATCAGCTAAATGACTAAATGTAAATATAGTAGAAACAGGATTCAATGTGAGGTGTGGCCCGTCTCCTGACAAAAAAGTAGCCACCCTCCATTTTCTTTGCCTGGCTATCATCGATGGTATATGGAAAGGACTACTGCCATCAGGGCAGTAATGTTACTGCATAAAGCGTCAACCTATATGAGTGACTCCTTTGTTTTTTATTAGTAAAGTTCATAGAACTTTTATATCTTTACAACAGATGACAGCGGAGAAAGGGGAGGGGGGGGTTATTTTTTTATGAGAGTAATAAGACTGAACATGTAAAAATGTAAAAGAAAGAAATCTAAAAGAGTGAACTAAAAGTGGCTTTATATCAAAAATATCATACAATGGAGCTTTACAACATTTTGTATTTGTTTGCTAGTCGACTGGCTGTTTTCTCTTCTTGTTTTCTCTTTAGAATTATTATTGGCATTCCCACTGCCTGCTGTGCTCTGCTGTGTCCAGATAATTAGTATTACCTCTTTCACAGCCTCTGTCACTGATAATCACTGCAGGGTGAAGAGTAAAATGTTAATCCAGTGTGTCCATAAATGATGTGAACACAACACTGAAATCTCTTTGTGATCCTGCGTATACACTCAAACATGGCAGTCAGTCTAAATCAATGGCACTAAGGGCTCGCCATCAAGAGCCTTTGAACGATCAATATACATCAGCTCCACAAAGGCGCACAGTGTTTAGACACTCACCTACCACTTACATTGATTGTAAGGAATGAGATAGTGGCAGATTTTTAGTTTTGCCCGCTTGATTGTGTCTCTGCAAGTGGTTGGTACGTAATCTGGTATTGATCATTCACAGCTGAAAGGGTGATCTGCTCTGAACATGGTCAGTGTTGCTAGGGTGACATTTTCACAACCTGCTTTTTGAAGACCTCCTAATGTCTCCTTCTTTGTAGTTTGTGTAATGTAAAAAGAGACTCGCAGATCATGATCGAGAATGGCTTGAGGGTGGGATTATATCAACGGTTAAGCTACAGTAGTATAGAGATCATAAACAGAGCTAGACATATGTAAATATTCGCTCATTTCCCCAAACTTCATCCCAAATAAAAGTACAAATTCACTAAAGCAACAAAGAGTGAAATGCATAAATTTAGCTGATTAAAAGCATGCACATCCCTCCGTCTCATCAGAGTAATTTCCACCCTTCATTGCTGTGTTTTGTTAATTGGTAATAAAACGATAAGTGGATATCAGACAGCCTGAGGCAGACACTAAGCTATTTGTTTCTCTAGAGTACTGTGTGTGTGTGCGTGTGTCTCCATATGCATGAAAAGGAGTCGACAGTTTTATGTCTCTTTTGTCAAGTTTTACATTATTAACAGTTCGTTCACAGTCAGATTTGAGTAGAATTAAAGGATTAGTGGGGATTAAGGACACAAACCACATTACTTTCCACACACTTAAGTGTTCTTCCTTTCTTTAACAATGTTTTGTGCTCAACATGCTGACTTTTGTATGTTTTGTGTGTGTGTCTTTCACAGCTGCAGAGCACATTGCCCAGTGGGAGGATGGCAGGTGAAACTAGGTGTGTAGTACATATCACAAGTTGGTTGTGACAATGACCGCTGTTCTTGGTATATGTTTTGTCAATCATTGTACCGGTGGATGTAGTTTAGATGTACTGTATATACTGTACATGAAAGTTTAATACAAACGCTTTATCATTAAGTGGTTGTATGTTGCATTGCCAACCAAAAACCTCAAATTTGACTCGTCAGACCAAAGTACACATTTCCACTAGTCTATTCCTTGTGTTTCATGGTCCAAGCAATTCTCTTCTTCTTGTTGCCAACACAACCAATGATCTTAAACACATTAAGAAGGCAAGAAATATCACTAATTTACTTTAGATGAGGCACACCTGTTAATTAAAAAGACTTTGAAAATGACTAACCCGTGAAACTGACTCAAAGATGTGTGCAAAGCTGTCATCGTGTCATGTTTACCACACTACATGTGTTATTTCATATTTTTCATGTCCGTCTTTCGTATTTATTTAAAAGGCATTTAAAAGATTTTTTAAAAAGATTGAATGAAAAGACGTGTCCACACTTTTGACACACGTGAGCAGCCTCAATTATATTGTATCTTCTCCTTCTTCTACACTAAAGTGCCCTTGAAATGGACTTAGTCATTATTAGTCATCATTATTAAAGGAGGTTAGCAGCACTGCTTTAGAGGAGTGAGGAAGTAGAAAAAAGAAGGTTTTGTAAAGCCATAATGGTGGCTATAATTCAAGGTTCCCAGTGGATGAATTCTCCTGACTCTGGTGTTATATCATTGTCATTATGAGCATTTAGCTCAAAGCACTTCTGTGCCTGCAGTTGTAAGTGTGGTTTCACAGAGCTGGTAAAAGGGCTATAGTGTTCTTTTACACACTGAACCTGAGCTACTTTCATAAACAAAATGAGATTGACCTTCAGCCTCTCTATTAACAGTTTGAAATGATTCCATTGACCATAAAAAATCATATACGAGAGAATGTGTTTTCAAAGATAGAGAATGGATAAGAGCAGTTACGACAGGAGATGGGGTTTAGTTGGGTTTAGTTGGGTGTGAATTATTTCTTAAAAAGATGAGTTGTTTCGTCTCCTGTGCCATCTGTCAATAAGCAATATAGCAATATAGTTGGCACGATTTGTACATCAAATAGACACCAGAGTGAAAGTCGGTAGCCATTCAGTGAGCAAAATACAGCATACAGAGTGCTTTACTTTTAAAGTGGCCTGATTTCTCTCTCTGATCCCCCACAATTTAATAATTAGCTTACAGGGAAAACATAAAATTGTCCTTCTATAACGTAATATCCAGGTTGCAAATGTTTCTGTGAGAGTAATGCCTCTATCAAGATTCTTTTTTTTTGGCCTTTTTCAAGCTTTATTGTATAGATGCAGCTGAAGAGTGACAGGAATGTGGAGAGAGATAGGGGGAATGACATGCAGTAAAGGGCCGCAGGTCGGATTTGAACCCTTGGCCGCTGCGGCAAAGACTCAGCCTTCGTACATGGGGCGGCTGCTCTATCAACTGAGCTAAAAAACACCCCAAGATTTTGGCTATCTTGTGGAAAAATTTAAATGGAAATGCCCCAAGAATTGCAATAATGTTGCTCATGCCATTGCATTTTTAGAAACATGTGCTTGCCGAAAGCATCGCTGTGATGCATCCGGAAACTGGTGGGAGGCTGTAGATTCACCTGATGTCTGTCAGTTGTGTCAGGTCAACAAACAGCTTCTTCAATATTCTTAACTTGCTTTTGATTTGCCCACAGCGCTTTCTAACAGTGACTCATCAGCTGGCAACAGAACTGGATCTGTCTGTACTTAGAGGCCAGAAGTTATAGACTCTGACACTGAAAGTGGAGAGAACACATAACAGAAAACCAATATTGAGTTTGAATGTAAAAGAGCAAGTAAAGGACAAGTGTGTCGAGACATCTATCTCTGATGATTGCAATCACCTCGCTTCACCCCTCTACTTTCTTACTGTTGACTCAAAATATGCATGTAATAAAGCCAGAGTTTCATTTGTCTGCTGGCTTGGCCAAAATATTAGGCACTAGGCCATTACCATATTTAAATATGTATTCCTAAAATGAACAAGAATTACTGTTAGAGATAAAGTATGAAGGGAAAAAATATCATTTATAAATAGTTGTCTGATGTGTATATGCTAAACATTTCAGCATTTGCAGAATTTGAAAATGAGACGAATCTCTGACTTCTACACGTCACAGGTGTATGTGAAACTGTGGTTTTGTTTTGCTTTGTGTGCGACAGTTTAAATGTGGATCAGGTCAGTGGGTGTTTAATGGGGGTTCAGAGGTCTGACTCCATACCGCCCTCTCAGTGGAGAGACGAGGATCCTAATGGGTGGTAGATGATGATAAACTAAGAGGGAATAGAGGGATAAAGGCTGCAGGTAATGGGATCAGACCATCGTGCAGAGCAGCAGGGAAATGGTGCAC
Organism: Nibea coibor; assembly: GCA_023373845.1. Classification (NCBI taxonomy): domain Eukaryota; kingdom Metazoa; phylum Chordata; class Actinopteri; family Sciaenidae; genus Nibea; species Nibea coibor. The sequence goes on from CM041738.1 coordinate 10,903,728, forward strand.
ATGAACAAAACTGGGGTGAGGTCACAAAGAGGGTTAAATATCTGGGAGCAAGAGGAGCAAGCCAACATCTAATTGTTTTTCAACTCTACAAGTTTTTACACTACTCAACACCTATTTATCTATTCAACTTACTATTTTCCCTCTGCAAAAGTGAAACTTTGTCATCTGTTACACTCCATTCATTTCAGTCTGTTTGATTCCTTCCAAAGAAATGAACAAGAAGATCACCATGACTCATGTTTTTATGGTAATATGAGATATCCACCAGCAGTTGGTTACCTTAGCTTAGTCTAATTGGTAACAGTGTAAAACACACTCTCACACACCAGCACCTCTAAAACTCTAATTAACATGTTCTATCTTATTTAACCTGTACTCTTTTTGGCTTTACTATGTATGAAAGACCCAGCGTTTAAAATTTAGGGATCTGTTTAGGACACTTGATGCAAGCGTCTTGAATGGTGCTCCAAGCCCCACCTCTTTTAAACAACATCTGTATGACCCAAAAGAAAGGTAATTTGGAAACAAATTTAAAAGCAGTTTCATGAAATTGAAAGCTCACCAAAAGGATGCAGTCCATATGGTAAAATGGAGCAACAAACTGGGAGAACAAACAAAAAAAGAAAGTGAAAAGTAACAATAATGACAAAGCTGAATCAAATGGTAAAGGGAAAAAGCAGCATGATCCTACAAAAGCTTAAAGTCTCCCAAACAGTGAGACATTTCAAATAACTGAGGGAGGAAATCAAACAGTGAGAAAAAACTTGGAAAGGTGGAAAGGAGACTGTATGAAGCAGAGACTGAATCTGCAGTAACTCCAGGCATTTGTGATATGCAAAGTGTTGATATAGTCTGCGATGATGAAAAAGAAAAGAGTAAATGCAAGAGTTTGCTCCATAATGAGTACACAGAATACCTGCAGTGGTCTCCCAAGAGAGGAGGCCACTGGATGTCTGTTTTCTTTTTCCTACTTTTGTCTTTTTTCACAAAATATGTTGAAACTGCAAACATTGCTTCTCACTCTTAATGCAGTAAAAGCCTTTGATCTGGTCCTCTGGCCATACATCTTTGAATCATGAAAAGGCGAGAGTGGGTAACAATAGCAGATCAGGAACATAAATTGCCACTGTATACTGATAATGTAAATCTGGAGAGATCTCTCCCTATTTTAATAAGCACAATTAGCATATATAGTAGCATGTCAGGTTATAAACTGAGCTAAAAATCTGGATGACCCAGACACTAAAATATAAGTTTAATTGGAAAAATAAAACATCTTGGCATTGTTATTCCTGAGAAGATTTTTTTTCCTTTACCTTATTGATATCATTTACATATTTTGATCACATTATGGTCTGTTCTTTCTACAGTAGTCCACAACAGATAAACTAAACACTTATTCTATAGAAGGCCTTTTGTGTCTTTTGCATGCTTTGCAGCCACCGTGGTTTGTTCTTCATGCTAGGAAAGGGTGAGGCGAGGGGGTTGCACTCAGTTACTACACTGCTAGATGGGATTAAGTGAAGACTCAATGTTTTTATGGCTGTATGTCCTACATCTTGTGCATCATTTTAAATACATTTACCACAGATTCTGCCTGATAAATTTAACATCTTTGGTACTTAGAGTTGGTTTCAGTTGGTTTCCTTATGGCTGAACAACTGATGGATCCCTGGGATTGTTGAGGTTACATTTATGTAATTTCGTTGGGTGGATAATAACTATTTGGCCACACAGTGTGTCGCTAAGTGAAATGTGCTGTCCAATAAACTTTTCTGCTGATGTGTTGGTTCATGGCAGCGTCTCTAAACAAAGTATGAGTGTGTCCTGAATGTCTTTGTGTGTGTCTGTGTCTGGGAGTGTGTACTGTATGTGTGTGAATCTTCGTCTCAGACGGCGTGCTCACACAGCTTCCTGCTGGTCTCATGGTGCCCCCTGATAAGCTGGTGCTGCAGAGGGTTTCAGAATGGCGCTAGTGGCAGTGGAATTAGCTTCTATTGTCATGATAATGACAGTGATACTCTTGCCCCATCCCTGACTCAGACCAGCCATTGTATGGAAACAGGAATGCAATTTCTCCTGCAGCGGCAACCGACAATCCTCTATGAGAGTGAAAGGTCCCTAAATGACTCTCCATTCAGGCGAGGCTGAGAGGCCAGCAGCCAATTAAAGTGGGAGCAGCAGAACAGCGCCATCCCAAAGACCTAAGGCTGTCTCTAAACACTCACATTAAGCAATACCAAGACACACGTACATATACACACACCCATTAGCCACTGTATTTTCCCTTTACAAATAACATCTAATGCCCTGAACTCCCTTTCAGACCTCATTCTTTTGGGGGCAGACAGTTTATAGTAAATAACTCAAGAGGTTTATTCAGCACAATATGTACACAGACTCAGGAACATGAGCTATTGATTTGAAAAAATGCCTAAATATTGGAGTTGGGGGACGGAGTTCCTAAGCAAAGTGGAGACATTCTCCACCATCATCCATCATGGTTAAATTCTTTGCTGGTGTTTATGGTATCAGACATTCTCCTCTGGGCATTTATCTGGTAGCTGAGGCAGAGTCACGATGGAGGTTGAAGAGTTTCCGAAGTGCTCGCGCTACTGAGCCGTGAGTAAAATGGATGTGTGCTGCAAGGCCCTGAAAGCCTTGAGCTGAGAAGAAGCCTATTGAGCCAGATACGTTTGTTTTAAGCAACACCACTAATAATCACTCACTTCACTGACAATTACTGAGATTCTCCTCAGACAAAATCACTCCTCTTGAATGCCTCGTTTATTCTGCAGACACTTTCCCTCCAAAACATTTTCTGTCTTTAGATCCACTGCTAATTCAATCCATGCTCTTTAGAAGCTAGAAGCATAATCGACACTGTTATTAATATATATTCTAAATAGATGTATGTTAATTTTGATAATGAAATGTTTGTAGTTATACCAGATATTCAGTTTCAGCATCAATGACCTCAGTTGCTAACCTTTCTAACTTAAACCTTGTATTATTAAACCTTGTGTAACAGTCATATAAAACCATAAATATGATTATGAACTATTGTAACTTTGTTATTATTTTGGAAAAGGACAGAATAGTTATGTCTAGAATTAAGAAAAAAACTAGACAGAGAAGTTGACCATATGATAAACACTTCTGATGGCGTATACTAAAAGCTTAAGACCTCTTTGGGTCTCTTTCACATAACCTGCATGCTATAAATGCATAAACATAAAGCTGTTAGCATCCTCTTCATGTATTTTGTCTGCATTCTGCATTCTACATAACCTTTGTCTGACAGTCCTTCAATGAACAGTGATGTTTTCTTTTTCTTTTTATGTTCTATAGTTCTGTAATTGTTAACAAACCCCTTGAAAAAAACAACCACAGTCACATTGTTGTACTGGTTGACATGACATTGAACACCGGCACTGAAGTTTATTTTAAGATAATCCTACATTCAGTGTTCTGCAGTCATAAATACTCTATTAATGTGCAGCTGAAAATAGCCCTCAACAAATGCAACTAATTATTCATGTTTGAGCGATATTTGAGACCACTGTGCCCAGCTGTGGTAGGAAATGATTCAGTATTTAATGTTTTTTTTCTTGTTTGTTTGTTTGTTTTATTTATTGGTGGTGAAGTTCCAGATTATAGCCAAGTAATTCACTCTGTCGCCTCAGTCTTCCAATCCAAGCATGTAGAAGAAACTCCAGTGGCTGCAACCCACAACACATCTGTAGACATGAAGTTCATTCAGGTATCAAACACAACTCTCAGGGGATTATACACTAACAAAAAAAAAATATGATAGGTATGGTAGAGCTCTTAAATTTAATAACCTTAAAAATGAATATAAAAATATCTATGTATTAGTAAACAGGTTTGAGTCTATTGTATTGAGTAATAGCAGACTGACTGATTGTTCTGCTCTTTCCATGTAGACAGTATGACCAGTGAGCTTGTAACATGAATTAAATAAGCTATTGTGTCAATAAACCTAATTATAATTATCTGCCAGTCATGGCAGTAAAGCCACCTACCTCATCATGTCATCATGGGTCGTCATGGGAAAAACTGTTTTTTTTCAGCAGGCTGACGTCAGAGGGAAAATGACTGCTAAGATTTAACAGGGACTTCACGAAAGTAAAGCAACTGGGTAAAGTTATGCTGGCACATAGTAGTATGTCGGCCGGCTCACGACATAAAATGCATCCAAAGGTAGCAACAGACACCAAGTAAAGATCCATCATCAGACATTACAAGACAGGGATTTAGATGAAAGCTCTCATCAGAGAGAAGGATTTTTTTTTCTTATTGTAAATAGGGCTCTTACGTGCTTCTTATGATAGTCATTGAAGGCTGCAATCAGTCTCCAATTATCACTCTTTACATCTCAATGAGGAAATCCAGCTGCACTGTGGGATCTGATGATACAGGAGGAGGAGCTGCCGTGTATGTTTATGAGGAGACATAGATGATACTTAAGGAACAGAATTACTGGGTGATTTCTAATCATCCGAACAAACTGAGTACTCGCTTTATGTCTCCACCTGCTCGTGTCCTTAATGGGACAGTGTTTTCATCTCTGCCATGTTTCTTGTAGTGGTTTGTGGGTATTTGTGTTATTTCTCTTTTGACACTTTTGAAGCAAATGACAGGGCGGTGTTCAAATAGCATCTTTTGTGCGGGTAAGATTGAATTACGATTATGGATTCTATTTAGTTATTTGTGAGAGCCATTTATTTTTCTCTAAGTCCTTTTCCAATTAAAAAAAACTCAACTGGACAAAGACTAGCTTTGGTTTATTGAAAGCAAGAAAGAAAACTCACTCAGAGTTTCAGATATGAACACAGTTTAATTTTACATCAAGCCAATATTCAGTCTAGTCAGAGAACTGCAGTGATTGTGATTATTCTGCCCGTCCTCCGTCACCATTAAACCATTATTTCTTTGTCCTTTATCTACGTGATGCCCTGTCTCTCTCTTTCTCTCTGTCTCTCAGCCTCTCTCTTCATCTCTCTCTGTGTTTCCAGCGTTTGCTTTGTCTTTTTTTCATTTTCTCTTTTTAGTGCAGTCAGTATTGAACGGCCCACAGCATTTGGATGCAAGATGAACTTTGATAAGAGTTAATGAGAACACAGCATTGTACGGGGGAAAGAATGGCTCCGGCTGCACTCAAGAGCCTCCTCACCAGGAAATGGACCGTAAAGAGCCGCAGCCACCCACTCCTTCGGGTTTGGAGGAGGGGACAGGAGAGGAGAATGAGAGGAAGACAATAGAAGAGACCAGGGGAAAATGAGAAAGAAAGGGCAGGCACAAAAAAGAAAGTAAAAAAGGAAATATATGATTAAATGTAGAATAGTAGAAGGAGCCCAGGGAACAAATATAATTAAATCAAATCAAGAAAAAACCCAGCACTCCTGAATGCCCCTATGGTCTATAAAACATGATAAAGTACCCTCTACAGTTGCCCAATCTGCAAGAAAAAGTGATAAAATGTCCTCTGGTGTGCCCTTCATGCTGCACAACACGACACAATTTAATGAAGTGCCACATAGGCTTCCCTACATGCTAGAAAATTTGTCAACAGTTGAGTGAACTGAACGTAATAAAATATGTTCAATAAGCTATTAGTTAGCTTAATAAGATATTAAGTTGAATCAACTACTGTTCAGTCACGCTGAGCAACATCACATTACATTTCCTCAGTTCTTCATTTCACACAAAGAGTTCACAACTGAAGCTTCGTTTTAGTGCTGACATAAAGACTGTGTTACAGGTGAGCTTCTGACCTGTCAGACTCAACAGTGTTACTGCATGCGATCAGTGCTGAAACAGACACCCAACCAATGTTAAGTTACTTTGAAATTAAAGTTAAATTATTGGACAATCTGCTTTGTTTAGATACACACTGGGTTCCAGGAATAAGACCAGCATGCACAATATCTCTAGAGACTTCCCGTTAAACTGTAAATCAGTTTGATTTTCATATTTTAGAGATATTTTTAATGCCCATATTCTCAGTGACGTGCAATACTAGCAACAGTCCTCAAAAACTGTTACTGTTTCCATTGACAACCATGAAAAGAACAAATAATATTGTCTCTGTTGTTTCCTCTTAGACATTATGTGAACAAGACACAAGGTTTTCTTGGAGTTTCCAACAAAATAAAGTGGTGAACAACTGCCACATCGGTCTTCACACTAAGAGCTTCCATCTCTGTGCATCTACAGCTATTCCCCTGCATACGCACCTCATGGTGTGTGTAGTTAATTCCCTGTTAAGTCCACAGTCTTCCATGTATGCATTTCCTAATATTTTAATGCTGCTAATCTGTTATTATAAGGTCATGTCTTAGCTGGATGAACAGAATGAAAGATTCACGGCTCATAGTTCAATGCTTAAAATGCTGAAAGACTTTTCTGAAAAGAAATCGAGAAAAGATAATGAAAAGATTAAGACATTTACGCACAGACACATTACATTTCAAGCCTTACAAAACAAATGACATCCTGGAATCCTGGATCATTTTTTTAGCTTACGCTTGTCAAGAACGAGCAGCATGAATTCTCTACCGTGATCACCTGGAGAACATTATTTGTGCACAACCTGCTGACAACCTTAAACGGAAAAGCAATGTTCACAAAAATCACAAATGATTATATTTTTTGTAGCAGCTCTACTAAATTTGGGGTATTGTGATACATTTTTCTTTTACATCAGCTGTGGCAGCTGGGCACTAACTTTTCCCATTAAAGTTTGGCTTGGCACTGTAGTCTGTTCTCTGCCGAATCAGCTCAAAGAAATAGTTAAGACTGCATCCAAAATCACTAGTTATTCCCAATCGTCCCTTTCCTCAATCTTTGAAACTTACCTCTGCCAAGAGAGACAGAGAGAGAAAACTCTCATCGTTTTTGAGGAAATAGCTTCTGGGAGAAGATTTAGACAAGTGTGACTCTAAAAATGTATTGATTTTAGAGAAGTGTGCTCCCCGGAGCTACTCATCCTACAAACTACAGCCACTGTACAAGGCCGCATCATTCATTAACTCTTTCATTATTTGTAATATATTTCCATTTCTGCTATTTTTTTTTAGCATTCATGATCTATCTATCTATCTATCTATCTATCTATCTATATATATATATATATATATATATATATAAAGAGCAGACAGAGAGAGATCCTCGTAGATGAAGAGGATACAATGTGGGAGACAGGAAAATAAAAGTAAATGAAGATGTTAACATATTATAATTAGGGGTGCGAAATGATACAATCTGAAGAGAAATGACCAGAGAGGGTTATAAGACATGAGTAAAAATACACCATTAAAGACTACATAATGTAAAGCAGTGAAGTGCTTGACAACGAAGACCGTAACCGTAACCCTGCTGTTGAGCAGGCTCCCTTACAGCATGAGGAAAGAAGAGGAAGAGAGAAGCGATCAGGAGGCAAATGAGTGGAACATCTTGAGAAGGCTGCTGATAAATGAATAAATAAAGAGGGGAGAGAGGAGAGGGCTTCTCAAGGATGTCATATCTTAATTGAAAATGACAGCTTCAATTAAAAATTTAATTATTCTGTCCATTTTCTAATTAAAAGCGAAACGACTGATAGTTTTGACTCATTAACTTCAAAGAGTGATGCAGCCTGACAGAGCGGGGGAAGTGTATCATGTGCTGAATGGGGAGACGAGAGCGAGCAGACGAGACGTGGTGTAAAGGATGAAGAGGACTGATGCGTTGGGTAAGGATAATCTGCTACAATGACTTTGAGAGATGCAGCTCTTGGTCAGGAGAGTGGTTAACTCATCACAACCGGGAAGACAGGAAAGACGATTCATTATATAGCCAGATTTTCAGTCATCTGATTTGGGGAAAATGCTAGCAAACAGTGGCTTACACATCCATCAGATACAGAGCAACTTTAGCATATATTTGGAGTCTAATATTCACTCTCTTTTAGCTCTGTTTTGGTATTCACCAGCTCCTCAGGGAAATCTGGCTCTAAAGGCTCCAATATGTTCACCAGCTAGTTGCCAACTTTGGCTGTCTACCATTTGGTGCTGGGTAGTTAATGACACTGATGACAACAGTAAGAGTGAACCAAAACAGTAAATCTGTGCGCTGAAAAACAGCCTGAACAGCCTCCATCTGTCAGGAGTTTTATAGATGTCACTCAAGCTTATAAACAGGATATAATATTTGTCTTCCAAATAGTGGAATATAGTATAAACACCATCATATTGATGTGCACACACATTTATGACAAAGATCTCTGATGAAGAGATTTTGTCCAGTTATTGGGATGAATCATTACTGCTTGGTTTCTTTCCACAAACATTAGTCTTGGTCTGCCTTACACAGCAGCAGACATGTGCTGAGACACTTCGATCGTCATGACGAGGTGCACTAGCAGACAAAGAGACGCCGTGTGTGCTGCGTCTCTCTGTTCCTGTCCCTTTGATTTTTCAGCCCTACCTTTAAACAGCCATCTCTTAATCACATATAAAAGAAACATATTGATTTGTCCTGTGCTCTGTAAAATCCATAGTTGCAACAGAGAGGAAAACAATACAAGAAGCAAAATGCGTATTCATGTGAAATGGCTTCATATTTGTAAATTAATTAACTCACCAAAAACATCAGTGCCAAATTAGAGACATGATTAAATGCAATAACACAAATACACCTAAATACCACACACACACACACACATACATACACATATTTCTAAACACAAATAGGCCTATATAGAACAGAAAAGCCTGTCGTGATCTCAAAACATTGTCCTCTGGCCTAAAATTGAACTTGATAGGTAATAATTTGCAACAAAGACACGAAACATATCATTAGACCATTAGCTTGCATAATGTTGCCACATGAGGTAAGTGTAATACAAGGCTTCACGGACCGTCATCTGACCTGAAACACAGAAAGAGGAGTGAGAGAGAAGACAAAATCATCATATCATCATCATATTAAGTAATTATCTAGTTAAGTATCAGTAGGCCAGAGAAAATGACCAGAACCTGAATGCTAAAATAGCTTTAAGGTCATCTATCTATTCTTCTCTTTACTTCTCACAGGTAGAGTGTAGCATAATCTGGCCTGCAGCTAACATCAGCAGAGTATCCTGAAGGATGAAATCAAAGCTCTGGTAAAGACGGTTACACACTTTATTATAAAGTTCATACATTAAAGCAGCAAAATCATTTTTTTTATATACAAAAAAACAATCATGTGAAATGAGTTCAGAAAATGATTACCTGTTTCCCTCAGCAGACCTTTATAGTCTCCTTTTGCACATTGTTTTGGTTCAGTTTCCTTAACTTTTTTTTCAGTTGAAGCAGGCAGCTGTTTTCAGCTTTACAACTTGCTGATGAACATAATGGAGCATTTTTTCTAAAGAGCGAGAAATTTCCCCCAGGAGTCGGTGGAGAGCAACATAGAGCTAAAGGAGAATGAATATTCCGCTCGTATTTGCCAGGTAGTCAGAAACATTAAATTAAGCTGCACCAAACTTTAAAATTACTTTAAAATTAGAAAAGATTAAATTCAGACCTCTCTTTTGACCTCAGTTTAGTTTTTACACTAAAATAGATTCAATTTAATTCTACTTTAAACTTAAATCACATTCCAGTATTAACTTTAAACTTACACCTAAAGGGGGTTTATCTTCAATATGCCTGCCTTTTTAAGGTGGATTGAGCAAAATAACAAATTTCCTCGAAGAGAGTTAAGGGACAGACTCGGTCCAATTGAGTTTTATGATGCCGCTGAATTTCTCTGGTTCAGCAAGGAAACAGTTATGGAGCTGAACGGGAATATTGGACCAACTGTCAAATGTGGTAGTGAAAGAAATCAGCTGTACCACCAATACTCCACCAATGGGACCCATTTGGCCTGCAAAACTCCACTTTCTCAATGAAGGAAGAAGCCTCTCTGTCAGTGTAGTATTTAGTAGTTTGCATTTTACTTTTGCAGTATAATGTAGACCTTATGCGGTAGACATCGTCCAGTTGGATTCAGGAGCTGATGTACCAATAAAGTTCAGTTATGTCCATCAATGTTCAGCAGAAATTAGTGCTGTTGCACAAAAACACTTATTTCTGTAGTGTTTAAAAGTAGGATAATTAGTGAATGGCAAACATGTCATCTAATGTTTTTAATCAGACTCTCTCTGCTTTGAGGTCTGTCAGTCTTGCCGGCTGACACATAATCGTGTGGTTAGTGAAGAGTTTGTTTTGTTTGTTTTGTTGTTTTTGTGTCACAGCTGGCCAGTCGGAGTGAACGAGGCTATCCCTGACACAGAAACTGTGGAGGATGATGAATGGGGAGTTTGAGAATGCTATCCAGTTAAGCCGTGCTTTCCTTTTTGTCAGTCTTAATGCACGAGGCAAGGGAAGAAGCGCTAATGCAAAGTTGACTGAGTTTTACACTCTCACTATCTCTGAGCGTAATTAAATCATCTTACTAAGTGCTCATCAGAGACTAGCCAATACAGGTTGGATTATCCTCCGAAGAACCTGCTCTCTGCCTCACTGAGACACAGTTTTGGAAATGGCATACAGGCATTGTGTCTGCTCTGTATCCGGGAGATGATCCGAGGAGAGATGGTATCATCAAAACAGAGAGCAAAATGGACACTAGCGCACATTCAAGTTACCAGCATGAAAACCAAATTCTAAAACAATGTCTATACTCCATGTTTTACAACACTATACGCACGCCCATAGCAGAAAGAAAAAAGTAGATTTTGAAACTTTTACATCTTTTACAACAAAAAATAATCACAAGTTATCATATTAATGTATATCTTTGCACATACTGAATGAGAAAAGACTCAGGGCTGTTAAAGAATGGCTTTTATTGAACAAGAGAGTCTGTTTAGTGTAATAGCTGAGGCCTGGCAGAAAGGCAGAGTGAATGAGGTGCCAGTTAAAGCCTTGCGAAATGTCTAGCTGGCCACAAGCCTCTTATCATCAACCCGGCCAAATCACACTGCTGCCACAGTTACCTAATGCTCGAAAGGGGGGAAAATCTTGCCGCCTGGGCAGTGTCACACTCATGGAGCCCTTCTTGATTTATTCACCACTGATCACACATAGAGGTATCTGCACACACACCAACAGGCATGTATGCACGTGCATCCACACTCGCACAAAAACACAATACAGGCACATTGGCTCAGACCCGGACTGTAGCTCTCTGTCCAATTGAGTTTGCAGGTCCAGTAGCAGAACATAATGAGGTTTTAACACTGAGACACAGCTAGAGAGTGTGTGTGGTGGGGGAGGACGTTGTGCGGGGGAGTCAGTGGGTGTGACACAGTGAAGGGGAAGGAAAGAGAAAAGGCACTCAATGATAATGTATGAGCTGTCTGCAGGGCTCTATGGCGGCGGAAAAGAGTGCAGTGGTGCATTTAAAAAGAAGATTATTGTGTCAAGACACAGTAATACCTCAGCGAACACTGATTTTCATTGGGTGTTGGTGCTCAGCTTTGTCTGTCTGGGTGTGAACAATCAGAGTGGCTAATCAGGAAAGGAGTGTGTGTGTGGGGGGCGTGTTGGCTCCAAGTTCTCTCATAAGCTATAGCCAAGCTATAGACGTCCAGTATCCGTGTGACGTTTTGCAGTCATGTCAGGCTGTGCCGTCATAAAACTACTGGACCCTTTGACAGACAACACACTTATTTTGCCCTGGGCTAACTTAACTTTGAGGTGTCTGTAAATCTGATACCCGCCAAGCAAAGAGCAGATACTGTATCTACACTGTCTGTTTACACTAAACTAGCAGAAGTTTTACCAGAATTATGTCCATTGACCTGTCTTACAAAAGGAAAAAAACACTGTTTTATGTTGAACATTTTCCTTTCCTTGGGTGTTACCTGTGTTTGATTAGTTCACTGTTTCTCAATCTGTGGTGGTACAGTAAGTGACTTTCCTGTAGTGGTAACTCAGATGAACTAGATATCAAACTGTCTACAACAATTTGAATGAAGCTAAACTAAGAATTTCTTGAATTTCTTTGAATTTCTTGTAATATTTTCTTTAAATATCAGCCTGATACTTAGTCTAAAGGTTTGCCCTCTTTCAGTCATCTGACTGACTGTCTTTGTGCTTTTTCCCTCTCTTCCTACTCCAAATGTATCTCAGTTCTGGATTTTTCTATGCTGGGTTTAGTTTTTTACCCGGACTCCCCAGCTGCCTGTTTTATTTTTTATTTTTTGTGTTAAACTGCCTGTGCAGTAAGTAATTTCATCTGCATCCAGTAAGTTTATGTCTAAGCGTCTTTTCTCACTGCCCACTACTCATCCTTATGACAAGCTTGTTTTACTCCCTGGAAGAATGTGCCAAAGTGAAGCTATATCTGAACCTACAGTAAAGGCCATGTTTGGTTCTCACCTTTCCATTTACAGAGATTTGGGGGAGATGGAAGCACATCATAACTTTCTCCTAATCTAATCCTGCCTGCCTCCAGGTCCCACACTTCCTTCCAGCCAGGTTTCTACACATTTGGCAGCCTCTCCCTGCCTCTGAATCTCTGTTACAATCAGTTTCCTCCAAACAGCTGCTGTTGCTTTGCCCCACGAAGTCTGTGCTACACCCATCCTAAATCCCCCATGCCCATGGTGTACCTGCCTTTCAATATGCCTATGTCAAAGTGCTGCCTGAGCCTGTAAAACTGCCCTTAGGTTCCACATGATCTTAATCACAAATACATAAATGATACTTGAACAGCTATGGGGGAGAATGTTCATAAACATTTCGCAGATACGTTCAGTTTTGCAACTTTTCTGCAGCGTATGTTTCCCCAAATCTGACTGCTGTTGTAATTTAATTGGTAAGTCGTTGACAGGATTTCATCACTGAAACACACATTTTTATAAATATCTCTGGAAATGGAAACAAATTGTACATGATACCAAAAACACCAAACTGAAAAATGTGTTTCATTTGAAAACAGGCAGGTTGTCAAGGAGCCCAGCAGCTAATAATGATAATGTGATTGGTAGAGAGAAGGAAAAACTAAATGTGTCATGTGTCAATTTTGTTGTATTTCATGTTATTAAATGACCAGTGTGTAGAACTTGGTGGCATCTTGCGGTGTAGTTTCTCCATTGCAGTCTTTGTTCCTCACCATCCCCTACCAAGCTTGAAGGATAAACTACAGTGACCACAAAATGTGCAAAAGAATGAAAGGTCCTATCTAAAGAGTGTTTAATTTGTCTGTTTAACTGGGCCACTTTACTGTACTGCAGACAGTATAAGAGGACCTGCAGCATTTGTAGATATAAAAACCTCATTCTAAGGTAAGAAGAACATGTTGACTCAGGTGATTATACATGAATGAAAACACAGTTATCCATGTTTATATTCATATTAATTTTCTCTCATATTCAGTAAATAGAGCTCTGTGAAACAGACACACTAGACCTTTAATGCTGTTGTTTGTATGCTGTAAAATGAATTTCAAGAAAAATATCTAATTTGAAACTGCAGACAGCCAGGAGGTCAGGAGAGTTACCGGTGACACCAAAGGAAAATAAGTAAATATTACTTTTTTTATTATATGTGTCCAAAAAAAAGAAAAGGAAATTAGCATTACAAAGCATAAAACAACAAGAACCTTCTTCTCCAGCCCAGTCCCGGATACAAGAGCTTTGTTTTGTTTACAACTAGCACCTTTTCTAGTCTTTGTAACCACTCAAGGCACTTTTACACTACATATCTCATTCACCCATTCACACAGACATTTATAGACTGATTGGCTACCATGCAAGGTGCCATCTGCTTATCAGTTTTTAGGAGCTAACAATTCACAGACAGATGCTGCAGCCATCGGGAGAAATTTGGGGTTAGCATCTTGCTCAAGGACACTTCAACATGCAGACTGGAGGAGCTGGACTAACATTAGCCAGTTAAACCCACAATATCAGAATATATTTCACATGCTTTGCTGTTGTGTTAGCTTTGACTTTGGACATGGTGTTGGACTGTCGGCCGGTCACATGTTGATGTTAGCAGAATCCTTTACAAATAAATCAGTCCTGTTACAGCCACCTGAGGAAGTCATTTCTTAAATTAATAAATTACAGCCTGTTTACCAATTAGCAAAAAACTGTGATTAAAATATAACATTAATACATAATACATAGTACAGATGCCTCAGAATCTCACATATGGTACCTTCAAGTTTCTCTCAACAGATTTGCATTTCAATCTTTATCTGAATTCAGCTGTGACTTGGCTTTAAATGACTCTGTTTCTAAATGCAGCAGCAGTTAGCGTGAATGAGATCAAGGACGTAAGGATCTTAGTTAGCCTATCAGTCTTACTGACATCTCAAGATCCACAGACGACAAAAAAACAGCCATGGTCTTTCGACACACAAGTTTCTATGCAGGGAATGCTCCCATTTTTTAATATGCCAACCAGTTTGTTTGTTTTTGTTTTCAGTCATTACTGGCTGACTGCTGAACCTCAGCATGGTCGCCTGCCTCCTCGTGAGAGTTCATCAACAGCATATAGCCAGCAGCCTATATGCTTTGCTATGTGGTCAATTTGTCAGTTGGCTAAGCACAGCTTGAGTATGTCAGCTAAAACAAACCTCTTTCTGCAGCTTCAACATAAATGCATAGGTTTATTACAGGAGCACTTCTTTATTTGCCATGCATTAGGTAATAAAAGAACCAGGAGTTTTTCAAGAAGCAGCTACTTTTTACTTTTTTGTGAAATAACAGAACACAAATAATAGAATCGAATAGTAAATACATATCTGCAGCCTTACCTACCTCATATATCCATATATTATACAATAGGAAAGTCTCTTCTTCAATTAGGCTTCTGTATGTCAGCTCTAGTTTATTTTTTTCTCTTGCACTCAGAGCTCTTTCATTTTTTTTTCTTTTTACATCCGTCTGTTGTATTGTGTCCATATTTGTCCTGTTCCCTTACTTTAAACTCATTCCAGCCATTTCCTCGGCCCGCAGGCTAATTTTCTCTCCCTCTTTGCTTCTACCCTCTCTCAGCCATTTCTGCTTAGGTGAGTCAGTCAGCTGGGCTGCATCAAGGTTCTGCTCCACTACCTCTTTCCCTCCTGACTGTCCGTCTCTGCTGTTTCTCTTTTTAATTCCTCTGATAAGTAGTGAACCCACACATACACAGTCAAGAAAGTTACACCATAAATAGAGAGTACATTTGTGTTTTCACTTGTGTGCGTTCTTGCACGCAGAGAACCGCATGTACATGTTCCTGATTAACGCCCTCAGCCAGAAAAACAGTGAAAAACACGGCAGCATGGCAAAAGGATCACATTCGTAATTTTCTTGCAAAAAAAATTGCTGCTGGGCTTCCACGTTGTCCAGCTTTGATTGAAAAAAAATAAACAAAAAACATTTTGTAGGATTTAGTGGCATTTCGTGGTGCAGTTGAAACCCCTTCCACCCCCCTTCTGTTCCAAGCGGGAAGGAGAAAGTGGCTGCAAAACGTGGGCAAAGGAAAGGCTCTATTTAGAGCTACTGCTCTCTAGTTAGTGTTTGTCTGTCCTGAATTACTGTATAATGTATGCAAAACTTTCATTTGGATTACTTAATTCAGAGTTGTACAAGAATTTGCAGAAATGCTGGTAATGGGCTGATTAATAGCTGATTTTGCCATCAGCAAAAGGGGGGTTGTGGCAGAGGGAGTGGCCTTTAACAAAAAGGGTCATGTTGCATTAACATGAGGTTGTGTGTATGAATGTATCAATTTGTGGATGCAGGCATGTATGTGGAATTCAAGTTTGTTACAAATATGTCTTACAGTAGCTCTATGAAGGAAGGCTTTCTGAGCCACAGTAGATCTGCTACGTCATGCTGCTTCTGGCTCTCTTAATGGCGTAGACTTGGTGGTCAACTTTAATTGAAATAAATGTGGCATCATCTTGGTACTTGTCCAGATGTCCTAATACATCCACAATGGGCTGTTGTGACACTATACTGTTATCTTTAGAATTTATTGTTGGTACGACAGGGTATTTTTTTATATTAAAGCTAGGGTAGGGTTGCTGTTTGTCATATTATTGATGCATTTGGTCAGCTGGGGTTTTTACAGAATTTAGACATCCGCAATTGCTCACCCTCCTCATCCAGTCACAGCTCATAAGAAACTGAAAGTCATTTTGTCCTCATGTTCATGTTCCAGGGATTACATACTGTGTCAAAGATTAATACTGATGAAACACAGACCTCACACCTTGAGCCGAGAAGGCTGCACCCACACGAGGCAGTGGGAGCACTCAGTTACAACCTGTTTTCAAAGGGAATACTCGTGCAATATATTATTATCTTTTCATGCGTGTCATGTTTTCATTATTATATATGGGTTTATGTAAATCTGGGCTCACGTATTTTGATATGTCCTTGACTCAAGGAACATGTGAAAAACAATTGCTGAATCTAATTGCACCCATCAGCATTCACAACACAAAAGGTTATTTATATTTTCTAATAAAACAGATACTCTTCACATTATATATTTCTAACTCAGCGCTATGGTACCTTATAGACTTACAGCCCAGGGCTAATTTATCTCCTTGTCACACTACTGAGAGCGCAGTTAGCCAAGGGTTAACAGTTTAATAATGCAATTGTGCCTGGGTTAAGTGTAGTGTGAAAAGAGGTAATAATCATTTTAGAGTTGACTAAGATTAAAGTTTGGCTTACAGCCAATCGTACCCTGTGTTGGTTGTTAAAGAAGCTAATTAAACCCACATGAAAGTCTCTCCTCAGGAGCCAGAAAGATTAAACACCCTCAGGTGTATTCTCTCTCCAGCTACCGCACAACAAAAATGGAACAACGATTAGGCAGCATGCACGGTTTGCAATATGTAAAGAGTGATTCTGCTGGGTGTGTTTTCAGATGCGACATTAATTCGAATCAAGATCTCAGTGATTGAAATACTGTTGTGCTACGTGATAATAAAGATACTACTGGAGATTTATTAAAAGCTTCAGTCTCTGTTTACATGTAGCTTTTCATTATGGTTCAGCTTTAGTGAGGAGATTAAGTCACTGTTTGTCTGAGCATTTCTGACTTATAATTGCTTATTAGTTCGTCAAATATTCTGCGGTGTGACAGTAGATGCTGTTCATCCCTTTGTCTCCTCACTTACAGTGCATAATCACACGGGACACTGTGTGTGTTCCATGTCCCCAATGTGTGTATGATATTCCCCTAATGCCTCTTAATTAATACATAAATGATCCTTGTGTCTTTATTCCTCCACATACCCTTGTTAATGTGCATGTCTCATGTGTCACTTAGTTTGTTTATCTGAGTGTACAGTCTACGATATAGGCTCTATACATTGTCAGTGTGAAGTAAAGCAAGGGCACAGTTGTCTCTTTAGGATCCTGCTCTTTGATACAAGTATTAGGATACACACACTTGCACACAGCTTCCTCTTCGCCTGGCTGGAATTTGTAAGCCCTGAGCTTCAGCCAAGCTCCTGTTGCTGAGGGGGAACCAGCTGCACACTCATCCAATCCTCCTGCTAGTTCTCTTGTTAATGGAACAGTCCACTGCACCCCTGTCCATGAAGGCATTTGGTACTGCCCATTGGTGTTTCTCTTTCTGGTTTGTTACTGACTCAGTAGTATCAAAGCAGTCAGCCAAACGGCAGCCTGAATACACACACACGCGCGCGCACGCACGTACATATAGCAAGAGTGAGGACGTTTGAAAGAGTGAGTTGTAAGAGAGAAGCAAAGAAATCCTTGGCTAGCCTCTCTTCTTTCAGTCTCCTTGTTGTTTGGCATCTCTGATATGACCCTGTTCAGCCCGAGATGTGAGTATACCACTGTGTGTGTGTCTATGCATGTGTTAGTAGATGTTTGCATGCAGCACTGTGTTTCAGAAAGACAATATTTTCCACTGTGTCTCTCATTTTTTGCCCTCCCCCCCATCCTCTGCCTCTTCCCTACAAGCCGCTCTGTTTATACTCAGGCTGTATTTGCTAGTATGTACTTCATCTTGAATCCCAGGTCCCCTCTCACTTTTGCCTAATGGATGTTTATTTATTTTTCTCTGTCTTTCTCTGTACCGACACATTGATCCAATCAGATGGTGGTTTGGAAAAGGAGAGGGTATGAACATTGTGATGCATTAAGAGGTGTTTCTGTCAACTTCATGTTCAGCTTAATATCATCTGAAACTCAAGCCGTCTGTTACATTGGCAAGGTCAGCACTTGCTCTCTGGGCATAAAGGTTTGTGAGACAGAAATGTCCGAGGGCTTAATTATAATAGTAGTCCACTGGTCCTTTGATGATGGGCTAAAGCTTTCTTCGTCTTCAGCTGCAGAATCAAGAGTGCATCTCTTTTGGGAACAATTCCTAATCAGGGCACTTTTACAGACATGCAGGCAAAGCGCCCACACCTCCTCACAACTTCACACTCCACTCACAAAGTGACATGTCTTTTGGGAAAGTCAATGCTTCAGTAGAGTTCAGTACAGCCTGAAAAAGTGCAGTGAAACAGTAAAACTGTCTCTGTGATGTGGGATGTTTTCATGGTCTGTAACCCAGATCATGTGTAGTCATGGCACTGTTGTATCGCCCTCACTGTAATGCAAGAGCTTTCACTTGCCTCCTTTTTTGCTGTGGTGTATAGATCCAACCTTTCTTTTTGGCATACACCAGCATCCGACATCTTGACATCTATTCATCTTAACCTTCCCTATCTTTTCCGCTTCACTTTCTTTGTCTGTTAGTTAATGCCTGTGATGACATTGCGTTTAGCCCTGAGTGAGGAAACTAAAGCTCCATGGTTGCTGCTTGGCTCTGAGTCTGACCTGAGGTCAGTTGCAGTGCAGGAAATGGGAAAAAGGCAACATGGCAGAGTGTGGAGGACTAAGAGGCATGCATGCTGTGCTTTTACATCCACATTTGACAAACTACTCTCTCTTTATAACTAGGGTGCCACAGACTGTGGCCTGATTAATAAACGCTGTAAGTGAGGACTAAAAAGCTGTACGTATTTAAGAGAAAACTAGCAAAGAATGGCTTCTTGATCTGGAAAATGTTTTAAACATGAGTCAAAATACAGAGCAGTATGCAAGCAGAAAATGTGACAGCTTGCAGATGGTCTAATTAATTTGAGGTTTAAAGCAAAGTACAACTGAAACAACCTTTGTCACATTTGAAGAGTGAAACAAACTCAAGTGAAAAAGTGTAATCAACAAAAGAATTCTCATTTTGCTCTCGTCTCTTTGTGCCACTTTATAGCAACAACAGACTTTTATCTTGACAATTTTATTCAAAGATAAGAAAAGCTTTTAGCTTTTAGCAAGGTCATTACCAATTAGGTTGAAAGAAGTAACAATAATAAAAGGAAATATGAAGAAAACAAAAAAAAACTAAAGAACAATAAATATGTTTTCCACCAATGTATGAAATTGTTTCCAAAATCTGCCAAAGCAAAGTGAAATCAGTTTTGCAGTCCCAGTTGTTCTAGCAACCAATGATTGTTGCAGAGGCGTACAGTTATAATTGCTCAATTGTCTTTTAGAATGTTTGAGAAAATAAAGATGTGTGAGCAGGATTACAAAACGTTGTGTTTTATTTGATTGCTGAAAAAAAAAGTGTTTTCACCTTGAGCATTTGTGCTGTGATTTGTGTGATGTAGACATTGAATTTAAGGATATATTCAACTCATTGCATGAAAAATTGATGAATAAAGGAGAAAGAGTTGACATGAAATGATGTAAGACGATGGAAAATGTAGTGATATTTTTATCTGATCGTGCACAGATTAGTAGTGGAAGGAAATTTTCTTGTGCAAATTACTTTGTAGGCTATTTTAAGTGACGCTGGTGCTTTTCCACAAAGCCAGCATGATGGCAGCATGCGTGTATGTGAATGTAATTATGTGGCTGTGAACAAAAAATGCATGATGTGCACGAAACACCTTCTGGTCCCTGACTGTCTCGGCATTTAATTCTTGAGCTTTATGGTTGTATGCATGGATTACCTGAAGCCTAACTAGAAGTAATACTTAGAAAAAAGAAAAAAAAAGCTGATGGAGGAGTTGTGTCTATGAGAAGTAGTACAGGCAGAGAGGTGAACGCGCAGGTTCATACAAAGCAGCATTCCAGGAGTTAGGGGAGAATTCAAGGGCACTTCAGTAGGGCGGATGCTGACTGACTAGGGTCTTCAAAAGCTGTCTAGTCAGCTGAAGCACTCGGCACTTTCCTGCCTCCTGTGGAGATTCAGAATAATTTAGAATAAGAAAATGTTTTCCACGATGTTGCTGTGTTATTTTGTTTCTATGTAGTGTGATAAGCTGGCTCCTAGTTTGGCTCGGTATGAAGCGACAGTCTGGCACTCCCTCACATGCGTTGATGTAAAATACAGTGAGACACTGTAGACCGTGGCAAAGGCTGAGATTTTGTTAATACTCATTATGGCTGATTGTGTGACCTTGATGTGGTCTTACAAAGAAGCTGTCGCTGAAATTATACTGCTGTTTGCTTTTTTTTTTTTTATTAGTTGGACACTCTTGGGCTTGTCCCAGATCAGGCTGGTCTGTACTGACAATAATGACGTGGTACAGGCATGTACAGTAATTATCTTTGATTCATTGGAAAGGTAAAATAATGTTTCAAAAATCAAGAATGAGTTCTCTATACACAATTCCATAATGTTTTTTTTTTAATTATTTTTATAGACTTTGCAGATGAACAATGTACAAAGGCTTGAGCTGTTGTTTGCTTTTTAATGAATATTTACATTAGAGTCAAATGTGGGACAAGAAATCAAAACTACTGTCAGGATTATGGTCATCATCGATGTGCCATCAGTTAAATTAAAAACGTCTCATTTACAGCACCAATAAACTTTGCAAAACTGCTAAAAAGCAGAACAGTTCAGAGTGTGCGACAAAAGAAGAAACTTTTTATTAACACAAATGATCACAAAAAACAACAGGATACAAGCTTCAAAGCTAAATACATCCATACATTTAACAAAAACACGTATGTTTGTACATGCATGTGCGTGTACATGTGAAATCTATACCGGAAAAGTCGCACATAGGATTTTGTTTACCAAATGGCAGCCTGATTACCACCTGAGGTGTTGCTGCTGTGGAGCGAGACAACTGTGCTCAGCAGCATCCACCCCTCTCTTCCTGTGTAATGGCTCCTCCATGCAGTCAATCATACAGCCACCATGTTGCTCGGCAAACATATCATAAAACTGAGTTTTGTTTCCCTCTGACGTACAATCACTTCATCTGCAATCTGTGTAGATGAGGAATTATCCGCTATGTTCATACACATCAATCTTCTCATGAGGTGTCAATCTTTTGTCATCTGAACGGAGGAAAATGAAGTTACCTTCACATGAAAATACTACACTGCCATATGAAAAGTGCGGCCTGTAGTAGAGGTGGGCGATATGTAATCACAGGGCAAATACATATGTTATGAAATGTCAGTATTATTCTGCTCTATATTGCCTCTTTTATTTTATTTTGCATTCATTTCCTGTCTATATTCCTGTGTGCATGCGTGCAGGCTCAGGAAAATCATAGTTAAGGTGTCAGCAGCAGGGGCCAGTTCCTCACCCACAGAGACACTGTTGGCTGCAGAGAAGCCATCCAGCAGGTCACTGTATGACTATAAACTGTCAGAAAATTAGCTCTGCTGTGGGAGGTAAAAGTGCATACACGTGTCTAAATTTCCTTTCACACATTCAAACCCATACTTAATTAATTGTAGCTTCCAGCCATTTGACAGTCACGCTGTGCGAGTCTATGTGCAGCTGGCCCAGTCACACTCCATTCACCACCCATCTGTCCATGTCAGATCGGCCTCCTCTCCTCTCCTCTCCTCCTCTTTTTACTCCTTCACTTTCTCTCTCTTTTACACTCACCTTTGGTAAATCACTGCTGAGCCACAACCAACATGAGCAGTGAGCTGTCGGCATATCCTGTAATCAAGATTGCTCGTGGTTAATTGGCCCATTGGACCATTGTGTGTGTTTGCTTGTGTGTGTGTGTGTGTGTGTGTGTGTGTGTGTGTGTGTGTGTGAGGTGTTTGCAGCAGAGACATACAAAGACAGACAGAGATGGGATTTGGCTTTTGAGACAAGTCTAAAGCTGCACCAGGTTTTTGATGTACGCTTGCAGACGACAGACAAAAATGGAGGTGAACAGCTGGCTCGGAGTGGCAGAAGCAATCAATGGAGAGTGATAGATGTGTGTGGAAAAACAGCAACTGTCAGTCTTAGCCTGCCCTTTAGTCATTACCATGTCAAATGATGGCGACAGTTTAGGTTCATTTTGCACAAATTAAGAGTAATCTTGCGTGTGGGATATATGAGCAGGCGCTCTCCGGGGTTTGCAGGTTTGAACACTCTTCTTCGTATTACTCAAAGTTAATCAGTTTCTTTTTCATACAGACATGAGCATGAGTGGAGAGTTGAAGTCCAGCCGCTCCAGGGCAGCGAATAAGAGGGCCAGCAACACTACTTATGGGTGAGTATGACCCCCCCCTCCGCTCCCCCACCCGGGCGATAGATAATCACGTGCTCTGTTATTTTCTGTAGCCCTTTATCTGTTACTCAATGGCTGCACCTCAGCGCAATCAATGCAGCATTATTCGTTATTAGCTTCATACCAGCCGTGTATGTAAGCTGCTATTGATTTTGACCAGAGGTGCTGTCTCCATCAGTCAATGTTTTGATCTATCTGTTGATGTAGTGCACACATATGATTGGACCTGATTACTGTTTATTACTGGCGGTTCAATACAGGACCATGGAGCTACACTTGCATTAACTGTGCACTTAAATAGCTGGTGAAGGGAATGGAGGGCAGTGGGCGAGATGACAGTGTGTGGGCTTGTTTAAATTCATTCATTCCTTCATTACTCTTACGACCAACTCTCTCCTTGAACTGCATCTTACTCTGGCTGCACTTCTGTACGTTTCAGTTCCTCTAATGAGCATGAACCACTCTGTGTGTGAAGTGTGAGTAGATTCACATGGCTTAGGTCGTACCCTCACTACTCTGACAACGCATTTTCTCCCACCTATGTCCTCTGGAAGTCCACATATTTCCCTTCAGCAATGGATGTGGAACCAATAAGCAAGGAGCTTAGCAAACATCACTTAGACGTGCGATTCTGTGGCATTGTTTTATGTTTTAATTACTTCTTATTGCTAATGACTGAACATGTTATGATGTAACCTAAAAAAGGAGCCCTTCCACAGTTCATGATTGCCTATAACAGCGTGAGGACTGATTTGTTTGTAAAGGATGGATTTTCCAGGAAAATCCAAAGAACATGATGTTTATGCATGCCCCCGAGCGTGTGAATGTTAGAAGAAATAGAGTCTGCTAATGTCAACAAAAGACCAGCATCCACTACAACACAGAGTCCAACAAAAATTCCAGTTTGCATGTAAAATATATTGTCAGATTGTGCTTTGAGCTGGCTTGCATTAGCCTGTGTGCTAATACAGATGAATTGCTAGCTAGCAAATGTAGCAAAATGCTGTCTTGGGTGGATAATGTCAGATATTTATCCGGGCTGTCTGATCAGGTCAGTAAATTGACTGGCTTGCCTTTTGCAGGTTGGTTGGCTGGTATCGTGAGGTGGACAAACACATGCAGTGTCACTGGGTTGCAGCTAGCTGATTAACCATAGCTTGCTTGCTCACTAATGCACTCTGAGTGATGTAACACTACAAAGCCTTTTCTTTGGTAGAGCGACGCAAGTCAACTAGCTAACTGTAACTTACCCTCACCTTTCCAGCACTCAGTGTTCACTGCAACGCTCAGTATCGTATACATGAAGATGCTCTGGTGCACCTGATGAAGTGTGAGGGCAAACAAAAGGATGCTGTAGTTACACGGTAAAGAGAAATCGCAAAAACGTCAACTGGATTGAACTCCACTTCGACAGATGTAAAATAATTAATAATGAAATTGTTGTGACTAGCTGCACCAATAATGACATGCAAGGCTTTTTGCTGACAGTGGAAATAGTGAGCGTAAAGATGATCACATTAAAGCAACGGTAAACATAATAAATAATATTGAAATACTTTGCAGAGCATCCACCACAGGACAAAATGTAGGTAAGCAATACAAACAAGAAAGGAAATGAATATTAATAGATGTAATAATTGTTAATGTGAAATTGTTTGTCCCAAGTCTAATCAGCAAATCTCATTATTATTCTCTCTTCTGCATAACTGGGACTCCACATTATGTCCCAGCACCACAATAAATGCTGATATTTTTTCCATTCCTGGCACCTCCATTTCCCCTACCCCTGTTGATTTCATCATATCATACAGTAGTATGTAGAGGTATGAATATTGCAGTATAGGACATTATATATTACGTCCCCAACGTGTCCTTCAAAACAGTTAATCCAGCTCTCTGCCTATGCTCCCTGCTCCACTGCCTCTGACCACCTCTGCCTACACCTTAAACCCCCACGTGTTATTTGTCCATTCCCCCAAGTAGTTATTCAACAGTGTGTGGCCATGCATTAATGAGGTTAGTCATACAACATGCACACACACACACACACACACACACACACACACACACAGAATGACTAACTGCAAATGAACACACCTGGGGTGACAACCCTGAATAACCTGGGCTCGACTTCCTGTGGTTGTTTATGGACAAGACAAGTGGAAGGAACTAAGCTGAGAACCTGTGTTCACACACAGAAAAAAAAGGTCTAAGAATCTGCTTCAATTCAGTTGTATTTATACAGCGCCAAAGCATAACAGAAGTTAGCTCCTGAGACTTTCCATATAGAGCAGGCTGTACTCTAGACTCACCATAATCACCATCTCAGTTTAGCATGCTAATGTTTGCTAAATAGCACAAAACACCAGGTATAGCATAAGGCTGACGGGAATGTCATTAGTTTTGAAGGTTCACCAAAGTTATTACAATTGATCCTGCACAATGGAACCTATGGAAATCCATCAATATTTCATGGATGACAACCTCACGGGAGCACTAGAGGGGGAACACTAAAGTCATAGGATACATTGTCTGGATACCATTATTGTTTGTACCAGGTTTAGTGCAAATATATGTTGAGAAGGATTTCACAGGATAAGTAAAAACTCAGTTAATTGGGATTCATTCTCTGGGTATCATTAACGTCTGTACAACATTTCATGGCAATCCATCTAATAGATTTTGAAATATTTTAGTCTGGACTAAAGTGGGCCAACACACCAACATTGCTATGGCACTAGCATGGCTAACAACACATAATAACTGCAAACACAGAAATCTGACGACGGTATCTGAATGTGTTTTATTCTTTTCATCCACATAGCACTATACAGAGCACTATTTTGAGTTCCAGGCAAAATGAGAGAAATCTGCATGATCGTTTTACAGAAACTACAATACATCTCACAAATGTCATAAATGTAAATCGTGGTGAGACGGCTACCAAAAAGCTCTTTACTCCAATAATCCAGCTCTGTGCTGTTGGCAGCACTGTGCCTTCCCTCTCTTCTCTTCCCTCCTCCCACTGTTCTCACAGAGCTGGCCAACAAACACTATTGCCTGTGGCCTAGATTACTTTGCAAGCAAACTTTTCTACTCATGTCTAAGACGCTAAAGCAATGTAATCTGCTCATGGAACACCTTGCAGGTTGCCAACATTACTGTACTGTACTGTCATTATTGCTAGAAAGTTGGATTATGAATGAACCAAGATGTTTTCCCTCGCCTTCTTCTCTTCCCACTGCCACCCTCTCTGCCCAGCCCCTTTTCTCCAGAACGGCCGTGGTGATATATACGGATTTTGCCATCATTTATCGTCCGTGCATTCTGACTGTCACAGGTCGCCTTTAGCACGACATGGCAGGCCCCAGCTGTGGATGGAAGGATGGGATAGAGAGAGTGGGAAGTGTTTCACAGCCCAGATGCTGCAGCCGTGGTCTCTGTGCGCTCCAGTGCACTACTACAAAAGCTCACTGTACTGTGTGACCTGTATAAGGAGGCTCAGGTGCCAGAGGAGGGGTCTCAGAGGTGTTTATGTGGACTGTATATACATACATACAACCCTAATGACTTAATACTAGCTTAGTTTTTTTAATCCACTTCGTTACGGTTACTGAAGAGACATTACTGTGAAGACTTCATTATATCAAAAATCCAGCCTCAGTTCCTGATAATTTTAAAAAGTTTAAAGAAAACCACTATGCCCAGTCCAGCTCTATTTTCCCTCCCTGATGTTTTGACCAAACATCTCTGCAATTCTCGTGCACCAATCTTTAGTTTCTCCAGCTTGTGTTCAGGTCATTACAGTGCTCATTTTATTATCTGCTCCATTTTGCATCTCAGTGAAGGGACTGACCTGAACACAGAGTAACTGAGCATCTGGTCTCTGGTATTTTTGTCTTCTTTCTCCATGCTCTTCGTTATTTTAATATTCTCTCATCTGTTTTAATTATCAGACGAGCTGGTCATAGAGGGGTTTGAGTTAGGGTGGAAACGATGCAGGCCCATCTGTCATATAGGCTCAAAGAGCCTAACGGGGACGGGACAGGTGGAGGCAACAGGGCATGAACTCTGCAGTTGCCAGCTGAGCAGTGGGTCATGACGTCCTGTCTGTATCTTCTGCATTTTAAGGGTTAATCTGATGACAAATATTCCAAAGATGAATAAGAGGGTGACAGGAAATAGGTCACATAATTGGGCTGAAAAGATCGTTCTAGTTTATTCAATTATTTTAACCATATTTATTGGTTATGGTAACACTGTTGTCAATGCATTCATTGCTGAGACCTTCGAATGAGTCTGATGGAGGAAGACAAACAAGCATCCCACAATCATGCAGATATTTAAAAAAAAACTTATTTAGAAGATAAAACAAAGATAAACCGTAAAATCCAGCAAAAGTTTACAAAAGCATGCATATCCAAAGGTGTACATGTGAAAAACAGAAAAATAGATACTAGATAATGCCCCATGAACATTTATTGGTGTACCACCATGGACATGAAATAAATTCAAAAACAAACAGTAAAATTCAAACTCTCAGGGCCATAAACATCCATCACACGTTACTTGACTGACTTCTTCCTTCAAATTTGACCTCCCATACCTGCCTCAGTTCTACATGGCATACATCTAGCTCAACGATCATCAGTCTGCTTTTTTCTTAACCGCCTGATGTAGCTAGCAGAGCTGATTACCGAATTTGATTCATGAGACTGAATCAGACACATTTCCGCTCATCTCTAAGAACAGATATCTTCATATCATTGAAAAAAAATTGTTCTGCTTGTTTTGCTCTCCACATAGACCTTTTTATCTGCATGCAACCCAAGCCCGATCAAACACGGTCATCACTACCATAGCCTACAGATTCTGCATTATATGCAGATATCTAGAAATTACCCATATGGCAAAAACCTCTGACAATAAAGGCACAGGTTTTCTATTGAGAATAGATCCGTAAAGCTGCAGCTTTTTTCACTGATCGTGTATTTTTAGTCACATCTACCATCATCTCATTTGTTCCCATGCAACACTTGTCACGTATTTTGTCAGATTGTACATGTGTATCCAGCCTGAGGCTCGGCTGGCTGACATCTGTAAAGCGACCACAAGCAATGAAAACGCAAAGGGCAAACGGAGGCATTCTGCTGTCAGGAAAGTAATGTCAAAGTTCACCCGTTTTTATGAACGACCTCTATCTGCTGGACATATTTCTGTGACATCACTCTGCTTGTCACAACACAGTTGACTGCCAGCTGCTATGACACCCACCCACAGCTAAATCTGTACACACAACATCCTGATCGTCTTACAGTTTAAAACACTGAAAAAGAGTGATTATATTCATGTTTATTTATTGTCATTTGGAGAAAATGACGTGTTGTTGCTTGTAAAACACACCCCAAAATATCCCCTGTTTATTTTCGAGTGTGAATGTTAGGTTAGATTTACCACCACATTTATTTCCTCTCAGGATATAAAAGTAGATGTGCTATATTTGCGGACTTGCATTTATTGTAGCAAGTATTTGATATATATTCATGAAATCAACAAATAAAGGAGGACAGGGCAAAATACAACTAGACAAAATGCAGCATGACTGTAGTCTGTGTTGTTCATTTGTTGTATATTCGAAAACACTCGAACTCGTTGAGTTCCTCAACGTGTAGTTTCTCCTCACAATCGTTCTGCTTATGTCTGCACCTCGGTAAAATGAAGTTAAATCAAGTGTGGAGAGGTTTCTAGGCTTTGTGTGTCAGTGTTTTCATGTAGAGTAGCAATTCTTTTCATGTCAGACACCATGTGGCCAGCCAGGTCCTCTGACTGATATGCATGAAACCTGTTCATGCTCGGTGCATGCCTTACTACCAGCTCAATACAGCAAGGTTCTGTGTGTGGTGTCACATAAATCTATAAATCTTTTTACTTGTTGGCGATGGAAGCAGGCAAAGCCGATTCAACAATGGTCAATGCCAGTGGTCAATCAAAGTCTGCAGCCCATTGCTTTGCAGAACAGATTGTTGTGAAAGTGCGCAGCCACAGACATGTCACAGCCATCTTTCAAGTTGTGTATACTGCACACTCACTTCATGATCTTAATTATAAAGAGTTAGTTGCAATTATTTTTGATTTTGAACTGGAATCCTAAAATGTACCACTTACACACACGTATGCATTTATGCACACAACATATGTGTTTTATTAAGATGGGGGACAATTATTTCAGTATTCAGCACATCTATCAAATGTGCCTTTCAACGCCATGGAAATCATGAACACAACATTTTTGTTGCTGGGTACTCTACTAAGGAAGAAGTAAACCTCCTGAAGGTTCAACATGAGCCAACAGACAGGCTCTGTCATAGCCTATGACTGAGGTCAACAGCAGCCTTGACACGACATTAACAGACTAATAGTGTTGAATTCAGACATGTGGTATATTATTATTGTTTTTATATTGGTTTAGGGAGTAACAAGAGGGACAGAACATGATAAATGTATATGTAAGCACTGAAAAAAGTATAACCTTATGGTTATTTTAATTATTAGCCATCCATTTTCTATAACTGCTAGTCTATCCCAGCAGACTTAGGGCAAGAGGCGTTGTGCACCTTGTGCCGCCAAGTCGTCATTTCATAGCAGAACACGTAGAGACAAACAACCGTTCGCACTCACATTTGCACCTATGAGCAGTTTAGAGTCACCAATTAACCTATTGAATTGGTGTCATTCTTACACACCTTGTGAGCTGGAGGGTGACCACCATTGGGAAGAAAGTGTATAGCCAAGGTGTCATTTTTTCAGCCCACTAAGTAATTCATAAATGCATACTGTACCTTCCGCTTCCACTTCAGCCTCAGTTTTACAATGTAACTGCCATTGTTTTTTCCACTCTGTCCTTTGTCAGCTTTCTCTCTGCATGGATGCACAGATGATATGCTGTCTGCAGTCCATTCCTGGGAGAGATGAGGGGGGCTGTACTGTAGGTAAAGGTCAGTGCAGTCAGAGGTGGATGTACTGTTGGGGAAAAAGGTCACTCTGTGCAAAGGAGGGAGGAGACTGAATCTGCTGGTTTCAGGGCTCCTGCCAAAGCCTTTAAGACAGCAAAGAACAACTGAAGATGTGCGGATAGAGAGACCCGGTTAGTAAGAAAGGGAGATGGTTTCTGTAGACATGATGCTCTGCGGAGAAAAGGTCATGAGTCAGTGGTGGTGACACCAATAGCTCAGGGCAGGATAGCAAGAATGACCACGATCACATAACTGAGAAAATAAAAATATGTTTCCAGCCATTTCACTATGTGTGTGTCTGTGTGTGTGTGTGTGTGTGCTGGTTTATATCCATATATTCTGTGGCTGTGTGCATTACCAAGCCAGATGAGTTATCTCTTCTGTCCTGCAGGCTTATCACTCTACAGGGGTCAGTCGCTCTGCTAATGAAGTCATCTCTATCCGTACTGCCTTCTCAGGGGTTGGAGGAGAAAAGTAAGGGAAGCAGGTGGGAAAGGAAGAAAAGGAAGCATGGATATGGATTGATGCAAAAGCGTGAAAGGCATGCGGGGTGTAATACAGAGTAACAACAGTACAGAGGACAAGTGTGAAACAATTGAACAAGAGAGGAGGAGATAAGAGGGGAAATGCAGATAGAGAAAGAAATAACAACAGTCAAGGAGAGTGAGGGGTGAAGAAAGCAAAGGAGGGGAAGCAAGTGAGCACTGCACTGCGTGTCATTGGCCCCCTGGCGTGAACAATCCATCTCAAATTGATCTTCCAGCTCGGCCCAGCAGGGCATTCTGAATCAATCTCAAATTGATCTCTGTGCCAGAGGTCGGGAAAACTAGCAGTGGAGCTTATCAGAAATATAGTGGTGCTGGGAGGATCTGACAGGGAAACTTATCACACTGCACAACAGGAAATGGGCTCTGAGCCCCCGGGGCAGCAAGAGGACGAGCCTTCTCCCTCTACACGCACACACACATACACACAAACCGCACGCACAGATTCAATGTCTCTTCGTGTACCTAACACAACCATATACTGACACATGCTCCCCAGTGTTCAGCACAGTACAGAAAGGATATACTGTGCATAGACACACACTGACAAACACACACAAGCTCTCTCTCTCTCTCTCTCTCTCTCTCTCTCACACACACACACACACACACACACACACACACACACACACATCAGTACACACCTAGAGGCTACGTCAAAAAATAAAAAAGTTTGTCAGAGCACAATATGTCAATATATTTTAAGTTAGACAGGTGAGATTTGAGGCCTGGAGCTTTTAATGACTTATAACACATTTAATGTGTCCTCAGCAAGGCTGCGTGAAAGGCCCGAGGAAGGACGATCAATACCGGCTTGCATTCCTCAGCTTAGAGGAGCTACTTGCCTCTCCAGGCTCAGTTAAAAATAAAAACCATATAAACAATTGTTCAAAAGTGACGTTTACCACAGAGTGTTTCTGGAAACACTTAGAAAATCTAGCATGGCAGTGCGGGAACTCTTCTCTTGCCACAACTGGCTGCTGATAGTTAACTTCTGTAGAGTGAGGTGAGCTGTTATTACTGTCTACTGGCAAGTGTTCCCACTGTGGACTTTGCAGTGCCTTTTCTCACTTTTCATGGCTGCTCAGGTCACCAGATTGAAGCTGACAGCAACTTTACAGAGCACCGCCAGAGACGAGAACACACAGAAAACAAGGCTGGTCTGTTGTGCTTTCTCGCTGTACACTTATCTCGTGCACTTGATAGAATTTTGAATACTTTCAGTAGAAGAATGTGGCCTCTATCTATTTTTTCTCTCTCTCTCTCTGTGGTCGCCCTGGAAAGGAAACTATCTCCAAGTTAATTTTGATGACAAAAGAGCTGGAGAATGACAGAGATTGGGTGAGTGGAGCAATGCAGGCATTGGGAGACTACGGGAGTGCAGTGGGGGAAAAAGGGTGCAAGGAGCAGAGGGGTGTCTTTGAGCATGTCAGCGTTTGGGAGGCAGCAGGAGAGCCTTTTCTGTGACCTGGACTGGAAAAGCTCTCTGTCAGCACAGAGGGGTAATGGGGGTTAGCAGGGTGAATGGAGGGAGTCAAGATGAGTGTGTGAGTATATTAAAAAAGTGTGAGTGTGTAGGTACAAGTGGCTGCATGCCCTGAGGAGTATTACAATATATCAGTGACCCCAGTGACCCTCAGGACTACAGTGAAATAACCAAGCACATATACTGTACATGTACGCACTCGTGATGCAAAATAATGGGATCCAGTCTCTAGAAACATGCATATAAGCATTTAGGGAATTAGGCAAAAAATGTACAAAATTCCCATAGGAGGAGAAAACCAGCAACCACCCCTGTATTCGGCTGCCACACAGCAAAGTCAGGTGTTAATTTAAAGGCAGATCATTAAGTGGATGTCCTGTTGTGGCTTTGGTCTGGTGCATAAGCACCAACTTATGTTAATTAATGCTTCAGCAAAAACAAGCCAAATCTTTTTTTTTTTTTTTTTTGACCTTTTGGCCTCCATGAGCGACACACACACACATGCAGACACATACATACACACCTCAGAGTCACCTCCCTGCTGCTTTCCTGCTGTCGTTCAGTCAAACCTGTCATGCCTACCAATGAATGACCTTCAAATACACTGACACACCGACCCAACATCCTGGTGTTTTTTATGTTACGTACAGGCTCCTCTCTAGACCATTTTTGCGGTGGCTGTTGACTTCTCTTAGTAGTTCAAGCACATATGAAATAAATCCAGTAAAAAAAGTATGTATGTTGTTGTAAATGTTGTATAAAGCTTTTTGTGGCTCCAGAGGGAGCTGCAGGAAGTCTGATAAATGTCCTCGAGTGAGTTAATGTTGGTTTGACTAGAAGACTAGAAGTTTGAATATGAAAAAGTCTGTGGGTGTGGATCTAGAAGAAGTGAACTTACCGCTGCAGCTTGTTCCTCATCTCTGCTCGAGGCTAAGTTATCCATTAGTAGAACACACCTGATTCTCTGACTGAACTGTCGATTTGCCTTGTAGGCATCGTACTGTGCATCAGGTTTTGACAAGGAAAAAGACGGTGTGGAATAAAAAAGATGATATCTTGCATTCTGCTGCATTGATTTTTATACTTTAAACTACATATTTTTTAAACTATCCATCCGTCAGTCCAGCTCATTGCTGATTATGACCTTGTACTACCAGAGCTAATAAAGTAATAGCTAGCGTTATAACAGAGTGAAAAATGATTTGATGGTAACAAACTTGTGTTGACTTACTGTAATTACCATCATATCTCTCAGTGTACAGTACTCTCTAATTTAAATAGTGTCTTTACTCAGAAAGTCTCAAGTTTATTTTGGTCGTTGCAGAAATATGAGTAGATAATCACATAATCATAGTCTCTATCAGTGAAAGTATGCAACAATCACTATTTTCTATCATATCCTCCACAAACCCGGGACAGATCCTATGTAAACATTAAGTTCTGCCGCGTTACTCTTGGATCTCCTTTAACTTCTGCCAATGGCTCCTTTTCTGCAGCAGCGCTTAGCAGCACTTAGTTCTTGTTGAGCTGTAAGTTGGACACTTGTCTCTCTCCTTTAGCACGTTTTAATATATCTGCCTCTTACAATTTCTATCCTAACAACAAGCAAGGCAGATAGAGGGAGGTTGGTGACTTAGCATTGCTACCGTTGGCTGAGGTTAAACTTTTGTCTGGTGAGGATCGCAGACTGCAGTCTGAGGTTGACTCTGTAAATGTCAGTCCTGTCGATCACAGTTAAAACCACAGTCAGCTCTCATGAGGGCCTTTCTGAATGGCAGCTTATTATTTGCCCTAGATTTCCCCTAAATGTTCAGATTCTGACTCGCCGTCTGAGAGGAGAGCTGGATTTGTTTGCTCGATGACTGGATGACATAGTCTAACTAGACACAGCGACTCACACACACACTCGGAGCTTCTGTATCTTTGTGACAACGTCTTGTCTTTTTCACTTTCCTTTTGGTGGCGAGGAAAGAAGTTAATTTTAGCTCGGTATACCCATGCTGCTTTGCCCTTCATGCAGTTGAGCTGAAATGACTTTTAGCTTTTAATTCTTCCATAATTTCAGGCCAACTGAATAGTTCAGGACACGGAGACGATGCAGGGGTTTGACAGAGTTGAAAAGGCTGGGAGGATTAATTACTCCAGGCATCCCTGTGTAACCTTTTAACTTTGCGCTCTAAGTTGGTTCTG
Organism: Nibea coibor; assembly: GCA_023373845.1. Classification (NCBI taxonomy): domain Eukaryota; kingdom Metazoa; phylum Chordata; class Actinopteri; family Sciaenidae; genus Nibea; species Nibea coibor. Next base: position 10,937,510 of record CM041738.1, read on the forward strand.
ACGGGGATAGTCGCCCCTGTTAGAGAAAGTGTCTTGATATCTCTGCTCCTCACGCTCTTTACGGGTAATGGGTGGAGAGGAGGGGTCTCTGTGAATGCCCTGGATGTCACTTGTCACCTTACTGCTGTGTAATGCTGCTAATTAGCACTAAATAGCCTGAACTCTGAAATTTCCAATTACTGCTCTCAGCGAGACCCTGAGCTTTTGATGAATGGCACCAATCTAAAGCAGTTGGCCCTCCTGGAGAGAAGCCACACGTATACAGAGAAATGAATGCACTGTTTCACTAGCAGGCAGATGACATGTTAAACAGCTCTTGTTTCCAAGAACCTCTTACCCCTTCATGGACTTTCATTGAGAAGACATTTTCAAACTTGTTGTAAAAAATGAAAGTAGCATCTTTTGCTCATTTTGCTATGTGTTGAGCAGTGTGCAGATGGTCTTAAGTCATGCAGAAGAATTGGACTTATCCCACTCCAAACACTCACACTGCCTCCAGAAGGATTAGGCCACATTGTCAATGGTACTGAGGGGAGCGTGTCTCTATAGCACATAAACATCCAACTAAACCCACACCTATCTACATACTGTATGTATACCCACACCCACATACTCAGAAATCGCTGCAGCATACACAAACATAGATTATTCTGTATGTCTTCTACGGCTTTAGATTTTTTTTGGCTCTGTGATTTTTTTTATCTTTTATTTTTAGCCTTGCTTTGTATTTTTGTATCAAACGGAGGCCAGCCAAAATCCAGCACCAGATCAGACTGGATTATAAGTGTTTTTACTGTGACAAAGCAAAACATGTACTGTATTATTCATTTATTCACATCCTGTCCTGCAAGGGTGCTAAATGAGCAATTAATTTAAAAGCTCTTTGGACTTTTAATCACAGTAAACACCTGTAACACCATGTGATTTGAAAGGCAGATTATGTTAATCTTTTGTTTAGACAGTCCGGAGCCATTTACAGTGAGCTCCTCTCCTGTCCTTTCCTGTCCTCTCTTGTCCTGTGCCCTTTGTCCTCCTCCATACTGTAATGTTAATCATGTTAATGCAACATGGCTGTTTCACTGACATGGTTTGCAGAGTGTTGCAGAGCTTCTGTTCACTCTTTTGAACCTCTTCAGTTGTCGTGAGATCAAAGCCCTGCCGCGACATTTAAAAAACCCTGTCTCTTATAACATTAATTGTGTCAAAAATATATTTTTCACACACCGACTTACAACGATGCTGTCAGTTTTCCATCACTGGTCGCTGGTAATGATACTAAAAACACAGGATGATTCATGAGGCTCGCTCATTATTTCCAACTGTGGCATTCTTTGGCTGCCCAGTTAATCAAACCAGTAACCACACCAGACCCCTCCCTGCCATGGCTGATCCTGCTGTATCAGTCAGGAATGTCCACACCCTGACAGCTGTAGGGGGATCTGACTCATTGCTCTCTCTGTCGCCGTCCCCGTTGTCTCTTTAACAAACGCTCCACTCATCCTACCTCCCTCTCACTGTCCTCTCCTCTTTATCCACTCTTGTTTGAGAGCTTTGGCGAGGCGCCATTTGAGTGTTAGTTTACCACTGATGAGTGCAACTGCGGAGGGACAAGAGGGATGCATTCTGATGGACAAATGGACCAGAGAAGAAGAAGAAGAAAAAAATCGTTGCTCCTATGGGACAATCTTTATTGAGTCTCCTATTCCCTGATGTGTGTCTGTTGTCTGATATGTCCTCCCTGTTATGCTCCAGCTCTAGTCCTGGCTCCTGTTCAATGCCTTATTGATGCAGCAGCACTCAGCTCCCAGCTCCTCTCTATCAATGCACTGCTCTTCTGCTCCTCTTTCTGACGCTGTGGCTGCAATCAAACTTAAAGGGCTGTCATCCAGTCAGGGATACTTAAACTAAAGTGAGGAAGGATGAGTGCAGTCTGACACATAACCCTTATGTACCTCTATTTCTCAGACTGAATAAATTGCTCTGTGCCCATAATGTAACCTTGATGCATGTAGGATATAAATTTATGAGCTCCTTGAGTTACCATTACTCCAGTAGCTCTGATGCTCTGGGCCTGTAGCTGTATATCATTATCCTGCAGGACATACAGTTCATCCAAATGATGTAGACCAGTGGGCCAAGCCATAATGGATGTCAAGGAGCAGATTACACGGTGATGTGTTATTGATCAGCTACTATTCTACACACACCATTGATTAAAGCAGCGGAGTATGTGATCGCCTCATGTTAAAGTAGGTTCTTTGGAAATAATAAAGATGCTCTTTGTCAAATGTTAATTGTCCCTCAGGACGTGGTGTAAAAGTTGACATATGCACGTGCCTGTGGTTATGGGATGGGTATGGATACAATTATTTTATACTGTGACATTGATATATATCATAATAATAGAAAGAATATTTTTTTACTAGATGGGGAATCCAAATAATGAAAATTACTTTATTATTTTATTAAATTAAATTTAAAAAAGGTAATGCAGTGGCTGGCACTGTTGCCTCACAGCAAGAAGGCTCCTAGTTTGAAGTCTGGCTGTAGGAATGTGAGTGCAAATGCTTGTTGGTCTCTATGTGTATACAGCCTTTCGCCCAAAGTCAACTAGGATAGGCTCCAGCCCCACTGTGACTCTGATGAGGATACAGCGGTTACAGATAATGGATGGATGGATTGCCATTAAGAAAATTATAGCTCATTGATTTGTAATATGACATCCAATGGAACTAGAAGTATTAAAAATATGAAAGTAGGAGTTTTTTTACAAATACATATGGTTGAATTTGTGTGTGTGTGTGTGTGTGTGTATCAGACAGCAACCAGAGAGGATTGGTGTATGTAACTAACAACTAATTGATATCCATTTGAAATAACAAACAGTTGGGGCGGTGTTTAGCTCAGGTGGCAGAGCATCACCCCATGTGCAAAAGCGCAGTGCAAAAGCTGCGCTTGCTGCAGAAGCCCAGGGTTCGAATCCGACCTGTGCCTCTTTCCCGCATGTCATGTATCCCCATCTCTGTCTCTCCCTGCATTCCTGTCACTCAATAAAACAATAAAAGCTTGAAAAGGCCAAAAAAAATCATTTAAAAGAAGAAATAACACAGTTTAGCTGTCGTAATTATTGAACGCAGGTCAGTGAATCTAAAGCATCACTTGTGCATTTTGCAGAATACTTTGTGAATGTGAGTAAAATGGAGAGAATAACAGCGACAGTGATTAAATGAAAGGGAAAGAGGGAGTAGATTAGCTCAGCCTGTCCTTAGAGAGCGTCTGAGAGAGAGAACGAGCTGCCAGCACTCCCTTCATCTTCCCCTCCTCCACTATCAAAGCTCCTTTGCTCTCATCTTGATCATACTCACCCTCAACATCCCACGGCCTCTCTTTCTTCTCCATCTCTCTGTCTCTCCTCTAATTGTCATGAAAACAAATGTTTTCCTTGTTTTGGGGGGATGGCAAGAAGAAAAATCCCACTGCGCAGTTTTTACATACAGAAATCATTTTTTTTCTTGACATGCTGTTGTCTTTTTTGTGTAGGTGTTTGTTGTATTTTAATATGTTCTGTCTTGATTATTCTGCCTTGTTGTGTTTTTCTCATATTTTACTAGGACGGTGGATAGGCAGTCATGGTGACACTTCCTTTGTTTGTAGCTGCGTTTTCAGGTTCAAGTGTTCAACATTCTGCCAGGTCGTGGAAAATATTTGTTGTGATTCAACAAGTCTATGGAATTAAATGACTAAATATGTTTTTTGTCCATGTTTCTTGTCCATTTCTTGTCCAGGATGACACATAAAAGTATTTTCTGAACTGATGCCACTTTCAATAGGAGGACGAACACCAGTGCAGCTGTTACAAAGCACTGTTTTATGACCTGGATATACATTGGTTAAGGTAGTACTATGGTTTGAAATGAAGTTTGTCATGGTTTAAAAAAAACAACATGGAAAGTCAGGAGGAAATAAATGGAAGCTTAATTTTGTTTCCTCTTTTGCTCCTGACAGACAGGGGACATTATTCCTTCGGCCACAATGTAATTTTTGAACTAGTTTGTTAAAGTTGTATCGTATATGAAATCATATAGTGTAATCACGGCACAGAGTAAGTGTTAGACAGCATCCAAACTTTATGCTTACATTTTGTTGCAAAAAGATTTGCCTTTCAGTATGAACTGGTCGTGTCGCATTTTCTACCCTCCGGTCTAGGCTCTAGTCTGTTCTAAGGTTTCATCAGCTGGATTGTACCCAAGGACTCCCCTGACTTACGCGATGTAACAACCTCTTTTGACCTTTTTGTTTCTATCACAAAAGATATGGTGCTCTGGGAGTCACTGCTGAGACTTTAAGGAGCTTGTGGGGTGTCGTTTAGCTCAGTTGGTAGAGCAACCACCCCATTTACGAAGGCTCAGTCCTTGCTGCGGAAGCCCAGGGTTTGAATCTGACCTCTCCACATTCCTGTTACTTTTCAGCTGTCTCTATCAAAATAAAAGCTTGAAAAGGCCAACATAATATCGTAACCAGCAAGTGTCTTTATGTGTTATTTAGTCAAATCCCTTTTTTTCTACATTCCATCTGATCAGCACATCTCTCAGCTTTACTCCTGCTGCCTTTTTTATCTGTGTTTGCCCTAAGACTACCAAAGCCACCACATATTACCACAATAAGTGTACAATAAAATATGGTTAAACCATCTTAGCAGTTTATTGTCTACACTTGGAAACTGTGAAGCCTTCTGCACAGTATGAACAAGTCCATTGTATTGAATGATCTTATACAAGAGGTAATGTACTCCTGAAAGTACAGGTTGTCTTGGTCTCCCTTACCCCTAAATACCACCTGGCATGGCTCTGTGGCGTTGCGGGCGTGATGCTGTTTTGCTCCGTTCTCTACACAGATTCATATTCCACCAGATATTCAGATGCTGAGCATTTTGTCCACTTTGTTAACTTGTTCAGATTTGGTCATTTTCCCTTGGGGTATGTGCTCCTACCATTGTAAATAGGCAATATAGATAAATTGTTTCCCTTTTGTCGTTTTTTATGAACAGGAGTCTGCACAGGCTGTTCTTCATGCCGTTCCTATGTCCGACTTCCAGCCAGCCTGATGTGTCCTGTGCTGCTTAGCACGAGAAAGCATGACTGAACACAAGTTAATATGTGTGAAAACATCCAGACAGGAATTTGAGGATGTAAATCTGCAATGTCCGACTGTTAATCCTCATTTGCGCGTATAGACCAATCCTGCAGCTTATTTGTTTTGTTGCTGTTTATGTTGGAAAACGTGAAAACATTCATTAGAGCGCAGATTTGAAACTGAACAGTTGCGTCACACCTTAAGAACACCAAGAAAAAAACACCTTTGTATTCATATTGGGAAGTATGTGACACAACCTCACTCACAGGCTAACTGCTTTTGTTCATATGAGGAATTATGTGAGGTCATTATGTTGATGAGTTGCTGAAACAATGGCTATATTAAGGAACACAGTTAGTGTATTTTCACTGTAATGACACTTCCCTACATTGGAAGACCTCCATAAGAAACGCTATTAGAAGTCTGTGTATGAGGTAGAAGGTTCTAAGGTTTTTCCTCATCTTTACTCCAAGTATGCTACAAGAATTAATTTTGAAATTTCAGTTAAATCAGTTGTTTTGTCTTTTTTTGCACACAATACATCTGTATGCTGATGATCTGTATGCCCTTTTTTTTATTTTTTTATTTATGTTCACATAAATTGAATAATACTGGTGTCTTGGTCATTGGTTTGGACTATGTGGTGTTCCTATAGCCCTAGCCCTGTGTCCATGTTTGTGAAATTGACCCCTGCATTTCATATGATCTGTAAATCGAGACAATCTTGACCTGCTGCTCTGACTTGCTGCTGCTTCAGGAGCTGTGCAGAACTTATTTATGAGAGACTGTTTGGACACTGGCATATTCTGTGAAGCCACACACAAGCCAAAACACTCCTCTGTTATTTGAAGACACTTCTCAATAGTCTTCCAGTATCTGCTTCTGCTATTTTTAAGTTTAACTTGTTGAGTTAAATCTGTATTTAAGAGACTTGTTGTAAGAGAAGAAGAAACAGCGAAACAGTCGGTTCTTCACCTAGTTCTAAATGCAAATGTAAATCTATGGCCATCACAATATTTGAAGGAGAGCGAGTGCATAATAGGTGTTAAATTAAGTCACTTGAACAAATTCCTTTTTTATGCTTTACAAATATTTGCATGACGAATGATATCAAATTGTTATTCCATTTAATTAATTCCAGGAAATTTTAGTTTATTGCTCACATTGCTGCATAGATTGTGTGACTACAATATGTCTGAGTGTGTGCACATCTAATTTTATGCAGTCATGAATATGTACATGTATAAAAAAGATTCATTTGTCATTAGCTTCATGCAAATATAGCTCTTTATTTTGACCATCTACTATTTTTAGCTGCACTGTTCTCAGTAACTTGTTCATCTAAACTTAGCTCTCTTTTCGAGATTTCTTGTCCAACTTCAGGTCTTTGTTATACTGTTGGTAATTATTGCACTGTGCTGAGACTACATTATTTTCGGTGGCGATGTCAGTGTACTGTAACCATATAGGTTATAAAGCATAGACGTTGTTTCCATCGCCATCTTGGCAGTCTCGCTTCTGCCACCTCCTGGGTAATCTAAATATCAGCAAAGACGTGGATCATCAGTGGATCTGAGGTGGACTGAATGAAGCCTAGTTGCACTATCAAACCACCTGTAACAACACTGCCTGTCAATCAAAGGCGCCACTCTGTTAAGAAAATTCGGTCTTAGTACAGTTGTCATGAATGGGAAATTAGCTATAGAGACCAAAACTGTTTTTTGTACCAGGCTGTAAACATGTTTATTTCTGTTGTGAACTTTTCTCTGGAAGCTTATGGGGATTTTTGTGGACAGCCTCACTGTTTGAGGAACTGCAGTTTCTGGCACTTCACATTGGCTTCACTTCACGGCCACAGAGACTGCCGTTTGACAGTATCTCACCATGACATAACACAGTTATGTTTATGGCATATTCTTTAGATCAGTTTTATTAACGTCAATATTATTTTTAACTGTCCAGTCTGATAACTAAACAAAGAACTGTTGACATCATTGTAAACTGACTGCAAAGAAGTGCAGGGCAAAAGACTACCGCAGTGATTATTTATCACCAGAGATGTCACCGTAATCAACAAAACAACAATCTCACATAAAATGTCACTTTGATTCATTGTCAGCGAGATTTAAATTGCATCTGTCAAGGCTCTAAGCTAACTGAACTACATCTCTAATAATTCATCACACACAGTCACACACGCACGCACACACATACACCTTTCAGGTTCTTTCATAGATTTAGCTGCTGTGAAAATGATTGTTTTCTGCCTTCGGTGGGGCTGTGTGCATGTTGGAGGAAATCTCTGGGATGCTTTGTCCACAAAGAAGAAACTTGTCTTTACCTAATACGCACATGCACACACACACACACACACACACACACACACATACACACGTACACACACATACACACGTACACACACACACACACCCACAGGCATGCTGAGGCTGAGATGATTTATAGCCGGCCATGTCTAATGGATTGCTTTGGCACTTGAGAAATTATGAAAAGAAATTAATTAGCCTTTAGTGACCCTGCTGTCCATCTGAGTCTCTCTCTCTCTCTCTCTCTCTCTCTCTCTCTCTCTCTCTCTCTCTCTCTCTCTCTCTCACACACACACACACACACACACACACACACACACACACACACACAGAGCTAAACACACACACACTGTGACCCAGGCACTTGGCTGCTCACTTTGGATATAATTACGTCCTAAATGGGCTGCGCCTACCTGTCACAGATTTATCGTCACTAAATCTTATTTGTGTCATATCATTATTGTACCATGGTGACATTTTAAATGACCCGACCGCCATTACAAAATGAATAACCAAATATTTATTATTCAACATTCAGTGGTTGAACAACAACTAATTGATGTACGTGACCTATACTGTTTACATATCAACATTTTATAATGAATTCTTAAAACCAAATGATATTCAGTCTTTTAGCATTAATTAGCATATAATAGAGTATGTAAGAATGTAAGAATTTATTTAGCATTATTTGCTACAGTTCAGATCATTATAGTTTTAACAAACGCTAAATTTAATCATAAATATTACAAATACGAAGAATTGTTATACACCAAAGTAATACAGTGCTCCTCATCAAAGAGAGGTAAATGAGCAATAACAAAAGAAGTAGAAGAAGCAATGAGACAAAAAAAATGCAATGATACCCAAAGTCTTGCAAGTAATTTAACAAAACAGAGAGCTACAAACACTGCAATGATGAAGGTGAACCAGAGCGAAAGGAACAAACTGAACAGCAGCTTAGATCTTTGTCGTGAGGATTTTGGCTGTTTTCTCTATTCTCTGCTTTGAGAACAGACAGTTCACCTCAGTTGAAGAGTTATTGTTTCCCTTGTCCCCTATCCTTCTGCCTCTCTGTGTGTTTTGAATCGGCACAGGATCTATAAGGAGGATTCACTAGAAAATGTTCTCCTTGCTTTTGTGTCAAATTGTTTCAACTGGTTTGACAGAATGTGCTAAAACAACATGTAGATATAACAGAAGAGGGTCTTTAAAATAGACTGAAAGCATGCTTTCAATTTTTGGCAAGTATCCAGCCTAGACATGAGTACTTGTTCTGAATTATTTTGTGCTTTCCTGTCTCCTGAGCTCTGAAAAACAGCTGGTATGAGACACAGAGAAGTAACTCTGGAGGAGATGTGATTACAGTCCACTCGAAAATAAGTCTACACTTCCAGACAGGGGTTGGGAGGTTTCTGCTTCTCACAGCTCTTTGATATTTGTCTGCCTATATTTGTACATGTGCAAAACTCTGACGGAGAAGTCTTCAGCTTAGTCCCCTGCTGTTTATCCTGACATACAAAAAAAAAAAAAAAGAACACTCTTCTTTGAGATGGGCTGCACGACTATAACCAGGAGAATCACTGCCTCCCTGAGCGACAGATAAACAGATGGCGAGGACTTGTGGGTGTGTTAGTTTCCCAAAATATGTTGATGTGTCCTGAAAAATCTTTTTTTTTTTCAATATTTTGTCTGTACTTGGGCTGTCACTTGTATAGGAATATGTGATTATCTGGTAAGTCAGGTAAGCTTGTGAATCAAATTGAAAAACAGTGAGGCGATGGAGAAAAGTGAGGTCAGTTTAAAGGAAGAGAAAGCATGACAGATAAATGAAAGAATGACAAAGACGGATAGAGGGAGTGAATCAGCGTGAGAGACAGAGACAGAGGGAAGGTTAACAATATGGAGGGATTATTAGTGACTATGTGTGGGGATTAGCGAGGAATGACACACCAGAATGTGATCTCACTCTGGCTTAGTGTCACTTTTCTCTCCTCCACTTCCTCTGGTTTGTGCCCTGCAGGTGCTGTTTTGTTCTGCACACAGCAAAACCATATAAGTTAACTCCCGTCACATCACTCACCTGCCTGTGATTCCACCTCACACACACACACACAGACACACATGCCTCACCGAGCTCACACGTGGAGGCATTCAGTTGGTGCATGAGACAATTTCTATGGATTTTCCACCTTGGATGCTGCAGCAGAATAGTTCCAATGTCTTTTTCTGGCTGGCTGGAGATCATGAACACTGCATTCTTTCCAGATGAAGTGATTGTACCATGCAACATTGTTGACACTCATATTTATACACTGACTCACCATCCAAGCTTAGTGTTTAAACGAAATATATGAGCACCAGTAAAAGTGCATCATGTCGCTTTGTCAAATACTTTGCTAACCACCTCCCCCGTCTCCGTCTCTTTCTCCACCCCTCCTGCAGATCTGAGTTTGACCTGGACTATGACAGCTACCATGAGGACTACTATGACAGGTACTGCCAGAAAGCTACGCATGGCAGCTCACACACCTTATTGCTTGTCTGCGTGTCACAGGAGGCTAAAGGAAAAGAGGCTGAACTGGATTCTTCATCCTTGCTGTCCCCGGTAGTCTCCGCTCCCCGTCGCTGTCTGCCACACAGCTGTCAGTCATCCTGTCTTTGCCTACAGTGTTGCCTGTTACTACTCAACAGCCAGGAGCTCAGTCATTGCGTTCACGCAGTCAAACAAAGGCACGCGACACTTGGAAGATATTTTCCACATACAGAATTATTGTGAGGACATCCGTTTTCAAGCTCACATGACTGCGTGTTTAGCTCAGGCTTAGTCAAAGAATGGGCTTAAGCTGCATCCACGTGAAGTCAAAGATGCTGCCTTGAATTTTAGAGGCAACACATTATTTATTAATTATAACAGCATATGGCTCTAAATATCCATCAAACTGAAAATTGGGTGGCCGGCGATGAATGATTCACTGATCTAAAAATTCATTTCACATCATTGATCTTTTTGAAATGTTCAAGTATTGGTACATACAGATATTTTATCAGTATGCTTATATATGTATGTGTGTCAAATTTTAACACATTTCAAAACAAGCTAGTATTGGACCAAAATGACTTTTAATTCATTATATTTTATTTAAAGGTTACACATTTATAGCTGACTGGAGCAGATATACTAAGACATACATACATACGCACATACATTATCTGTAACTGCTTATCCTCACTAGAGTTGTGGGGGACTGGGGCCTACCTTGGCACACCCTGATGGTCTGATGATTAAAAATAACTGCTGAACATGATCGTCTCTTGTGAAAATCTCACAGGTTACAGGCTGCTGTTGTCCTCATTAATATTTGCATATTCAAACATTGCTGTTATATAATGGTCCTTTAAAAACGCTGGCAGTGAGGTGGAGCGTATAATTTGGGACTTATCTTGAACTCTAGGCTCTGTAGTTGGCATGCCCAGTGTGTTTACCTCTTCCATGTATGTTTATGTAGAATACCCTCTCATGCAATGTACAGATAAGTGCAGCGGCTAGGTCGACGCGGTTGTTAGATGGAGCTCAGCTCAGAGTGGCTCTGTGTTATTGGACCGCCACTGAAATTGTGCAGGGACCTTCCTACATCCCCAGGCCTCACTCATAAACACTCCACTCAGCACATCTGAATAAAAGAAGGCAGTCCCATTGTACACACACACACACAAACACACATACACACACCCCTCTCCATTTCCTTTCTCGCACGTACCGATACTCTGTTGCTCTGAGTATTAACTGTCATCTTTTCTTTGTATTTCTTTTTTCATTTGGTTTGCCTTGCTCTGCATTTTTCTGTCTTTGCTCAGGGGGGAACACTCACCACTGATTTTCAATTTGTTTTTAACACAGTGCATGATTATTCCCCATGCTGTTGGCTAGCACTAGTGACAGCTGCGTGTGTGTGTGTGTGTGAGAGAGAGAGAATGGAAGTGTATGTGTGCATATTTATCCGTGTATGTGCATGTTTGCCTCTGGGTGTGAGTGCATGGAGGACCGTGTGTGTGTGTGTGTGTGTGCGTGCGTGCGCATGTGTGTAATGTTTGTTTCTGTGTTTATCGTTTGTGCGCATCAATATGTGGGAAAGGGAGAAATTACTGTTTTTGTCCACTGTCCTCCTCTTGAGCGAACACGAAAGAAAAGTGTCTTTCAGCACACAGATAACAGCTCCAGCTGACAAAGCTGCTTTCCGTGTGGGGTCTAATCCATAGAGACAAACACTCCCTCTCACACACACACTCACACACTTTTCTGTAATCCTCACTTGTCTACAGTCATTCATTGTCTGGGCTTCCATTCTCAGCAATGACACTTGAAAGCCGGTGTAACAACACATTGTCTTTTATGCCCCTGCAAACTGCTCTAAAGGACTTTAAACTCCCGTAAATCTTTGGTCTCTGCGTCTCAGCACATGGACAATACTCAAAGCCTCTAATCTCACACACTTATGGTGGCCTAATACACTTCATCCTCATGTTATATTGCAGTGTGTGTGGGGACTGTGGGTGTGCACAGTCTGGGCAGAAATCTCTGTATCAGTTAGAGAGGCCTCATAGAAAATAACAGATTGGAAAACAATAGAGAAAACTTTTCAGGGAGCCTGGCTGCATCAGACTCACGGGCTAACACCTCAATCAGTAAATCTACATCAACTTCCATTTCCAAGTCCTTGTAGCTGACAGCTTGCTTCACTGTTGTTGGCTTGTGATATACAGCAGAGGAGCTTTCCAAAGCTTTTGGCTTTGCAGGAATCGTTTAGGCTGTGCTCAGACTGTCCTCGATCCAGGTATATCCAGATTGTGACTAGATCCGTTTGAGATGGACTGCCATTACAGAGCATCAAATTACTCTGAACTGACTGCCTGATCAGAATTTTGCTCTTGTTGCGCTTGCTGTTCTATTATTAGTTTTAATTTTTTCACGTATGCTTACAGGATGTCGGTAGATATTATACAGTACATCTAAAAACTACAAGTGAGACTGGTGAAACAGGAAGCTGTTCAGCACTTTTCAGTGAGTTTCAGTCTGCATCCTGAGCCCTAAAGCAAACGCTAACACTACAGCTAGCTCCATTAGGTATCAAGCTCATCGTCTCTTAATGGCAAAGTGTCGATTTTGATTAAACTTACATTAACATAAATTATTATCAGTTGGCTAATCCATCCATCAATTTTCTGCCACCTACTTAGATCGAGGCCACGGTAATTGATTAATTATACCAGAAATTATTGTTAGGCCTAAATGTCCCTACTGTTTTTTATCATTCTTGGATGAAAAAGGCCATACATTTCATCTCATGTGCTGTTTGAAAGAATCTTAAATATGGAGGTGCTTTTACAATTGCTGCAATATAATATTTGCATAATCATTCCTAGACTTGATTGCCCTGGTTCCCACGCTTCCTGCAGCTTTGCTTGTTGGCGATTGTTTGGTTTTGTTCCTGTAGCTATGTTTCACCTGGTCAATGGATCTGTGATTGCCGAGGTCAGATGTGAGGTTAAATCACATCTTATCACCTCTATTTACATCATAACCTACATACACAAACACACAGTGTTGTTTCTGACTGTGATACACCCCCTGTCACCAGCGCTACTAGCCTGGCGGGGAGCTATTGATTGGCCCTGACAGAACCAATTACATTCAGTGACAGATAGAGACATGGAGATATCCACAGGGAGGAGGCAACAGCTGTGTGGGTGCAAGAGAGAACAGAGATTGAAAGCCAAAGACAAAAGAACATTGAATATAAATATCCATATTTATCTGTATATATCTTTATGCTTTTTCTTCATTGTCACTTCTTTCCTTCAGCATCTCCTTTTTCAAGATATGTATCTATAGCTAGGACTTGAAAATCTTCATTATTGGTGCCACAAAACACGGCTGAAACACAGTCCATTTATATTATATATTATGTTTTTATAATAATACCTTTTTGAGGTTCAAACCCACCCTAGTTTGAGTGTTGTACTCTGTCTTATTTATCAGAGAACAGAGGCTGTGGACAGTTTAGACTATTGACAGAACAATCTTCTCTACTCTTCTTTTGTCCATCTATATGCTCAGTTTCTAACTCCATCCTCATTCACAACCTTCTCATGCTTGTGAGCAGGCTCTCTTTCGTCCTGATTTCAGACTGATGATGATTTTCAACACTGGATAAAATCACAGAACACTTTCCCCACACATTTAGCAAACTAGCTACATGAATACAGTAAAAGATACGTTGTTTCTACTGGATTTCTAGGGTGTATGACTACCAGCGTGTGCCAGCATCCCTGTCTCCCCTGCCTCCCCTGGGACCCAGTCTGGCGAAGCGATCCCGTTCCTCCTCTTACTCCACCGGGCACAGACGCAGTCGAGACAGAACTCACTCCAAAAGCTCCAGAGCCCACTCCACCAGTTCATCCAAGTGTGAGTATGACTGGACTAAATCACAGAAAAGTTATATTAGATGCTGCAAATTTACTTTGCCTCAATTGTATAAAAGGGCTCATACTTTTAGAATAAAGTAGTAACAGAAAAAACTCCCCTTTGTCATTTTTTGAAGTCAGAATTTCTAATTATGAGTTCAATAGTTTTAATCTTTTTCTCTGATGCTGCTCTGATGAATCAAATAATGCAATGGGAAAAAATTGGCCACCTACATCTCTGACTGAGTGGCAAATAAATACATTTATCAATTGTACATAATCATTTCTCATGTCTGATTTCAGATTTGAGAAATCATCATACCTAGTCTTGTTAAATCTTTAAATACAGTGTTTACTGCTGTACATTTATGAAATTAAATATAGCACAAAGTAAAAAAGACTTTCTTCCAAACATGGAAAACTTCATCCTGTTTTCCTAACCATTAGACTTCAATACCAGTCCTGCAGAGTGTGTTCCAGTAATGAAACACTCACACATCACATACTGAGTGTGACATCAACCAGCGGTTAATGAATTACTTTGGCTGGAGAAATACCAGATATCTTCTTAAAAAACTCCAATGTTAATATTGGAAAAAGGTGTATGATTTGAAGCGTTGCTCTCTTCTGCTGTCACCTGAAATGAAACACTCATTTGTGCTCACATATCTCCAATTGATTGTAATTGACCGAACTGTTGGCTTAGCCAGATTGTATTTTTAAAGATCCAAACCAGGATCCTTAATGGTCCAGTGTGTAAGATTTATGTATCTTTATTTACAGAATAAGGCAGAAATTTAATCTTCCATGTTTAACTGCCATGTTTCAACATGTTTTCCTTGTGTACTGCACATCCATGCACATGCTTACCGTTAGCATACTGACAGGCTCTGTCAGAAGCACAGAGTGTGCCTATGACTCATAGGCTAGCAACAGCCTCAACGGTGACACATTGATTGATTTACAGACATGCAAGCAAATTAGTGTTGAATTCAGAGGTGGGTGCATTGTTGCACGAGCAAATCATCTGGTCAAGTTATCCTCCGTCTTCTTCTATCCAATATCAGAAGTGAGAGGGAGCTGCGAATTACGTTACCAAAACAGACAATCCGATCAGCACATCCACTTTACACAAACCAAGTCTCGTGACACAAATTCACTGAGTGTGCAGGAGAGTGACCACCGTTGGCCAAAAATTGTATAGCCAAGATATCAGACAAACTGGGACATCTGGTCACCATATGTTTGTCTGTATCACACAGGAGAAAAACAAGCTAATCCATGTCCCCCTAGAAGGAAAACTGTAATGTAAGACACAATTTTCAACAAAACATAACCATTTCAATTTATCTCAACATAATTGAGACTAGTGGGCTTTCCTCAAGATTTTAATAAGTAAGAGTTAGACTGAGAAATACTTTGCATACAGTAGAGGTAGATAAGAAGATCAGTACCACTTTCATACGTATACTGTATCATAATAAGCTACTGCTAAGCTAGCTAGCTTGGCTTTGTCAAAAATTAAAATATACACATCTAAAGCTCCCCAATTTACACATTATATCTTGTTTGTACAATCCAGACAAAAATTGAAATGTATAAAAATGACAAGATGTGGCTTTAATGGGATTATTTTATTGTATCTTGGCTGGGCAAAGTCACTTCCTTGAGTCTCCACTGGTTGCCTGGTAACTTCACAGTGACAAAAAGATTTTTACACTTTGGACTCAGTTTTGTTACATATGGACAGTCAGACTCGCTCTTTTCCTCTTGTTTAACTACTTCTTGAAATCTCTCCCTAAAGAAAGGTTCGGGTTGTGTAATTTCCTAACGTCCCTTATGTTTTCTCTCTCTCTGTCCCTGCAGTGGGCATGGAGGAGTTGCAGGTGATTAAAAAGGAGCTGACTCTGATAAAGACACAGATCGATGGGCTGCTTGACAGTCTTGACAGGATGGACACACAGAGGAATGACCACAAAGGTGAGACACTCATTCACAGAGACTGTGGAGGCAGATAGGTCTGAGATCAAATGATAGGTAATCTATTTGCACATCAAGAACATTTTAAGATGGACTCTGGCGATATGCCACCGATTTTTCTGCTTGATTAGCTTCACCAGTCACAACCCCAATCAAAATGATCCAGGATCTGTGCTGCAGGGAACCTGGATGACGGGCATGCACTGCACCACCAGAGCCACTCCTATTTTACCTGACAAATCAATTATTTTCCTCCAGTCAGGATATTTTCAAAAAGTTGAATTAGAGCCGATTTCAACTGGAGTGCGGGTGTCTTGATTTATGGTTGCGAGCAAATTATGGAACATGCTGAACAAACAGGGTGGTTGAAGTAACTGACTGATGAAGCTTAAGAAAACAGACAAATGGAAGGATCAGTGTAGACAGAAGGAAGAGCTGCTGCTGCCCTCATGTGGACATTTAAACCCAGTACAGTTATTGCAACAGCCCAGGCAATGAACAGGACAAAGCTTTATTATCCTTCCTGAAGGATTTGGCTTTACTGCGATCTGAATTAAACTGATAGTAAAATGAAACAGTTTACACCACTCATTTGGTGCATCCCACCTTCCTCTGAGCATTACATCCTCAGTCACTGCTACACTAAACTGTTCTTGTGAAAGAACAAAGACAGTGCTTTAACCTTGAACCTAGAATTCAGTATCATAACACACAAATAGGCAGTGTACTAAAAGGAGAGTGTGTCCTGTGGCTCTGTGTGTGCATACTTTAAGGAAATCGTGTGTGCATGTGTGTGTTCTATCTATTTTGAATGACCTTGAGAGATTGATAGCTCTCATCTTTATATTAATTTATCTCCAGCTCTACTTGACTCCCCTGTCTCTCAATAGCCAGCACTGCTGACTCCTGCCGCCCTCCTGCTATCTCCTCATCTGTCCTTCATCCTGTCACTCCCACTCTTGTTTTCTGTCTGTCATCCAGTACAAAGTCAGTAGGATGTGCACAGGCTTTTTTGTCTTTGGTCCACAATAAACACGCATTTTCTCCACACTCCTATCCCAAAATGAAGCAGGACCAAAACTAAAACAATTTTCACTAAACTCTAGATGTGTGGATGTGTTCTCCCCTCTGTTGTAGGGTCTCCCCTGAGAGAGGACAGTCCAGCTGGCTCACCGTACGCTCTGTCGGCCAGCAGCCCTGAACACTCTCTTTCCTCCCTCTCTCCACCCAGCTCCCGCCATCGAATCCACAGGGAGGGCTCTGAACTGAGGGAGCCAGAGGATGACCACCACACGGTACATTCCCCAAATTTCCTTTTATACATTTTCAAATATACTATTGCTCGACTAAATACCTGATGGTTATTATTATCGCATTATTGAAATGTATTGGTTTATCTCTGGACAGAGCTAATCTAATGCTTAGCCAAGTAGTTGCCTGTACTCTCACATTTATGTTTAATATTCTGTTGTTCTAGTCTATCCATTTAAATATTTCCTTATTAACTTGTAATCACTAACAGCCAACAACATCAAGATCTGTTACACTTGCTACTATTGGCAACAAGGGACCAGATCCAAACGTTGCCCTTTGTTTTTGTCAAACAGGGTTTTTAAAAGTTATTCAGTCATCTGGATTTGCTGTTTGGTAAATGAAATGTTATAGCCCTTGAAAATATCAAACCAGAGGTTATGAGATTAAATTTCTGTAATAATACATTCATTGTATATTTACAGTCACAAGTAAAGAGTTCAAGTCACAAGTCAAGAAAGAGAACCACAAAAAAACGAAAATGAAGCAAACCATATCAACCATTTTAAATGACTTATGACAAATGTCACAATGATGCTCAAGCAATCGTTCCTTGTCTGTTGTGGCTAAAAATAAATTCCTTTGTTTACAGATAAAACAATAAAATAGTTTTAAGAAAAGTTTGCTTTAGGTTAAAAATAACTGTTTTGTGAGATGAGTGTACATGAAACTATTACTGTGAAATCAGTTTATACTTGCAAGATTAGATTTCACAGTCGTTCTGAGCTTGCAGTGGAATAAAACGTCTCTTTGTTTTGTCTCTCGCCTTCCTGTCTGTCTCTCTGTCTGTCACAGATGAGCAACCACAGCTCTGACCCTGAGGAGGAAATATGAGGAAGGGAAATGAAACATAGACCATGTGGATGAAGTGCCAAACATGGGGGAAGAGAACAACAACCAACAAGCAAACACTTATATCAGCAGCTCCACTTCCCTCCAACGGGGTGTACATATCAGATAACACAATACATTTAACTCTATCACAGCAGCTCAGTTTCGAAACAGAAAAACAAAAACACCGACACAGGTGACATATACACACCACAAACACCAACATTACAGTATTAATCCAAATGTTGCTGTAGGGTGGCACCTGGTGCAGTGGTTAGCAGCGTCACCTCTCAGCCCCCCAAGTTGTTAAAGTTAAAGCAATCTGTCCATCGGGAAACTCTGTAAATCACATAGAGGTGAAGCTGAGCAGCAAGAAGACATCAGATCGACAACCAGCAAATATATTCTGTATAAAATATGATCCATTGCACCAAAATCACTGAATAAAGTTTAATAAAGTTTTGCTTTTGTACAGTAGTCAGCGAGGCCCGGCCATGTAGCAGCCATCAGAATTACTCACAGACTGTATTAAACAGGAGCTACTTAGCCACGGTGGCGTCAAAGTGAGAAAGAGATTCATTGGATGCATAACTGTTATAGGCCCTGTGTGCAGGACGAATCATCAACCACTTTTTATCGTTTATCATGAAATAACAAACTCTGAAATATCATTAAGAATACTTTTTTGACATTGCTCGGTCAGATACAGTTGTACAGGTGATATGTAACACATATATAAAAAACTTCAAACTTCAATTTTGGGAATTTAAAGGAAATTTGGGATTTTTGTTTATGGAGGACCTTTAAGAAGATAATATTGAACCATGCACCAAATCTGTGCAGTTGTAAACCATGTACACAGCTTACTTATCATTTTCAGACTGAAGCTATAACTGAAGTATTGTGTATACTGTAAAATGGAAATCATCGCTGTGGATCTCAAAGTATTTTGAAAAGCAAAACAAATCTGTACACTCATTTTTTTTGTTGGTGCTCAACTCATTCTTTATCTTTTTTGTCTGTAATTCAAAGGTATCAGAATTTAGCTGTCAAAGTAAATTCACAGTAATCCTTTAGAGACTGAATAGTCACACTGATGATTCAGGAGAGAAACCGGTTGTATTAGTATGCTAGTATGAGAGTGTGGCTCTGACAGAAATGTTACGCAGATCACTTTGTTATGTCACTCTGTTTTCTCTACTTTAAATGTGTTAAAGGAATGTTACAACTCTCTTCCACCATGTATCTGGCACTTTGAGACGTGCAAAGACCCAGGTCAGTGTGTAATATTGTGTATTATTGTAAACTTTACTGTAATTGTTGAACTGTCTGATTTTAATCTTGCTTTAGGACTTCTCATGTGTTTTTTAAAGAAAACAACGATGTTATTATAATTCCTATGGTGTTACATGCTTTTGTTTGCATTCTTAAGATAAGCCAAGTGGAAATACTCATTGTCACAGTAGTAAAAGTATTTTCATATTGAGTATAAATATAGACCATGGGAGTGTGTTTTTATTCTGAAACACAAAAATACACACAGAAGGAAAAAGTGAAGTGGAGCAAATATTTGGGGGTAAATGATGTGCAGTAGTAATGGTTATCATAGGAGATATGAACTTAAGTCATTGTGAGTCACTGTTTTGATGACTAGCAACACAAAAAGTATAAATCACTCACAAAACCGCACAAAAAATAAATAACTTCACCTGGACTTGACTTGACTTGAGACCTGATGAATTTAATGACTTTATGTTTTCACTTTAAATATTAAAAATGTTCTCAGTGTATTTTACACGTTGGTGTCATATGTACAGGTAACAGTAAAAGTCTTATTCTGCATTTTCTGTGTAACATTACCCACTATACAAGCACACATTGGGAATGGCGTGGTTAGGACTGGCTGATCTACCTTGTCAGTCAAGCTACTTGATATGACACCTGAAGGTCTGCTGATCAGATCAGATCACCATCATCATGCCTGTGCCAAAAGAGTTTCAGGTTAACTGTTGCGTGTAAGACCTAGTTTCTTTTTCCTAATTTCTGACTTACTGACTCCGGACTAGAAGATAAAACTTTGTTTGTTGATGTCATTTAAGGATTCATTTCAGTAAGTGAGGTGTCAGATGTGTTTTCTCTTCCCTTAATTCGATTTGACTTGACCTAACTTGACTTGCCCAAGAAAGACTGACTTGGGACATCCTTGAGACTTGGACCTGATGACTTGAGTCACATGTCTGCTGTTTACTGAATAGTTAAGTATTGTTCCAAATAAGTGTATAAATCATGCAATAATATCATACATACATCTACGTTTTATTTATTTATTTTTTAGATTATGTTTTGGCCTTTTCAGGCTTTATTTTTATAGAGACAGCTGAAGAGTGACAGGAAATGTGGGGAGAGAGAGAGATGGAGAATGACATGGTCAAATTCAAACCCTGAGCTTCTGCAACAAGGACTGAGCCTTCGCACATGGGGTGGCTGCTCTACGAACTGAGCTAAACACTGCCCCATACATACATCTATACAGAAAAGAGGAAAGTCGATCATAGTAGTGATCATGTTGTCTTTGAACCCACCACATCTATTTTCCTTACTACACGAATGGCCCAAAGGTCAGTCTGACCCTCAGGCAAAATTGTACACAGTTTCAGGGATGGTTTCAAAAAAACTATCGACACAGGCCAGACTGAGACTACAGTTTCCACCCAACATGGCAGCCAAAAGGTCAAGAGGTACATTTTATTGGACATAAGTATATTAAAATGACATCATCACAGCATTGCTTTGAAAGACGAAATCCATTCTGTTGTCACCATGTCTAATTTGTTTACAGGACTGTGCTCGGGCTGGGCGGGAGGAAAGCACATGTGTGTCAGTTTATTCATTTATGGAATTCAAGAAGGAAGTCATGGGTTGTGTATTTAAAGTTCATTAACCCAGCAAGTCAAACATAACAAGGTCAAAAAGTAAATAAGGTTCCTTTTATGGCTACTGAATGTAGGTGAGTGACAAAATGGGCACAGGGAAGTCAGTTTACTGATTTGTAGTCAATTTAAGGGGTCATGACGAGAAGCAAGAAGTTTTATTCACTCACAAATATTCACCAAACAGCAGACACTTTGACATGTCATAGCAGGAAACTCACAAAGATAGCTGCATTCCACTTAGGGGAGGCTACATTTGATTCACTATCCCTGCAACACTTAATGGAAATGACGCATCATCAGTGTTATTCCACCTGCTGTGACAAGTCAAAATATCTGCCGTGCAACCAACCCATTGTGCTCCTCTGCTGCAACTTTAATCATTCAACTAAGTTCAAAGTGTGCCAAAAGCAACTCTTGCATAACCAGTCTTCTGTTGACAAAGAGAAAATCACATGTGTACTGACTTTCATACTGAATAGGACAGTGTGTTGAACTGCATGACAGTTATGTCACAAAAACCTGTTAAATAAACCTTAAAATTGTATTTTTTTGCTTAAAACTGCTGACCCACTTTGGATTTTATTCATCTGTGCACATGAGTGCGTACAGGCTGCAGCAACTCAAAGGTCATATTTTGCCTGAAAATAAGGTAGGCACAAAACCCAAATATATACTACAATAGAAAGCGTTTGATTAAACAGGCTATGTGTAAAATATTATAGCATTATTTATTTACTATGTTGTACTATATAATGTGTCTTAAAGAAACTACATGAACTCTGGCTGAGAAGATATTAATTACCACAATTATCTTGTACCTGTACTAGGCATTAAAGGCAATTGCATGCCCAGTTATTTGATTATCTTATTAATTTAAATGTAATAAATCACAACTTGCTGGTAGGATGTGCACCCCCATGTACTAGGTTCTACTCCAACCTGTGGCCTTTTGCTTATGCTCCCATAAGCACACAGTGACTGACAAATTTAAAAGAGCTGTTGGGATGTTAACGTGTTTTAAATAAACTGCTTTTAATGAACTGCCATAGATAAATATGTAGCTTTTGGAAAAGTAGGAATGTATGAATCACATTATCATCGTATAGTCTTACTTCCTTGTTTTGTAGATCACAGCAATGGCAGACTCACCCAGTCCTCTGACCACTCATGTGCTGAACACTGCAATGGGAGTCCCTGGCTCAAACTTGGCCCTCAGTCTCTACCGTCAAGACCCCGACACTAATGCCTGGAGTTTGATTATCACTGGGTAAAAACCTGAGGACAACAGCAATATGCAAAATACCACACGCATAGCCACAAAGCATGATCACAGGAAAATCTCAAATATTACTACAGGGCAATGTATATCTCTGTCTCAACAGGAGCACTAATGATGATGGACGCTGTCCAGGACTCATCACAAGACAAATGTTTGTATCTGGTGTTTATAAAATTCGTTTTGAAACAGCTCAGTACTGGGAGAGTATGGGACAGACCTGTTTTTACCCATATGTTGAGGTAAGGAAACGATGTTGGGATCCTGAGCCGCTTAGCTTCTCAAGTTTACTGCTGCTTGTGGGGTTACCATATTTTTGTGACTAGTAATGAATTTGCATCTTCATTTAACTTATCGTGATGCTGAGAAAAATCTTGACTGCCAGTGTTGATCTCACTTATGTTTGTTGTTTCATTGCAGATTACCTTTACTATTGATGACCCTGGCCAAAAGTACCATATTCCTCTGCTCCTGAGTCGTTTCTCTTATAGTACCTACAGAGGGAGTTAGAGAACAAGTGCGATGAACCTCCTGAGGATGCCTTGATCTATCAACTGTCTATCACATCAAAAGTTAGAGGCAACTTCACTAAGAACTAAAACTAAACCAAAGAAATGTTTCTTCCATTTGAATAATGATGTTATAACAACTTTATTTACAACTTCTCAGCAAATAAACATTAACTGATTAAATAAGGTGTTTGCTGTCAAATGTTCTCTTTTGTAAACGTGTATGAGAATTGTTTTTCTATAAACATATAAAGAAACAGAAAAGCCATCTTTATGTGACACCACCCGAGGCTCTGATCTCTGTGTTGTTTATTGGTCAAAATATTAAGCAAACTATATAGATGAAATATAAAAAGCATTAATTTTATATTATTCCCACGCATTCACACACCGAGGCAGAGAGAGTACACTCACAACCTCGCCTTACCTCGCTCTGTGCTCGATTGCTTACCCTGAGAGTCAGATCGGTTATTTCGGTGTTGATTACAATCCCCTGTGCTAGGTAGGGCCTTTGCTCTGATGCGAGTTTAGTGCTTTCTGTTACTTGTCTTCATCCCATTTTCAGTCTTGTAGGTAATTTTGCTTTCGGGGACGATGGCGGACGACGAATTGGAGGCAATTAGGCGGCAAAGAATGGCGGAGCTCCAGGCAAAGCACGGGGTAAGGACCAAACGTGAGCTCGGAAACGTGTTTGCGGCTACCTTATAAGGAGAAACTGAGCTAGCTAGTCAAGCTAAATCAGTCACCACCACTAGTTCACTGCACTGTCACTCGGGGGACACACATAGCTCAACTGTGAGAGCTGTGTTTAGTGTAAATTAACTGTACTTTACAGCAGTAGTTAGCGAGATGAATCACAGTAATTACTAGCATCGTGTTACTGCTCCGTTAGCTTTGTGTCGATTAGACAGCGCACGCCCCTCTGATCATGACAACGGTAGCAAAACTGAGCAACGACCCATAAAAATGTACATATTTTAAGTGACTGTGGACAGATTCACAAATAGACAGCACACTGGTGAGCTTAGTTCCAGTTGAATATTCCCTAAATCTTTCTCTTATTTCTTGTGAGGACGGTAGTGTCTTTACTACACCAGTAATAGCAGTAATAATACATTATATCTATTTAACAAGCCCACGATATTGTGGCATCCTAAAATGTTTTTTTTAATCAGCGTTTCCTGAAATAGATTTCAAATCACTGCTGTCAGGTTAATTGCACATAAACTATGTGATCAGCAGAGCCTGATCGATTATGTGAGCTGGTGCTTTGGCTCATAATAATGGCTGATCAGCTTAAACTAGTACAGAGATGTGTGTTTGCACATAGTTAACAAGACATTGCAAGTCCAAATATATAATTGAGGTCATCTGGAAACGGTGTCAAAATTTGCCCTCCAGAGAGTGATACATCTAATGAACTTGCATATGTGAAGTGGGTCACTGTTGGTATACCAGTACATGAGAACAAAAGTATACAGACATTACTTTGCTCCAACAGTGTTCATGTCTTGAACCAGACCTGGTCCTCATGATTAGTGTCTCACATATGCACCTTTGTCTGTTACTGGTGTACCATAGAGTCTGCTCAAAGGATCTTTTTGCTTCACAAGAGAAGCATATGGGAACTTGGTTTGATAGCTATTAAATTGTCTGAAGCCACTACAAAAGTTAAGGGAGTATTTGCTGTTATAAATCCTTTTTAGGTTATATATTTTCCATTTAGTTGAATGCAAAAACATATAGGTGATGTCTCTCACATATTCTTTCAGGATGGTTCAAACAATCAGCAAGGAGAGGAGGCCAAACAAAGGTGAGATGCAATAACTCTCGCAAAAAAGCATGCAAGTGTAGTGATTACATTATTACTTTTATACAGTATAGATAGTTTTTCAAATAAATAGACTTTTAATGAAATAAAGTCTTTGCACTGATTTATCCCTAAATTATTAAAGTAAAGTAGTAAAATAATTCCTATTACAAGGTCACAATATACTTGAAAGTAAAGTTAGAAACACTTTATAATATTAAATCTCTCAGTGGAGCTGTGGGACCAAGTTATTGTTCTAATGGTTTGATAGTTTAATAAATGTATTTTCTCTTTACTACTTTCAGTCCTAGATCCAAACACTAGTAATATTGTTTTATTTGTTTTTATTTTCAGAGAAACAGAAATGAGAAACTCTATATTGGCTCAAGTTCTCGACCAGTCTGCCAGAGCCAGATGTAAGTTTGCACTCGTATTCATTTTTTGTCCTGTTGAAGGGAATCACCAGGCTCCCTATCTGAAGTTTGAAAAGAAACCTAACTACATTATTTACCTATAACACTTAGAACTTGTGTAATGAACAGTTTGTGATATAGCTAGACATACCACACATGCAAACACATAGTGGTAAAATCATTTTCTCTTTTCAGTGAGTAATCTTGCTCTGGTGAAGCCAGATAAGGCCAATGCAGTTGAAAACTATCTCATTCAAATGGCTCGTTTTGGAAAGTTAGCAGGAAAGGTAAGACATTTTACGTCGGAAGCAACAATATTGTTGATATTCTTCTGCATCCCAGCAGTGCAATGAGTGAATTTTTTCTGTCAGATTTCAGAGTCAGGCTTGATCGAAATTCTCGAAAAAGTCAGTCAGCAAACGGACAAGAAGACAACCGTCAAAGTAAGTTTTGCTTAAATGTCACCTATGTTTGATTCATCATCAGTCATTTGTCCATCTTACATCAATTTTGCTCTGTACTTGTCAGTTTAACAGGCGGAGGGTGATGGACTCAGATGATGAGGATGATTACTAACTCTAACCCGGAGTCCTGGAATGAGCCAAGAAATCAGGAGAGGATCTGCTTTACTGGGACTCTAATAGCATCTTTGACTAGCTGAATCCTGGGATGCCACACTACCTTCTGTGTGTCTCTGGAAAGTATGTACCAAGAGGGAAGAACATCAAAGTGGAGCTGACATTGTGGCATAAGTGGTGGGGAGTAGAATACACACAGTGTCAAATAAGGTGTTATTTTACAAGATGCTCCAAATGTGCACTGCTTGTGTTGTATCCCTGATAGCTCATGGCACTGTTTGACTCCTCTACTCCCTCTCAGTAGTTACTCTTTTTTCATTATTTTCACCATGGTTGACTTCTTTTCTTGAATCACAAGAAGCTAGATAAAATGCAAAAATGTGCTGCTGCTGCTGGTACATTTTATCTAGACTGTTCTGTGAAAACAACGCATTGTTCTCTTTACAGGGTTGGCTTCCCATTAGCTTTGGATGTTGCACTTATTATTTTTCTTTGTTCACATGTATCTCAAAGGTTTACATAAAAAGGCCTTAAATTCAAATGCTTTGTTTTTCTAGCGAAACATTTAAAAAATGATCAGTTATGCTATGAATATGTGTGTAAACCTTTTGAAAAGGTTTCCATTTTGGGTTTTTACACATATTTTGTTCTCTGGAGTTGTGGCACACAAATATTACAGCTGTGAGTCTGCTCAACACAAGAACATGACACTTTGCAGCATCATCACACAGTATCCTCATGACCATTTATAAAAAAAAAAAAAAAGTTTAATTACTTTGTTTCTTAATGGATGATTGACTTTTTTTTTCTTTTTTTTGAATCAACAATTTCATACTTTGGATTTTGTTTGAAGCAAGAGTTGCCAGATTCCCTAATGTATCCAACTACTTTTGAAATAAAAAGCATGAAGGTCAAACGTGATTTTTATTTTTTATTTCAAAGAAAGTCTTAATCGTGTCAGTCATCATATAGTAACAAATACTACAGTTTAGTCATACTTTCATTTTAACTTTCTCAACCAAGTGGAAGAGGAGAGACATCAAATTCTACAAGAAAAGGAGCAGCTGGCACAACAGTTACTATATCACCAGTAACTAGTATGTGTGTTTTAAATAACTAGTAATTAAGCAGAACAGAGCAGAAAACAGTATTTGGCTCCGAACTGGTAGTAATGAGTGGTATAGAATAGATAAACTGAAGTATAAATGTTATACTTCACTACACTACTTGCACTGTGTCACACTGAATTTACTTGTACAGATGTTACTGCAGCTTTCAATATATTATATATCATTGTATAATAATTACTGACAGTCGCTTCCCTGTGCTTTTATATAGATATTATAATCCGTCTACATTTCTCACAGACTGTGATCATGTGGGATGGTCCATGTCCTTGCCCGATTTCGCACGACCGTGGTCAGATGATCTCTCATTGGCTATTCCGACCGCTTAATCCAAACATCTTGGCTCTGATTGGCGGTGGCGTTGGCCACATGTTCAACCCCAGCCAATGGAGAGCGACCTCGAGGAAACGCTATAGTAAGGTTGGCTACAGTTAGCCAAACTGTAAGTGCTAAACGCGACAGCAGCGTGTACATTTGTATTTTGGACCACTCGGACAGTTTAACAAAGTGTGAGGAGAGTATGGACAAGCCGAACATAGTGACATGCACCGCTCCTGTCAATATAGCTGTCATAAAATACTGTAAGTATTACCCAAACGTGTGTTTAGCCTCTTGAAGTAACGGTAGGTTTGTAGCTTTAGGACTCAAAGAAAGCTTAATCCTGTCAAATCGTCAGTGCGTGCGTGTGTTGTGTGGTGATTTATGTTTCGTGTCTTTCTGAATACTGTGTCGTGCATGTTCATACGGTTTCGCTGTATTAAAGTGCTGACACCTCACCATGTGTCACTTTTCAGGGGGGAAGAGAGATGAAGAGTTAATTCTACCCATCAACTCGTCTTTGAGCGTCACATTGCATCAAGACCAGGTATTAAAGTAAACAGCATTTCCATCCGTCAGACTGTGCATGGTGTGTCTGCTTTCCTTATGTGTTGTTGCTTCTGTCCAGAGCTGCTACGGGGAGACAAAGCTGTGTTTACCTGCCATCATATGAAAGACAACATAAATAAAAGTGTGGAGAGAAACTGATTCAGATTTGCATGTTACACTATGTTTGTTTGGACTGTGGTTGCTGTAACAGGTTTCTTATAGTGCAAATTCACGATCAACCTTGCTGTTGAACTGTGCCTGCATGTTTTGTAACACAAATGTTGTTAAAATATGATGTGGCTAAAGTTTTAAGATTTGGCATTGTATTAATGATACTGCTGGCTTTGGTTTGATATATATATCTGCTTTGTCTTCCTTCTTGTTAAGCTGAAAACAACCACGACAGTTGCAACCAGCAGATCATTTCAGGAAGATCGAATATGGCTCAATGGCAAAGAGGAGGACATAACCCATCCAAGACTACAGTCCTGTCTGAGAGAGAGTGAGTCCTGTCTGTTTTATTTTTCCCCTCTTCGTAAGCACAATGAGGTCAATAACTGTGTGGACACTATGACGTTTTTCTGTTTTTCTGTATTCAGTTCGACGCTTAGCAAGGAAGAGACGTGGTGATGCAGACCCCAGTGTGGATTCAACTGGTCTGTCTCACAAAGTCCACATCTGCTCAGTTAACAACTTCCCCACTGCTGCTGGCCTCGCCTCCTCAGCTGCTGGATTCGCTTGTCTAGGTGTGCATGCTCTGTTTGAGTGCATAGCCAGATGACACTAATGACACAAAAGTATTGCTTTTTACTTAAAATTATATTATGTTGCATAGTGTGTGCCACTATGCCACATCTATCTCATATCTGACACTTTGACACCCACTCTACTCTTACTCCCACTCACATACCTGTGTTACAGTCTACACTCTGGCCCGGGTGTTTGGCGTAGAAGGGGAGTTGTCTGGGATTGCTCGGCAGGGCTCAGGCAGCGCATGCCGGAGTATGTATGGAGGATTTGTTCAGTGGATAATGGGAAAGAAAGATGATGGCAAAGACAGCCTTGCCCAACAGGTGGAGCCAGAGACTCACTGGCCTGAGCTCAGAATCCTCGTACTAGTGGTAAGTCAGTTTGTGTGTGTTTGAGAGACCAAAAGTGACAAAATGAGAGTGAAAAAATAATGCAGTTCTTTAATGTCTTGTCATATCTGTACTCTATTGTAAGAGTAATGTACTTAATTATCTTAATTGTCTATTAATGACAATATCTTGTGTTGCATGCACAGAGGGAGCATGATCTATTTTAAGTGTGATATAAAATGCACACTTTAATTTAAAATGGTAAAAGGTTATATCACACATTAATGATGCACTTTGTGACAGGCCAGTGCTGAGAGGAAGCCTGTGGGAAGCACCTCTGGGATGCAAACCAGTGTACAGACAAGCTCTCTCTTAAAGGTACTTCAAACCTCCTTAATTGATGTACTAACATTTCTGTCAATACTGTTACAAGTGGAGATTATGTACATTTACACTGCATTTAAAGCTAAGCTATATTTACTCAAAGGAGGGTCTATGTCTCTCTTGTGTTTGTGTGTGTAGCATCGGGCTGAGTCTGTTGTTCCAGGCCGGATGGTAGAGATGATTGAAGCAGTGCAAAGAAAGGACTTTGCTGCATTCGCTGAACTAACTATGAAGGACAGTAACCAATTCCATGCCACCTGCCTTGACACATACCCTCCCATCTTTTACCTCAACAGTGTGTCTCAACAGGTTATTAGTTTGGTGCATCGGTATAACAGACACTACGGGGAGACAAGGGTGAGGAACTTTACACTTCTGTTTCTCGGGAAGAGCAGAGAAATAAACATTTAACCACCGTCTTGGTATACTGTGTTAATTCAGATATGTATTTAATGTTTTAAAATAAAATATTTGTAAGTGGATTATTAAGCAACAATAGTAACCCTGTTAGAGAATAGATTAGGATAACTACATTTTTTTCACTATTTTCTCTTGTATTAGACATCTGCCTCAGTTCATGCAGCTGAATTTCTGAAATGGCGTAATGAAGATGTGAAACTGGTGGAGTGGTTTTCAAACAGAAAAAACCCCTCTCTTAATATGACTGTCACATTTGTTTGCTCCCCTTTTAGGTGGCCTACACATTTGATGCAGGACCCAACGCTGTAATCTTCACTTTACAGCAGCATGTTCCTGAGTTTGTTCACTTGGTTCAACATTTCTTCCCCCCAGAGACCAACGGAGGGCAGTGAGTTGACAGTTATCAGACTTACTTAGGTTTAAGTAAAAATATTGTTGACATATAAACTAATTCATTTATTTAAAAATATCATTTATATACATAAATACATCATGATAATTGGGTCTATTTTGGCTACAAATTAGCTGTTTATACAGTCGTTGAAGATGTGTGTTCTGTTTGTGCTGAGTCACTGAAAGTTTCTTCCTTCTCTGCAGGTTCATTAAAGGTCTTCCAGTCAACCATACTGCTCTCTCTGGGGAACTTAAACAGGATATTGGTCTAGAGCCCTTGCCAAAAGGAATAAGCTACATTATTAGTACCAAGGTACACAAATATGTTTCTGTTTATGATTTATATTTGTTGGTGCATTTATCTTAAGGCTACAGGAGTTAAAAATAATATGTGCCATATCAATTGTCTGATTGTGAGTTTTGTTTGCCAACATTTCATTTTAACATGCTCTTACACAACATGCTGTTGCACTACTGCAGTTGAAATCTGTGGCATATATTGTGATATAAAGTAGTTCCTCTGACTTTTCAGTGTTTAACAAGCCGCACACGGCTTCTTTACATTTTTAGCTTGGAGCAAACTTTGCACTTACTATACTTTTTTTTCTTGTAAAAACTCAGTGCCATGATCTTTTCTTGTTTGTGTTGAAGGCTGGACCAGGCCCTTGTGTTGTAGAGGATCCCACTCTGCATCTACTTGGATCTACTGGGTTGCCAAAGACCACTGTGTGATACCCTGCAGCCTTAGACCGACAAAGCTCAACTGAGAAATAATAAAGCCAATTCAACAAGAGATCATTTACATTAGTAATATGTAGGTTTTTACAAATGACGGTGACTTGAGGCACTGCTGTGGTTGCTAATGTCTCCTCGTTTAATTCTCAAACTGTTCTGGTGTGTCTTTCATCTTTTTGTCACTCTGTTCTTGTATAGCTCTTTGTATTTCTTGGTATCTACGGGTAGATACTGTTTTAGAGGAATTCGACTAGCAGCTAGTATTGCTTAAGGGCACTGCTTGTATGTCCTTGAGCAATGCACTGAACCATGAACACAGTTCACCACTGCAGCTGGCCTTTCTGAGCTTGGTTTTGTATTTATGCAAGTATTCATGCATTTAAGAAAGAAAGGCATTAGGCATTGGTCAATTTATTTAATTGTGTTTTCATTGTCATTGAAAATATAATTTCAGACCTACAGTACATACTTAATGTATGTCAGTTGTGTTCTGTGACATTAAATAAAATCTATTTTAGTCAATATAATTGTCACATTTGAGTCTTTCTTTTGTGCAAAATTAAACACACGTACACTGTGAAGTTGTGCAGTTATGAATCAGATCATTGAAAGGGGAATGAGTACAAGGTGAGAGTATTATTTCCCTGAGGCGTCACCTCCCAACTCTCCCTGTCTTCATTCAGACAGGACTGATCGTTCAGGCAGTTGGCAGGTAGGATCTTTCAGATGAGTTTGTTTTGGTGACTGGCTCACTGTGCCAGCGAGGAAAATTAAACAAAAATGAAACAGCAACAGACAGACGAAAAGTGGTGAAACATCTTGCTGAAGTAGACGCTGTTTTTTTCCTGTAATAAAGTTCATTTCCAGCCCAGTCGCATCAAGGTGTTTTCTTTACGGACAATTAATAGGCTAAGCATATGAAATTCACGGACTGCACCTGCCTGCTTTTTCTTTATGTTACCTGTCTGGTGAGTTTGATTGGTTAGTCCCTCCCCTCCTATTGTAGTCCTCTACACGTACCGGAAATTACGCCTGAGTCAGCCCAGCCTCCGAGCCTAGACACCTCACATTTTGTAAATACGTTTGCTTCCTTGTAGAAACAGTTAAAGTAAAGTAGTGAGTCGTACTCGGAGAGTCACAGCCGTCTGCACAGGGTTTGTTTCGGTGAAAGCGATGGGGAAAATAGAGTGGGCGATGTGGGCCAATGAGCAGGCTCTGGCTTCGGGACTCAGTGAGTATAAAAAGTTTTTTGTTTTTTTTTAAGATTAAAAATAGTTTAAATTTTCATAGAAATTAATGTTTTCATGAGTCGAAATTCATTTTAGCAGGCCCCATCACTGTGTTGCTTCAGTACATTCTACTAATTGATTTTTTTTTAATTAAAGCAATAAATAAATCATTTCAATCAACTCATCATCCATCCATTCAAGCCTGCTTTGATAATAAATAAACCACGAATAATAAATAAGTAAGAAACTCCATTTCAGTATCAGGTGGATGCAGAGGTTTTCTGGGGATTTCTGCTTGACTGCAGTCAAAGCATTTTGGTTATTTTAAGTTTTAATTTCATCTTGTTTCCTTGTTTCAGTTCTTCTCACTGGAGGCATTGTAGGAGTGGCTGGACTGTTCAGAGGCTGGCAATTTGCAGCTTATGCAGTGTATCCTTTGCTACATGTTGGAAATATTTTTTATCTGCTATTCTATCAGTGTATTCTTATCATATTCTGCATATATTCCCCTTTCTATCTGAAACAGTAAGTCCATCCATAATGTTCTTGCAGCTCTGGATCACAGATGTTCATTAAAATTAGCTTTGAACGTCCTCTCAAAGTTATTTTGTTAGTTAGTGAAGGTTTTAAGATGAAACCGCCTTGACAGATAACCAGTGCTGCTGGGGTGTTTGTGTGTCTACTTGAGTATCCCAGAAGCAAGAGATCCAAGGGCACAAGTGTAGAAAGACCGTAAGTAAAGTCATTTTCATATCTTTTTTTTTTTTTTTTTGCAACATGTAGGTTGTATTTTAATGGACACATTCTGTGATCATGTCCAAAGCTCACTCCTGTCTCTTGTTTTCCCTCAGGGGCCAGTACTGTTTCACTGTGTGCGTAAAAGCATTCGGGCCACTGACAAGGAACTACTATGTCAGAGCATTTTTACATGCTGCGTGAGTTTGCTATTATCATTCACTCTCCTTTGCTAGACAGCATTCCTCTCACTCACAGCCAGTCCCTCTAACAAAATACTTGTCAGTTTAGTCTTTTGTCCTCAAAATACTTGTCTGTTTTTCTTAGAATCTGCGTACCTGGGGGTTTTATGCTTGCCACTGTCCTCGGATGTGTCTGCCTCGGCATCGCCAGCCTCATCTACCTTGTGGTAAGTCATTAGCTTTTATCACATTAAACTAGAAATATAGCAGATTAAATAATGTCAGCTTTGATAAAGTTATTAGATGAAGCAGGAAGTGGCCAGTTGATGGAAACAAGGAAATGGCAACAAGGAAGAGATTGTTTCATTACTGGTACCTGTGTTGCGACATGACCCTGCAGTTATGAAATCTGAATGTGTGTGTGGTGTGGGTGTGCCTTGACCTTACACCTGCTAACTAATACTGACTTGTATTCTTTGACATCTTGCTTTCTAGGCAGCTATCCGAGGTGAACACTGGGAGCCCATTCTTCCAAGGAAGGAGGTCCGAAAGCCAGTTACAGAGAGCATTAAAAATCCTCCTCAGAATCCTCCACCAAGACCTCCTGCAGAGACGCGTAGGAAACGGGTAGATGACCTGGAGGGAGCAGCCTATGACAACCCCATCTCTGTCACTGACGAGTAACCAGTCCAGTGCCCCATCCTCTGTGTTCCTCCTCCTGTGTGCCCGAGATCTTGAGATCTACAAACCTATTAAAATCAGACGTCACCAGATTTGTTATTCTGGACAAATGAATAGTTTAGAAGTTTAGTGAAGCTAGTGATTGGACTACATGTTCGGTCCACACTTTAATACCTCAGCCAGCAGAGAAATATCTTGAAAGCTGTTTCTTAGCATGAACTGAGATTACAAAGAAGATGGATAAAGTGATTGTCATATTTTACTTATGAACAAAAAATGCAGCGTGAAATAAATGTACATGCTATAGCTGCTAAGTGGCAACCAGATACAGACACAAAAGACTGTAGGTGATGCTGGTATTTTAATGCTGTTGAAGTGTAAAACAATACCTGTCTTCTACTCCAACCACCATATATTTTAAACTGTGTTGCATGCACTGAATTGTGTTGCCATGCAAAATTTTACAATGCATTTTATTTTTTACTTACAATGTTCTTACCCCCTGTTTATTTGTGTATTTCTTGAAGTCAACAGATCAGAATAATGTAGAACTACATTGACTAAATTGACATTGGCATATGTGCCTGATATTAGCCTTTTTGCTCTGTACTTTGTTGTCTTGTAAATAAATCCTGTGTGCCTCCTGAATCACGATCTGTCTTATGATGACATATTTAAAGAAATGGCATTTGGAACTTCCTTCTTTCACAAAACAGACTGAATTTCAATGCATGAGAATTTCCCCCTTTTTTTCTGTTACATTAATATGTCTGACGAAATTGCTGCTTGTAGGACAGGTTCTGCAAGGTTCTTTCATTTCTTTTATCATGTCTTAAGGTTCTATTTTTGTTTGCCACAGTTGACCTGTTAAGCATCTGCAGTCTGTATGGAAACCACAGAGGTACAGTGGTACTTCCTCATTTTGCTTTTAGGGTTTAAACGCACAAGCATTCTACAGTACTTAATGGATTGACAACACTATTATTATTATATACAATACCTCTAACGAATACTTTATTTAATAATAACACACTCAGGTGTAATTTATTATAATTATAAATGAGTGTATTTTTTAGGCTATAGTGCTGAACTCAAACTTAAATCTTAACAAAAGCAGGTTAATGCTGCCACCCCCTGCCGCATGAGAGAAGTACAAATAGACTTCATTGATAGATGGAGCAGAGCGTGTTGTGTTAGAGTTTTGGGCAAAGTGAGGCAAAACAATACACAATTCATAGTCATAGATCATAGATCAAGTCTGGTACACAAGGTTTGTAGAGTGTAATTCAACCAGCTGTCCTGTATGCAATTGTGATAGCCCTAAAACCTTTTTAAAAGATCGCTAAAGCTGATTGCTTCTTGTTCTTGTTCTTCTTGTTTTGGTCTCTCTCTCTTGTATATTGTTTTGCAAAGGGGAACCACTGATTAAGATATATAGTTCCTATATGTCAGGACTGTAAATGCTGTTGTCTGTGTGGAATTACTTAGCCTATACTTCCTGTTATTATTTGCTCATGGCATGTTTTAGCCATTCAGTCCTTTCCAATGTATTGTCTTTGTATGTAGCTTTGATTGTGTATTTCCTGCTCTGCATATTGAATGTCAACTCTTCACCCTCTAATGCTCTGCTTTGCTGCTTTATATACCGCTTGTCTTGTCTCCTGTTCTCATTCTGTGCATTGTCTGTTTTATTGGTATGAAGTAATATTAGGAAAACAGTTTAGAAACTGGACAATTCTGGAGCATTTAAGGTGTTCTTGATCAATGTGAACGGACCCTATAAAATAAAGTACGCCCCCTGTAAGGAACGAATAGTGCAATTCCTCATCCGTCCTGTTGGCAGCGGTAAAGCACCCAGAAGCGTCGAAGCACTTCGAAGAAGAAGAAAAAGAAACCAATTGAATTGACCCTCATTGCATTGGTCTGTTTTGCCTGTCAGCCACCAACAAGCTGCTTTAATCGCGAACATTGAAGTGTATGTGTCCCACTAGCAGCGGACAATGTCTACCCGGGCTCTGCGAAGGCTCAGAGGGAAGCAGCGCGGTCAGGAGGCCTTGGACCTCGGGGATCTAACTTTAGGTGACAACCCGGAGGAGCAGGCTGCGGGTGAAGAGGAGCAGCTGGACACGGCTAATGTTTCACCCCCGTCCAACAGGAAAGGCGGCAGCCGAAAGGCGAAGAAAAACAAGTGTCAGAAGGACTTCAGCAACATTTATGAATTGGTAAGGTGACGGTGTAAGTCCACAACTGGCATGCTGCTTTAAACATCGTCACGTCAGTGTGAGCTGTACGGCAAGCTCCCCGATGGTAAACACTGCTAACACAGGCTAGCTGTGTAGCGTTAGCTCATCTCTCAGTTTCCTAAACTCGTGATATATTATAGCTAACTTTCTGTCACATCAGAAAGTCATTGGAAATGTAATAACTGTACAACAGGCGTGTTTACCGGCCTTTAAAATCAATAGTAAGTGGCACGACATGGAGACATATAGCGTACATGAGCTGTTCATTATTTATCAAACTTTGGACCGACGTGACAGACAAGCGCAAACAAGATACTCAGGCCAAATGTAATAATAATAATAATAATAATAATAATAATATACACGTACATATATGAATCAAATATATATATTTGTTATCAATTCTAAAACGAAAATGATATCAGAGTGATGTGATGTCATCTGTTAAAATCAGTAAAACGCTGAGCTGCTGCATTTTGAACTAGTTGGAGGTGAGAGAGTGACTTTTGGTTGATGCTGGACAGGAGGGAGTTACAGTAGTCTAGTCTAGAGAAGAAAAGTGCATGAATAGTTCACTGTAAATCAAGCAAGAGATCAAGAGATCTCATTGTTATATTAAACTAAAACATGTAGGGAAGCAGAAATCCTCTGTCAAAATCATGCCTGCCTGAATGAACACATGATTCTTTTGCTTTGTGTAGTCAGCCTACTTATTTTTAAGTAAAAAGGAAGCTTCATATTTCTGGCTGCAAAGCTGTGATTGTTATATTATAGGTATTGAACTATTGTCACCATGGGTAACGCCTTTTTTGCAGTGTTCCATTTAGTTATGTTTTTTTTTTACTCACATGTAAAAAGAAAAAAATATAAAAAAAAGAAAAATACAGTTTCTTAAAAATGTTCATCGTTGATGTATGTAGATAGGTGATGCAGACAACGAGGCAGAGAAAATCTCACCTGATGAAGATGAAAAGAATGATAATGGAAACGTTGAGAAACCAGATCAGAAGCGAGAGGAAGCGTCTACAAAGGTAAATATGAAGCAATGTGAGAAGGATGGCTTTCCTCTGATTTGACCCTAGATATTCTGCTGATATAAATGTACATCTTTGTATATGTTAAACTTGTCATCTCTCTTTTCTTCACCAGTCTGGGGACAAAGTTAAAAAGAAGAAGAAAAAGAAGAAAGCAAAAGTAACATCATCCGATGGACAGGTAAATTTTGGACAGGATTTTTGTGATTTATTTACATATTTACACACAACTTACAAAACTGGAGCTCCTTTTGGCAAGCAAACGATTAAAACATTTTGTTTTTAATGACTTTCTGGAGGCTGTACCAGACGATAACATTGATTTATTGCTGGAGAATCTGGAGCAGTCCAATGGAGTGAGTTTGCAAAATGAGGATTGTGGAAGCTCTGACAGAAGATCTGTGCTACATGTGGAGCACAGGTGAGCACACAAACATTTTGCAGATTAATTTAAGATCCTATTAATTTATCATTCTTTTTTTTTTTTTTTACCACTCAGGCTTCATTTGGTTGGTGACAGAAGTATTAATCTCTATACCTACATACACACATCAGTCATGTTTCTAGTTTACTGTATCATCCGAGTAGTTATTGTGTTAGATAAATTTAATTATGCATAAATACATTTATTTAAGTAATAACAGCTGGCGTGCTGATGATGAGCGTAATAAGTGAATTGCCTCGTTATAGTACACATTTCCGTGATTCCTAATTCCCACCATGTGGTGGCGCTTGGCTCACAAGAAAAGCAAAAAGTTGACTTTGCTAACCTCAAAACAGGCAAAGCATCATAGAGATTACACTTACATTTATGTTTTATTTTACTTCTGTCACAAGACTTGGGTTGGGAGTAAAGTTGCCTCTTTAGAATCATGAAAAAATAATGTCAGAATTATGGCTTGATCATATTGATTTTATTTTAATTTATACACGATATCTAAATCAAACAGTGCTAGTGTTTCCTTTTTTTGAAAGCGTTTCCTCAGTTGGCCCACATTGTCCTCTCAAGAGTTTAATGTCATTTTCTGTGTTCATTCATCAGGAATCTCAACCCAGAGACGGAGCTGAAAAGATATTTCGGGGCTCGAGCTGTTCAAGGGGATCAAAGGTAAAAAGAAAAGGAAAATGTTGGTTAGGTTGCTTGGGTTTAAATGGCCTGTGTTCTCTGCTAAATATATAATATTCTTCTGCTCATTTTTTTCTTTCATTATTTTTGATAGACCTCGTCAGAGAAACAGACAGTTTCACCGTAGCACCTGGATGACCAGTCCTAAGGACAGCTGGCCTCGCTTTAGCCGCCCAGGTATGCCTTTCCTCACTGTTGTAACGTTTTACCTGTTTTAATGACTGACCTTTGTTGGTATTATGACCTATCGCACAAAACTGTTGAATAATATAATTAAACGTGACATCAAATATTAATTACTTTGACCGCACTTGACATGTTGTTTAAAAATGAACTCACACAGTTTGTGTAGTCATGACAGTTTCTTTTGTATCTCTTTACTCTCCACTTTCCAACTAACTATGTTGAATTTTTATGGGCATATCAAGTAATATGTGGTTATTATATTATAGTTATCCTCTCATACAGAAAATAAGCAATTCATAGGTCTCTATTTGATCTGTTTTTATTATACATGATTCAAACTGACAAGCTCACAAACAGCCCTCAGCACTTTTAGATGGTTCTGCACGTTGTAGTCAGAAGCATAAATAACTATTTATCATTGGTGAGCGCCTTCAACCACCTTAGAAGCAATATACATATTCTTATATTTTCCCAGCATTAAATAGTCTCAGTGTTGCTTTTATTGCACTGACGTCATCCGAAAGACTGCCTCATTGTGTTCACACTGAAAGTTACTGTTCATGTATTGTGTAATCTTTCTGTGAGTTGTTCATGGGTCGGATTTGATTTTCCACAAAAGTCATCTTAGGTAGCTATTAAGATGATATGCCTATTATCAGTACACACAGTTCATCGTTCAGACATTTTCATTCTGACTGTTCCTTCATAAACAGCTGATAACAATTATTATGTCACACTTGACGTCACCACTCTGAAAATCCAGGTTGTCTTGCTCTCTGCTCATTCAAGTTACAACTGGAACGATTAGTTTTGTAATTGGAACCTTTTTTGGGACCTTTTTACACAATGATACTGTGTATCCTCTTGCCTGTTCAAACCTACTCATGTGAATTAAATATACATTATCTATTCTATCTATATTATCTTCACCATGTTTAGTCATGTGTTGTTCTTAACTTTGCTCAACATCTCCAAAGGAATCTCTATGACCTTACTGCAGTCAAAGGATGGCATTCAGCACTTCACCTTTGAACACGGTCGAGACTACCAACAAGTACAGTTCAAGTTCCTGGACGCCGTCGAGTCCATGGATCCCAACAACATTGTGGTAAAAAAAAAAATAAAAAAGTTCACGTCTGCACTCTGATTTCAGTATGTTTACATAAATATGACATAATAATGTCATATTTCAAAATAGGGATCATCAGTATTGATGTTGCCAGGGATGCATGAAATCACCAGTTATATGGGATGGCAAGAATGGTCACTTAATGTTGCACAGACTAGGTTTTAGTCCTTTCAACTGTTGAATGGCTATGAAATGATGATGCAGTGGTTAGTTACTGACATAATCTTGTGACTACGCTTAGTGGATTGTTTGACCAACGTCATTGAATTATCCAGTGTCTTCTGCATGCATATTGATGCATGAACAGTATATGTATTATTTCACAGTTAAAACCCACGTCAATGCCAGTTTGCATCTAAACATATTGACAAATCTTGAGATTGTGTAACCACGTGATCAACGTGGATGCATTTTTATTACATTTTGACACGTCTGGTATTGTAATTTAACTTCTGTTTAAATCATTTTCTATATTCTGACTTTATGTCTTTGTCCATCTGTTTTCTCTCCAGGCCCTGCTACAGCTTAACCCCTACCACATTGATTCCTTGCTGCAGCTCTCTGATGTCTGCCGCATCCAAGAGGATCAGGAGATGGCCAGGGATCTTATCGGTGAGGATCAGCATCTCTTTCTATGAATTAGACTGTAAATGTGTGAGAAAAACAATTTATGTAGCTCAAAGGCAAACCAACACTGTTTTTGTATAAAGTGTATGAATATGATTTCTAGATTTTAAAACTATCTCCAAATATTAAATCTAAAATTTACCCAACTTAGCTGAATGCAGAGTTTTTCCCGGTTCAAAAGGAGCTCCTTCTGTTCCAGTTTTATACTTTCTTTTTATACTTTACTTACTTTAGATTCTGGCATAGATATAAAATAACATTATTACTGTAAGCCTTTCTAGGCCAAGTCTGTTTTTCATCATGTCTAAAGGACGAGGCGCTCACTGTACATTTGTTAATGTTAATTATCTCTTAAAAAATCATTCCCTTAAATTGCCCTGAAAATTTTAAACATCAACCGTGTTGTAACAGAATCAGCACAACCAGGGGCCACAAAAACTGCTAGACTAAGAACAAAGCTTGCCTGGTCTGTTGTAGCCCACAATTTGGTCAAAACTAATCCATAAAATGGAGAATCAGATTAATTCCATAACTGATATGTTAAGATCCCCATTTCAGCTGAAGCTCAATGTGAGTCTTCACAATCTGCGACTCGATCTGGACACCCATAGCAGTCACTCCATCATAACATACCATGACCATGCTCATCCAAAACATTAAACGTGATTTGGGTTCTGTGGGAATTTTAGCATGTTAGTGTGTCATTTCAGGAGCATAATGTTTACTCCTTGGAATGACTCCACGCATTGATGTAAGATGCAAAATGTGATCAATATAAATAATTGTGGTTATTTAGTGGTGAGTGCCAGGTGTGATATTGTACATTTTAAATCAACAAACCAGCCATTGTTTAAAAAAAAAAGTTTACGTTCTATGCTAAGCATAATACTAGGTTTATTATCACAGTCCGCCTCCTTGACTGGATAGCAAAAATGGTTTATGCAGAAGACGAGCACCAGACAAATGGCATTTGTCTTATTCCTTGGGTAATTTAATAACATGCCATCAGTTGAACTTCAACATAAGACAGAGAACTAAGACAGTGGTTTTGTTTCTGGTCTTTTTGATACAAAACCATTAACAATTTAATTGACAGCCTCTTATGTTGTTATGTAACTTATGTCTTAAGATATAGCTGTGTTTGATACTACTTTCTCTCTATTGTGATTATTATTGTAATTATTATTAGTAGTATTAGCATTAGCATTATTATTAGCATTATCCTTTCTTTCTTTCTTTCTTTCTTTCTTTCTTTCTTTCTTTCTTTCTTTTCAGAGAGGGCCTTATACAGCTTTGAGTGTGCTTTCCACCCTTTATTCAGTCTGACCTCAGGTACCAGCAGGCTTGATTATCTGAGACCAGAAAACAGGTTGGTTGTTTCTTTTCTCTCCTTTTTTGTTTTTGTTAGAAATCATTTGTAATTATTGTATTATATTGTGTTTGAAGGGCTCATTGACTCAGTAATCTCTATTTGCAGAGCATTTTATCTGGCTCTTTACAAGCACATGATGTTCCTGGAGAAGCGAGGATGCCCTCGGACGGCTTTGGAGTACTGTAAACTGATTCTGAGGTATGACAAGCACTGGGAAGGACGAGCTATAGAAACAGTAGAATGTATACAGAGATATTTAGAGACAGAGGCTTATTTCTCAGTTTAAAGGTCAACCTGTAACATAGCTTTTAACTCTGTTATGGTCATTACAATCCTGATCTCTTTATGACTAACCTATCTCCTCTTTTCCCATTACATCCACACTGTTTCTACAGAAAGCAGGAAGGTGGCAGCTTAGACACTGTTCTTTATTTCTCATCCCATTGAAAAGTGTTACATATGATCACATGGCTTACTAACTAAACAAAAGGAACTCTTATTTCCCTGAATAAAGTAACCACGAACAGCAGTCATCAGACTTTATTCTTCAAAGAATGTTAACTCCACTATTAGGTTTGTACTCTGCCAGTGGTAATCCTGTTCCGGGACTGGGGGGGGTAGTGGGGAAAAAAAGTAACATTTTGTCTGTTGTGTGACATTGGTTATATCACCTTTTATCTCATGCAGATTAATGATGTACCCCTCAAAGCTATTTATAAGGTGGAAAACAACTGAACATGTGTTTCAGGCAAGGTCTTCTAAAAGCCCAATATGTGATTATATTCATTATGAGGTGTTTTCAAATATATTTGAATTCTCTCCCCCCATTTATTTAACTGTATAACGTGGCAATATAC
This sequence comes from Nibea coibor, assembly GCA_023373845.1. NCBI lineage: Eukaryota > Metazoa > Chordata > Actinopteri > Sciaenidae > Nibea > Nibea coibor. The sequence goes on from CM041738.1 coordinate 10,979,479, forward strand.
ATTAGCACAGGCTAATGTAAGATAATGTGTTTAACAACCCATGATAAAAATGATCAGTCATAATAATCAGTGTACGGCTCTTAACTTCATTATATAACATAAATGCTGGAGAGCACGTACATGAGGCTTTATGCAACAGGGCTGTTTCTACGCACGGTTGCCATCAGTCTGCCATAGCTTAAGCTTTACAGCCAGCCGATATAATTGTCAGTTCTTATCTATGATTTTCATCCAACTCTGGCTTCCTGACTTCATGACAGCTATGCTCGGGTCTTTGTGAAGCCGCAGTGTGGGAATAAAAGCTGACGGCTGTCCTCCTCCAACCAGCAGTGATTAAATCAGTTAGCTTAAAATGCCAACGTGATTGATAATACATCTTAAAACAACAATCTTAAAAGGCACTCTCTGAACTCACATACATCGTCAACCCACTGTTTTTTTTCCAGGATATTTTTATTGCCTTATTGCTGTTTTTTGAACACAGACTATCTTCCAGTTAGCGTCAAATGCATTTTGGTGAGCTTTGAGGGAAAACAGAAAAAAAAACTTATTTTATTAATTATTTAACCATTTATTCTATTATTTTTTTTTTTTTATTAGCCAGAGCAGCTGTGTTTTTGTGGAAATGACAAGCCATAACCATTAGGTTTAACACATGCTGAGCATTTCCTCCATTGTAAGATGGGGCTTTTAATTGAATTTGGATGTCGTGATCATTTGCTTGTGGTCTTGTCTGACTCTTTTATCAGTTTGGACCCAGACTCTGACCCACTCTGCATGCTCTTACTCGTTGATTTCCTGACGCTGCGTTCCAGAGAGTACCAGTCTCTCCTCCAGTTGTATCAGGACTGGGAGGTAAAGTTCACCTTCATGTGTGCATGAGTGCATGTCTGTCAACCGGTGTTAACTTTCAAGGCTGATGCAGAAACGGTGTGTTTCCATTTCAGGAGCATAGAAATCTGTCCCAGCTGCCAAACTTTGCATTCTCCACTGCACTCTGCCATTTCCATCTCAGTCAACAGGAAGATATGGATCCCGAAGAAAGTGACAGACAAAGACACAAAGCTGACCAGATGTTACAGAATGCTCTCATCATGTTCCCTGGAGGTTAGAAATGAACCGCTGGTATCTTTAGTATTTGGAGCTAGCTTCTTTAGAGTCACTACTTCACATTGTTTATGACATAATTATAGTATTATATATCATAGAAGTTGTAAATGTGCATAATTTCCCACTTGTGTCACTTTTTGCAGTCTTGATGCCTTTGCTGGATCTGTGTACTGTGCAGCCAGATGCCACAGTCACAGCACATGCCTTCTTCGGCCCAAAGAGTCAGATAGGGTAATGTATACTCCCTTTGTTTTCTAGTGTATTGCAAACCCGGTAATTCGTCACATGAAAATGATTTTTATTACATCAGTATAACATGTAATAAATACTGATTTAGGTTCAGGTTCAACATTAAGGCTTGTCTGCTTGGGAAAGTGGATATTTTTCTAGGGGGGAAATTTACTTGCCCCACCAGATCAGTCATAAACAAAACAAAATACTGTGTCATGATTCTCATAATTAGTCTTAGTGTTTCAAGCAGGGTGCCATGGCAGAATCTTTACCACCTCTTTCCTCTTTTTAGCCTGGCTCGTAGCTGGTAACTAGCTTTTCACAGACAAGGGTTGAAGATGCTGTAGTAATGTTGCATTAACAGGAACAGCTGACTAAACCTACTTTTTGTCTGTAGGCAACCCCCAGCCCTGGCCGAACTGACTGCACTCTATGTGGGGAGGACTTGCAGCCTGTGGAAGGAGGCAGCAGTAATGCTGTGGTTGGAAGAGTCTGTGAAAGAGGTGCTGCGTCGAGTTGATGCCAAAGACCCTCTGGTTGAGGACTGCCAAAACAAGTAAGGTGCCAATGAGTTTCTCTGCTGCCCGCTTTTCTTTGAAATTATGCAGCATTCATTAGAACACCTTCATCCCTGTGTTTTAGGAGAAAACAGAGGTACCAGAGTGCACCAAGGAACATCCATCGTCACGTCCTCCTCTCTGAGATCAAAGAAGCCACCTCATGCCTGCCTCTAGTGAGAAACCATCAGCAACCACACTTTAACACAATTCACTGTATCCACAATGTCCCCAATCCACTCACTACAGACACAAGAGGTATAGGATCAAATTCTTCTAAATGTTCTCAGCACTCTAAGGTTTTCCAAATATTCTCAAAACCCACAAGAGATGAGGGAAGAATAACAATAATCACACTACAAGAAACATGTGGCCTCTCACTCCCCGAGGTCTCAGTCTGAGATTCTCTTGATACAGTGTTCAGTTTTGTGAAGAAACTAGGACATCCCATGAAATATTCTTTTTTCTTCTATTTCTTTTCAAAGAAATCGACTGGAAGTCGATGTCAGAGGTTTTCCCACTTCTCCATTCAGATATTTTTTAATGAATTTATTAATCTTTCATAAGTGTAACCACATGTGGCTATTTAGTGCATAGACATGTTTACAGTTCTAAAATATAGTGGAATGTTTTGTGTATGGAGCACTAATTGTAATTGTTTTATAATTTAAAGAGTTCTGCTGTGAAAACTCTATTTAGAAAAAAAGACATTTCTTGTAATGTAATCAACCTGTTGGAGATGAGCTTGTGACCAGTTCATCCATCATTCATCAGCTGTGGCAGCACGTTAGTCACAGGGAAGTTTTGCTTACAAAAAGCAAAACACTAAAAGCAGCATCAAAAAGAAGTGTAATGTACCACCAGTATACAACCAATGGATTCACAGACCTTCAGAAAATCATATAATCTGTGTCATACCCAGGAACTGACTCTAATCCTGCTTTTTTCATTTGTTTGATGCCCTCAGGAGGTGACCAGTCAGCCTGTGATGGGCTTTGACCCTCTGCCTCCACTGGAGTCAGTAATATCGTATACCCGACCAGAGAGGTAACAGAAGACCCATTGCACATAGAAGTTCATTATACAGGCAAAATATTTATATACATGTATAAAGCAACTGGCTTTATGTCATCAGTATGGTTACACTATTACACTTTAAGTATGTGTGTGTGTGTGTGTTTTTGAATAGGCAGCATGTTGGTGCATCCAATGAGAGTACATTGTCACTGTTCTTCCGGTCTTTGCTGCCAAACTTCAACCTTCAGGTGAGTTGCATGGATCAGGTAAGATAGGTCTGCTAGGAAATATGTCTGGAATAATTATTTGATGACAAGTATGTTTCCCTTCTTGTCCACCTCAAGCGCGTGGCAAAAAAAAGCTATCAATCAACAATCAATTTTCCAGAAGTCAGCTGCTTCAGCTTTGGGCGTGGCTAGTACCTGGATGAGAGACCTCCTGGAAAAACTAAGTTGCTGCTGTAAGTGGTGTTGGTGGGGCCAGTAGGGGGCAGTCTTCCCTGGTCCTCATAATCAAAAATCCCAACACCCCAGTGCAGTGACTGGACCTTTGGATGAGATAAAATGTGGTCCCGAGTCACTGTGATTATTAAGATCCCATGGCACAATCTGTTTTAACGCCAGCCTAAAAACCATCACTGAAACTGGACATTATCCAGGCAGAGTTAATGGACTAATTTATGCTACGCTCCCAGTTGCATCCTCACTTGGTTTATTTCCTGTACCCTGCTATGACATCCGTGTCTGTCTTGCGATCTATGCTGCAAAATAGCGACACCAAGAAGGTTCTTTCTGTTTGTGTCTGTTTGTTTGAGACAGCTTCACACAGTTTATTACGTTTAGAGCAAATTAACACACCCACAACACTACAGCTAATAGCCAGAACATCTCATTTCTCTGATTATCAATGGCCTCACATAAAGCCCATGATGTGGATGTCCAGATATCATGTGATTAACAGCTCTGAGAGGCTCTAAATAATGAACTATTAACTGGTCTGCTACTGATTAAAATCATAAAATATCTTTATGCTCTGATTTCTTGTGAGATGTTGTGAGAGTTGTCTGTTTTTATAGAGTTGACTGTGCAAAATCTTTTAAGGAGCACAGAGTAAAATTTAGTATTATAGTATAGTATAGTATAAGTAAAGTTTCTATTTAAAGATGACTTAAATAACACAAATGCACCTATTTAGTAGCCAGACCCTTCTGAGCTGTTAAACATCTGGGTAACTGTCTGATCAGACCACTGACTGATGGAATATTTCCTCCTGAGACTTATAGTTATCCTAAGGGGATGACAACTGGAGAATATCAAAGAAAGCAAATGACCTTGTTATAGTTGACATTCATCCTTAGGTCATGGTGACCTCAGCAACAAATGAGTGTTTGCTCTTTCCACTCATTTGCTCCACATTATTTGCTCACCTCTTGTACTCTCTTTACTGAGAGTGTGAAAGAGTATACAGTGATAGAAAGACCATATGTTAACACATCGAGCAGAGTAGGGCGGTGTAGAATCATTGTCAGCCTAATGGGACCCTGTGTTCATTTCAGAAACATAAATTATAGGCAGTAAACATTTCTTGTTTTTTACATTGTGCAGAACATGATGTCCCACACACATATTAACACATGTTTTAATGTAAACATGGCTGTACTCAGAGCTTCTCAGCTGAGTATTGACAGCACTGCAATAGTATTGGTAGAATTTGATTGTATTAGGTATACTGTGTGTTATCTGAAACAGCATTCTATTACATTAAAGGGAAGTAAGGGACAGGAGTCCACCACAGCAGACGCGGAGTGGTTGTTGTTGGTGACCACTGTGTTCTGCAAAGTATGAGACTTCAGAACTGTTGACTTTAGTCTCTGTCCTATCGCATACCAACGGTTAATGTTGTTTTCTTTGAACTATGAATGTGACCTTTCTTTTAGCCTTAACATACTATAAACAATGTTGCTATTTAGTTATGCGGACTTATGAGACATCCAAACACATGGCATTTGGCATGTAAAATAGTGTTGCCAATCCTTAATTTATCATCACTGTTTAAGGGGTTGATAACTGAATGGCATTGTGAATCTGTAGTCTTTTAGCAGGTAGGCTTTTAACAGGAGAGGGTGGTATTTTATTTGGATACTTAATCCTTTAACATTATCAGTCTCAGTATTGCATTATAACATGTATACAGTCATATATTAATATTGTAATATCACTTAATAGGTTTATATAATCTGTATTTTAACCTGAATGTTACCGGTGGTTCAGGAATATTAAAGGTTTCCCATGTAGTTTTGGTCACTAGTTGCACCATGGAGCATGGTTTTTATTTGTGGGTCCCTGTTTTCCACTGATCTCCAGGTACCAGCAAAGACGGGAAAGAAGAAGTTAGTAAACATGGATGTAAATAATACAGAATGTGTGTTTTATTAAAAATTCTGATCTGCTAATGTTTTTTTAAGATGATGACTTAACCTGAGTCACTCTGACAGAGCTTCTCTGCATGGCACTTTGTAACACAAAAGGCATTATGTGTAGCATTTAAAAATGTCTTATTCCTTATGTGATGACCTAATATGACAGTGAATAATGCAAAGACTCAAAGGTGCTGTTGAAGGATGCTGCTGGTGCCAGACCAAGCACAGAATGAGTCTGGTTTATGTCCTAACAAAGTTAAACAAGGCAGCGCAGACAATTTTACGAAGACTAAAGTCCGCCACATGGAACAGTGTGTGCTGAGGTGCTCATAAAGGTTATGCAAAGACTGCGCATGCACATTCTTCTAAATTGTGTATGCAGACACTTTGATATTTGAAGTTACAGAGTTTTGTCCATCTCACTTTTGGTGTTTTAGTCCACTGCCAATGTACACTGCTGCCATTTTAAGATACATATATCAGGTACACATTGAACATCTTGTGGGTCAACTATACATGCGTAATGTTAACAGATGGGCCCAAGGCATGTTTCCATCAGGACAGTTCCATCTATCCTGATCATGTTATCCACTTATACAGAGGAAGAGATATGATGGATAAAGAAATATAGTTATGACTTAAGTAAGACATTCTGCCAAGTTCTTATTTTACTGTTGAAATAGAGTTATGTATCTGAAAACAACAGAATGTTGTATTTTATAACATAACCCCAGATTACCCTGGTTGAGGGTGCTTTGTGTTTATTATTTGAATAATGAAAGAGATAGTGTTTTATTAATTAATGAAGAGCTGTTATTGAGAAATGCTCTGAAAGATGTCACTGATTCTGAAAGCCTTGGGCTTAATAACTATGAATAAAACTAGGACAAATCGAGGGCTTCCAGTGAAGCAAGACTGTTGAACCAGTGGCAGCTATTGCAGATGTTCACAAAATTATCAGATCAGACGCACGGAAATTGTATACTAAGTGACTTCTCTTTTCTTAAGGGTGGACTGAGGCAGGAAGATGACATGGAAGTTGCTCGAGCTGGTCAGGAGCTGAACCAAGAAGTGAATCGTCTAATGGTGGCAATGAGGGACATGCTGGCAAACATCAGGTTTCAAGAGCCACCGAGAGAGGACAACCCCTACAGAGATGACGAGGAATGGGACTGAGAGAGGAGGGAGACCTAGGTGGAATTTTTAGTGTGAGGATCAAGAGGAAATAAATGTAATGACAGTCAGAAAAATTCAAATATTTAATGGTGTTTATAATAATTAAAAAGAGATGGAGTGGGACAAGTGAATTGTATTTTTCATTTGTCATTTTGCAGTTCCAACATCTCCACTCTTGGTTCTGTTTCTCTACAAGGTGTTCATGTTCATAAACTGATCAGTGGACTCTTGTATGAAATAATTAGAGGAACAAAGGCCTTCTTATGTTGCATGCACATTTTATATCACAAATGCAAAAATCTTGACAGCACTTTAACACACAATGTCACTGAATCGGAAAGATTTTTATTCTCAGTGACTTGTACCAAAAGCTCATCACGTGCATAAAAACACATAACTGGGAAAACTAAACACACAGGTACTTGTATGTGGGAACAATTAATTAAATTCTGATTTTTTTTCCTGTTTTTTTCAAATCTGTTTTTGCAAATGGTATATTAATCTCTTCTGATTTTATGTTGGGAGTAATCAACAAGTCATATGACTTTCATGACATGTAGATTTGTAGACTTGTAACAGAGCTGTAGAAAACTGATATCCCCACCAGTTCAACAGAAATTACGTTCAATATTTCAGAGATGCATTTCTAAAAAAGACCTTGTCACCATTATCATCTTGTTCAGAGTTTATTTTAAATTAAATATATATATATATATATATATATATACATACATACATACATACATATATATATATATATATATATATATATATATATATATATATATATATATATATATATATATATATATATATATATATATATATATATATATATACATACACATATATATATATATATATATATATATATACATATACACACACACATATATATACACACACACACACATATATATATATATATATATATATATATATATATATATGTTCAGTAAAACCATCAATTAAAAAGTCTGATTTCCTGTCAAATAGTTTGCTTAGGTATGGCAACAGACTCCAAGAAATGTGGAAACAAACATAAAACATAGATTATTTGAGTACTAAAAACAATGCTACAACTACACATTCACTGAATTGCAAATTCACTCTTTAGGAAAAAAATGTCAACTACAAATCCTGTTGAGACTGATATCTTGTTCCTTATGTGGCCTGTTGTAGATTCATTAATTCATTTGTTTAAAGGTGGGATAGGAGATTTTTTCTGGAGCATTTTTTTTTTACCATATTTCTTGAGAACCTCTTCACGACCCCAATGCAGCCAGTACAATAGAAGGTTTGTCAAAAAAAACAAAATGTTTTAGTCCAGTCTGGAGGGCGAAATCATGGGAAAACACCGTCCAATCACGTTGATGGGGCTGCTCATTACGATTGGATCCTGACATGTCCGTCAAACTTCAGTCCGCTTCTTCCTCCCCCTCTGCACGAATAGAGACCCTCCCATTACTTTTGAAGGCGTGGTTTCGAGGGGAGGTCTGAAGAAAAGGCATGGGAGTGTATTTTCAAAATATAGCTTGTTGGAACCGTTTTCCCAACATCTCCTACCCTACCTTTAATCTTGTCTCAACTAATTTCATCATTTCCTGAATCAAAAGTGCAAACCTATAACAATGCTGGAAATCTGTTTTTTGGTCTTATCCATGTTTGTGACTTAAATAGTTCCATGCACTCAGTCACACACTCATGACCTCAGTCAATGATTCTGATTTTCTGTATGTGAAACCTGAGGCTGTAACTTCACTTCTGGCACCAAGTCGACAACATTTTCATCACCATTTTACCAGTGTTTCACTCTTGTCTTGATGTTTTTTTTGTTGTTGTTGTCATAATTAGATGTGGAGATGTCTCAGACTGACAGTCTGCGAAGCCCTTACATGGTTTTCATCTGGCAGAAGGAAGAATCTGTCACGATGTGCTTATTTAGTGTTCCTGACAAACCTCTCATGCAAAAAGATGTCACATAAGCACACCAGTTGGAGCTCTTATTTTTTATGAATCTCTTTTATGTTTTTTTTTTTCCGCTGAATGGTAACCTCTATCTTTTTTTTCATCAGTTTTGAGTGGAACCTTTGTAATCACGGAAGTGTCATCAATACACGACATGGCACAATGTACAAAGAGCTGTAGAATATAACATGCCCACTTTGGTTTGCTTCAGGCCAAAGATGAGCTTTTTCTTTTGGTAGGCTGTGATCGAAATCAATTTATCTTTTGTCAGAATGCTCAGAATGGCTCAATATTAGGGTGCGTGAACTGGAACTCCCATGTTCATGAAAAGAGGACATGAACTGTGGAGACACTGAATAAATCACCCTTGATACATACTGCAGCTTTCCATACACTAACCCTGTTACTCGGTGATCACCGCATGATAACACAGTGTGACTGTGCTTGATGGTCAAATGATGTCATTGTTCCTAGTTCACCTGAAGCAATGGTTGAGGCTGTTATAACTTTTCATGTGACCCATCTGCAGTATAGAAAGAAGCTGTGTATGAGGCTCAGTAGCTGTCTGATGTGACTCAAATGTTTCCACCACTGCTGCACAGGAAATAAGCCATTCTTGTACAAGTGAAGCAAAGTACATTAACTTCATTACATCACTGCTCCAAAAAGATCAAAAATGTATTCTACCCTTCTTAAATGTGTTGTGAAGTCAAACAAGTGCAAACGCGTAGGGCTGCAGCTACTGAAGATTTTAATTATCTAGATTATTTTCTTGATTCATTTATTAATCTTTTGATCAACTTGGTGAAACAAATCCTGAGCGAGCAAAGCAGCAAATCTTCACATTTGAGATTGATTGGTAGTTTTGCTAGATAAGAATATTAAAACGATTCATCGGTAATCAAAATAGTTGCAGATTAATTGGCTGACTTGTATTGTAATTGCAGTTGATCAATGGTTTCTGAAAACCATGATTTAAACCACTGTGCAGTAATGTCAGGTCACCACACTGAGCTCAGCTTGCGTGGAAGTTACATGACTACACATATAAACCTCCTTTGAGAAGCACAACTGCAATGTAACCCACTGTAACATCCCATTGTGCAGTTTGATTTACATGATTTCTTTAAAAGCTATGGCCTACAGTTTTGATGACAACACACACTGAATTACACCCATGGAGAAATTCTAAGCAATAAATTTAATTAGGAACGTAATTATGCAGAACATTAAACTATCTCAATAAATCCAGCATCTTACGCAGGATTTCCTTCTTTCCTCTCAAGCCTAAAGTGAAATTCTGCAGTAACTGTGTCATACTGTCTTGGCATGAAATCCAATCATTACGTACCAATAAACACTTAATAGTACGTAATGACTGGATTTGTATAACAATTGTTCATCTATCTAATCGTACGTAATGATTGGATAATTGACCAATTTTTATATTTATCCAGGTTGGAAAAACTTTCAAACACTGCTAAACTTGTTCAGTGTTGCATTATATACCATACAATGGTACATAATGCTACCATTGTTATCAAGGCATCAAAGTAACTATCTTTTTTCCACAGGTAGTAGCCATTAAAATGATGTTATTTTTTGTTTTTAGCTGAGATGTCTGAAGACTGTTGGAATATCTCCTATATACCAAATAGTCTTTATAATAACACTAATATATTTCTATGTATGGTAAGTAAAATGTGCCTTTTGCAAGAAACCGTATGGATCTTTCCACATAATTTGTGTGGGTTCACTGTGGGTCAGTAAAGCCGCATATGTCACACATTTAGAAAGATGCATGTTTGCTGTGCTTTGTTCGACTAAAGATTTCTTCCTTCAAGTCACAAACACGAGTTTGTTGTTAATGACATTAATGTCTGCGTGACCGAGGCACAACAATATTTACTGCAGAGTTTGACCCAAATGACTGTATTTATACAGCTTAAAGTTGCAGGGACAGTCCATACATTCCTTTAAATGTGCCTGTTTAGGGCAGAAATTTGACATGTTGAACTTTGCTGTATATATAGTATATATAAATATAAGTGTAAGCTTAGAATCTGTTTTTACACCAGGATATTTGTAATCAGTTTCAGCTTTCCCCCTGCAACTTAAACATTGGGATTGGCAATATCTGTTGACCTCTTAATGAAGAACATACAAACTTTTATCTATGTTAAATGTCAATAGTGGTTATTAAGCCACTGTGTGACATAGCCCATCACTGCCATGAGCTTACATGTGGCTCAATGTTTCGTCATTGCATAAATGTAGATGACGTTTGCATTTATGCGCATTTGAAACTCGTTGCAACAGTAACCCCAGAATTTATCCCTGTGGTTCCCTGACACAACAAAGGGCTGATGACAGTCACTGTTTAGCCTTGCTCTCTGTGCTCTGCCTTCCAAATAGGACTGCATCATTTCAATAACATGGAAGTTTACCATTGAAAACTTGGCAAGAAGAACAGAATGAACCATAGTGACAAAGGCTTTCTTCAGATCTAAGAATATAGTTCCAACTATCTTTTATCTAGTTTAGATTTCACATTTTCCAGGCGAAAGCAGTTAGTACTTTCCATTGAACGGTTAGATCTAAAATCAAACTGCAGGATACAGTATAAAACTGCTGTTGTTAGGGTGGCCTGTAAGATGATCTGCTACATATCTTTCAGTAACCGTTGACATGATACTTACTAAGCTAATAGACCTTGTAACTGTTTTCTAATGAGGTCTTATTATAGCTGTTGTTGTAGCAACATTAATAGATATATTGTTAGCATAGTGGACCAGACAAATGCCTGTTTTCTAAACACCTTTTCAAGAACATTGTGTCCAGTCCATAGACATGTTTGGCTTTGGAGTTCTTTGTGTAATTTATAGTTTTTACTTTTCTTCCAGGAATTTCTTAATCTCGAATGTGGGTTGATTGTAATTAACTTGCACGTCTGATTTCTACAGAATATCAAAAGCTGCTATTCATGTGTGATTAGATCATTAGTTAATGAGAGTAAACAGATCATTAGCTCGGGAATGTTGATTTACAGTTCACAGTTACAGAATTGATATGGACCAAGTTGCCTGAATTTCAGTTACATAATAGTTTATATAACTATGTGTATTATGTAACTGTTTGTATCTGATGACCAGTCGAATTAAAATCAAAGTTTCATATTTCTGAGAACTTTCAGAACTTTTTTGGAAGTAGAAAACAGTTAATTTAATCATATATCAGTTTATTTCGGTTTCTATGTATGAAGTAACTGAGTTAACATTCCGTAACTGATGATGAACTACACACATTAGTGGTGATCAACAGGCGTGCACATACTGCGTTAATGTTTGCATCATGTCATGCATTAGTTAAGCTACACTTAAGTATGCGTTTTGTATTCTCATATTTAAACAAACTTATACAAAGACAAAAGGTGAAAAACAGTGCTGAACAAGGTTGAATCAATACTATCACCGCCCTGCTGTCCTCTCCTTTTTGCTCCATAATTACGCGCGTGTCACATATTACTGACAGAGGGCCGCAGCCCAGCTGACGTTTGTGTGAGAGGAGGAGTCGCCTGAAGAGCTTCAGAATGCAGCATCACTTTGAGAAATGTTCAAGCAAGTCACAGTCTTTGATCCCTGGGGTACCAAAGACACTTTGAAACGGTCTGGAGTGATATCTGGGAGTTCGGCGCATATGCGTGTCGGGATCCTTCTAAGATTGAAGTGAGCCATGAATGTTTTGACGGGCATGGACATTTTATGGATCTCGATGCTGGACCAGTTACGCCCATGGTAAAGAAACCGATTTGCGCCAAGGAGACACACTATTAACAAGGACAGACAGACACGCCAGCTCTCCAGACTGCTGGTGCTTTGGGTCTTTCCCCGGCAGCAGAGAAGTATCCTGCTTATTAATGGCTGAAATAAACAGTATTGACAGTTCACTGAATTGTTGTTAAAGGGGCTGCTTGAGATTTGGCTCTTTGGAAACGTTGATGGGTTCAGCAACTGAACAACTGCACGGACGAGCCGCTTGATCTCTTTTTTTTCCAACACAGGACAGTCTGTAAACAGTCAGTCATCATATAGAGGTCAGACATGGAAATGACCAACAGGTCCCTGCATAACCCCTCCATCCTTCATGTGGACTTCATCCCGCTTCATGACTTTATGGAGGAAAATGAAACGAACCTCACCACGGGAGAGCGAAACTCTTTGGGCTGCGTGCAGATTCGTATCCCGCAGGAGCTCTTCCTGGCTCTGGGGCTCATCAGCCTTGTGGAGAACATCCTGGTTGTTCTGGCCATCTTCAAGAACCGCAACCTGCACTCACCCATGTACTACTTCATCTGCTGCCTGGCCGTGTCCGACATGCTGGTCAGTGTCAGCAACGTAGTGGAGACCATATTCATGCTTCTCAGCGACCACGGCTTTTTGGACGTACAACCTGGCATGCTGCGCCACCTGGACAACGTCATCGACGTGATGATCTGTAGCTCCGTGGTCTCGTCGCTCTCCTTTCTGTGTACCATCGCCGCGGATCGCTACATCACCATCTTTTACGCGCTGCGCTATCACAGCATCATGACAACGCAGCGCGCCGTCACCATTATCGTGGTGGTGTGGCTGGCCAGCATCACCTCCAGCATCCTCTTCATCGTGTACCACACGGACAACGCAGTCATCGTGTGCCTCGTGACCTTCTTCTGCACCACCCTGGTGTTTAACGCTGTTTTGTACCTGCACATGTTCATCCTGGCGCACGTGCACTCCCGGCGCATCATGGCCTTCCACAAAAGCAGGCGCCAATCCACAAACATGAAGGGAGCGATTACCCTCACCATCCTGCTTGGAGTCTTCATTTTATGCTGGGGTCCCTTCTTCCTCCACCTTATTCTCATTCTCACCTGCCCAACTAGCCCCTTCTGCAATTGTTTCTTCCGAAATTTTAACCTTTTCCTCATCCTCATCATCTGTAACTCACTCATCGATCCGCTCATCTACGCGTACCGCAGTCAGGAGCTGCGTAAAACCTTACAGGAGCTGGTCCTGTGTTCTTGGTGCTTCGGCGTGTGACACTGGATGCATTTAGGATGAAGACGAGAGCATCAGGATATCAATAATGTCGGCTACCTCTTTTTCCTGAGTGGACATTGTGTCAGAAGCTGAAGTAAGCCGGGACTGATGCATGCTTGAAATGGCAGAACATGATGGCGCGCGACACTGCACATAAAAAAATTGCATCTCTGATAAAGACTTTTAAACATAGTGTGGATATGATGACTTTCTCCACACACGGGCTCCACTTTTATTTAGGTTTATTTATTGTTGCGTTACGCCACTCTGTTCGTGCACTGGAACATTTAATCCAATATTGACTTTCTGAACTAAAACTGGACTAAACTGTAGTACTGACAATCATTTTGTTCTTGTTAAACAAATCAAAAGTTATCACTTCTGTAAATCAGCTTGTTTTGTCTCTTATTGTTGGTCCAAATATGTGATCTGTCTTAATTCTCTTTTTCAAAAATATATTTATGTGATGAAGCAAAGAAAGTGAAAATATGCACTGGAAAATCTGTTCAAATATGTATCTGAGTTGAATTTCTTCTTTTATCAAATCAGAACTGAATGTTAGTGCAGCGTAGTTTTATTTTTATCCTATTGGACACATCATTTCGTCTTGGTGAGCCTCCCCATTATTTATAGGATATTCTCCTTTGAAATAACCCTGAACAAATGTCTCTGCATTTGCCAGAAGTTGGATCTTTTTTAAGGAAGCTTAACTAAATAATCTTTGGCATGCGATGCTTTAAATATATTGTGACGTGTAATTACCACGTGAGGTCTTGCATTAGATGATTTTTTATGTCCAGGCCCTGTGACTTCCTCCCTTGCATCTTTCCTTACTACTGTTTTAACATAATCAAAATATTTCCGCATCGCATCAACGAAAAAAAAAAAAAAAAAAAAAAAAGCTAAGTTTATACTAATGATGTTAATTAATTTGAGCTGAAACAGACATTTTGTTTCATTTAGCAATGAATGAATTGGTGAACAAGCGTGGTGCAAAAGAGCAGGAAATATATGAATATGTATGAAATGAAATTATATAAACTTATGTTGCAGTCCGTTTCTGTGGGGTTGTGTGTGAATTATGTGAATTAGACTCACCCAAAAATAAATATCCGGATGACTAAAGAAAAAAAGCTAAATCACATGAATGGCCTCGTTTGATGGTAGGCCTGATGCCCAGGGCATACGATGGTTTATGAAAGAAGGCATGTCGAGGTTATATTTCAGGAAGTTTGGTGTTCTCGGAAATGTGCAAACGGGGATTGTCCTGGTTTGGATGAGCCTGATTTCTGCTCCAAGCGAGATATTAATGTCAGGTGAGGAGTTTTTATTTTTTTTTTTTTTTTTTTTTTTGTAAAACATGCTACTAGACCAATTACTTTTATGCCTGGTGCAGACGCAAAAGTCCAGCAAATATATATATTATAACAATTTTATTTGATTAAATTGTCCTGAAATATACTTCAAGATGCACTCTGTGGCTCTGAATATAAGCTTACTATTTTTAAACATTCTATTTCATATATCCTATAATATCCTCTTTATTGAGCCTAAGGATTTGTTGTAATATATATGTTACATTATATTTTAGACTCCTATAGAAAAACTGAAATACAACTATATGTCTGTAATTCAGAAATGTATATTCTTTTTCTCTCACACAACAGAAGCGCTTTGGCACAGATGTTACCAAATTAAGCCAAAAAGAGACTCACAGATCCCATGATCAATAATCCAACTGCACTGGATAGATGATGGCTACCATGTAATGTGAAATATACATGTTAACACTGACATTAATGTAGACTGTTGTACACTGTTGTACTTGAATGATTCCTGCCAGAGTATTTGCTGCTGAGTAAGTCCCCACTGTTATCACTGAATTCATTGATATTTTCTATTGATTTAAAATTCTAACTTACTGTATCTTTCTTTTATTTCTTTGTATTTTTGTCACATCACTTTCGGTCAATCTGTATTTTCTTCTCTGTGGTGTTGGAGTTGTGAATATACAGTATGGCTGTCAGGTATCCGGTACATGAAGTGCGTAAACCTGGTTAAACAACATGTATTATAAATGCCGCAGGTATATAAAAGATGCACTGAAACTTAGTACAACAGAACTATTTAGAGTTATTTTACATCTATTGCATGTCTGTCCTGGGCAAAGGATTCCTTCTCTGTAGCACTTCTGGTGGTTTCTTCCATTTTGACCTGTTGAAAGGGGATTTTGGGGGGAGGTTTTCCTTACCTAAAACTGGGGCCAAAGGACATAGGGTGTTGCAGCTTTAGAGACTGTAGATCTGCCTAAGGCAAATTGTGATTTTGGGCTATGTAAATAAAATTTGACCATAGATGGAATGTATGTTATATGTAATCCCTGGAATTGTTTACATGTTATCTATTTGTCCCAAATAAAGAGATCATAAAGAGAGCTTGTGATAAATCAATGATGAACAGAAGCATTACTATTGTTCACTCCTCCAATATGTTTATGCTTAATTAGCAGGTTGTTTTAGTTCTTTGAAGGCCAAATATTCAAACCAAATGCCTCATTCGTATAAATGCTAACAAGATAAGAGTTTTGAATGAATGCTAACATTTTTTTCTAGGAAATGGAAGTACCACCTTTATCAAACTATGGCTTCTGACTATGGAGTCAGATGTAAAAGTCTCAATTCACAACACCTTTACAAGAATCTCTGTGATACTGGCAGATAATAACACGAGACAGAGGGCACAAATTTAATCACGTCTTTGAACTCATTTACATGCAACATGAACACTTTTTTTTCATTTAATAGAAAACAATGTGCAATACAACATTTGCTCTCAGCAGACAGAGGGTCCATTGATATATAACACAACAGAGACGTTTTTGAAATGTTCAGTTTTAAACTCATGATCAAGTTCAGTTACTGTGCTGTAAATAACATCATTGAGGGGAAGGGGATTTCCAATGAGAAAAAATATAAATCATCATCCTGGATTCAAGAGAGAAATTCAGACATTTAGTATCTTTATTGTAGTTCATCTGTGTGCATATGCCATTTTATAGAGAGAAAGAATAATAATAATAATAATAATAATAATAATAATAATAATAAAAGTCCAGTATGGGTGCAACTCATCTCATCATCAGATCTATATGATCTATACTCTATATCACACAGAGCATGTGATATGTTTAATTAATTAGTTATGCACCGCAAGAGCAGTTGTTTGTATTAATAATAGCTCCCTCACATAAACCTAAACATATTTTGTGATAAATATTGTATTTAAAAATGATGCAGTCCATGTACTTGAGAGCTGATATGCTTAGGACCATGGAAGACCTGACCTGAATATTCTAATTACAGTATTTAAATTACATTTCAATTAAATTACTACATAAATCATATGCCAAACAAAATTTGAAATTAATTCATAAAAGTTTCATGAATAAATGTTTTATTGAATATATATTTTAATTCTATTATTATATTACAATTACTAATAAGTCAGTGTTGCTCTTCCATATGTGGAGAAGAGGCTAATTGACTGATATTACATCCTGGATGATTATCAGAGAACAGAGAGGGACAAAAATGTTGTGTTCTTAAAAATGTTCCATCACTGTCAGTGAAGTAAATAAAATAATAAATAAGGAAGCAGACATAGACATGACACAGGGACGCCACTTGACTGTAATTATCGTTGATTAGCTGAAAAGATGACCAAAGTGTGACTGCATTATATCCAGGGAGCAGCATGTTTACAGTTAAGGTTGTGACTTCTCCCTTCATTTAGCTGCACAATGCAGCTCTGTTCAAATCTCCACAGCTGAAGTTCAAACAACAAACACACTCAAGCTATAATGACCCAAAGTTATCCATATGACCAGAAACCAAGGCTCTCGCCCTCAGGGGTGAACACAAATAAAATATATTTAAATAAACTAAGATTTACTTCCTAGATATAAAGATAAATGTAGCCCGAAAATACTGAAACGTAAAAAATGTAAGACCCCAAGAGTAGTTTTTATCGTGCTGATTCTGATAAGGCTGCTGTCATGTCATGTTCTCGCTTGACTTTTCTACACTGACTGAATGTTGCTTTTACAATAATTCGGTGCGTCCGTATAGAATCAATCATTCAATCACAGGTTGAGTTGCTTGGCTTTACTTTGAACCGTTGAGCTTTACATTGATTTTGAATGTGACGTCTTCTTCGTGACCCTGCATGACTTTCAGACACAGCCAGAAAGGATTGCAAAGCACTGAATGTACCGTACACATACCACACATATTATATTTGCTGTAATGAGTTGATGTTTTGTCTTACAAACGGTTTAGGTCAGTGACATCACCAACTGAATCACGTTAAATATGGTCTCTGAGAATGAGAGGAGCAGAACGTATGATTTGTAGGGCCTTAAAATAGTAGCCAATATACCTAGTATGTGACCCTGTTTTGATATTGAGGAAGCAGTGTTAATACTTTCATCCCTGCTTTAACTCAGGAAACGTCACAGCTCAAAACATCCAGTTTGACATGGGATTGCTTGCAGAGGAAACTAATGCTTCCTTATCTTGCAGTCAAAAGGCTGCTGTCATAACTGTGACACTATGTATAATACTTGTAGACTTGTAGACACAGAAACACATCAGTGTAATTAATGAGGAGATTATTTTCACTAGAAAGTAAGCCAGCTCTACTATTCTGTTTGTTAGACAAAAGGTTCAGGAAATTATATGCTCCTTTATTGATACACTATGTCTGAACAACTCATCCTCTGATTGTAGATCATTTTTTATCATCAGTGCAATCTCTAATTCAATAAACAGCTATTATCGGATGTTCTGGAAAGCATCGTAATATATTAAAGGAAAGAAAGGTCCTCCCATGACATGGAGCCTACACTTTGAAGGTTATATTTTTTACATCTCTGTGGAAGTTCATATTTCATTGAGAACAGAGACCGAACATTAGGTACGTTTATTTTCAAAGTAAAAGCATCAAATATTGCTATTAAAATTACTTTTAGTTTAATATTTAAACAAAAGGCAAAATAATTATGTCTACGTTTTCATTAAGTACGGATAAGTGATCAAAAGCATCGTTATTTTCCTCATATTAATCACACAAACCTACTGCGTTGTTGTTATGGAATGATTTATTTTGAAAATCCAAACCGGAAACAGGCCCTTTAAAACAATGGATGACTTGACGCTTTTTGTTGGCTTGTGATGTTGCTGATGACAGAGACAAAACAACACTGGGAGATCTGTTTTGTTAACAAGAACCTTCAAGCATAAGATATATTTCACACCTGCCGACACCTTCTGATGACACGTGAGGCCAACTACGGGGTGAGCTGCCGTTAACCGAGCCGTTAACCGAGCTAACGTTAGCATCAGAGACAGTGTTTTTACAGCTAGTTAGCGAGCTAACGTTAGCGGGCTGTTGACATCTGTGTGCTGATGTTGACGCGTGTTTTCATACTGGTGTGTGATTATGTTCAGTATCCGACGTGTTTAGTCGGCTGGTCAAGGTGACCGCTTCGTAGAGGAGGGCGGTCAGCCTCAGACCTGCTCGGTTACAGTCGGTGAGGTGAGGTTGGTGTTCACACCGTCTCCCGGGCTGCAGTGTTGTTTTCTGTCTTTGTGCTGAGAAACAAATCTGTGGCAAAGTGTTTCACAAATGGTGAATTAAATGTCCCCATCCCTGACTTCCCGTTAACCCGCGTTGCTGCCAGGTGACAGTGTTGAACACTGACTTTGATGGGAGGGCTGTGAAACTAGCTGTCACCGTACTTTGCATTTGCAAATAAGAGGTATCACTAGTCAGCCTGTGGAAGTAGTTGTACTCTTTGTTCATACATGGATCGACAATATGTTCTTAAACTTGAATTATACTGTGATAATAGGATTTATTTGATCTCCCTTTTGTCTTTTCATGCATATTCTATGCATGTATTGTTGTGTTTGTAATACTTGGTAACTGCAGCTGCAACATAAGGATTTTCCCTCGGGTATCTATCTATCTATCTATCTATCTATCTATCTATCTATCTATCTATCTATCTATCTATCATCGCTCTGGAGTAGTCTTGTAAAATCTGAGAAAATAATCCTGATGATCTGTATATCATAATATTATAACCAGGATGAAAATATGTGTTTACAACAGCGCCATTGAACCAAGAAACAATTGTGCAGACACATTTGCTACCTGACCTCCATTAAGCAATGACTGTGCTCCTTTGTTCCTGCCACAATTCATAAACATAAGAGAAGAGAAATTAACGTGGGCGACTAATGTGTTCTGTCTTCCTTTCAGATGTAGCCGGTGAAATGGAGTATGATGAGAGACTTGCGCTTTTCCGCCAAACCCGCCTCAATCCCTTTGATCGCGGTGAAGAAGAAGATGGTCCCCAAGGTGGCAAGACTCCCCCACAGCATGGTACAGTTTGACAGAGGTCCTACAAAGCAGATCATGATGCAGCCATCATGAAGCAACGTAGACTATGATTGCACTCTGCGGATATTGTCGCACTCTACATTATCACTAACAAGGAGGTTAACATGAAGTCATTGGACAGTTTTGGTGTCAACAGCCTGAGTCATCAGCACTACGAGGCCCCACAGGGTAAAATCAAAACTAAGTTTACTGACTGACTGCCAGCAGCTCATACCGGGCTTCACAACTCCTCACTGGTTTAGTTATTTTCTGTAGCGGTCACAGAGACCTTGTGAAGAAATAGCTGGCTAAAAGCATTATTACTGATAATGACATATCAGTAATGCTGTATTTCAAACTGCACTCTTGTTGTTTTATGGAACATCACATAAACTTATTGCCGGCATCATGTGCATGGATAAAATTTGTCAAGAGTAACTAAGGCCTTTCATCTCTCACTTTGGCTAGGAAGTGTGACTAACCTACTCTGACATCCTGTCATTAGTTCAGTGTTCTGTTTTGGTCTGAAAAGATGTCTGCTTAGGATTTTATTTAACTGCCTGTGGCCTGTCACGTGGAGGATGAGATACACAGTTCTTCATGGGTTGTTTGCCGTAGGATCATTAAGATAAGGAAAAAATAGGCCATCATGTGCAAAGGCTCAGTCCTTGCAAAAAAAATATTATATATATATATATATAATTGTTTTCTTGACATTACCCTCACTAAACAGATCAATGCTGCTGTGAGAGGTTTTTTGAGATCACGGTTCCTGCTTTTGAAAACGTCATTTACTTGCAGACATTACTTACTGCAGTCCTGAATACACCAAGGCACCTTGGTGCTTAAGTCCCGTTGCTATGGCTCACTCACTGTATGGGTGTACTGTTGTCTACACTGTTGTCAGTAACTCGTATGGAAAAGGAAGTTGGAAACTGTGGCTGAACCAGGGGAAATGAAAAGCATAAGTGTAAGCAGTACTTTAGTAACACTTCCTGTGTTTCAGAATTTTAGGAGAGTGGGAGTGTTTTGAGACACACACACACACACACTGTAATCTGAGCTGAAGTCACTGGTGTCATCTCTGTTTATCTGCTTCGTTGTCCTTGTCTCCGTCGGGCACTGAGAGGCTGAATTCATTCAACATGTTTTGTTCTGATGTGTATGCAGGTAATGACCACATTCATCTGCATTTTTCAGTAAGCTGACAAGTCAGTTTGTTACTTGTAAGAGACTATTAATGTAAGGAATGTTTATCTTTTCATGTTTGTCTAATGTCCTCACTCATTTTAGTTGCAAGATTTTATCTTTAAAAATGAGCCATCAGTCAAATATCAGTCCTCATACATAATAATTAGGGTATACCATGCTGACATCTAGTAGGTATGATTAGTGTTAGTTTTTATCTGATAGGTAGACATTGGTTGACCATGTACTGTACGTGTTGCTGCAATTTTTAATTTTGTTGTCTCCTTTCGCCCCTTAAAATATTTTTCATATAAACAAACAAATGAAATTATTGATGCTACACAGATTTAACAAGAACAGTACATTGTATTAAGGTACTATTTATCACAATGATATTTTATTGGGTTACTTTAAGCTGCGCAAATGATGTTGTCCTCTTAATGTAATACACATGATTCAACATTCCTTAGTTACTCCAAGTTGTGTGTTATCTTGCTGTATATTCATTCTAGTGTAAGCCTCTGGTCCCACATTCTATTTAAGTTGCACTCATCCGTATTTTATGGTTGATACATCCATGTGTCCTATCCAGCACCAAATGCCAGGCAAAGTTAGTAACGAGCTGCTAAACACAGTGGAGTGTTTAGTGGCTAAAAGCCAGATGGATTTCTCAGGAGACCACAGAGCAGAACAGAGCTAAGACAATGAATACGTTGCTCTGTGTCTGCTGTATATTTATAAGCATTAGTCTGGTAATGAGTTTGAAATAACAACTTTATCAGGTGAAAAATCAGATGTTGTGTTTCAGCTTGTTCCTCTGCCCCCAAGCACAAGCCTCCCCCTATAGAGTAACCACTCTATGCATCTCCTAAAATTGCAGTGTCTGCCATAGATCATTGACCTATGTGATGATGATTAATAGGTCAATGGTTTAAGTCATGTGATTAATAAGGATCAGAGTCGTTTTATATTCGTCAGTGCACATAACATGGACATGCACTCATACACATGTACTGCAGATGAAACAATTATAGTTGGAGAAACAGTAGATATCCTTATAAAGAAGAAAAGGTTAGCTCTGTGATTTATTTATTCTTTTAAGTTTACTGTCTGAATGATTATAGATTGTTTGCAATCATGCAAATGTAAAAGTGATCAGCACTTCAAAGTTCATTCATCTTTGTGAGCAGCGGTCTTTAAGACACAGTAGGAGTCTGTCTTGTCAGCTGCTTGGTTACACATTACCAGAACTGATAAGACAATTATCTGTGAGTCCTTCAGTTGTCCATTTTGAGCTTTTGTTTTTCTTCTAGACTTCCTAAGGGGGCCTCACAGTGTAGCAACTGTTTTCAGTGCCCAGGGTCATGTGTGTGAAATAAGCATGCATGACTGAGTGGACTTGCCAGACCAGTGTGTATTCTTACAAGCAAAACAGTGATTTATGCCACGTTGCCCTCTTTTTTTTTTTTTTTAGAAGCGAGACCTGAGCTCTTCTCTGGGACCCGAACCCACAGCTTAGATCGGACCATGGACCTTGGCCTAGCTGAGGACCACTTCTCAAGACCTATGGTAAGTAAAGTGTCATTCCTGCTGCCCACACCAATTCCAAATAACTTTTCCATGCAAAAAGTTTTATATTGTAAAACTGAGAGTGTTTGCAAGTGGTACTTCCTATTCTGTTTACTGTGTGTTGAAACTTGCTTTTGTTCTTGTCTACCTTTTGCAGGGTTCCTTTGTGGCATCTGACATTGAACAGCTGAAATTGGCTATAGAGGAATGTAAAAAGCTGATCTTGGAGCTGCCAGAACACTCAGAGAGACAGAAGGACACTGTGGTGAAACTTATCCACCTTCGTCTCAAACTGCAGGAGCTAAAGGTGGGAACTGAGGAGTGAAAGGAAAAGTGCATAACATAACGTCAGAGTTGTTGGAAGTTGCTGGTGATGACTCAGTGAGATGATCAGTCACAATTCAAAAGAATTCATAACCGACTCCTTTGACTTGCATTTTTTAGATTTTGTATGCAACTATACACAGATATTTGCTGTAATCTTCTGTTTCTTTTCTTTGCATTTCTTTAAACTCAACGCTGCATTCAAGTGCTTAAGGAAAATCTAGAATTTAGGGGTTAGAATAACCCAATCATTGCAATAGTTTTGGGGGGTAATTGAAACTGACACTGAGCCCCATACGCATAATTTCTCAGTTTTAGACCAATAACAATACAGAGAGGTATCCTCTCTGACCTACCGTGTGCTAAGTTACAAGACATTTCAAATGAAGGCTTTCTTCAGCTTCCATTTCATTGATGACTAGGCATTTTTGCCATTGCCCTGCACAAGATAAAAGATAGAAGCATTGCAGACATTCTTTGAGACTGATAATGTGACAAACAAGTTTTGTGGCGATCAGCAACTTCCTGCAACAGCTTCTCATATTTCAAACAGCACAGTTTCAGAATAGTATTACATCTAATTTCTACTGGAAACCCCCCAAACCCCATCGAATGTTAGTGATTATCTGAGTCATTTGGGTTTGGGTGTTTTTTGTTTTTTTTTTGTATATTGATTTATTTCCACCAGCCAGGCCAAGCCTTGTATTTATGGGCACCTCCCAATGTCTTATTGACTCAGCGATTTCTCCACCTTTACAAAACCTCTGTCTTCACTGATAAAACCTTCTAGGCAGGGCATGGCATGCTGGAAATGTTTCAGGCTAACTTGTGTGAACTAACCCAAACGTTACGGCATAAGTCGTGGTAATGTGGGAGATGCTGAAAAGGAACATTCTCACGATGTCACTAACCATGGATTAGGTCAAATATTCATTCACTTGTCTTCCTGTCTTAGAATCAAACCCCTTTTGTAGAGGGAGAACGTACATTAACAGAAGTAATATAAAATTATTATTTCAAATCTATTCAGATTTAATGTTTCAGACCAGTGTTTGTGCAGAATACACATGACCGTTCATAGAACAGGAAAAACGTATCTATTCTTGAAGGTGGTGTGAAGATGTGTCGTTAAGTTGGATGTATTGTTGAATTTTGTCCTTGCACTTTGTCTCTTAAAAGGACCCTGAGGAGGATGAACCTAATCTAAGAATCCTACTGGAGCACCGCTTTTCCAAGGAAAAGAGCAAGAGTGTGAAACAGACCTGTGACAAATGTAGCACAATCATCTGGGGCCTTATCCAGACTTGGTATACCTGCACAGGTGAGGCACATTAGATCGCCTGGTACAGAAGTGTGGACGTGTTTTAGTACAAAACTGTAAAACATCTTATTGTGCATGAAATAGGCAGGTACACAGCTTGTCCATGCAAGATCATACTAAGTCTATCTCTCAAAGCTTCATGCACAGGCTCATGATATGGTACGTCTTTAAAGATTTGCAGTCATACTTTCACGTCTTCCCTCCACATGCGTACAGTCATGCCAAAATGTGCTTCTATCTGAGCCAGTCAGAAATAGGAAAGGTGATTGTTTTAATCATAGTCAGACTGCTGGTTACAACTATGGAACAGAAATTGAGCCAGAAACTGAGGCTGTTCACTTTCATTAAATATTTTTAGATTTGAGCTTTTCTATTTAGTTTTCTCTGATTCAGTTAGGGGCATCTTTCAACACCACGTACAGTCCATTAACCAGCCATTCATACTTGTTTCTTTCTTGTTCCAGGTTGCTATTATCGTTGCCATAGTAAGTGTATGAACATGATCACCAAACCCTGTGTCAGGTCAAAGGTGAGCCACCAGTCGGAGTATGAGCTCAGCATCTGCCCTGAGATCGGACTCGACCGTCAGGACTACCGCTGTGCGGAGTGTCGCACACCCATTTCACTGAGTGAGCTTAAATTTGATATGTCGGTTTATGTTTGAAAGAGAAGAAATGGAGGATTTAAAAGCAATTTGTAGGCTGATTTGAACATCCAATTGTGAATAAGGTTACTTAAGAGATACTTAGAAATTGCTGCACATATTTGGCAATGAACATTATTTAGAGGAAATATTTATTTTCTCTTGTGTATCTAATGTCTTTAGTCTGGCTGTCCTGTGCCACATTTTTCTTGTAGGGGGCGTGCCGAGTGAAGCCAGACAGTGTGACTACACAGGACAGTATTACTGTATGACATGCCACTGGAATGACACAGCCATCGTGCCAGCTCGTGTCATCCATAACTGGGAGTTTGAACCACGCAAGGTACATTCAACAAGCTTAACAAAATACGCTCAACATGTAAAAATATCCCTTCATCTCAATCTGCGAGACTACTTGTCAAGGTGTAAACAAAAAATATGAGTGTGTGATGTGGGTTTATTTAACACGTTTGATAGACTGCTTTCATATTGTAGGTTAAAAGTTGAAAGAGACTAAAATCTTCAACTGTACTCTTAAATGTTACTGCTAAACATCAGATTTGCACAGAATTATATTATAGAAGCTTCAAATTAACTTAAGCGGGCCCCAGTTTTACATGTCAGTCAGTTTAGTAGTCATGAGGAGTGCTACACAGCCTAAGAAAACTTCATTACTATGTGACTCTAGAGGAGCTTTTTCGAGTCTAGCAAAAATTTCTCTAGGGGAGTCAGCTTAATGTTGTTTAAACATCAGTAGCATTAAATTACATTCCCATCTCTGCAAGAGATGCCTGCTTATGAAAGCCAGTCAGCATCTGACCCTTTTCAAGTTCAACCCAGGTCAGGATGATGATTGTGAATCTAGGTCAGATGAAGCGCATTAAACCATGCCACTGTGAAAAAGGGTATGAGTGAGTGCAGGCGGGCATATTCAGTCTTTTTTTTTTTTTCTTTTTTCTTTCTGACACTGCGTCTCCTTTTCAGGTTTGTCGCTCCTCAATGCGCTATCTGGCCCTGATGATCTCACGACCTGTGCTGAAGCTGAAGGAGATCAACCCGCTGCTATTCAACTTTGTGGAGGAATTGGTCGAGATCAGGGTGGGTAGCTTCACTTTCTTTTAAAGATCCTGCAAGTAATTGTGGAATCTAAGGTACGTTGACAGCTGTGTCCTCAGCTTTGCCATGACACTTCATGGTTAAATGACTTCTTTACAGTTACCCATGCCAAGCATCCATGCATTATGTTGTCACTATGTTTTGTGTCAGGTGCTGTTATTCTGAAAATCAAACAACGCTTTTATGGAGGACTGTAAGAATATGCACTGGGATGGAAAATCGACTGCAGCTCTGTGCATCAAGAGAGACTGACAAAAATGTGTGTGTGTGTGTGTTTTCCTTTACAGAAACTCCGTCAGGACATTCTGTTGATGAAACCCTATTTTATTACCTGCAAGGAGGCCATGGAGGCTCGGCTATTACTACAGGTCAGCATTATTTTACAATATCCATTCACCACTAAACTCACTTTTCAGTGTCACATACATGTGATGAATAAGTAATTTGTCACAACAGCACCACCATGTGGTGGATGTGGAGAGTTGGAGCTGCACTGGGAAGGGTTCAGGATGATTGAGACACTTTGTGTGTTTATTATGTATAAAAAAATTCTGTACATTTGTATATTCTTGGTACAGTCCAGTTTTATTGTTTGTCTTTCTACTATTTCAGAATGTGGTATTTGGTGTTCATACATATTTGTGAAATAAAAAAAAAAAGGCTTTCCAACACACAAAAAATATGTTTAATATATGTTGACAAACATTTTAAAGAAACTATTTTAGTCCATATTTATTCATGTAAACATGTTTTATTGATTAAACACTATTAATTATTCAGTTTAATTTTCCTCAGCTAGACTGTGTCTTGTGGTATATACATTTTTTTGTGCATTTTTTGTATATTTTTTTGTATTTGTGATCCTCAGCTACAAGACCGGCAGCACTTTGTGGAGAACGATGACATGTATTCACTACAGGATTTGATTGACATCTCCAGTGGCAGACTCAGCTGTTCCCTCACAGAGATCCACACCACATTTGCTAAGCACATCAAACTAGACTGTGAGGTGAGCTCACACGTGAAGCGCAAGTAACCATTTTAATAACTTCTCTTTACTAAAGGAGTAGAAAACGTATGATCTCCATTAAACTTTCTGTCCCATTTTGTGTGTGTGTAGCGTTGTCAGGCCAAAGGATTTGTGTGTGAGCTCTGTAAGGAAGGAGACATCCTGTTCCCTTTTGACAGTCACACCTCAGTCTGCCATGAGTGCTCTGCAGTCTTCCACAGGTTAGTCACCATCAAGCAGTCGGACTGTAAAATACAGCCAACGATGTGATTGTTAAGAGTTTAAAATGTACTTGAAGAAAAAAATATAGCTTTGCGGTAACAGTTACAAAATATTACAGCTTCAGCATTGATATGGTGCTTATCCTACTTCTGAGTAGAGCTACTAGTAATCCCAAAGACATGCAGTTATTGGGTTAATATAGTTTAAATTCCCCAGTTAGCATACCTTTTAAACTGCATATAGGGAAATAAAAAAGACATTAATGCCATTTTGCCCTGCTCAACATACTGCAGACAGCAAAATAGTACAACTCTCTATTAAATGAAAAACAACACTTGACCCAAACAGACACCATTAATATGACATTTTATGAAATCGTTGGTGTTTGTTATGTGTTTCTTTAGAGACTGTTACTATGACAACTCCACAACTTGTCCAAGATGTGCCCGAATGACTGAGCGCAAGCAGGACGACGATGTGAAAGACGCCTAACTCTGGAAAAGGACCACCTGATGTTACTGGATGTTGCACTTTGCCACATGTTGCGCACTACTCGATTTAGAAAGTCTGAGAGGAGACTAGCTTCTTGTCTTTGTCCTTGGTTCAATTTGTGCATTTGTTTATATTGTAGTGTCTTTATCTTCCTGTGCACTACTTAACTGAAGCAGGGTACTTAGATACCCGTTTGGAAATTAATATATATACATATATATATTTTTATCCAACTTTTTAATCCATATTGAAATTGGATGTACTGAACACTGTGTATGTGTGTTTGTGAGTGTATTAGTGTGTGTGTGTGTCTGCTTGTATAAATGTACAAAAAAATGCCCTATAGAGAAAAGCCAACTCATCAGTAGGTGATTATGCATGCAGGAGTTGTATATTAACAGTTACAAGCCTCAACTGCATTAACCTATACTGCCAACTTTGCTGAATACTAAACTTTAAGGTTGCCATATACAAAAAGAAAAAAGAAGTGGTTTTGAGTTTTAAGCATTGTAACTCCAACTTTCATAGATTAAATCACATCACTGATATTAACCAGAGATTTGCCTTTCAGCTTGCAGCTGTATGTTTTTGTTTTAAAAATATCGAGACCCACGCTCAAAGGTTAAGCTGGCATTTCCCATCATGAGTTTATTACATTGTCAGTTAGATGCATAGACATTAATCAAATCTCTTAGACTATGCGATCTTAACATCACTATAACTTCCTTTTCTTCCAATTTGTAAACATATTACATCATAAGTTTATGTCACATGTACTGTCCCTAAAGGGAGCTATACTCTGCCTGCACTTATGATACATGCCTGATTTCCTTTCAGAGTCATAATCTGTTCAACTGTTTAACATTTCAGAAAATCTTAAAAATATTTGCCAGCCTTAACGCAATATTTATCAGTTTTCCATTTACAGTTTATCTCAGACTATAAGCCGCCCTTGAGTTTAATTGTAATTAGCCACCTTGGATACCGGGGAAAATTATATGGCTTGCAATTGTTTGACACGAAAGGTTGTGTATATACAATCATTAGAACCATAATTTGAAATATAAATACATATATTTGCAGAAATGTAATCAAAGCATGCATTACCGGTACATTTTGTTGTAAGGCGAACCTGAAAAAGAAAAGAAACATTAAACTAAATGAGCTGTCCTTTTCATCAAAACTGTGAACTCTTAGACGTAGACAGTTTGATCTGTGTTTAATCCGGTTCAGTCCAGTGCAGTGTGTAGCAAATAGTTGTGAATACTTATGAACATTGTGTGCCTAAGATTGTCAGGTTACATACAGCTGTTATCCAAACGTCTTAATACACTTACCATCATGTTAATGGTTTCAGTCTTAAAGTACTTACAGCACATTTTGTCCAGGGATGACAAAGATGTTAAGTGATACCTTTGGTAATGTGTAAATGTTGACCTAAAGTATTTGTTTTAAAATAATGATTTATGGCTGTGTTATCTTTCAGCATGATGTACTGTATTTTTTCAAACTAATGGAGACACATGGTGTTGGTAAAAGCCATGTCCTGTTGGAAGTCATGTTGGAGTAGTGCATGAATAAACTAATGAAATGCATTAAAGCTGCAGTGTCGTGTTCAAGTCAAATTCAGATTTCACTAATT
The DNA here is from genome assembly GCA_023373845.1 of Nibea coibor. Classification (NCBI taxonomy): domain Eukaryota; kingdom Metazoa; phylum Chordata; class Actinopteri; family Sciaenidae; genus Nibea; species Nibea coibor. The sequence goes on from CM041738.1 coordinate 11,009,005, forward strand.
CATGGATGAATTGTGTCATATTGGCCTCCACTGGCACAGATTTCTAAATCTCTGCCTTTTTTTTATCAGCTACAAAAATTGTCATAAAAATAAACATCTGATCAGTATAGCACAAAACAGCTGAACGTCTATAAAAGACTTTTGAACCAATGTGCAAGGCAATCCTCTCCTCCACCATCTCCATCACCTTCAAATGTGTTTGGTGATGTGTCTGCCTCTGATGCTTTATGTCCTTTTTGTGTTGTCTGGCTGTTTGTTTCTCTCTCTCTGCTGTACTCAGGTCTGTCTTGTAAAAATTATCTTGATCTCAGTGAGATCATCTGATTAAATAAAAGTTGTGTATAAATGAGGGAATATCTATGGGAGGGATGATGTTTCTAAAGAAAGGAGCACCGACGACATTTACACATGGCGTAAATGTATTTTGTCGATTATATGTTTGTGTGTAAAATATAAAATCTCCATGTTCCGATATTACTTGGGCTGTCGATTAATCGCTCATTCGATGGTGTGAAAATTGTATGTCCCACTTTCCCAGAGACCAAGGTGGCATCTTCATCAAATGTCTGATTCAATTTTCAGAAACCATCAAATAATCCCATTTGAGGAGCTGGAGCCAGATACTTTTGGCGTTTTATCTTCGGAAATTGCTTTTTTCAAAACAGTTTGATATTAATTTTCTGTTTGTCACTTGTTAAATTGTTGCAGCAATAAATATTTCGTGTGCAAGTATAAAGTACAAAACATAAAGCGGCAGAATATAGAAATACTCAAGTACCTCAACATGCGAAGAAGTTAATTAAATGTACTTGCCTTTAGTTGAGCCAGGATAAAACGTTGTGTTTAATTATTAATTCTATGATGAAATAAAACTCCTTACAACAGCGTGTTTATTTGATTACAAGCTAAAGTTGGGTGTGTGATGAATCCATCAGTGATATGGGGTGAGCTGTATCTTGAAAACAAAAGCAAAATATAATTTGTACGACACCACGTTGAATTATTCAGCTTTTATGTTGTGACACGAGTCAAATCGTGAGAGAAGTTAACCACACCTGAAATCTCACGCTGCTTTGTGAGTGAAATCTCGCGAGGTGTGGGACTGTTGCCGGGGTCGGGTGCGCTGTACTTTTTGGTACCTCGTTAATCAGTCCCGTGAAGCAGAGAGACACGCACGGACACAATGGGACTCCTGTGCGTGAGTGTCGGGTCCTTTCGGAACCGGGTTCGGTCGGTCCGGACGTGGAGCCGAGATTTATCCACGATTTCAGCTACTTTACGCAACAGCTGCGTACGCGCGCCGGTACGGTGATGTGTTTTTGTTGTTCTCATTATGCAAACTCTCTCCTGTCCTTTTAAAAGATACAGGCATGCAAACGCGATCTTTCTGCAGCACCTTCCACTGCTGCACGTGTTGTTGTGTTTCAGGAGCTGGGGCTCCGTGTGCCTTGTGTTTGGGGTCTGTCGTGGGAAAGAACACAGTGTTCCTCCACAGGGCATCAAGCAGACCCCCCAAAACCTCTGAACAAACAAACTGCACCACTGTTTGTGTATCACTGCTCTGTTGTGTGTACTCTCGGGAGATGTTTGATAATGTTTAGTTTATAAGTCAGTTTCCTCAGTTTCATAATGTTTTGTTTGGTGGGGGGCGTGTCTCGGTTACTGTGGTGGCTTCATTCAGATGCACTTTCTCTCTTAATCTGTCTGACTCTGTGTTGACCTGCTTCAGATACTGAGCTCCACTCATGTCTGTGCTCATGCATGTCTTCTGAATGAGAATATTATTATTGGTGGAGGAATATTTTCCATTGGAGGGGGAGACAATGAAATTGAGTTTTCTTGGTAATGCATGGTAAATAGAGCCTAACTGATATATTAGCAGGCTCACCTTGTGTCATTACATATATATATTATATAATATATATATTATCACAGAGAACTGCAGCAGTGCATGTTTTATGGCCAGCATATGCTTATTTGAGTTAAGTTTTCTCTATGCAAGGTTAATTTAGATCTGCTGTATTTTGAGAAGAGTTAAATCTGGGGCAACTGAACTTACAACCAAGTTCAGATTTAACTCTTCTCAAAGAAAGATGATCTGGACGGCTGAGAACCGTCACATACTAGATGTAGCTAATATTTCAGAATATCTCAAAATGGAAAAAAAAACATGGCATTTTATTGACCTAAAAAAGAAACATATTTTAGTGTTTGTAACCTTTAAGAATAAGTGAATCTGTGTTTTATTATAGCATACGCGGGTGACAGATATGTAAGTAAACACCATGTGAGTGTTATAGCAGCTGTTTAGTGTAAAGTATAAGTGGGTTATCTGCACCAGTGTTGTCATGACCTAATGAAATTAGATTAAATGGGACACAGTCCAGTATGCACAAGTCCTAATGAGATTTCAGTAATCCTGTAAATGATGTTGTTTGGACAAAAACATGTAGTGGACAGATTTCTCATATTAACATGAGAGCTAATCTGTATGACTCATTCATCAACAGCTACAGATAACACTGGACTGGATTATCATGCTGGCTAGGTGTAGTGACAGCATGTTGAATCAAAGCCTCTCTGCTGTATATTTGTTTTCCACAGGTTTGTCCATGCCATTTCACTACTAAAAGACTCAGATTCATCATGCATTATCTTCTTTCAGAAGACGTCACTGATCCCGAGGAGATGTGGAGGATTACACAGTTTCCCACTTGCTCGGTTACTCAGCTCAAACAAACCACCAAAAGGTAATTTACCTCCTAATGCTATTACATTATGTAAAGTAGCTAAATGAGCACACACGGTGACCAAAATCTCATTGGGGTCAGTGTGAGCCATTTGCACTCAATACTTTTGTTCTGCTGAATTGATTTAGGTTTTGAAAAGTTTTTCCCAGAGAGCGAAGAAAGCACCGGTGTCAACAAGTCATCTGAAGGTGAGGAAGGTTTGAGTCATCACCACGAGCAGCATTTGTTCATCCTTTGTTCTCAGTTCATCTGCAGCGTGTGACTGATTTTTGTGTTGCTATTTTAGATGAAAGTCCCAAAAAGCAGGAATCTCTTGGAAGGGAAGGGCAGGACCCGAATGATGACGAGGATGAAAGACAAAGAGGAAGAAAAAAGGAGAAGTCACACTGGTGGACACGTTTTCAGGTGCAAATCATGGGCAGACTTTCACCAATAACTGTCTTTTACTCAGGCTGTTGATGCATCTTATTAAAACGAAGTAGACACAAATGCTCTAAATGTGACCTATATTCACTTAAATGCTGCCGTCTGAGATCTGTCAAAGTAAAACCTAAGCCTGATTTTACTATTTTAGTCATTAGTGTATGTTAAAGTTGCATTCTCCATAGTTTGGAGTCCTTTTGTCACATAAATGACTATTCAGCTCTGTAATACTCTTATAATACTATTCTTTCAAAATGAATACAGGCTTTCAATTTTTGAAATGGGTACAATGCTATATGTTCTAAAACGATGTTCATAGTTGTTCTGAGGGGCAGGATACTCGGGCTGTAGCAGAAGAGTGGCTTGTTTGTCAGTGGCATGCTGACATTGGCTCTACTGGTGTCCTCTCTCTTACAACATTTCTTTTTATGCATCAGGCTGATTTTCCCTGGAATGAAAGAGCAGTTTGGAACACTGCGATCGCTGCAGCAGGCATGACCTCAGCTTTTTTATACTTATACTTCCGAGAGACCGGCGTCCAAATCTCCTGGAAGGACTTTGTGCATTACTACTTGAGCAGGGACTTGGTAAGACACAGAGCGTGTTTTAGGTTTGGTAGCGTCTGAATGCATTTTTTTTTCTGTTTTGCAACAATGCAAACAAATTGATTATTGTGCTCTCTACACAGGTGAGTCACCTGGAGGTTGTCAATAAACAATATGTCAAAGTTATTCCTGCCCCCGGAGTGAACTCATCAGAAGTGGTTAGTTGCATGTAAATGCTGTTATGTAAAAGAGGCTTGTGTTCATGGCCTGTCAAAATAATCTTACCTCAGCTTTTTACTAGGCTCCTTCTGAACATTCAATGACAATTGAGCAAAATCCATCCAAATCCTAAGTGGATTTTGGGTTAAGATAGTTTCGTCAAATAAATTCCAGTGAACCTTCAAGCTCAAGAGCTTAAAAAAAGTGCTAATATTAGTCACCATAAGCTACTGATCCAACCCGACCTATATGTTTTCTTAATGTTTCAGAACTATTTGTGGTTCAACATTGGCAGTGTTGAGTCATTTGAGCATAACCTGGAGATGGCTCAGCGAGAAATGGGTCTGGACTGCACACAGAGAGTACCTGTATTCTACACTAGCGAAAGTGATGGGTGAGAATATCATCAGATAAGCACTTGAAACTTTCATATTCAAGTGACTTTTTGTACATATTGGATGATGCTCACATTTCTCTTTCCCCACAGGACACTTCTTTCGAGATTTCTCCCAACCTTAATGCTGGTCGGGTTTTTACTTTTTGCCATGCGGCATGGACCGATGGCAGGAGGTCGTGGAAGTAAGGGGGGAGTAAACCCCTTTAGCGTGAGCGAATCCAAAGCCAAGATAATAAGAGACAATATCAGCGTTCGATTCAAGGACGTTGCAGGCTGTGAGGAGGCCAAATTGGAGATTTTGGAGTTTGTCAACTTCCTGAAGAACCCACGGCAGTACCAGAACCTAGGAGCCAAAATCCCAAAGGTGTGCGATACTGTAGATGAAGAATGAAGAATCAATTAAAGGGACTTTTCCTCTAAGGATTAGTATGAGATAAAATTTAAACTTTATAAGTGGGAATTTTCTTCTCTTATTTGTATTGATCTTAAAGTAACAACTTTGTTTTCAGGGTGCAGTGCTATCAGGTCCACCTGGTACTGGCAAGACCTTGCTCGCAAAAGCTACTGCAGGAGAGGCAAACGTCCCCTTCATCACTGTCAATGGCTCAGAGTTCCAGGAAATGTTTGTTGGCGTGGGCCCAGCAAGGGTTAGTACTGGGCTAAATGCCTCTTGAATTTGCCAAGGAATCTGGAGATTGAATGATAGGTCATATGCAGTTCATGCTTATCTGTAAACACAAGATAATTCTTTTGGTTTGTTATGCAGAAGATACAGATAGAAAAGACAACCTACCTTTGCTTTTCTCTCTGAATTTGAATGATAACAGTGTAGGAAACTGCTAAATTATGATTTGCCCGTCCTCTGCCCTGTGTTAGATTAGAGATATGTTTGCCACAGCCCGAAAAAATGCCCCCTGCATCCTTTTTATTGATGAGATTGACGCAGTGGGCAGAAAGAGAGGCAGAGGGAACTTTGGTGACCAGAGTGAGCAGGAAAACACCCTCAATCAGTTGCTTGTGGAAATGGATGGTAAGCATTTATGTAATTTCTTTCAGGATTTCAGTCTGTAGCAGTATTTTACAAGATCTTTCAATGCTGTTTGTTTTCTGTCATTGCAGGATTCAACAATAACAGCAACGTGGTTGTTTTAGCTGGAACCAATCGAGTTGATATTCTGGATCCAGCTTTGATGAGGCCTGGCCGCTTCGATCGACACATATACTTAGGTAAGTGACCTCTTTGCCCTCTTGTCCCTGCATTGGATCACTGGCGTCTCACTACTAACTGGAGCTGAAAAGAGATCAGGAGATTTTGATTTCCTCTGGATTTAGAAGAAATCCTGCAGTTTTATTATTTTTGTTTTCCTGTTCTCCCCTTCTGGTGTTATATAATTCCTTGTTGATGTGTGTGTGTGTTGCCGTGCAACAAATGCAATTCAGTGGCACTAATGAGCATGCAGACACAAATTTAACTTTGTTAATTTTGTTTTTCACCTGCTGCAAATGAGGCGCTAAATTTGACATCAGTGACGCTCTTATCTTGTATTTACTGTTTGCTTTCCATACAAATTAGCTTCAGGTCTATTAGATTTATTCCTGGTCTTTTTTTGGCTGCCTGTTGTCTTGTCGTCATGTCATTAAAATCGTCTGTCGCGCTTTTATCTTTGTGGTTGAAATGGTGGATCTTTTTCGGCTAGCTAAGATCTAATTTGCTTCACACCAGCAGTGCTGGACAACGGTGGGCAGGCCGGTTTTCTCTCTAACAAAACAAACTGGGTCAAAATGAGAGAGCTGGCTTTGTATAAATGAAGGATTAAATAACTGGAGGCCAGTGTGAGGGATGGGACATACCACTCCTCTCTGTGTTGTTGACTTTCTCTGTTTTCTTTCCTCTTAAGTATTTCTGATGTTACATGTGAACAGTATTGGTCAGAGTTGTAGTTGTAGAGTCACTATTCCTATGAATATTTCAGCAGTAAGTCTCATTTCGTGACTTGTTACACTGTTATGTCTAATTTTTAAACAAAAATTGATTATATGGGGTTTGCCCTATTGTGTTATGGTGTCGTTCAAATGCTCTTTCACACACTCTCGACCACCTTTGTTCAGTCATTCAGTCTTTGACGTCCAGATAAACGCTTCTTATTTTTGAGAGGCTGACTTCACGATGACCTCATGACTTTGCTTGCCCATGAAAACAGTTCTCCTCTTGCAAGAGCCAATGCTGCTGGGCAGGGAGCTCCATGGTGATCTATTGCTGTCACACGATTTGTTTTTTAACGTTGCACTTAACCGCACAGCTCTTCAAGATCAATTTCAAAAATCATTACAGCTGTTGGCAGGCACATTTCTAATGTGATTTTCTGTAGCTGACGTCCTTAACTGAATGAGCTTCTGTCAGGTTTGTGATTGTGACATCCTCACGAGGTTGAGAATTTATTTAATCTTATTTTGCTCATTATTTTCATTTAGTTTTAGAAATATAAAAAGCACCGTAAATCTTAAGAAACATAACATTTGTGTTATGTTTATTTTCTTTTCTTTTTTTCCCCACAGGCCCACCAGATATTAAAGGCAGGGCATCCATCTTTAAGGTGCATTTAAGACCTCTGAAGTTGGACTCCTGTATAGAAGTAGAGGCTTTGGCCAGGAAGCTAGCTGCACTAACCCCAGGTTTTACTGGTAAGAACAAGAGCTATGTGCCTATTGTCGCATGCGTGCGCACAGCTCCATCTTCTGATTGATCTAAAAGGATCATACACTCTGTCTTCTGAAGCTGTTGCTGCATTTCTTAACACACCTCAGTGTAACTTCCTTCTGTGTTTTAGGGGCTGATATTGCTAATGTGTGTAATGAAGCTGCCCTAATAGCTGCACGTCACCTTAACCAACATATCAGCACAAAGCACTTTGAGCAGGCAGTCGACAGAGTTATTGGAGGTAAGTTAACAACTACATTCATGCTCTTGTATTTATGTGTTGATGGAGTCAAACAACCTAAGGACATCAGCTGCATCTACTGCATAACTTCTTGTTTATACAAAATGGATACAGTGCAGTTTGGTAAGACATCCTCCTTTTCTCAGGTCTGGAGAAAAAGATTCAGGTACTCCAGCTTCCAGAGAAGACTACTATAGCATATCATGAGGCTGGACATGCCGTGACAGGCTGGTTCTTAGAACATGCAGACCCCCTACTTAAGGTATTTGGATCATTTACTACCTTCATCTATCTGATTGTCTATTTGAATTCTTCATCACAAAATGATTCTATGGATAATTTAATTGGTCAAATTACCTCCTCAGGTGTCCATTGTTCCCAGAGGTAAAGGTCTGGGTTATGCGCAGTATCTCCCTAAGGAGCAGTATCTGTTCACTCAGGAGCAGCTATTCGACAGAATGTGCATGATGCTGGGGGGCCGAGTGGCCGAGCAGGTTTTCTTTCATCGAATCACCACCGGGGCACATAGTGACCTCAGGAAAGTCACGCAGTCCGCCTATGCACAGGTAATCAGCACATTTAGAAGTCATTTAGAGAAACTCATGGGTTTGAGTTGAAGAAACTCTGTTTGTCATTGGACTTACAGTTCTTATTTCTATTTTAGGTTGTACAGTTTGGAATGAACAAGGCAGTGGGCCAGGTGTCCTTTGACCTCCCTCAGCAGGGTGACATACTCACTGAGAAACCCTTCAGTGAACCAACAGCCCAACTTATAGACCAGGAGGTGCGCTTGCTTATCGATGCTGCCTTCCAGCGAACACTACAGCTCATCACAGAAAAGAAAGAAATGGTGGAGAAGGTGAGAACTATCATCACTGCCTAAAGAGACAATAGTAAGAGGAGTTGGACAGCTTGGCATGATGGAGTTATTATTGTCAGTATAATGCTTGTTGTTTACTGTCACTGTTCACATGTTGCAGGTGGCAAAACATCTTCTAGAAAAGGAGATTCTGGACAAGGCTGACATGGTGGAGCTGCTAGGAACTCGTCCCTTTCAAGAGAAGTCAACATACGAGGAGTTTGTTGAAGGACTGGGGGAATTTGATGAGGACACCTCTTTACCCAAAGGGCTAAAGGACTGGAACAAGAACAAAGAGGGTGAAAAACACCAGCAAAGTAGGCAAAACAAATCTGCTCTTTATCTGTAGGTGGACATGCAGCCTCTGGGGCAAATGTTTCACTGGATTTAAGTGTTTTTTTTTTCTATGCACAGCAGCATCTGGTCCACAGTGCATCCTGTCAGGACTCTAAAAAAAGAAATCCAACGGACAGCTGCAGATGTGTTCACTGGCCTAGATTATGTGATTTGCCTCCTTTATTGTAGTTTTTAAATATTCCACCCCCAAAAAAGACATTTGAATGTTAAAGTAATTTACAGTCAATAACCTTAAGGCCTCTGTGAAGAGGACTCTGTTACATTTCACTGGTGGTGCCTTCTTCACTCCTCCTTCTCTTCCTACAGTCCTACAGTCCTACTTAAAGTTAAAAACTTATTGAGCTCAAGTTACATAAGTATTCATGCTTTTTAAAATTCATAATCAGTTGACATCATGTGACATTAATTGTGGTGTGTACTTACAACAGTGCTGGTATCATGTGATGGCATCATATGAGTTAGATTTTATTCTGAGGCTCAGATACCGCCTTGTTTAGTCTGCGGCCAAGATTTCCATAAATCTAATAAAAATGCTTTTAGTGTCAGCCACCATGTCATTATGTTGATGGCTAAATATGAATGGCAAATGAGCTTTCCTTCTCCTTTTTCACAGATGTTGAAGATTTCAAAGGTATTTTTTGCTGTACCTTTGACTTTTTAAAATCTTTCTCTGATTGTAGTGCAAACTCCTCAACCAGGTTTTCTTTAATATGTCAGTAAAGGCAGCTGTTAGAGCATTTTCCATGCACATATAACTGATATTGAATCACATGTACTGTAGGTTTTCTTCCCCTCAGTGTCCCATAGTAATACCAGTCAACAGTAATGTTGACATCTATTACTGTAGAATGATAATTACTTGAACTACTGAGCGAGTAAGAATCAAATATAATGATGAAATAATATAACAAATACTGCCGAAATGTGTGCTCTAAAACAGATTTTTACTCTCCCACGACACTACCTCACACTCTGTATTCTTAACTGCCTTGTAAAATAACATTATCCGCTGAACAATTCATTGGTCACAATACTCACACTACAGTGGTTAAGCTAGTTGTTTTCTCCTTATTTGATCTTGATCATATTACTTCAGGTTGATCCTTTCTGTAGTTCATGTGGATAACACAGCCGAGTCAAGGCTCAAAGTCAAAGCAGTGAGGGTTAATTGGCCTCTCTGTGCTTGGATTAAGTGTTCCTCTTCATCTTAATACCTTGAAATGTCCTTTTTGCTAACAAACTGCTGTAATTCAGGAAATCGTCCTTTTCAGCCAATTGTGGCTGGTGTTTGAATGTTTTCCCCAAATGTGACTCAAGCGAGCTAAGCTATATAACTATTCATGTAGCATTCTCATTTTATCTATTTGAGAATCACCATGAGAAGGGTTGATTACACTGTTTTCATAATGTTAACAGTGTCCTAATGTGTAAGCCAGTAGCTCCTGAGCTGAGTAAACCAGTTCAGTATAAAAATGTACTTGCTGCGTGGGGTCATTTTTAAGATTTTAGTCAGTGTTTCTAATGAATGGTGAAAGGACTCTGACCACCGTGACACTGGTACGTTTCCGTTTCCAGTATTGAAATCCAGATTTTTAAAAAAAACATCTGGTTGGTACAAAGAAATTGTGTGTGCTGTGCCTGTTTGACAAGGAACTGTTCTTGCTTTTGCTTGATGAATATTTCTTTTACATGTCAGTGAGGATTATTTTATAGTGAAATGTCAATCACAGATGAATGTGACACTGTTGTGGCTCACGATAATATTAAACAGATTTTATACCACACTGGTCTGTCTTTATTTCAAGTATTTTTCTTTTAAGTCAGTTTCTCATATAATTTCAAAAAAATTGGACAAATGATTTTAATGATTAAGAAACATTATGTAAGTATTTTGTTTGTAATCTTAGTAATGAAAGTAAGATGCAAAGAAAACACATTTTCTTTGCATCTTACAATAGAAAGGCCACAGATTTATATAAAGTATTGTAGATGAATACCACAACACTAGAAACATATGTTCTCTACATACAATAGAGAAAAGGGCTACTTTTATAAAGTGCAGTTAATACACAACACAATGAAACACTAATACTTTTTTCTAGACTTTTCTTTATTCTTCAATCATCCCAGTGTCACTTTTGATACAACGAGTCACAGCATTCAGAATTATTGGCACTCCTGGTATAGACAAGCCAAACGTGAGATAAATAAATCAAGTAATCAGCTATAACCTTTGCGTACAAAGACGTGAAGTATTGCATCAAGAGTTGAATTCATCCTTTAAAAGATGATTACAAAATTGTTGGCACTTTTTTGGTATTTTTGGCATTCATGCAAAAGCTTATTGAAGTCCACTTGACTACGGTGCAATTCTCCCTTCATTTCTATCTGCTTCAAGTATTCCCCATCAAGTTAATGGACCAACGCTAACTACCTTAGCAACAGCAATTCTGGCAGCCATCTTTTTTTTAAAATGATCATCAGAAAACTAATCTAAAGACATTTTGAGGAAAAAAAAGTACTTGAGAATGGAAAAGTGTGTAGCTTGCTACTTGGTCTGTTTATCTTTGATGTCATCTGCACCAAATGCCAATAACTCTGGGGGCACTGTAAATACAATTCAGTGAGAGAAGTGCAAAATGTATTTAGGCAATCATAATAACAACACACATTCTTCATTAAGATGGAGAAGGTGTGATGGATATAAAGAGCGTGGCCTCATTTACATCCACTTCCACTGATCAAGTCACCTTAATTACAGGCAACAAAAAACAAAACAAAACAAAAAAACCCTGTCGCATTTTCAAGCCAACACATTAAGTAATACCCTCAGCGTGATATTTTATTTTAAACAGCTTTATGAACTGATTTATGTTTCAAATCATATCCTGGCAATTCAATGTGAATCCCAGCATCAACTTCACATGGAAGGTCTGGCGACACGCTGTGGACACAATTTAGGAACCAATCTCACTGTCCAGGCTATTCCCCACCCTGAGAGGATGTAAGGATGGAGGAGCTGTTATTACTTTGTTAACCTCATACCCTGTCTGTCATTCAAAAACAAAGCTTAAAATTCTCTGGCAGCCAGGGTGCATTAAGCACCCCTTGCATGAAAAACACAATGATTGTGTTTGTATATGTGTGTGTATGTGTGTGTGAGGGAGACAGAGAAAGAGATAGAGAGAGAGAGAGGGAAAGAGAGGAGAGGGAGAGTGTGTGTATTGCACATCTCAACATCTTTAAAGCACAGAGCACTTTGTCCAGAGTTCAACCTGAACTCGTCTGTTCAGCACCATGAAACGTTATGTGAGTGCACAGTGGCAAATGGGGGGGCCTCTTGGTCCGCATTGTGTTCCCGCTCTGGCTGTGTCCATCTGCCTCTGGGTTTTTTTTTTCTTCTCTCTCTCTGCGGTCCAGCTTCTTCACATCAGACGTCACGGCTGCTTCGGTCTCTCCAGCTTCATTAAGGGCTCCGGGGTGTCCGAGTCACTGTGGTGCTTCCTCTCTCGCGGGGGCTCAACTTTGCTGCAGCGTGTCCACGAGGGGGAGCGCATGTACCCGCCTCTGGGCAGCACAGGCTGGTGGGAACCTGGGGACCAGACACATTACTTGTTACCATCAGGGATCTAAAGCCTTGGCAGATATAGTTACTGTCATGTCTCAAACAGCTTGAGCTTGAAACTACAAGTAAAGTACAAGCTAGTCATTTTTAGACAGGACACAGACTCATTCATTCATTAAAGCATCTAAATGAGCCACTTGATTATTTCCCACAGTAAATATATTAATACCATAAATAATCTCTCTGCTGCAATTCACAACTTGGCTATCTTATACCAACTATTTCTTTTGTTGCACTTTTAATATTGGCCTGCGTTTTCATTTATTTTTTTATACAGTTGCTGCTTTACACCACATGGTGGAGACGTCCAACCTACCAGTAGGACAACAAAGCAACAGTGGGATTGACTGATGGAGAGCTGACAACTCACTCTGCCTTTCACTGCCCATATCAGTCTAATGGTAGGTCTCTTAAGTGAAGGTCATACTCAGTACCTGGCTTATACATATCTCCCTAAGGCTGCATCCATATCCTCACACACATTAAAGACTGAGAGACAAAGAGAGAGGGGAAGGGGGTTGGTGGAAAAGACGTATTGATCTGAGAAGATTGATGGCGTTTCCATTAGATTTTAATGAGAGGGACAACAACCTCCTCGGCAGCGTGGAGGAATCTGCTGCGGCAAGCGTCACGAACTCCTGCCGAGGACTGTGTGCGGTGTTCATGTAGTTATATAAATGTGTGGTCTGCGATATGCACTGTGTAATGCGTGTATGTCTGTGTGAGGCGTGCCATTTTTCCCTTTCTTGTGTGCATGAATCAGATTTCCGCTGGCCTGTTTCGCCCTGACATCTAATTAACAGAGTGAAAGGGAAACAACTGAAGCACACGCAGTGAGAAATGTTTGCACACCTGAGAGTTAATTACATACCTCCTCACACATACATAGATCTTCCCTTTTTTCTCTCTCCCTCTCTCTCTCTCTTCTGTGCTCTCTTGCTGTCACAGTCCCAGAGTACCCTGAGCTATGGGGTAATGTACTGTTTTCCTTCTGTGCTGCTGGCTAGCAGCCATTAGATTCTTCAGTCAACATGTTGCTGCACTCTGTGTTTCTGAAACACTAGACTCCTACAGAAAACCTGCGGCAGCACAGTGAAAGCAACTGTTGTGGAACACCAAAATTTGTGTTTATATGTGCTTGCGTAGAGTTTGGGACAATCTCAACCCATTTCAGCAAAAACAGCACTCTTTTTCTTTGTGCATGCTGATCCTAGCACAGCACAAGCTGTCTTTGTGAACTGGGGCAAGTATTTAAATAATAAAAAAAGATAATCTGTAATGTCTTTAAAAGCCTGGAGTAACCCCAAAGGCAGTGAGCTGAACTGGAGTCTGACCTTTTACATTCAAAGGAGCCTCTATAGGGGGTCAATAAAATGTGGTCTTGTGCTCCGAAAGGATAAATCATCCCCGAATGAGAGAGAGCTGCTGCTGCACAGCCTCTCCATGAGCTAAACATGCTTCACTTCTGGCTACATTCCAAAGATACATCACTGTAGGTGACAGCAGATTGGAAACAAAAACACAACGAGCTACACTCTCATCACTGAGCAGGGTGTAGCCCGCGTTTTGGCTTGTGTCTGTTGCAAAGTTGCGGTTCCAGCGAGATCTGTCCTCTTCTGCAAACACCAAACATAAACTGTCAGAGATGGGACCCTCTTGGGAAACAATGTCAAACAATATCATGAGAGGATATGGTATGCTGTGTAGTAAACAAACTTTGATTGAACAATGACTCTTTGTTTCTGCTCTCTATTTTCTGCATCGCTTCATCCCTTCATATCGACTAGAGAAATCCAAAAACAAATACCCGCTCTAAAAAAAATGCATATAACTCCAACATGAAAAAAAAAATCAATCAGACAGAAACACAATAGGTTCGGGTCTGCGTTGTCATCAGTTAAAACCCTGTTACTGCTCCAACCACAAAGAATAGGAGGCCAAAGCCATGCATGTGGTCGTTTTTCAGGGATGTGGGTAAACTTTATGGTTCATCAAGCTCATTTTAGTGTGAAACAAAGAGAAAACCTACAGGACACAGTCAGCCTTTTCTTTTGTGCCTCTGGAGCTGCTCTAGAAAGAGGCGCTTGATGAAACACTAATTACTGTATGTTCTCGGCTCTCTGGAGTCTAACTATGAAGTACAACTGATCACTCATTCTGGTCGAACTGTCCATAAATTAGACTTGAAGTTGCCAAGTAGCTGGGAGTGAAAGAGAGGAACATGGGAATGGACAACAGGGAACATAGAAAAGAAAGACAGCAAGTAGTAAACAAACAAACAGGACATGAGCATGTATAAATAATGTGCAGATTAGGATAACAGTTTAAATGCCGATGACGGCCTGCTTCTACCCAGCAGGGAAAAGTGAATTATTCAGGAACCTACATTTACCATGAACTCACTCACCCATCTGCTTCTCTCCTCTCCGAACTCTACTGCCTTTAACCTCTCCCTCAACTCCTACATGCCCACCACACACACTCAGCAGATTCCCAAAGTGTCTAATGTTCACAAAGCATAGCACCGCTCAACACCACCACATTTGCAATGCAAACTTTGACGCAAACGAATTAAAATCATGTCCTTCTCTTTCACCCCTGGATGAACAAACCTCCCTAGTTTCTTTATACTCCCTTTGTCACAATTCAATCTGGAATATGTTAGCAGTATAGCTTTAGCTGTCTTGCATAAGACTTAAGGGCTGAGTAATGACGGAGATTTTAGGGAATCCAGATGAAACAGAACAGCTGGTCCTCACAGCAGAGATTTGTGCAATAAGTCGCTGTTTGGATCAATTCACAATCCACACACACTCACAAAAATAATGTGTTGTGCGTGTGGTTTAGATTATCTAAAATACTGTTGCACAATTAAGAAGCATTTATTCTTATTATGAGAATGACCGAATTTGTAAATCACAAAACATGACGAGGCAACAACTCCGTGTGGCGGAAAACAATTGAGCAAATCAATTATAAGCATACCATTATGTCTCCTACACAATATATTTTAGATTCAACATTCTTAGCTGATGACTTTTAGTTTATTCTTTTTTTAATGAATTCATTGTTTGTGCAACATCAACGTGTGCCTCCCTCCAGCTTCGTGCAAAGCTCTACCTACAGTACTGAGCTGCAAACTTCAAATCATTTGTGACCACCAGGAATCATTATGTAGAAACAGCTGCATTCCGTGTCTTTCGTGATCATACGATTCTCTGCAAATCTTGAACAGCAAAACTGTTCCTCTACAGTATCTGCCTGCACACTCCCCACAGCAATCTGCATCTATCTGGGACAGTTATCCTTCCTCTGTGAAAGCGTTATCTGAGGCAGACATGAAGAGAGAATTAGGAATGAAGGATGAAGGTAATCTAAGAGACAGCGGGTGAAGGAGAGAAGGATTGTGTTTGTGGTGAGTGTGAGACAAAAACAGCTCACAGGCACAAGAGATGAGAGAAGCACGCTGAAGAAAGGCACTGCACAACATTCTACGTCTTATGTCGAAAGGTTAAAAATGTTCGCTGCGTTCGCAGACGGGTGATCTATTTTTATTCACGGCTGAAAGAGGTAGAAATACGAGAGTAAATAGCACACGCTGCTCATTGTGAGTTCGCCATTTGCATTAATTAGCAGGAAAAACAGAGCGCTCATCTGAACCTGTCATTCTGAGTATGCAAACATCATCATTCATTGTTCTCACAGATCTGAGGCAGTGTAAATCAAATCATCATTCACATTATGACACTGGTGTACAGCTGTACATCTCTTGACAGCAGGACTTCGTCTTGATTAGCATTACGCAGAGTAATAGATGTGAGGCCTTCGACTGGAGGCCTCTTGGCTGTTGCATTTCGTGCACCTGGTCTGCTGACAAGCAGCTGTCGCCGGTCAGTCAACAGTCTGAGAGAACTTGGTGTGGTGGTGTGTGGAGAGGACAGCTGAAAAGGGTGGACAAGCTAAAACTATTTAGTCTGCTCCGCTGTTGAAACACAGGTTTAACGCGTAGGGAGGTAAATATACAGCTCATATATTATTTTAGAAGTTGTTATCAGATTACCTGAGGTAGTGTACTGGTGCATGTGTGTTTAATTATTGTTGAGTGAATCAGAACATTTACAAATTTGCATTTAGAAAGCTGTAAAACCTGCTGAACTACAATCATTAATCAAAGTGAAATGAAGTGAATCAAATTATAGCAGAGTGATATTTAATTACGCATCAAATCTGGAAGAGCTTGAATAAAATTACTGTTATTATTTGCGTCACTGATTCATAAATAGGACAAAGTTGTAAATCCAGAGATGTCACTTTTTAAAAGGGTGTCGTAATTTGATGTGTTCTCTAGACAAGCACCTGTAAGAGTTTTATTTAAGACATTAAAATCAAAAGTCACCAAACGGCAAAAAGAAACACTTAGTGACTAACTGGTAAGCACAATGGTGCATTTAGCAGCTATAGAACCAGATATTTCCCTCGGGAGCTAAAAGAGTGAAAATACTGGACTTACATTCAGCCATAGAAATGCTAATGTTGCTCTGTTGCTGCTGAGTGTGCTACAGGCACTAACAAGTGTATGCTAATAAGTTCACCATATCAATTTAAGATGATAATTTGTCAGCGTTGCGTCGACAACTTGTTTCCGCTGCCCCCAAGTGGCCAAAAATATCTATTATTGCAGGTCCAGTAAATCTGTTGCTATGATCTATTGTAGCTTAGTTGGTATATTAACTCCATAATAGTGATTACCTGTCTTACACTACATGTAGCACTAACAGCGGTGATAAATAAGCTGTGTCTTGACTAATGAATGCTCACAGGGTATATGATAAACTGGAATATTGTTCGAACTTTTAGTGAAGCGTTTTACAAAAGCACAGAGTACTCAAAAATGGAGAAGGTTTTGCAAAAGCACAAAGAAGATTGTTCTGTCTGCTTCTGCACTAAATGTTGTGTAACATCTTCAGTTTAAAAAATTGGCTGTGTAGTTGCAGACAGCAGCTTATAGCACAGATGGCCTAGTGGGACCATAACTCACAGTTAACAAGCTGTGCCATGATATGGAACATTAGTAATACAGAGAAAGAGAAGGAAGGGGGAGAATGATGTGGCTGAAAAATGAGGAGATGTTATAATAAGAAATCGAGGAGAATATAAGAGTGATGGCAGCATGTGGAAAGAATATGAGGAAATCGCAGATTCATAATGTTTTAAAATGACTGTGCCTCCATTGGTGTAAAGTATGTTTAACCATACAAAATCTGTTCTGTGTTCCAGAGTCAAATAGTCCAGAGTTAGAGGCATGTACATGTGGTCATCCTCCACCATTAGGTTCTCTGCTAAGTCACCACCATGTCACCAGAATGATAAGCATCTGTTTTGAGCAAAGTTCAATAATTGGTTACACCCATATTCGATAACAGTATCACAAGTTTGACATTTTTATCGAGAAAGTGTGATGTTTTAAACATGCACAGAATTTAAAATATCTGGAGACATTGTCTAAACTGTGTAAGTGGCCCTTTGAATCTTGAGCAGGCATGAATTCCTGTGTGCATGCTGAGAGCTAGGAAAGTCGGAGGAGAGAGTTCACTGTCCGCATGCAGGATGAGGCTCACGGGTCATAAATAAAACATGGGAAAGATCTTGTGCTTCCTTTTGCAGACGTGCTAACCTTTATCCTGTACCTGCTGCTGGGACACATATGCAGTGTCTCTCCTCTTTAATATGCATATGTGCATGAGGCCTGTCCACTGCGTTTGATTAATTTGGCTCGTATGCGACTGGTGTGATGCAGTGCCAGCTCAACACAACATAGTTTGCCTTCATTCCTGCTTTTCCAAAATGAAAATAAATTACAGAAATAATTATTTAAGAATCAAACAAACCAAGACTTTAAAAAGGCCACTTCAGGTTATGGGCAGTTTTCCATGACACTGTGAAATGTGTTTTTGATGAGTCCCTGAAGGAGTCATGTGACATTTGAAATCATTATGGCTCAGCAGGCTGTTTAAGGACCCTGCTGGGCCATAATGATATGAAACTTTCCACAAGATGTGAATATTCTGAGGTAAAGGCCTACAGGGAGGAATTTTAATTTGGGAAATTCTTGCCTCAACAATCAAATTTTATGTGTAACGCACTGAACTTTTTTAAAATTAAGGTACAGGGCAAATGGACCATGGATCTGCACACCTTTAATGTTAAATGTTGCATGTATTGATCTATTGCTTACGGCATGCATGTAAACATTGCTTACATCTTTGTGAGTTACAGTTGGTGAGGTTGTGCTGTGAGGAGAATCATTGCATTCTACATGCACCGTTTTTGGGCACAAACCTTGAGTGAATCTAGTGATTTTTTTATTGGGAAAACATATGGATTTACATTTTTAGCGGGCCTCACCTGCTGGGGACTCGTTGTGGTTCTCCTCATCAGAGTCAGCAAAAACTTCAGCCAGTTCCTGGTCAGACATGTCAGTCAGCTCAGTCAGATCCAGGAGGTCAAAGTGCACCTCCAAAGAAGATACACTACTCAGTGGTTCTACGGAGCAGAAAGAAAGAAACAGGTGAGGATGAGAGATTAAAATGAAAAGCAACTCTTTAAAGAGAAGTGTGGGGAAGGGGAACCACATATATTCTGAACACAGAGCTCAGCTTATCAAGTACTGTAATGCTTCTCTTGAAACTCCATTGTACTCATAATCAGATCAATACCTGGCACTTGCAATACTATTGAAAGATCAGTTCCAACAAAGAACATTTTTATTCTTTTATCCACTTTATCTGCACATTTCTTGTAAAGTTAAGCACTCTCTACTTCAGAAATATATCAGACACATAGATTTCTTGACGCTGCATATTACTGCTATAGTCTATAGAGTTAAGGTCAGTGGAGATGAATTTAAGACATCTCCATCTTTCTCCTGGGTGTGTTGCACCTATTCATTTTGGCACAAGTCTGTAGTTCTTCGGCCGGAAGGAGCCACTACTGCTGCACATGACAGGGTCAAATGTGTCACGTGTGGTGTGTACTGACATTCCAGGCTTAGCATTCCAATCAGACTGTCTCCTTCAGTAAATTTCAATGTGACATATATGAAGTCAAGTTTACTCCAAGACTCTGTAATACATACGAAAAGCATACATTAAGTCCAAGAACATCTGCTTGTCTCAGCATCACCTGAGCTAGGAACCAATTCTGTGTAACAGAGCCAAACTAATCTGCTATTATAGTGAGAGACAGGTGGAGGTGTGTTTGTATTTCCGTATGAATCAGCGGATGCCCGCCTGCCACGCAACATCAAGTCTGAATGAGACACTTCACTGGTTGTCTGTGGGCTTGACTTTCCAGAGAAAATGATGGGTTACACAGCAGGTTGAAAGCTGTTATTACCCCACATCGTTTGCCTGCTGCTTTCCAGGCTGTTTAAAACAATGCTTGAGGCTGAAAAAGCAGAGCCCACCGTCCTGCTGCTCTTTGTCTGCTGCTACATTTAATTCCCTGCACTGTCCTCCCGATAAAGCACATATTGATTCAAGGAGGAGTGGCTGGCCATTGTGCCATGTTTCAAAAATATTACAAATGTCAGGAATGCCAAGAGACATGTAGAATGAAAAATAAGGAAGACGTGACTATGAGAGAGTCCTGGTGATTCCTCTTTAACACAAAGGCCCGTCTTGTTTGTCCTCTATTTCACCCCAAGCCTTCTGTTCTACTCAAAGTGTCGTACTCAGTTTTACTGTCACACTCAGAACCAGGCCTGATTCACATGCTTGGTAGATGTGACATGCATAAATATTTACAGACCATGTGGTCAGCATATAAATACTGCCAGGAAATAATATTAGAAATGGTAGTGTCTATAAAAAGGTAGAAGAAGAGAAGTATGGACAGAGAAAGACAACAGAGATAAGAGAAGACTAAGAAAGGAGAAACAAGAGAAGTTCTGCATCTCAGCAAAATATCACAGTGATGACCTGTGGGATCCCTCAGGGCTCTATTGCAGTCCCTGTGTATATTTTTTACTCCACATGTTCCAAATAGAAAATACAGTATCACTGCAAACACCTGTTAACTTCTGTCACATATTAAAACCCAAGCCCACACTTACTGTAGGGTGAGGGCTTATATCTGAGGGTATCTGAGGACATATTAAAAGCATATCAGTAATAGTCCTATTTATTTCACCTATAGCTCCATAAATGACAATCTGTACTCCAGCTTTAAGAATCACATTTAGGGCTTAGTTTCTTAGTCATCCTGATACATGCAACTTCCATATTGGATTGCAGAAAGAGCTGCCTGAGGCTTGATGTCATATTACTCCTGTGTAATAAAATAGTGTATTATCCCTCCGAAGGCTCAAGCTACATGGCACTTTATTAAATGGTTAAGCTAACCAGTTTCCATTATCACACCATTAACCGCTGAGCCACTTATAATTAAACAGCAGCAATGGAAAAGCTCAGCAATCAGTAGTCAGAACTATTTCACATCCAAAGCTTTCTAGTAATCTGTCTGACAGTACTTAGTTATATTCAGTAGAGAACCACCACAATATGCAATTATAGGTTGAGACGAATACAAATAAAAAGCCAGTTCTTCATTTTTTTTTTTTTATAATTTTATCCATTTAGACTGCTTCTCGACTGTGTTTGTGAATATATTTTACTTTCCCCTAAGGCTGGAAGGTACCTACTTTTCAGAATTTTCTGACCCCCTTTTCAGGACGAGTGAAAAAACTGGAGGCAGTGAAACACGGAGGCAGGAAATTGCGGAGGAGGAGATGAAGCGAAAAAGAGGGAGAGGCAGGATGATAGGAGAAGAGGGAGAGATGAAGCTAGGTAAGAAGGTAAATGTAAAACAAGAAGAGGGAAGGGGGGGTGGGGGCGCGCAGAAGTAGATGAAGAGGAGGGAAGGAAGGCATTATGTAAAACAAATTCCCTGCATTATTTGTTGCCATTATGTCCAATTGGTTACAAGGATACCCTCATTCTGCTGTGCTTGTTTTAACCACCTCTCCCCCATCTCTTTTTTCCTCTCCCACGCCCTTTCTCCTTGAATAATTGATCAGTACGTTTTCTCTCCCAGGCAGACACACTGAAACAACTGCCTCCATCTCAAAAGCCAATCAGCTCTGAGATGCCAGTGGGGAGACTGACAATAGAGAATTCACGCTGAGACAAGGACTTTGTGTCTAAAGCAGATGGAAAATGTAAAAGACCACTGCCTCTTCTTACAGCAAGCATACAGCCTTATGAAACACTTTGACTTCTTGACAAATCTGTATTTATTCAGCGTGCCCTTAATGTCACACTTTATATTCCTGTCTTTGTAGTTAATGTGTGTGAAATAAAGGTCCTTTCAATTCACTGAAAAGCAATATGATGCTTCCTTTCATTTAGAAAAATAAATATTTGCATGCTGGCAATTGTGTGTTCCATAAAAAAAGGTTTTGCTTATTCCCCCCTTGCCATATTTTCTTTCTCCGCATGTAAAATGGCACAGATAGATTAAACTCGAGGAACATAGAATAGGGAGGGTGGGTAAGAGGGAGAAGGGATAAGTGAGCAAAGGGGATGTATCTTCCATGGATCTGGATCTGAGTAATCCACTTTCCCTCTCAATTGGCTCAGCAGGGCTCCGAGGTCATCAGTCCAGACCAAGCAGCTCGTAATGATGTCTGGCCTCTGATGGAGTGAGGTTTATTGAGAAAAGGCTAATGTATTGAGATAGCATATTACATGCAAAAAAGGTTCTCTAAACAATATATTCTGTTGCAAATGTTTACATTGTGAGTTTACAAGCGCTGCAGGCACTCGTCCATAACCTGTCATGTTTTCTAAATTGGAGAAGTGCAGACTATTGAATGAATGTCAACATTATACATTACATTATATCTTATTTACTACCCTAATGCAGGAAAATTAGCAGAAAGTGTTTGATGAATAAAGCATTATTTACTGGAATTGAGCTGTCTTGACATGTTTTAATTGAGCCGTAAGATCAATTATACTCAATGTTTTGAACCCCGCATCACTCTGTTCTTTCCTTTGACTCTCAGTTTCTGCAATTAAAGATCAACACAAACAGATAAACACTTCAGTGCTTTCAGCAGTCACCATAAATTTTTAATCTTAAATTCTTGCACATTCACCCGATCACAATACCAACAGGCAACTTCTCTGCACTGCAGTTTTATGTGTATTTGTGCATCTACTTGCATGTTGTTGTTTTTCACTTCTTTAGTTGCCACAAAACAACTGACAACTTGCATTTTTCTGGTATATTAAGATATTTGTCTTTTTAAGGTAAGCTGTTTGCTCGGGACCTAAAAATAAATGCTGTAGATGACTCAGGAGCAAATGTGATCCCCTCATTTTTGGAGATAAAACTGCAGCACAAGGAAGGAATTTGTTTTCTGTGTCATTCAAAATGAGGTTGCAGTGTGGCTCTGCGGCTGATATCTTAATAATAGGGGTGAAAATTAATGTACTGTTGTAAGAGAGATGACACATTTAATTACAAGTTTTCTCTGGATGAGATTTGAAGAGAGTTTTGTAAATATTTTTGTGACACAGCAGTGATCTTTCCTTTCTTTCCCTTTGCCTCATAGCTAGATACTATTAGCTGACCTGCCAGGTGACACGGCTAGTTAGTGGGTCACGTCAAATCACAAAGACATTAGCTCCT
Source organism: Nibea coibor (assembly GCA_023373845.1). Taxonomy (NCBI): domain Eukaryota; kingdom Metazoa; phylum Chordata; class Actinopteri; family Sciaenidae; genus Nibea; species Nibea coibor. Next base: position 11,031,814 of record CM041738.1, read on the forward strand.
GGGTGAGCTGTCTCTCTAAAAATGTGTTGAGTTTGTGAAGGAGATAAAGATTGCCTTGTCACCCATATAGCCCCAGCAGCCCTCTGTGCCCCGGGCTCTGAGTCTGGCACTTACAGGGAAGCCTCTGTATGGGACTGATGCACAATGAGTCCTTTCAACCAAGGCTAAACTGCAGTGGACTTTGAGAATGTGAGACCAGAATACCTAAAATACACAGTGATTAGTGGGTTTAAAGTTCAGAGATGATCATCCTGCACTCCACTGGAGGAGGATGTAGATAGTCCAGAATTATATGTTGAAATATGTGTAATGCATTAAAGCTAAGCTATGATACTCATTATGTGTTGCTATATTTTACTGCAGGTCGATTCAGTAGTGACGGTCGCTGATAAGATTCTCTTGAACAGAAGCAGCATATCCATTCCCCTCCTTATTTAACATTCCACATCTCCCTCTTTGTTGGAGACAATTGCTATTGATCAGTTACCCTAGTGAAGGCATTTCCAGGTGTAATTAGACTGGAGCTCCTCTTTATCGCCAATGAATATTCATCACTGTTTCACATTCTCAGTACCGCCCTCCCTTCACCCCTTTTCTGGGGTAACTTACGTCTCTTCTCAGTGATGTGCAGCAGGCTAGCAGTGTGCAGAGACAGGCCGCTCTCCTCATCCTCCTCCCCCCCTGCTGGGTGATGGAACAACTCCTTGGATAGGTCACCTGAGCTGGAAGGCTTCAGCAGCTTCTGGATGTCTTTATTGGGGTCTGTCGGCACACACAGACACAGAGACTGTGAGGAAGCGAAGAGAATATAGACAGAGATATTTGTTGATTTGATTCGAGCATGTTGGCTACGCACCCACACCACACAATATCACAATTAAGTAAACTAGTAAAACATTAAAATGGACATTATAACAGAAAGAAAAATAAGTGTATGGAGCAACATTTTGTAAAAGTGAGTATGAATCAGTATGCCTTTTTATATGACAACATGCAGAGTTGATGGAAAGTGTGGGAGTACAGCAGCTTCCTGATTGGCCTCACCAGATGGCTGCTGATGCCATTTCTACTCACAGTATGTTTCTAGACAGTTGAATTTCTCATTTCAGATGAAAAGTGTATTACAGCCAAGGCCAAACCAGAAAATGATGGATTCTGATTTCACCCAGCGAAGCTGAGCATTCACTGCTCTGCTATTGATTGATTTTCCCAGCGAAGAGCTGCTTAGAAGACTATAGCATTACCTCTACTGATATAATGAAATGTTTGTTCAATATTTAGACTGTCCACACGCAGCTTTGGTTTCCTTTTATATCACCCTCTTCAGCAAACACACAGAAATCATGCTGGATTACTATCCCTGATCTTTCTGCATTAGGCCAGTTTATCATCCATCCATCCAAGCTCTAATTTTATCCATTAACCCTAAAATCAGCTTTCCCCACCCTCTGGGAAGTATCATTAGAGAAGCTCAGTGGATTCCTAAAAAAAAAAAAAAGAGATATTTGTGTTCTAAAAGGAAATATGGCATACAGTATACATAGTTACAGTCAAGAAAAAAACACCTGTTTTAGATGCTCATTCTGTCCAAAACATAAAAACAATAAACCAAAATCTAAGATCACCTGTTCTGCTGTTCTAACACAGAGTATTACATGTCTTCAGCTTTCATATACACCTAAATGTTTAGTATTTTGGCTTGAGTCTGGTTGTTAGGATGTTATCTGCGACACAAGGAAAGAGCTCTCAAGAAAGTGACAGTATTATCCGCATGTAAAGGAGGACATGTTTACACAGATGGCCCCACAGATCTCACCACCACCTGCTGGACCTGCTGCGAAGAAACCAGAGTAAATAACAAGAATATTAGTTACTGCTGGTGAAAGGAAGCCAGCAATCAGAAATGTGGTCGTCATGCAATGGCTGACCCCGTCTTGAGCTGTCAGGCGTGACTGTCTGTGGATCAGCTCACCCGAGACAGACAGGCAGACAGATGGAGAGAGAGGGAGAGAGGGAGGGTAAGAATGATGTAATGTACGGTTGCCAAAAGTTGAATCATACTCAGTGTCCCGGTTCAATAAATCAATCACTGTTTGTAGCGCAGACAGGAGGAATTAACACCACAACACATAGGTCATTTCGCTTGCTGATTGCTCCATCTTCTGTACTTGAATGTGTTTTTTTTTTCAAATATACTCTGCAATGAGCATTTCTAAATAAATAGCCAAATTACTGTGCACAAGGGTTTATGGACTTGTATTGTTTCTGGTGAATAATATAATAATTCTAATCCTCTCAATGTCTTAATCTACTACTAAGTTCTCTATTCATAGTGGCAAACACTGCTGTTAAGTAGTCACACTTCGTGACCCTGTCCTGTGGTACATCATCGTAATGATGTTCACTCTAATTCAATCTCACCATAATGAACAAATTATACCCCAATCTGTCATGGGCAGGTTATCCTGGCTGTCAGCGTGCACATTTGCTCAGACACTCTATGCAAACAGTTATAAGTGGAACAAAGCCAAGGCAGGTAAAAAGCACCCGCTGTTAAATAAATATACCCTTACTGAGAGTACCTGCTAAAATTGCAACTTGTAATGGCTGCAGAGACACTGTTTTAGCCAAAGTAACAAAGCAACATTTTAATAGTGTCTGAAAACACGCTGTAGGCTCAGAGGCAGTGAGTGTAATATACTGACAAATTAACTAGACTGCTGTTGCTTCGCCTCACTTTGTACATTATGAGCATATCTTTTTATTTATCAAAGCTAATGTTATAACCTACAGTCATTTAAGACTTATATACCTCATATTACTTCCTCTTTGCCTCCACTGTATATAAACACAGTTATCAGCCCTTTGATTGTATAGATGTTACAGTGCATTCAGGGCATTGTGCACTGCTACCACACAGCACAGGCTTCTCTGGTGGCCTTTACACAAAGACCATATGCATTCACTATTGTACTGCAATTAGTATTTCATCAGACCAGCTTTTGTGTGGTTGACCCACAGACTGTGGATATAAAAAGACCTGTACTGTAAGGCAATACATTAAAGATGAAGCTGGAATGTAGAAATGGACCCTCCACAACTGGATCTGAAGTGAGCAAAATGATCAAAGATAGAGGAACCGATGTCCTGCTATATTCAAATCCATCAGTGACTAACTCTTGACTGGTAGTGAAAAATGTAGTGACTCTGACAATTTTAGTCCCACATTTATACATGCAATTACAAACAACGGAACATGCTATTTTAAGAAAGACACTATTCGGAGAACAAGTCAATCAAAAGACAAAGACACTCTGCAACAACCAAGCTTGTGTAAATCTTTTACAGAGACAAAAGAAAGAACAGAAAATGGCTCTTACCTGGGCTCCCTGCCCCTCCCTGTGCCTCCATGCAGCTCAGCCGAGAGTGTCCTGCTGTTCACACCAGCATCGGAGACAAACAGGGAGGGAAGAAGGGAGAAACAAGGGGAGAGTGGTATGTCTGTGTGTGTGTGTGCCTGTGCGTGCGTGTGTGTGTGTGTGTGTATATGAAAGAGAGTAGGGCGGGATGGGTAGCAGAGCGGGACCTCAGCTCGCCGAAAAGACTCTGCTCCTCCTCCTCCTCCTCCTTTTTTTGTCCTCCCTTGTTCTAGATTTCCCAAACAGGTGATGTTGATTCCTCCTCCTGCTCAGTCCACCTGCCCCGCTTTGCCCCCACAGCTGTCTGTCTGAGTGCTGCACTGCCTCACAGAACGAGTCCACCACAGAGAGGGAGGTCTGGGAACAGCGACATCACTGCAAATTTCTAAGCCTCTTAGTTTAGTAAACGCAGCATTGTGAGGCTTGGCTTGCTATGTACAGAATACACAGAGAGGGATCCAGGCTGAAAGAGGGAGAGAGAGAGTGAGAGAGAAAGGGAGGGAGGGCTGTGCTGGCAGCCTGCCCAGACTAAGAGAGAGAGACAGAGAGAGAGAGAGAGAGAGCGAATGGGGTGTCACAGGGGTTTATAGACCACTGGAGGGGGTAAATGTGTGCCTGTGTGTGAATGAGTATCCCCATGTGTATGTGTATGAATGTGACAAAACAATTAGTTAATATACTTGAAGTTAAACCTGATGATAACAAATACACAGCTCAGGGAGGACGTCATTAAAAGACAATGAGGCAATCAGACCCAGTTTAAGAACATTTCTGTGTGCAATTTTGAAAAGTCATAGCGAATAATAATTACACTTGTCCGTGATGGAAATCTGAATCCCACCAAAAGCAGGAAATGGTGTTCCTTTCTGCTGAGGGGGGATCTGTTGGTAGAGTCCGCCCTCTACTGGTGGGAGCTTACTCTTCCAGGCAATCGTGTAATTATATTGTGCCAGAAAACCTTCAGAGACCAAGAACACTCCACGAGTGTGCCTGGAGTCTATGGCAAGATGCAGCGCAAAAAAACCAAAGAAGAATTTAGACTCCTTTCTAGTCAGAAAACATTATTAGCTGTCTCAAAATAAAAGCTATATATGAGTGGTTCCCAACCATATTATATGCAATGCATAACAGTTACAATACAGAACAACTGCTGTATATACATGTATCACTGCATTAGGTTTGTGTGAAACAAGTGGATGCAAATTATTTCCTGTGAATATTACATCAGAGATTAGTTTTTGCCTTGAGCTTGACCATTGTTGTTTTACTGCTTTGGTTGTTAACTGTCCACTTATCTAATGCAGGACAAGGCTGCAGAGTGAAAGCTCTGAGAATATATGTTTTTTTTTTACTTTGTAAAACCTTTAATTACATTTTACTATCGTAAATAATAATCTAGACTCTGAAGATGTGGAGTTACAGAGATTGGATGGATGGAAATAATAATCTAAACTTAAAAATAACTTTTTCATTCAATGTTCTTGACAGATATGAACGAAATGCTATGATATAGGCCCACTATAGACACATCTTTAAAGTTTTCTTAAACCCCCTAAAATCTAACCGCCCTATCAACTATAAACTGTCAGAGACTTTGAGAAAGACACTCCAGGGAACACAGCAGTTGAACTTGTTTACCCCTGAGTGCTGCATAATCGCCTTGGCCACCAAATTTTTGTTTATACTCTCTTGCACAGAAGTGGCATGTGAAAAAAACTTTTCCACAATGACGACATCTGTGGGGTTTTTTTTCTGTGGCGGGTCCTGACAACAATGTACTGCCATAAATACCCATAGTGCCCAGGAGATGAATTGTGCTGACATGTGATTTTCTGACTATTCCTCTAGTCTAAAGAGTTAAGTTAACATTTTTTTTGTCTCAATAACTATTAGATGAAATGGCACATAATTTAAGACATCCATGTGTAATCACAAAACGTTTAAATTAACACCACCAGCTTAACATATTAATAACAAGTACCTGATAAAATAATGGCATTGTTGGCAATACTTTGTGTTTATTGCTCATTTGTAAATGTTAGCATGCTAACATGGCAAGCTAAAATGGTGATCATGGTAAACATTAGAGCTCCTTAACATCAGAATGTTAACATTGTCAGGTAGACATAAATGCTTACTCAATTAAGGCTTCAGAAAATGCCCCACAATATACCGTATATCTTACTGCCATTTAATTACATTTATATTATTGCACATTTGCAGACTGTAATGTAAAGTGTTATTCATATGTCACATTAGAATATCATGCAGAAGCAATGATTCCCTCATGTACTGTCCTATGCATTTTATAATTTGATTGAAGATCTCTACAAGCCCTTTTTACAGAACACGTCACAGCAGGAAAAACACGAGTGTAAATGATAAAATACACAATGGTAGAAATCCATTTCATGTCATTAAGACTGCAAAGCACTTTCCTTAAGTTTGTGAAATTTAACTAAAAGCTATAATGACATGTGTTTTTGTAAGTGCTAGATTGCGTGGTGTATATAACTTAAATTTAATGAGTTAAATACAGATGCGACAGTTATGTATTAAAGTGTTATTGTCACAAAGATCCTTATAAGTTCATAAGTATAATGGTTTTTCCTCTTCATATCCTCCCTTCGGATAGCTCCTTGTATAGAAGAGTGCTCACCGGCAGAGGAGCACTCTCTTCATTTTCTCAATACCAGGAGAAGACTGTCAAACAGTACTTGTTCTCCAAGCCTTCTGTCTTCACTGGGATATTTCAGCCCATCTGCAACTACTTCAAAACCGCCACAAACACAACCATCCACTAGAATTTCACTGAAAAGTCCTGACCAGTACAGTTGCGAAAAACATGACTCAAGCACCGTGAGGTATGCCGAGGTTTAATGTGGTGAATTCAGGGGGGCAAAGTACACTGTGTAAAGATTGGTTTCTTTCATGGGACTTTTGGAATGCAGTATTCAGATTACACACACGTCATGATGTAAATACTGATCATAAATACCTGCAGACTGCCTGAAAACTTCAGGTGAAGCTGGAGATCATGGAGGTCTAAGAAGATGGCGGCCATGATACTTTTATAATATTTCTGTGCAGTTCAGTAACTGGGCTGAACAGCACACAATGTCTAAATGCCTGCAGGTGGTGCTCCAGTTTAACTGAGTTACAGTAAAAATTAAGAAACTGTGGTGGTGTAATGTAGATGAAGAGAGAAGAAGAGATAGGCACGTGTGTGAATGAGAATATATCGTAGGGAGCCTGATAAATAGAAAATATCTTAAGTCTAATAAAAAACTGAGCAAACAAAACCAGCCCTTGGATAACATTGTTTCAACAGAGGCACAGTGCAGCTGCTTTGGCCTTTGAGATGCATTATGATGTTTTCAACCAATGTGCTCCTTTCTCCTCCAGTTTCATTTGTCAAACTGACACCTTTAAACAAAAGGACCACACAAGCGTGGTATTGAACACATCTGGTGATGGAATTTTTAAATTCTAGTTTCTAAATTTCCATCCACCCATTTTCCATAACAGCTTATCCTTATCAAGGTTGCAGGGAAGTGGAGCTGCTCCCAGCTGACATTGGGCAAAAGGGGGGATACATTCTGGACAAGTCACCAGTTCATCACAGGCCAGTTTCTTAGGTAATAAATAAATATGTTTACTGGTAGTTGAGGTTGTGTCCTTGAGGTGATACATCTCAATATTAAATATGTGCAGGAAAAACAAAGGACTTTAATAGTTGGGCATCCACGGTGAAAAGCTTTTGAGCAGCATGCACGTCTTCATTAAATTTTCAGACCACACTTTACAGGAATGCCTAAATCTTCTCCAATGGTGCTCCCCAGGGCCTGGGCCTGTTTCCCTTCATTTTACTATTAGATCACTTTGCTGTCATCACATCCCACAGATTCTCTCCTCTTCACACTAAGCATGTGGCCCCACTTTTAATACATGACATCAGATTGCATTCCAGGTTTGATAGCCTGATTTTTCTGCACACACATTTACATAATGACTCATTTTTTTACGCCTCTTGTAAGACATCACTGTCATTGGACTGTCAACCGCAACATCATCCTGCTGGTTCGTACTCCACAACACCAGGAACGCTGCCCATCCTCCTCTTACCGTCTCTGTTCTGGATTCCCGCAAATCCGATTAGCTGGATTTCTCAAGTATTTACATCAACCTTCTCAAGAATGCACCATCATAGCTAGCTGTCTGGGTCTGCCTAAATGAATCAGACTTTTCACATTAATGTGGTTTTTAATCAGTTTGATCAGCACAAGATATAACTTATAGACCAGCTTCAAGAGACTCTCCTATGATTGTGCTTTGTGCTTTTGCAGGTTCTATGCAACTTAAGATAGTGATGTGAACCCATGACTTCAAAGTGTGCAGAGCCACCCCAAACAAGCATTCAGATCATTTATTTAAGTAGATTTCAAACATGCTGCAAGTAAAGGTTTGGCATTAAACATTTTATATTTAAAGTAGGATTGTTTTTGCAGCAAAGTATCTAAAGTGAGTCTGCTCATTCTGAAGATAGGTTACAATAAGTTCTGCTGTTGGGAAAGCAAATAATCATATTTTTACCAGTAGGATTTTTTGGCAGGAGGCATCCATTTTAGCTCTTTTCAGCTCTAACTTTTTAAATCCTGTTAGGTGCCATTTTGTTTGTTTTCATCTTTCACACTGTTTTACACAAATGCTAAACAGATAAACGAAGTACAGAAGGAGCAGTAAAGTATAAACATACTCACATAAACCCTCACGTAAAGGTATTTTCAGATTTGAATAGTGTTTTCGGCGCTTCCGCTTTCTCGTTTGGTAAAGCTTGTCCTTCCTGTGTCGCCGTAGAAATGATAAACACTGACAAGCAGCTGTTCCTCCAGTATTATGTTACAGACTTCACGTGTAAGACTTTACTGCGTGTGGTGTAGCCGTGTGTTGTAGAAGAGACTTATTTCAATCACCACAATAATGGAGCCCGTAATATTAACGAAGCCTGGTGGGTGAAATATCCGTGACTCTCGCTTTGTCGTGTAAAATGAATGTCGATGTGCGCAGCGGTCGTTTGGCTAACGCTGCTTCGCCTCGCTGTTTTCTGTTTTCTCTTCAGGAGCGTCCAAATGGGACATTCGTCAGAAAGTTTGGGACTACATCGAGGAAAACAACCTGGCAAACTTCCCAAGGCCTGTTCACAACAGGATCCCAAATTTCAAGGCAGGTTAAACACTGAAAGAGAAGATCAGGGGCAACACAGTGTTGCTATTTGTGACCTAAATAAAATAAAATACACCTGTGATTGAACTGCTAACTCAGACTTACAGTGTCGGCTCTGAGCAGCTATCTGCTGTTTCACCCCTTTTTCACCCCAAGTTTTATTGATGCAGTGTACAGTAGTATACACACTGTTAACATGGGAGCCACGTGTACACAGTGAAAGACAATGAAAGTGGTCTGTGTTACAAATATGAGTGCAAGGAAGATGATAAAGCAGACTGATTACAATAAGACAAACTAGGAGAATAGACTTGAAGAACAATAAGTAAACAAAATATCTATTGTTGTACAGTGCTCGGTTTTATAATTCAAATTTTTCGAACAAATCTTCTGCTAAATGGCATGTTAAATTAACACAGTAAACAAGTGATAGTCTAACTAATGGAGGTGGCAGCCTACACACATAAAATATGTAGATAGATGTTTAAGGAGGTGAATGCCCATATAAGTAAAATCACTGCTACAATGACACCAGGGTATCCAGTTTGCACAGCAGCTCTTGACTGACGTTTCTGCATGATTAATGGGTGTCCTGTCCTGTCCTGTGCATCTCTGCATCTGTTTTACTGCGTGCTCACCGGCCAGGGTGCAAATCAAGCATGCAACAGGCTTACAGACCTGCAGGATTTCACGTCCAGCCAGACAGTCAAAGTAAACCCAGACAGACCCCAGCAGCAGGCACGCTTTGTCACTCTTGAAGTAAGTTGACCTGTTAAAAAAAAAACAAACCTATCATCGGTCCTTATGCCCTCCTTTCCTCTCAACCAGGGTGCTTTCACAGCCTGTGCCAAGGTGTCTCAGCTGGAGGCGTTCACCCAGACAGCTGAGGTGAAGGTGGATCCTGACAAACCTCTGGAGGGTGCACGGCTGGCAGTGCTACAGGTAGCACTGCACTGTGGGAAAGAAACACCAAGAACCAGAGTGCCTCAGGCTATGCTACAGAAATATATTTGCACTCTGTTTAGTCATCATGTCAATTTGACCTATATGTATGAGTTTGAACTAGAAATGCAGAAGAATCATTCAAGAAGGGTTACAGATCCTCTTTTAGACTGCAGAACTTGCTACATAAGATTGTACAGTATGTCACTGAATTTCTTCCACTCCAGTAATAAGCTGCAATAATGTTAAATAACTGAAAATAATGTGGTAGTGTGGTGGCTAATGTTTGTGGTTATTTTCACAGGCGCGGAAAACCTTATTGGTCCCAACTCCTCGCCTTCGCACCGGCCTTTTCAATAATATTACTCCTCCGCAGGGGGCCAGCAAAGAACAGCTGCGCATATGTTCCTCCTCTCAGGTTTCAACTGGCTAATTTTACTTTACTCATTCATATTTTTACCCATAAACCCTCAGTATCTCACCTATTCCTATTTTTTTATTCTCTTCCTGTCTTCTGAACCTCTTCTTTAAGGGTGTGAAAGACTTCAGTGTGCCCGTTGGCCTGGATACGAAGGTGAAGGTAGACCTGGTGGTGGTCGGCTCTGTGGCAGTGTCAGAGAAAGGTAACGGTTAAACGACATCTCCAGCAACGATTCTCCACGTCACCATACTGATCCAATTGAATACAGGAAGCCTGAAGATGCTGCAAATTTCCCCCACAAACAGATGATCAATTAGTGAACAGCATTAAGTTAATTAGTCATTTTACTTAAAGATGTTTTCAAATATGCTAGATTAACAGTGAACTGTAAGCCCAAGACCAATTTCACTGTACAGTCAGCAAATTATATCAATTCTAATAAAAAAAACACATTCCTCACCCGTAAATAAACAATAATTAAAGCCGTGTGTGGCCCCTGATGTTTCTGATTACAAACAAACTGATTACAAACTGATACTTTTTTTTTTAACAAACCCTCTAGGACTATGAACGGCAGAACCATCAGCATGTTAATCTATGCTATACTTATGTAGTGTGCAGTGTAATGAACGTCACAGCATTATTTGACTCAGGCTGCTCTTAGACAGCCTGAGTAATTTTAGAAATTATATCCTTTAAAGGTTGTTAATTACACTGTGGGAAATGACTGAAAGGACCCATCATGTGACAAAGGTCATATTATGTGTTTCTAGCCCACTGAGGCACCAGCACACCCTGTCAGTGAGATCTGAAGAGGAACAGACATGAGAATGGGGGCAGATGTACATAATCAGATCCATTTCGCTCCTTGTGGGTTCTGCTGTGTTCTACCCTCCATGTAAATTGTCTCATCACTCACAATGCATTTTGATCCTCATTTTCAAAATGCCTGAGATAGCCGATGCAGCGCTGCGGTGAAGCAGACATGTTTACTAAAATGCATACATTTCCAAATGGCTCCAAGTGTACAGCGCCACATGGTTCTCATAAAGCGTTCTGTTGCACAGGGTTCATCCATGTTCCCATCAGCCTACATTTAATTAAGTTATTTTTATGATCTGAAAATGTTGCTACAGCCGCCCTCAACATGTATTTCAGTGTGTTGTAATTCAGTGCAGTTTTCAGATTAAAATCCTCTGTTTTTGGAGTATTTTTTAAAAATGCTGAATGTGATACAGATGCTGATTATTTCTGGGATCTGTGATATAATCCAAGCAAGAAAATGCCACATCAAAGGCTGAGTGTGGACTGTTATTCTCTGTGTCACATAATTCAAAACCTTCCTGTTAAAAATGTTCCTCTGTCTTTTGTCTTCTACTGCAGGCTTTCGGATCGGGAAAGGAGAGGGCTATGCTGACATGGAGTATGGCATGATGGCCTCCATGGGAGCTGTGGATGACTCTACTGTGGTGGTTACCATTGTGCATGACTGCCAGGTTAGATTACTTAGTCTATCATCACCTGATTATTTCTTTCAGTTTGTCTAGATGTCTACATGTGAAATTATATATATTATTTAATTAAAGCCATCTGACCTGAAAAACCTGATGAACTCCATAGCATTGCACACGTTGCTAGTCAGTTTATCAGTCTGTTGTACAGTGTGTGAAATGTCAAAAATAACACCTGACCCTGAAATCCTGGTCTTCAACTTACTTCTGTGAATAGACTCATATTTTGGAAGTGATCACTTCAAATTAAAAAATATGATTCAAACAAATAATTTCCTCCTGTTAATTCTTAAAATGATCGTAAATGTGTCTGGACCTCTTGTTTTGATGCTAATTGGGGTATTTGTGCTTTCAGGTTGTGGATATTCCAGAGGAGCTAATAGAAAAGCATGACCTGACCGTGGACTACATCCTCACACCCACCAGAGTTATAAAAACAAATTGCCAGCGCCCAAAGCCACAGGGAATCATCTGGACTAAGGTAAATTAAAATAACTTTTCTGTGCTGTGTCATACAGTATGGCAACTTTGGTTCTAGGTGCATCAAGAAAAAGAAGGAACCGATAGGAAACATTAATACATTTCAATTTCAATAATGGCTTTATTAAAAACAGCCCATCAGTGATTCATTCCTTGTGTAATGTTTAAATCTTAAAACGGATCAGTCGTATGTATCGTGTAAATTTAATGAGAAACAGTATGGAGGCCTGGGGGTCTTCCACAAACTGTCCCCTGTTGATAAGATAAAGACGATGTAAAAATAAGATAATCTTTACAGAATCAGCTTGTGTTATTTTATTGTAAGCGTTATCTCTCGTCTATCAGGCAGTATGTATAAAATTCAACATAAATAACAATAAAACAAAAGTTCTTCCAACTAAAATAAAGTGTTTTGCAAACAGCGGATCATTTTGTTTAAGTGTATATGTTATAGGGCCGCTGTCTTCGTGGCACAGATGCTGTATAAACTTAATTTGCTGAGCACCCAACAAAATGATTGGCCTCTATGTGTAGGGACAGCGCCCTCTAGTGGGCATGTAATGACACTACACCTTATGAGGACTCATGCTTGCTTTTCTGTCTATTTCTCTGTGCTGTAATAATTGTCACAGTGTCACTCTTTTCTTCTTGATTTTTATTTTCTCTTATTCAGTAATAACACACAGTGTATGTGTTTCGCAGTATATACTATAACAAGCAGCTATATAAAAACGTCAACATTTCTTCTTCTTCTTCTTCTTATCTCAACACGTGTCTGGACCTTTAAACTGTTTCTGATTTACCGACGCTGGCAGAGAGAGATGTTGTTTTTTTCCACATGATAATTTGACTTTAATTAGATGTGATGGGGGCATTATTCTTAACATGTGGAGACTTTTTGTGTAACCTCTGGGTTCCTTAAGACACACTTGTAAGTAAACAGGACCCAGTGACCTCACTGGCAGGAAGGCCATGTCTGATCATCAAAGGCTCCTCTGCCCAGCCAGCTTGGCTCTGCAGGGGCAGGGGAATGACGGGTCAAACAGGCCAGTGTAAAAACAATAGCCCCGTATATCCTTTACAGGACTGGTCTGCATCAAAGGCTGCCAAGACACTTAAAGGCCCAACAAATCAAGATAGCAGTCTTTATTTTTAACTGCTCGGGAAGCGAAATGTCCTGCTTCTATAAAGATAGTCATTACTGTAGCGTGTGCTGGGAGCAGGATGGAATAATACCAAGTCATTTGTCAGCTTTCGCTTTATTAATTGAGCTCTCCATAGGCATGGTGATTTGGCTCAGAGCAGGGCTATATTTTAGCTGTGTGTGACACCCCCACCCCTTTCAGTCTTGCTAAGCCTGACCAGTTTTGTGTCTTCAGCTGGACACTGAAAAGCTGGAGAGGATCCCCATCCTGAAGAAGCTGCGTGCTCTGGAGGAACAGGCTGGAAAGGATGTAACACTGGGGGCGGTGCCTCTTGCAGCAGAGCCCGGTCTGCAGATCACGCAGCCCAGAAGGCAAACCAGACGGAGGCCAAGGCAGAACACGCAGCAGGATGCTGAGGGAGAAACCAAACAGGAGAAAGGAGCAGTGTCAGAACCAAAAGCCAGACAGCGCCCAGCTAGAGTCAGGAAAGAAAGCAGAGGAGATGGCAGGGGAGGTACAGAGGGAGAAATCAGTGAGAGAGGAAAGGGAAGAAGAGGAGGGAACATGAAGGAGAAGGGCTCAGAGGAGGGTGGAAGTGAAGTCATGTCTCAACGTAAGCTCCCTCCAAGTGTGACCACAGTTTACCTGGGAGGTATCCCTGCTGGGCTGCGTGTTAGCGAGCTGAAAACTGCCCTCAGGGAGAGAGAGGCCGCCCCACTCAGGCTCACCTGGCAGGGAGCACAACACAGGGCCTTCCTAGACTACAGCGACCTTCAGGCTGCAGAGCTGGCTCTGGAGGCGCTGCAGGATCTCACTCTGAATGGTCACAGTCTGCAGGCTGAGTTGGCTAAGAGCCAGCGGGGAAGCAAGAGACCAGGACAGTCCAATAGGAGACCAAGACCATCAGCTCCAAAAACCAAACCAGCACCAGATACTAAAGGTGACATCGATGAAATGACAGAGAAGTAACAGCAGCAGGCAATCCTCTAAATGACTTTAAATGCCTTAAAGAGTGTTTAGTTTGTTATTTAATATTTTGGGATTTATTGCAAGTTGACCTCAGTAATATAAACCTCTTAGACATCTAAAGTGACTGCTAAGGCTAATGAGCTTAACAGAATATTTCACTTATGCAATGGCTGAATTCCAGTACCATGAAACATTTCACTAGAAATGTGATTGGTAGAACCACGTCTATGTGCCTTGTTTATTTAAACACACACCTGCTATGTGTCCCAAGAGCCTTCATTGCTTGAAGGCGTTCCCTTTTGAGTAATTCTTTTGAGATACATGAGGTCTTTTGTTAAGTGAGTGTTGAATTAATTTTAAAATTTGAAGTGTTAAGTACATTTTATTTCCAAAACCAGCTATCAGTATTACCTCCTCCAAGACAGTTGTTTTCAAATCTACTTGTCTTTTTTTTTGGTTATCTCTAAGCTAAGGCCTTGGGCCAAAGAAGAACTGGTTAGTTTTTGTTACAGAGAGCGCCACCATGTGGCCATTTAATCAATTCATGCAATCCTGATGAGTCCTGAGCCACGAGTAGAAGTGAAATCATCCGTCCCTCTTTCTCACATTCATATAACCCATATAAACCACACCCGTGTCTCACCACTCCACAAATTTCATCCAGTCTTCACAAAATCTACAACGCTTGACTTAAACACATTTTTTTCTATTCCTCCTTCAAATCGTCAAATGTGGTCCATTTGACATAAATTGTCTTGAGTTTTGAACATCTTGTGCAAATACAACCAAATTTAGAAGTCATGAACATACGAGAAATTGTTTGGCCATTTTTCTTACAGTCTATAGTGATATAAAAACATTTAATAGCCATAATTTAGCGGCGATGGCTCTGACTCAGTTGCCCTCAACAGAACCCGTGGGTGAAGTTATTTTCTAGAAATGAACAAGAGTTTGTATCAGTATATTTTGACTAAGGTGTGGATCTAGATGCAGCCTGTAAACATCGGTTTTCTTTAAAAAATAACACATTTAGAGGTCAGTGACCTTGTTGGAGCAATGATTTTTGATTTTTTTGTTTCTTAGGTTTTCTTCAAAATATTTTGGAAATAGACATTGTACATTTAAGCAGTGATATTTATACCTTTTTAAACAATAACATATCCATGGTATTCTGTCCTGGTTAGGTCAGTTTGAATATGAAGGCAGCCTCAACACTTAGATAAGAATATGCTACCATACCAGGATGAACTGTTGCAGTGTTAGTGCATTTGTTTGTAACAAATTATGACATCCTCTACTAAAACGTTTGACTGTACTGTTTCTGGTTTAGTGTCTTTTTTTTTTTTAAACTGTTGAACATCTTAATTTGATCTTGAGAAATATTTGAGAAATTATGCATCTGCACGTTGGTTTGCAGCATTTAAGAAATGACTCTGACTGTGCTTTTTGGAGACCAAACTTGTAAGAAGAAAACAAACAAAAAAATACTGTAGTCCAGTTAAAAGTAGTCGTCCTGTTACCCCTCAAACTATCCATCGTAATAAAACTGAAGATACAGGGATTAAAGTTTAACTTTGGAATTTTGAACCACTGATTGGAGTTGACAGAACTCAGAAGGCTGGTGGGTCACACACAAATACAGCAGCGATTGGCTTATATACCCCGTTAGTGTTTCTTGATAGATAACACATCATTTAGGGTGAAAATTCATTGTTGCTTTGTTTTGAATATTTTTCAAACGGAGTAAAAAAAAAAAAAAGAGCTCACACTGTAATCATCCCATGCAGATCTAAGCACCAAACACTCTGCATCTTGTCCTCTGTAATCATTTTTTCTGTGATTCTGTGCGGACTGTTACCTGCATCACTCGTTGTCATGCAGTACCAGACAAGTGTCCTGTTTTCACTGAAGTCTTGACTGTATTGAGACACAAGCACACAGTATGTCTGTCTGCACTGAGCAGGCCTCTGGCTTTTTATGGAGCTGTCATCCAGGCCTGGCGAGGGAACAGCTGTGGAGCCCCTTCTCACTCTCTGAGCCCCGCCAGAACACTGAACCTCGGCAAATGTCATCAGTTTGTTAATGCGTTGTTCCACTGCTGTTGATACCTTCTTATCCCTGTGCTCAGTGGCATGCTCATTTTCCTGGGGTTCAGTCAGTGGTCATGTTGTCAGATTTCGAAGCTACACAAGTATTAAAACACTTTTATAGCATGTTTATAGCCTGACGTACAGATGTACAAGTATGTGTGCACACACGCCTCGACAGCATCACTTCCAATGAACGAGAGGACGTCTTAAATTACAATTCAGTTACTGTATCTGCGTGTGCAGCGTACGGATGCTCATGAAATAGATTGCTCTGTACCATGTTTTTCTTCATTTGGAGCACCTATTATTAGTTTCACATCACAGACTTCATGAAGCACAAGCTTCATTTGATATCCTGAGTAGCTGGTAAAAATAACAATTATGAATTTTGCAACTGCTGTAAACAACAAAAAAAAAAAAAGGAGTTAGGAGCTTTTAGGAAAATTGGCTGGTGTGCCTTTTGCACTATAACCAGTGGCTGTAGGTATTTCCATGGTGCAATTACCCCA
The DNA here is from genome assembly GCA_023373845.1 of Nibea coibor. Classification (NCBI taxonomy): domain Eukaryota; kingdom Metazoa; phylum Chordata; class Actinopteri; family Sciaenidae; genus Nibea; species Nibea coibor. Next base: position 11,048,523 of record CM041738.1, read on the forward strand.
CTTATTCACAATCTGTGCATTTTACTTATGTGCCTCCATAATACATTTTGATGTTCCCATTTCCTTAATATTTAAGAAGTAAAGAGTGTTTTTAAGAGAAGGAACGAAGCCAAGCACCTCTTCTTGTTTGATGTAAAATCAATTGAACCAATTTTCCCCTAAGTTAAGTAAAGTTAGATTTTTATTTTATTTTTTTTCTCAATCCCATTTTTTGTAAAGATTGTTTAAAACTTGATGGACCTTCGGCCCCTGAGCTATTCAGCAGACACACTGTTTTTTGGACAAAATGATTTTGAGGAGGAGTAATGGAGCCGCAGCTTTTTTACCCTGCAACCAAACGCGGGTGAGATTTCTGCATCTGATTTGTTCCGCCTTAATTGCTGCGTACACTCTCGTTACACAGGGGCCATCACGCGACTGACTTTTAAAACCATTTATTTAAAACCTATAATCAATTAATCATTGTTTTGTGGAAAATCAGATCTGTTAATTTAACGTCGGTTTACAATAACAGACATGTCCTGCTGCTGCCAGCTGAAAACTGACTGCTAGGCTGGTTACTTAAAATGTCAGACTTCGACCTCAGTCATGAACTGCATCTAACAAGGCACACTGTGATGTTTCTACAGCTTGTGTGGACCTTTGTGCGTATTGTGCTTCACTTTTTTTTGGCTTCATCGTCACCCAATATTTAGTAGATTGAACCCACATGGACTCAGTTTATCCTCCTTTTTACTTTGCTTGATTGATGAATTAATTGCAAGCCTATAAACTTATGTCATTCTATTGAATTTTAAATATCGCAGTGTTTCGAAAGCGGAAATTGCCTCATCGCTCATTTTTGGGTTGATTGTATAATAATGCTCGCCGACTTTAGATGTACACACATATGTTTGCAATGCAAAAAAAAAAAATCCCAAACAATTCTGGGTGTGTCATGGACTCGACATATGTCTTGTTTTTGGTGGATTTGAGCTTAAACAGCCCAAAAGATATATTTTATTTCTTACAAATGATTTGTTGTAATATAGCCTAAAGATCAGCCCCCATGGAAGGGCCAATATTCCTAACAATATATAAGTATACAGTGCTGAAAGTAATGGTCTACATATATCTAACACAAACGACATAACAGTGCTTACAATATATCCTCGAATTTCATTTTAAAACAAATAACAAGCATTTTGACAAATATTGCCAGTAAAGAATATACCTCCTTGGCCAATTCGCCTGAAATTAAAATATGTAAGTCTACAGAATAAATAAAAAAACGTTGCGCTTATAGGCTATTCAAAGTGCCTTCATCATTTTTACACAGTATATATGGACATTTATATGAACGTCCATAATTGTTCAATTTGAAATTAAATTTTGAAAGTCCAGAGGAGAGAAAAAAAAGCTTCAGTCTAATTTGTCAAAGAAAATAAAAGTAAAAACGGAGAAAAAAATGGCCGTGTGCATTTTTACATAGGCCTACATTAACAAGAAGTATAAACATGAAGAAAAGTGTGAAGTGGTAGTCATCTGCTCTGCAGGACTAAGTACCAAACAGCAGCAGGGTTTCAAACAGCTAGTCTTTCACCCCGCTGGTCGATGTTGATGGCATGACGAAGTATTTATTATTATATATTATTATTATGTGGTTGCTTTGTGATTGGCCTGTCTCCGTGTCTTTGTCGCTGGTGTGTAAAAACAGTACAGAAAAGTAGTCCGGTCTACTTGAAGCAGCGAGCGCTCTCCGGGGCCGCTGAGTCGGCTTCTCAGTGGTTATTTTTTACTCGTTTGTTCTCATTTTCAGTTCAAACTCAGCTGCGGCGCTCAAGTTTGTGACACCGTCCTCTGGGCTGCGGATTGTCCGTGCGTGGAGGCATCACATGACGCAGGGCTTGATGTCCTGGTAGGCGACCTGTTGGTGGTGGTAGTACGAGCTGCTGCTCGGTGAGTGCATCGCCGAGGACGTCATGGCGTTGAACGAGAAGACGAACTCCTTTCTGTCGCACATGCTCGGAGACTGGGAATGGTACCGAGGAATACCTGCGAAAAGGTGTGAGAGAAACCGTGAACATCTGGAATATCACATTCACTTCTAAGATTGTTGTTTGAAGCTCTGAAAATCCTTAAATATAATAATACAATAAGGAAATAATATAATAATAATAATAAGGAAACATCTGTGTTAACAATTTAGCTTCATAATAATAATAATAATAATAATAATAATAATAATAATAATAATAATACATTAAACAGGGTGCCTGTTCTCATATACACCTGTTCTGTCATATTTTTTATGATTTTTTACGATCCTGTATATATTTAAAGAAGTCTGTGGGCTGTTTAATATGTAGAGGCAGGATAAGGTTTTTCTTAACTCGAGTACATGTGTGTATTCCTCCCAGACCCGTAGTCCATTTAACAAGCACGATTAAGAATGTCAAAAGGGGGAGGCGGGCTTGCAGGGCTAATTGACAGTGGCCCTCTTGCACGCCAGTCCCGAAGGACCCAGGGCCTCGGGGCAAGGCAGGCTGCTTTAAACCGCGCTTGTTTTTTTCTGTTTTTTTCGCCCGGAGATTGGCACGACATTAACCTGTCCCGGCAGACTCTCCCTGCTCTATTTTTTTTCAAACCACTTCCAGAAAATGAAAACCCCACAATATCTGGGTTTTATTTTGGAACAATGTGTTCAGTTTAATTGGGAGCAGGGCACTGACCAAGCTTAATTTTCGTGGGAGAAAAATACCTAGTTTCTTTTAGCTGCATTGTCTTCTTTAATGGCTTTAATTTGATTCCTTCTTTATTTTTGAGATAAACATGTGTTTAGTGGCAGCAAAATAAATGTTCCAATAAAGTAATGTGAGGCTGCTCGATATTTCCACAAGGCCCGCGTTTGGCGTGAGACCATAAAAGTTTGTGAACCACCAAGCCTGACCCTAAAATATCATTTAGACCTTCTAGTAATGAAATGCTTTGGTCTTTGTGGTTGCAAACATCCCTGTATCATATTTCGTCCTTGTTCACAGGTTTTCTTTGAAAAGTAAAATAGTAGCATCAAGCTTACCTTGTAAATCTGTAGTACTGTGCCCGTTCTGGTGCAGGTACGACTGGTCTAGTGAATGTGTGGGCAAGCTTGGCTGCAGCGGGTTTGCTCCTGGATTACAAGGAGACAGAGGCTGCTGCTTTATGTAGGAGGCCCCGTTATTCAGTGAGGCCGTGGGGGCCGGAGCCCACGCCGAGGCTGAGCTCGAGTAGACCGGGTGAGGCTCCATGACTCCTCCGCTGGTGAGCAGAGGGGAGGCGGAATTATCGTGGTGGGGATAATCACTCCCAGTGGATCCTGTACAACTTCCCATGTAGGAATGTCCACTGTTGGTCGACAAGTGTGACATGGTGTGCCCGGACAGACCCATCCCCTCCATGTTACCTGCTAAGTGTCCATTCATCATCCCAATCCCGCTGTCCAGAGACAAGCTGTTGGGCGGACAGGATAGGCCCCCGCCGCTCCCCTGGAAGTTGTAGGACTCGGGGATGTGGTTGAATCCCAGGCCGTTCATCATGCTGTACATGGGCTTCAGCGCCTGGCACTTGCGCCTAAAACCCCTGGGTCTCCTTCTGAAGGAGCCTTCCTCGAACATAAACTCACTAGCAGGGTCGATAGTCCAGTAGTGGCCCTTCCCTGGCCGGCCGAGGCCCTTTGGCAGCTTTATGAAGCACTCGTTCAGGGACAAGTTATGACGCACGGAGTTCTTCCATCCCTGGTATGAGCCCCTGAAAAACGGGAAGCGGCTCTGTAAGAACTGATATATTTCACTCAGCGTCAGGCGCTTGGTTGGAGAACTCTGGATAGCCATAACTATTAAGGCTATGTAAGAGTATGGGGGCTTCTCTGGTCTGCGGATCCCTGCGTTTGTCTTTTTGGTTTTCGTAGTGGAGGAGGCGGTTTCCATCACCGCCGTCTGTCCGTGCGGCTTCTCTGGAGCAGACATCGGGCTGCTCTGAGCAGGAGTCTGCGCTGGGGGCTGCTGGACCTCTGCCGTCATTGGTTAAATTTAGTCTTCGAGTTGGAAAACGAAAATAGTTGATTTCCACCTTTCCACCTATTAACACTACAAAGTTGGAAAGTAGCTCGCTGGCATAAAGAGCCCGAAAAAATAAAAATAACAATAACCGACGGCAAACTGTAGGCAGACTTAACGCACGAGCCAAAGGCGACACTGTCTTCTTCACTCTGACTTCGTCCTTTTTGGGTTCAGTCCTGCAGCAGTCTGAAGCCTTGTACGCAGCGTCCGAAATGGGATAAGGAGCAGAACAGGAGCCGCTTTCCACTTCAGTTGGTGTGTTGTCGTGCGTCCGAGGAGCTCACTTTTTACTTATCTGTTGCCATCAGCGCATTGGAAGCTGGATGTCTTGGCCATCCTAATGTTGGGACCCGCCCAGTTCCCTCCTACTCGAGTGGTGGGCTGTAAGCATGCACATCTGCGTGCGTTCACTTTTCAGGGAAATGTTTTTTCCCCATTCCTTACATTGAAATAAGAAATATAGGCCTACTGTATCTCCAATATAGCCTGCAATAACCTATATACTATTTTTCTGATGGAGAATACTAGACGTGGCTTCAGATGCTCATAATAAAAGACACGACAGCACACAGTGATAGTAACTAGGCTGGCGTTAGATAAAGCCTTTTGATTGCTTTGTTATCTAATTATTTTATTTTGATTCTTATTTTTATTATTGAATATTGCGATAGAAACTCTCTATATTCATAAACCTGCAGTGCAGATAGCATGTCTCCATTTCAGGCCTCACAGCTGATGCACCAGCACAACAAATAGGTCATGTCTCCATTCCTATTAAACTTCTAAAATATTTTCTAAAACATTTTTAATGTATGAAAAACTTTTTAGCGGAGATCATGCCCCTTCAATTCCAAACCACCCTCCCGATTTCTGTAAAAGATAGACAGGAACATGGGCAGGATGTTTATACAGCAAAATGTAAACATTTTCCCTGGCCTTCTTTAAATAAAAAATCAAGCAAAAGCCCCGTTTAGATCAGCTAATACTCAATCTGATGCGATATGCCCGTCTGTTCGCAGCGGCCTGTGTAGATATTGGACGTTTTTATACATGAATATTGTTTGTGTAATGCAGTCATAATATTTACGCAGGGACGCAGGAGGAGTGAGGTGGAAGCTCTGCCGAACTGTGAGCACAGAAACTCGGACGGGGACATAAAGATCGACTCCTGCGGGCGGCTTAGCATCGAATGATCCAGGAATTAAGGTAAAGTGGATTTAACACTCTGCAGACAGAATACCACCAGCAGAACCGCGCTCGCTTTTGATTAGGTGCCGCATAGAACCTGTTTGTTTCATGTGACATAGTATCTTATAGAACAATTGGAAAAACAGAGCCTGAATTATGCCCTGAGCTCTGTAGAATGTTTTAGCTTTGACGCAGTTGTAATTTATTCAGAAGAAGATGCGCAGCAGCTATCAGTTTATTATCTGTGTTTCCAAAGAGGAGTAGCTTCATTTTAGTTGGTTTTATTGCCTTATGTGAGTGAGAGCTACTGAAAGAGGATCAGTCTATAACCTAAGACTGTTGACAGTAGGTTGCTTATTGTTCCCTGGAGATCCCGATTGCTGCAGCGTGCAACCTTGTGCCTCTCCGCGGTGTTCAGTTAGTTGAGCTTGTTGTGCTTCTGGTCTCTGCCGGCGTTCTAGTGGGTGCTTTTGATGACTTGGTTTCGACACAATGGAAAATAACACCGGAGAAAATAGAGGATTTTTTCCTTTTTCTTTTCTTTTTTTTACTGTTTGCCCTGTGCGTAAAACCCAGAGAGTGTTTGGAGACGTTGTTGGCTCACCAGTAGCTTCTATAATATTTTTTTTATCTAAAATAATATGGCAGAATGTTTATCAGTTCAGTTTGAGGAAACATGTTTAAATAAAATTTCGATCTATGATTCAAATATAAAATGGCTTATTGATATTTACCGGAACATGAACCGCTGCCCTTTTATATTTTTGTTCAAGGCGAGAAAACAATTGATTGTCAACTTTTTCATTGTCAGCCCAGAGGTGACAGGCGTGCCACTGTTAGTTTTTGCTGTTGCAGAGGAGATTTAAACCCATGGATAAATGAATGTAAGTATTGTTTTAACCGGTGCCTGCTCGGCCACTCGCCTGGAGTGAGGGCCACACATTTATCAGCATAGCGGACCACCCAGCGCGCACCAGGGGCAGGCGCGCTCCCGTCCTCTCTCTGCCCACTGCATTTAATTACCGCTGATGACTTCATTCCATTAGGGAGCTTTTTTTTTCTCATACGGTCATTCGCCCCATGTCATGTTGTTCTTGCTTTGTTATATATAGACCTACGTATATACATACATACATATATATATTTTTTCCTTGCATGCCAATTCAAAGCCAGTGTCGGTGGTTAAATGTTTACGCAAACCATCGGTGTCAGATGGTGATGCGTAACTCCCCAATGCGATTTTATTTTCACCAACGAAAAAGTTCCAAAACCAGAATTTAAAAAAAAGATATTATTAACGTTTAATGTGACATAGTGAAAATAATCCAGTAATTAATCGGAAATATTATTGTCGTCGTAAGATCATAATGTTAATGAAGTCATTAAAAGCCCTCCAGAATGTAAGAATATTTTCTCGTTCAGAGGAAATAGCAGCTATAACAGCATCGATGGTAGATTATGTTCGTCATTACTGAGGCTTAAGCCCCGAGGTCAGAGCTTCCCTGTTGCTCCATCGCAGACGAAGTCATGCACTTTTCCATGACGTCCCATCATGAAATATTTGACAGTGCTGCATCCTCAGGAATGCTCGGCCACTTAGGTGGAGGTACACCGCAGAGTGCACAGTCCTGACAGGCTTTCCGGACTGTCTTACCGTTATTTAGTGCACTCAAACCAAGTTTGGACCCCTTTTTAAAATCGCGTTGTTCTTCACAAATGTACAGAATCTGATTGGTCACACTCTCCGTTCAGTCTACTTAAACTCTTGTACAATGTCACACTACACCAAAATGCCCAAAGGATGTTATTTAGGGCCTTTTTGCGCAGCCTGAACATCATTATCAGACTTAATATTTGAATATTTACCACGTTCTGTTTAGTCTTGTGACACTTTTTTCAGGATTAGTTTCATCATAGAAATCTTGATCTTTCAGGCCGTGTTCTCCCAGACACTGCAAGGCAACATTATGTAACACCATCTGAGTAAGTCACGACATGGTTAACTTCCAAATTATTGCTTATTCATACCAATTAGGCAAATACACCCGGCGGATAACATAGCCAACAGCTGCAGCGGTCAGCAGTATAATTTGATTTGGCCTCGCAGACACAGATTAAACTGTTGGGGTGTTGAAGCCCGATCCAAAGTGACTCAGGCAATGCTCAAGTGTTAAACTTTGCAGATTACATTTTCTTTACAAACGATCATCTTTGAAAAACAAGCCAGTTCCTCTCCTCAGTGGTGAGAGAGGGCCCCAGAGGGTCACCGAGAGGCCGCAGGGACTTTGTTTGGAGGACGTTGCGACAGAGTGATCGATCAAGTGGCCGTAAGTTCATCCGCCTTGAACTTGAATCAGGTTTTCAGGCGTTACAATCAGAGAGACGGTTATCGTGGCGCAAACAACTGCCCTAAATGAAATGTTTAATTTCTTTCACCGTGATGTTATTTGTTAAAACATTTGTCTTGAACTGACATATGTTTATAATATAAAGAGAGAAACTGTTTTTATTAATATAATTTCAACTACACACAAAAAAGCAGAGTAAAATAATTATAATATCATAATTATAATAATAGATTAAAAAATATGAACAGCGCATTTTAGATGGGCGCCATATTAATCAGAGGCCTACAACTGGGTTGGAGTTGAATAGCAAGGCTCATTTTTAAAAAATAATAATAAATATTTCTCAGGTTATTTTTTATGTTTATAAAGGTGTGAAGGACAAGAATCCACACAATGTAACGGGGATGCACACGTGAGGTACAAACTGCTTTGCGCAGATAATCAATAATCAAATAATCAAAAGCAATAATCAAATTTTTTAAGAGCTCGTTTCACAAAATAAACCTGTGCTGCTGCTGCTGCATGTCGTCTTTACGTTACACATCTGAAATAAATAAATTCTTCTGGTTTCATGTTATTTATCTCTTGTATTTATTGACATTAATCGTATAAATTAGGTTTCCTATGATGAAAATATAAATCTTATATAAAATTGTTATAATTACACATTTTAAACGCTTCTACTATCTCCGATTTCCTGCCCATCAGATTCATTTAAGATGCCCCCTAATTGGTTTCCTGGCTCTTTGTCTCTGCAGTGTCGCCTGAAGTTCACTCACCATTGTCGCTTTAATTGAAAACAGTGTAATGTCGAGGTGGGTACCCCCTCATCACTTTCCCTGCGCTGTAGGTGGCCGTGTATATTTTCGTTTAAGTGGTGTTTATGTGAACGAGAAAGGACGGGATTGCTAGCAGACCGCTGATTGCGCACGTTGGGTCTCTACACGGATTTGAAGTGTATTTGATGGGCACCACCCTCTCCAGTAATCAGCTGCAGCAAAAGTGCGCCCGATGACTTTTTAATTTTCTTGGCCAGATATCTGCACCGCGCCATGTTGTGTTTGTGAATGCGCAAAGGGAAATAGTCCCTTGGCACAGCATCCCGCGCAGAATAGGTCGACTTATTAAACGGTCTCTGTGGAAACAAGCCTGTGGGGACTCATTTCATTTGATAGTTTGCAAACATCCCCCCCTGCTTAAGTGTCACTGAGCCTAAACCCGATATGGGCATCATCTGCTGTCTGACTCAGGAGAGTTTTAGAGATACATATTTTCAGCCAGTGCGTCTTTTGCAGGTGTTACAGTCTGGAGGGAATGTGAAATGGATCTGATCTCAGACACATTTAGTTCAGCATCGTTTGTTGAATAAAGTCTCATGATTAAAAGAAACAATAATCAGGAATTTATCTTTGAAATTCAACACATAAATAACTAGATTTAATCAATTTTGATAACGGACTTAATAATGCAGGGCGACTGATACCAACGTGTCATAAAGATGGGAGTTTGATCAGAATCTATTAGTTTTTCCTTTAAAAAATATTTGGACTTCAACTTCAAAAATTTACTGAACGAACCAACATGTTAATTATCTGATAATCGCACCGCGTTGCAGAAAATGTACTTTAGGACTCCAGATTTGAAACTGCTTTATTGTGAGTTGGCTCGAGTTCTTGTTGGTAACTCTCATTGGTTGAGATAATGCACGGGTCACGTGTTATACGTAGACATACGCCCACCTGTCTGCCTGCGCTGCACACCTGCAGCAACACGCAGGCAGACATGTCTGAGCACTGACCGATCTGATGTTGCAGACATTTAATAAAACTGTCTCCACGTTGAACTTAAATATCAGCGTTTCTTACTGAATATTGGGCTATATGTGTGTGTGTGTGTGTGTGTGTATGTGTGTGTAGAAATTTAAATATCAAACCTCATTAGGATCTTCCGCAGTGGAGCTAATAAAAATATCAGTGATCTAAGCTGCGGGTCATGTGGTCTTTGACGTTTGTATCTTGGATCACGGAGCTTTGGACACAGTCTGAAGTATTGTGTTAAAAAACAGTCAGCAGATAGGCTGCTCATGATGCCAAAACGCATGAGTCATCGGTCCAAACATTATTGTGAGAACCCCAGCCTCCTCGGCGAAACTTCACATGCCTTCCCGCAACAGTCCCTCGTGTGCTATATTGTCAAATTAAAGATAGCCCACTCACATCGTTAGATTGTTATTTTCCTTATTTCAGAACTGACTACGTTGTCACGTGTCAACGCGGATTTCTGTTATAAAAATCTTCTTCTGACAGCTGAACGTCGACAAGCAAACGTGACTTTATAACAATGAGAGAAGAATAGAGGCATATGTAAAATTCTTTCTGGTTTATTTTGTGATCATAGGCAGCACCACATAATTTGACATGAAGGAGAGCAGTGGGGAGGATTTGGCAGATCCAGAGGTTTTACAAATTCCAAACTGTCCAAATGTGGTTAGCACTTGAAGGGAAAAAGTTCCATAATTTTAAATACCTGTTCATAGCAAATTGGTATTTCAGCAAGTTGGCGAGCTGTTTTCTGCGTAAAACAAGGCAAACACCCAAAACCTAAAGAAGAAAAATTAAAACAAGGAAAATATGAGCATATTTTACTTACATAAAGCTTTGAGGTCAAAGCATGAAGAAAGAAATGTGTTTGTGGGTTTGGTGTAGGCTGTTTTATGTCTGCTTGATTGACAGTTTGTCTTTTCATCCTGAATCTACACACCAAAATTTCAATTCCATTCCATTTTTAGTTTTATAGTTTTACAAATGAAATTGGGATTTTACGGATATGTAGTTTATTGAATCACAGTCTAAGATATTTACAAATTTATTGTCACTGGTGTTCCAACAAAGTTACTATATTAAGTTACAGATATTGACACCAAGTCAAAATCAAATATTTGGTGGATTGCAACTCCCAAATATTTAAGTTTCCCTGAGTGCCACTGCTATGTTTGTGTGCAGCCTGTGAATCTGTGAATTATGCATATTAATAAAAGATTGGATGTTTTAATTTGGATACAGCAAAAGTTTCATACAAATTTAATACTGAACATGCAAACTAGGAATGGTGGATGATTGTATTACGGTTGTTTTAAGAGTAATTTAAGAGGTCTTAATTGGTGGCAGTTAATATGTTAACATATTAATCAAACCAAATCCTGTTTTCAAAAAAAATAATAATACAGATTTCACTTTTTATTTGAAACATAACTGTGTATTTTCACTGTTAATGCACCTCATGCTAAAGCAGTTTTTGTGTATTGACAATCTATTTGGATAAAACAAATATTGTCGATAATTATAAAGTTCTTAATTCCCGGAAAAGTCCAGAAAACATATTAAAACGCTCCTCCACTGCTTCACTGCTCCTCTCTGCTCAACTGTGGCCTTTCTAGGAAGATTCAGTCCCACACAGTGAGTGGGAGCCTGTTTGGTGCCCCACCCTGCAGCCCTGCACACCTCCCAGGGCCAGTCCATCATGGTCTGTCTGATGCAGGGAGAGACATCAATAATAAGAGCTGAAGCAGAAACCACAGCGGAGAACACAAAAGAGAGAGGGAGGGCAGACGCAGGCCACAACCGGCTCTGCTGCAGGTTAGCTCCTTTGATACCCTGCCCTGATGGCAGTTTGATGGGTGCAGATGGGGTGACATGGGTTTATACATACGTGTTTACATGCCCGTTTACATAATATCTATGGTGTTTACGCACAGCCCACCAACTCTTTTTTTCTTTACTCTGAAGGGGGATTTTCCTGTGGCAAGCTGCTTCGGAAAAAGCAATTAAGAATTCCCAAACAGTACACCACAATGGGAGATATCATTTGTGCAATGTGTGTTCCATGTCTCTCGCAGTTTTTGTCTGGAATGGGTTGGCTATTTTTAATCTGCACACAACCGAACCCACCTACAGACAAACCACAAATTGAATGAAGGGGAGGGGAGTGAGTGGGCATGGTAATTGCCTATTGTGGAGCTCAAACTCCTCTGTTCTGCCATAAACAGCTTTGGTAGTTCACAACTTGATACCCAGTGCTCCAGCCAGTTTGAAATTATAGCATATCCTCATTGTCTGTGGGAACCCAGAGCCAAGCAGTGGTTGGAATCAGTCAGGAATGCTTTGGGATGGTAACTGGATTCGGTTGTAATGCCCGACTCTCCACAGCGGAACACTAGGGTGGGAAAAAGGCCGAGAGCATTTCCTGAGTGGAGGGGGGTCCCAGCGAAGCATCACACGCATGGGCATCATGTGACAGTGATCCTGCCAGGTTTTAGCCTATGATCCCAAATGAAGAGAGCAGTACAGCTGTGGGGGAGGTGTGGTGGGTGCAGTGGGCAGTGCCAGTTGGAGAAATGAGAGGACAGGGAGAGGCTGGGAATGAAGACGAGAGCAGCACAAATAATGTGGCTGTTATAATGCAACCTGGGAAGGCAGGGCTAGTCCAAAGGCGAAGACGAGTAAAGTAAAAAGTAAAAATATATGATGGAGCACAAAAATACAGCGTGTATCTGTTTATTCCACAAAACTTTCCGGAAGTATCCGGATATGTGCCGGAAGTTGTTTAAAGTCATCTATGCCGCTTCTTTCTGTTGTTAATTCTGATGTTTATACTCTGCATACGTGTGTTTCAGTTTAGCCGCTTACAAAATATATAAAATAACATAAATGTTTTAAGCTGAAAGAAAAATAAAATAATAAAGCATGATCTGAGAACCCACCCTAAAAAAGAAATGAAAAGTGTGAGCTGATTCTAAATAAAATCTTAATAATCTAGATAGAACAAATAAAACTACATTTTAATAGCCTTAGTTATATTGGGGCATATTGCATAATTTTCAGAACCTAAAGGTTGTATATTAACCAACCTGAAATGCTTCTGATTTTTTTTTAAAAAGAGAGAAAGTTATGGACAAAAATCTTTCTCAATAAAACTGTGTGTATCTTCAGTGCCAGGTTTCCCATTTAATTTCAAGCTGCACAAAGGTTTCAATAATCAAAGATCACACATCAGTCGAGCTTTATCCTGCACAACACAACCAATCTGATTAACACTGATGAAAAGATTTTGAGGATGACCCTTCTCTTGCTTTTAGCATTTAGCTTATTTATCATGAGAAGTCAGGCTGCTTGGGCTGCTATAACTTTTTTTTTTTGTATGAATGTTTGGATTTAAAGATGTTTATCCTCATTGGACACTGTAGAGAGTGGGTTCCACTAATTGTGAGTGAGAGTGTATGATTGTGTGGTTGAGTCTGACTGAGTTATGACTGTGAGAGGAAAGGGTTATGATGTTTGTGGCAAATTGTGTCAGTCAGGTGGAAGGAAAGATAAACAAGTATCACTCCAAAAAATGAGCAGTTTGTGTCCGTTCACAGCACATTATCTGCTCCTGTTTGTGTTCATTTACGCCCCCGATAAAAATTTAGCCAGACTAAAAAAAGTGGTGTTGATTATACGTGATTGCTATAAACCACAGTTTTAATGTAATTTCAACAGGGCAATCCAGCAAATATTATTATGAAGAAGTTTGTAATAATGAGGAATATTGTGTCTTTCTACCTGTTTATCTGTATCTCTGTGCACTCATGTCCACAGCTGCATCATTTGTACATGCATATTAAAATACCGGTGACGGTGCCTTTGGTTGCGTGTACCCGTAATAGCTGTCTATGGCTGCATCTGTTAATGTATCTGTATGCATGTGAATGCTGCTGACTAAATATTTGTGTGTCCAAACTGGGGCTGGCAGCCAGACGTTGCGCTCTTCGGCTTCTGTAAATGTTGTGACGATCTTGGGAGGAATCTTAGCCTATAGTTGTCAAAGGGCTTTTTATTTCCACCTGCTACCGGCCTCTTTCCGTTGGTCTGCTCTATAACAATGGTACTGGGAAAGCTGTGGAGTGCAAAGTGATTGATGTTGGACTGTATTTGGCCGTTCTTCAGATTGGGGCCTGAAAGGAAGTGGCTATCCCTCCCTTCCACCCTAACTACCCTGCAATAATGCAGGGCTCAAGAGGGCAAAGTGCTGATCAGAATTTTCTGAGACATCCCATTTGAACACAGTGCCAATCGGCCCAAAAGACAAGTTGGCAGATGCATATAAACATGATTTCATGACTCAAGACTCATGATTCAAATTGCCACTAGAGGAAACAGAATGAAGTTTGTGTTTTAAAATTTATGCCACACAAATGAACCCAGCTTCATCCCCTCTGTCTTGTCTCCAACCATCACTCTCTCTCTTGTCCTGTCTGGAATAAAAAGAGATACAGACTCATCAGTACTGCATTCTTTCCATTTTGCTGAAGAGCAGCGTGGCAGAGAAGGTAATCTATCACCCAAACTGTCCGTCTGTCTCTCTCCCTATTTCTAACTGTGTTTCTCTTTCTCCTTCCTCCAGGCTGGAGTGGGCAGGCGTGCGGCTTTGGCCACAGGAAGCCGTGAATTCTTTGGAGAATGGAAGATGTCTTTTGGGGAGACATACTGGGCCCCCACCCCACCCACTCGCCACCCCAAAATGACACCTGACCCCTTCATGTGTTTATATCAGACCATGGAAGTGAGAAATAGTGATGAGTCACTCTGGCTGCGTGTTTACACTCCAGAGTCACGCAAGGAAGGAAATCAGCCACGGTCTGCTAAAAGTGGCGAGGTGAGAGAGAATAGCTGCAGTCCCCCAGAGCTGCAGTGATTTACCTCTCAGAGCCAGAATTTATTTCACGTCATCTCTGCTGCGAAGACCTTCGACCAACAGAAAACAGCAACATTAGCAGTGTAGTAGACTGTTGTCGAGGAAAAGGCAACTCTGACTGCGGCGAGGGCCAGAACAAGAGGTAAAAACATAAAATAAGCAGGATGATTCATCAAGAGAATAAATTGAATTTTAGAAAGTCTTATTAGATATACAGTGCTGATCACATTCAGTCACTTTCTGATCAAGGAAGGTAAACCACGTCACTGTCATAGAATGAAAGCATGTATACAGCGTGATGACTGCAAATTTTACTGTGTATTTCAAACATTTTCTCTCAGCTACAAGGAGCGGTATAATAATAATCAACATATTTTTTAAATGTGCATCACTAAAACTGGAGTTACGAGGTTTTCACTCACACAACAGTAATGATGCACTTATAATAAGCACTTCGACGTTCAGCACTTTTAATTATTATCATTGATATAAAATATAAGACTTGAATAATTTTTATTTCGTACACAATTGACAGTTTTCTTCTTATGATTCCCTGCAAAAGAAAAAAACAAACAAACATTAATACTTAAAAGTCAGTACAATATTTTATCTGACTTTGTGTCTATTATGTGTGTATTCCAGAAGTTTATATAATTATGACGGTGGATGTAAAATTGTGACAATTTGTGTCACTTCTAATGAGCCTCTGATATCTGCCTGTGTGTCTGTGAACGGTATAAAAATACCAAATAGATTCAAGTTTGTATCCCAAACTGTGGTTTTAATGGCGTGAACTGTCATAAAACAGGAAATCAAAATCATATTAAAGAGGTAGACACAGTGCTAGATCTTTACACTCACACCCTTTAAACTGTCTTGACGTTTTATTTTTTATTGATGTTGCATTTTCAGCAGCTTGATTTTGCACATTATATGACTGTGCATCAGTTTATATTGACAGTAACTGAGGTGCTGTGCAGGTTTCTGTATAGCCTCAAAATTGCTATATTATTTGCTCATTGTTATGGGCATAATACATTTTATAAATTGTGGTCATGAGTGACCCTACAGGATCTGTATGAACCCCACTGGGCACGTATTGCACTGTGCTCCGGTGGACTTTATGTCCAATGTACTGTGATGTGTGTTTACCGTGGCTAAGACCAGTGTTTCAAACACAGTGTCACTGTCGTCCTCCACACCGAGCGACTTTAGATTTTAGATTGCACAACTGTTGTTTTCAAGAGACGGCTGTAGTTACTGTTGTGCTCTGTAAATAAAAGTGACACTTTATTTCTTTCCATCATTACACTGGTGCAAGTAACTTCATTGCTGACTGTAGCGAGTATCCTGTTACACACCCCCATACACACCGCCACAATGAGAGAGTCAGCGGCTCTTATTTTGGCTGATCTGTCCTGAATTGTAAGTCCTGTCAGGGGCTTTGATTGATAGTTGTGTTTATCACCATATTATTAAGTAATCAGGCTCACCACAGCTGGGCCTGAATCTCCTTAATTCCAGCTAAAGCACACGGCTTCATGTTAATTAAAGGTTTGACCAAAGTGTTTATTTTTGTGAATTTTTAAAATATAGTTGTCTGTGTTTTTATGAGAGTGCGCTGATTGTTGCATTTGTATCCTCTCTGGAACATTTAGTGCCAACCTTTAGTGTTATATCTTCATCACAAAGATCATGGTTATTCACAGGACAGAGGAGAGAAAATCGTGTTGCATGAACTGCATGCGGGGTTTAGAAAAATCTGGCCTTTCAGTACACGATAACATACCGCTTTACATAAATTTAAAGCCTGCAAAATGACAAATAAGCCACATACAGTACGGTATCTCCGTATATAACATGAGAGGGTCAATCAGTCTATGTTCTGTACATCAGAAGAGGTTTCCTCTCGCTTCGTTAATAGAGCCTGCGGCAGGCTGCGTTTGTGTATTCCTGAGGTAAACACAGTCATGGCAAAGTGGACATGCTGCTGAGTGTGTCCTGACTGGAGACAGAGAGCACTGTGGCACTGTACTGACTTTAGACACTGGCAGCTCTCTAGAGGTAGGGTTAATGTGATGAATGGCCATTTGGTAATGGGCCATGTATTAGGGCGAAATAGCTCTTTTAAAAGCCTGAGCCTGAGCCGTTGCTTTGGGCAATTTGATTCAAGAATCAATCAGGTGGCAGATGTTTCATGTTGGATCAGTCAACTCTGTCTTGCTCTCTCTTTCAACCAAATGAAGGAAGAATTGCTTGAATGACTGCGTGTAGCAATCAAATAGAAATGGAAATTCTTGCAGTCGGTGATGCCATGTTGTTTAAAAAAAAAAAAAAAATCTCAGCCAGAAAAAATTAAGCCAACTGTAGGAACTGTATACATAAATTGATTGATCTTTAAAACAAGGTGAAAAATCATATTGGTTCTTCAGCACTGTAAGCATGTTGGACTTTATGTGCTTCTTGTTCAAATCACTCCAGTGTCAGCCAACGAGGATGAATCCATCAATAAGGGGTCATTTGTACCTGTTACAGAAATGATTGTGCACAAGCAATAATACAAGTACCTACATTTATCTGTCCTATACATTCAGATTTATTCAGAGAATAATTTTGCAAAGTGAAATACATAATGGAAAGTTTTTCGTATCTCAAACAAATATTTGGATGTTTACAGGTGTTGATGTAATTATGGGGGTGTGTAATAATTGTTAAATACTGTATTCCTTTCATATGTTGCAGCTCTACTTGTTTGTTTCTTTTTAAATTCCTTATGTTCTGCTGCTATGTTGACATTAAGTTTTCCATTTTCATGACATTAATAAATTTTCTCGTGATGAAAGTTGGATTTGTTCTTTCTTTTCTTACTTCTTCTGTTTTGGACTGCTTTCCTTTGTAAATATAGTTTCTATGATTAAAAGTGAATGTGATGCTAAACAAGCAAACTAAAAATACATGCAAGATGCCAAGCAAAGAACTGAATAAAAAGTTTCTTTTTATGTAAGTAATCTTCTTCCTACAGTCTTTTATGTGTGAAACCGCTTTGTTAGAGTTAAATTAAGCCTCAAAGTCTTTCTCTTTGCTAGATTCAAGTAAAGAAGCACTTAAGGACTTATGATGAATTCCGTGTTTTTCTGTGGTGGTGTTGAGACTCATATGATAAACACAGCGAGGATAAATCAGCAATATTGCAGCTGTTGGTGGTCCTGTTGTTTATTTCGCTGTTATGCGATTTCTCCAACAAGCAAAGGGTTACGGATCACTGTTCACACTGCCTACATATCTAAATAAGTAGCTTCTACTACTCAAAGATGATCATCAGTGATGAACTCCGTCTGATCTTAAATTCTGGAGCCCAGTTATCTCACTTTGACCCGAGATTTCTTGCTTAGGCTAAAAGTGGATTTACACTGGTTTATCATTTTTTCTGAAGAGGTCGTGTGAACCAGAGAAGCTGAAGCATGCTCTAAAAATCTCCATCTGAATTTCTTTATAGAGACAAAAGTAGGGCTGATGAGTGTGTTTACCCTGCTCTCTCCTATGGCAGGATTCGGACATTTTATTGGTTTTGTACCACAGACGGAAAAAAATTAAAACTGAATCAAGGCAAATGCAGCAGCAATCATCAAACGTTGTGTCTTTTTGGTAAGTGGATAAGCTTCATTAAAGAATGTTTTAGCAAAGGGGAAAATAGTTAATCTGGCATTAACACATGAGCCTCTGAACCATTTATCTCAGATCTGGATAGTTGTGGATTTTACTTCCTGCTTATTATCACTTCTGCCCTTAATATTTAACAGATAGTGACAGATACTCAAGAGGTGAACTTTCATTGGATCCCCAGAGGTCATAATTACTGTGTGGATAACCTAAGACAGTAATATCCCATTTCTCCTTGTCCAAAGAGTCTTATCACAGGTGTTGGTAAGGACAGACAGATGGACAGACAGACAGCCACATGGTTCCACTTTGACGTCTGCTAATTCCAGGGAATCAATCCTAAATGACACCTATGGGATACACAGAGTGGATTTCCCTCTGATGCAGATTGGTAGTGGTTTGCAGATGAAAGACAGTAAAATAAATAAAGCTGTGGCGAGCAGGCAGAGCTCTTCTGTCCGCACAGTACAACCATAATGGGATACATACAGACATGAGAAGTGGAGGCCTGCTCCTGTTTTCACCACTGTTGCTATGGAAACACTGATGAACTGCTGCTGCTAGTCCCGAATATCTGTGTTGACGTTTGTTGTGAAAAATATTCTAGTTTTTTTTCCAAAGCATAATAGAAAGTTACCTCACAAGTGGAATAATAGAGATTAGCAGAAAGCGACTCTGTTCCTTGTCACCTACTCAGCTTGCTGGCCCACTGATGCTGGTACTGTTTTAATTCTGAATCACACCATTTAATCAAATTCAGCAGTATCAAATGGCTTTTTAACCTCCTCCAATCAATCTTTTCATCAGCTGCTATGTCTGCGGCCAGCTCGAAGTAAGAATAGTAATGGTAAGACAATACTGGCTTGTCTCATCCTGGCTGGGATTATGCATGATACTCCTACAAGTTACAGTGACCTTCTATTCCCCACCGTCCAACTTTGTCTTGTGCAACGTTGCAAGTTCGCTGGAAGGCTCTTCCAAATTGATCTGTGTCTCCCTGTTGAGGAGGCTCAAAAATTGTGTTGTGCTGTGCAAATTGTTGCATCACTTGGATGTTCTTGGACCTTCAATGCGCAGAATGATGTATGTACAGAGTCTGACGCCAGGGACCACTTTTTGAATTAATCTGCTGAAGGTTCAAAGTGTCTCTGTGCTCATCTTAAATCTCAGTTTAAGGCGTGTGCATCTGAGCATGATTTTGTGACATCACAAATAGCTTGTAAACCAGTCTTTGTCCAAAATACCACTTACACAAGTGTGATGTGAATAAAAATATTTGTGGGAAAGCTCAACATGTCTAGAGGTGATCTTTAAAAATAATTTAAATAAATTTAAAAATGTGACTCTCTTAAAAAAGTAAAATTGGTCAAACAATTGTCTCACTTATTGTCTCACTTTAATTAATGCCTGTTTATAGACGCACAAATGCACTTAAAACGGGGGCATTATCAACGTTTTGTCACTGGTGCCACTGAAATGATTTATTCAGATTCTGGTCGACTCCCGTCTGATGCACTTCAACAAATCACAGCCTGAGGTCTGGCTAACCCCACAATACACTCATCTCTGTCTCCCTCTCTGACCCCCACACAGCTCACTCTTACTGGGTGTAGCACCCAACACAGATATCACCCAGGGGGCTGTTCAAGTGAGCTGAAGCTGAAGTAACCAGGAGTCAAGACACTCTGTCCTCAAGACGCTGTCATATTTTGGTTAAATGTTGTAAAATAAACAAGTAAAATAAAATATATTGTGCTAAATCTGTGGCCCATAAAGAGTACATTTCCAGTTATTTATTACTCTTCTTAAGGAGTTTTTCAGCAGACTCATCTCTTTATAAACAGCTAATATCTGTTTGTTGAGTTGAGCTGTGAGTTTTTGTAATGATTAAGAGGCCTATGACCACCAGCAGAGCCGTGTGACCTGGGGGCTCAGGGTGATAAGACCTCCATAACTCTACTTTATCCCCCTGCCTATTATCAACCTCAATCCCAGATCTCTCCCAGAGCCCTCAGGCTGCAGCAGGACAGGCTTCTCTGTACCTTCCACAGTCATCTGCAGCCTGAAGATTACTGGGGAGACACACAGGCTCAGTTCAACTAACCCCAAACACTTGACAGCTTCTATCTGTGGGAGGTAGGGTTAAACATTTTCTAGTACTGAACCACAAAAGAAGGTATGGTAAGGTATTTTGACATGGACACATAATTGTCAAAGGGATCATTTTTAAGGATGCTTATGATGACACATTTATATCATATATCATCACATTTAGATCTGACGTCTGTTTTATTTTTATTTTTGGGTTTAAACTTTATGTTCATGTCCACTTCTGGAAAAGAGTTTATTTGCTATACTTTCTTTATTCTTCACATCTGTCCTGATGTGGTAAAGCCGGCCCATCCAAGAAGGAGACATGTACAAATCCTCAAATCAATTCAGCTGTCGTTTATTTCTTAATTGTGACAGGTTCAATCGTTTTCAGAGCCACAGGTCTGGACGGAAGCCTGACCAGCAGGGCTACTGAGGCTGTCAGGATGTCAGCCAGGCTGTTGCTCTCCCCAAATTTGGCTTTTTGGAGGGAAACTTATAGCAGTCAGTAGCCGAGGCCAAGGAGATGTGTTAATACATGAATATGAGAGGGGTTTTTTTAAACCTCATGCTGTTATTCCTGGCCTCCAATATCTGCAGCGTGGCCACGTATTTTTCATCACGTTCTTTGAGCGGCAAAACACTGGACTGTTTTCATTTGTTTAACTTTCATGTCCCTGTAAGAGGGTTTTTATGAAGTGAACCGCTGTCCCATCAGTTGCACGTGATTGATGTCTTTCACATTAACTGAGAATCGTTATGCAGCAGTCTTCTGAATAAATTGGAAAAAATGTCTTTTGATTGCAATGCACCGGTGTTTGCGTGATTCTTTGAACTGTATACAAGTTGCATCCTAAAGTAAATGGTGTTTTGCGCTTGAGTTTCACTCTATTTTTCAGAGTAACTGATCATATAATTTTGTTCTCTCCAAGTACTGCGTGTCTGTTTTTGTCTGCGTGAGCACTTCCTTCAGCCATCCAACTGTTTGTTTATGCGTCCATGTTTATGTATACGTGAAAGAGGGTTCATGTCGGCACGCATTTGTATGTATGCTTGTGTCTGTGTTTTATGTGTGGTGTGATGGATATGATGATGGACTTCAGAAAAGTTAATGAACTTTAGTTATTATTGCAATCTCCTGCATCCCCTCAGATAAAACCAGCGTGTTCAAATCTGATAACAGAGAGTCTATACTTTCAATATGTTACAACTGGACCTGAAACTATTTCACCAGTGGCTTAGCTATTGTTTTGAAATGTCCAGAGTCCAAAAGTTGTGTGGTAGAAAGAGCACTGCCACATCTTGATGTATTATTGCGCATGTTGTTGTGTGTAAAAATAAAAGTCACAGGGAAAACAGTCGACTTGTCGATCAAGGAGATGTTGCAGCTGCTGTAGCATGAAACATTAATTCATGTTGACGTATGTTGCATAGGCTTCTTAAAACCATTTAGAGGAAAAAGGGAAAATGTTATTTGGACAGCCTTGCTGTAAAATCACAAGACTAAATTTAGATTGTATTTACTTTGGAGTAACCTGAAATGTCACAGTCGTGCAACAACAATATGAAAAACTGTTTTCAACTTGGAGTTTTTGAATAGACTCACTGTTGTTAATGACACAGTCGCTCAAGTCTTTTGATGAGGTTGTATTGCAGTTATATTAATCAGGAGACAGTTTCAGTCTATCTGTCAGAGAGAGACATGTGTAACTGGAGGAGGCTCGCTAGAAAGAGCTTGGCAGTTTCCTGCAGGGCAAAGCAAAACCCTGGACAATATTTCTGCTTCATGCCTGAAAATCAATAACCCAGACCCCGCTGCTGAACGCACGCAAGACGGACCCCACGCAGCGGTGAGCTATTCCCCACCCGCTCCCTCTCACACCCCTCGACCGTCCCTTCCTCCACATTACATCAGAAACTCTGTGTGTCTAGCATTGGGTAGAGCACCCTCACCAACATCTCTATCTCCATACCAATTTTTTGTTTCCCGTTTATGTCTGACTCTTCTCATTTACCGCTCTCTTCAGCAAGCTGGGTTGCAGAACACCAGTGAAGGATACTGGGAAATAGCTCTAAAATGATTCATCATCTGGCTGACCTTTACCACATGCATGCATTTTTGTGCCTCTATGTGTAAGCGCGAGAGGAGCCAAGAGAGGGGGGAGGTGGGTTCGGAGGCGTGCAAATTTCTTGTTTTAATTTCTCAATTGGCTCTTAACCAGGGGTCAAAGGTTGGCTTAGAACAACAGCTTTGACAAGATAAGCACCTGTTTCTGCGCTGGTAGAGGCCTGAGTTATCCTATTACCCTCAATATGTAAACCTCTCGAGGGACCTGTACACACATGCATAAATACTGACGTAAATATGGGAAAACACCAGTGCTGCTCTCTCAGGGAAAACACTAACACTGTCAACACCTTCCACCCCCGTAACTTCAGAGGCATCCAGTATTACCTGACTACAGACTCCTCATCAGGAGCTTTGTTTTGAGCTGCGTTTGATGCGTTGTTTACCTCGTTAGTAGAAAATCTGTAATTGAATGTTTCAGGATGCTCATTACACTTCACAAGTTAAGAGAAGATGCTTTATATGAAAGGTGCTGGCATGGATACCTCTGTGGGCACGCAGTCCTTTGGGTTGGCATTGCTATATTTTTAGACAGTAAATAGGCACAAAGAAACCACCTTTTTTCTGCCAAATTTTAGCACCCATAATTTGGCCCACCTTGTTTATACTGAGGCCTGCCTGATCTTTTTGTTTTTCTGCTGGTGAATGATGAGGGGGTCACCCATAAGTGGACAGACTCACAGAGGTTTAAAAACAGAGATATCCTCCTCCACCTTAACACTATATTTTCTCCATTTACTCCGCGTTAATCCATCAAAGCGAGGCAGGAATAGCTTCATTAAGTTAATGATGGAGCCAATCAGAAAGCACCAGCTGCTCCATGTGCATTTTAGTTTCTGTGTCTTTCAGATGAAGGAGGTTGAGGCACTCCACATACTGATGCTATTGATGCCAAACCTGTCTATTTTCTGGGGTGCTCTGATGTCTCATTAGACCAGGGCTGGCATGTTAAATTTTCACCCTGGTGAAGTGAGCTTGTCCAAAACCCCAAAGCACTGAGGCGCAGCGACGGATCGAGGTACAGTCTGTTGAGGTGAAACTTGTCAACATGCTGCAGTGAAGACAGGTGGTCATTAACGTGTCAGGAAGATGTCAGAGCTCTCCCTCTCTCTTTCTCACCCCATTGGATTTCCCTCTTCTCCGAGTCAGATTGCTGTTTTGATGGAAACCAATCATTAGGTGTAACATGTTTCCTGAAATGAAATCGGAGCTTGGAGTAGTTGTTATCTGTGCTGTAAACATCTTCCTCTACTGCTCTGTCACTACTCCCATACGGCGAGTTAAGGAGTTTCCTCGTGTGTTTGTTTTCCTTTTCATTTCCATTTTTAACTCTCTTTCTGTAATAATTGTAACTCTGCTCTGTTGCACAGAGTGTGTGGCTACTGAGCCAATGGGCACTGTGTGTGGTACCCGGCTAAAGAGCAACTGTGTGTGTCTGACAGGCAGCACTGTTAATCCATACATGAGTAAAGGGTCATATTGCTCAAGAGCGTGTGTGTGTGTGTTTTCATGCCAGGGGGAGGTTAGGGGGGTTATGTACTGCACTTGGCCATTGTGTGTTTGTGTGCGTGATAGTATCTCCCCTCACCATTCGTTGTTAATTAGGTATGGTGATGTGAGTATGTTGCAGACTTGCATGATCAAACGCAGTGAGTTGAATGTGAAACCATACAGGGACCAGAGGAAGTAGTCACGAAAGCTGTGTTGGCAGCCTGTGCTTGTGTGTGTGTGTGTGTGTGCACCATCGCTTCAAGCTTGACTGGAATGGTCTCTGGATGCTGTGGCCTTTCACTAAGCCCGGGCTTTCTGCTGTATTAATCACACTCCGCAAGGTCTGATTTCTTGGCCTCGCACACTGAGTCTGAGGCCTTGACACTCGACTCTACTCTATGCGCCGTCCGTGAACATCGAGTCAGCATGGTTTCCCACAGTGTGCGGTTTGAGATGTGTGCGAACGCATGAAAAGGGAACTACAAGATTTGACGTGTGTGGTTGAGGGAGAGGGGAGCAGAGGAGGTGGAGAGGAGAGGGGAGGAGGGGCTGGTTGGTTAAAACTGGCAGACCTGATAAGAAGGGTCGGACCAAATGAATGGGGGTCAATGCTGGAGTGGTGTAGTAGGGATCAAGTCTGGGTAGGAGAGGCAGTCAGGGGAACAGGGGTCTCAGAGGTCACAGAGTCACACAGACTGGGTGTGTAGCCTTACATTGTTCTAAGGCAGCCGGGCCGTATGAATGACGGTGTGTCACCATGAAAACACTTTCTCACAATTGTCTGTAAGAATGTGTGTGCTCATGAATTTTAAGCTCATGCATGCTACAGTGTTAGTGTCATAACACACCGTCTCATACTGACGAAAGATATATAGATAGATTTAGAAGGAAAGGCATGTACACAACTGTCAGGTACCGTCTTTATTCTCCATAAATGTTCTCTTCTCAGTCTAATTTTGTGTCTTCATATTGTAATCAATTCTTATTTTTCTACATGCTTCTGGGGATCTCTCTGCTGGTCTTTCAGATGTTCCTTCCTTCCTTTCTTCTTCTTCTTTTTTAAAATTTACTTGATAGCTCATAGTGTAATGCTGCAAGGACAACCAGGGACACAAGCAAAGTGTGTGCCCGAACCTTCACACCACCACTACATCTTCTTCAGTGTGGTTGAAAAACATCTGCATAATGTCGCGTATCACCTCAGATTTTTTGTTTTGCTAATTTGCTCTTGACATGAAGAAAGCAACATGCTGCTTCTTAAGTCCTGCAATTTTCTTTTAGCATCTAGAAACATTAAATCAGAAAGATAGGACTGCGCACTCAGCATCACATCTTTTTTTTCCAAGATATGTAAACCCTGACTGTATTAGTTTGACCTTTAATTTATCGTTCACGTTCAATGAGTGTTCCACTCAAATACCGCATAATAAAAACAACGGCACATTATCTACTCAACGAGCTAAAAGTATTTCAGGGAACTGTAAATGGAGGGGAGGCGTTTTGTTTTGTATGCACGGTGCAAAATAGGCAGTGTGGCAATACTGTAAAACCAGATGTAATTCTGTAATTCCCTTGCTCTCCTACAGATGCTCTTTGTCCATGTGTGTGTGTGCGAGATATGTGTGTGATGTTAGCTCTGGGCTGGCAGTGCCACTTTAATGACCGAAAGCTCCCCAGTCTTAAGCCCGGACTATTTTGCCATTAAACCCCTGTCTCTCTCACACAGAGCCTTTGCTTGAGCGCTCTTGTTACTGGAGGGAATCTGTCAGTGTGACGCAGCACTGGTTTGTCTTGGCGGCCACTCACACTGCTATGGGATACAGATGTTAACGGTCTGTGTGTGTTTCCCAATTAAAGCATTAATCCAAATCAACCCAAATGATCGCACACGGCGTAACGACGACCAGGGAGGCCCCTCTTACTCTCTTTCTACTTTTCCTGCCTGCTCTCTCTCTCTATCCTCCCTTTCTTCCTTCTTAAAAGTCCATCTTTTCTCACCCTGTGGCCTCTTTAATTGTCTCCATCACCTCTTCAGTTCATCAGTGTAATCCACCTCTCCCCCCTCCCCGCCCCCCCGTGATTACTCACCCTGCATTCCTCAAAGCATGCATCAAAGCAGCCAATGCTAAATGTGGAAAAAGTGAATGTGGAGAAGAGGAAGACAATAGCGCAATGAGGCTCCACTCTGTCGACCATTTCATTTTTCCACTATTTTCGAACGTGCTTATTTTCCTCTCACTGCTGCAGCTATGGTGTACACTATATTACACGACTATAGGAGGCATGTAATTTAACACAATGACAGATTTGGAGATTTTCAATGAAAGCCTTTAATTGAGAGGGATAACACGACTTTTAAGGGCATTGCAAGCTCTCATGGTAGCGTCTAGGTGCAAACGCATACACACACCAACCATCCACCCACCCACCCACACACTGATGTGCACTCACACATGTTCAGGTCCCAAACATCCTGCTGCAGCTTACACTAACTCATCATGTGTACAAACAAATGTCTCGAGGAGGTAGGACACGCTTCGGAGAATAACACCCACCTGCGCAGGTCAAAAAGTTCACGAATTAGTGGCCTCACAGATATGTTTGCACACAGTTGCACATTCATGACCCAGCATTTCTTTTGCTTTCACTCAAAGCATGCACACACATTCACAGTGTAGAGCTTCTCCACTGGCACATGCGGCACATACTGTACTCCCACTTCAAACATGTTTCTGACTGTATTCGCAGAGCCAAGCAGGCTTAACAATGGCCAGATATAGAGAAATTCTGAGTAAACAGTCAAAATATGGCTGCAGGCAGGGAGGGGATGAGCTCCATCTGGAGAAGCTGATGCCAGATATGCATGATGTGTGCATGTGTGTGTATCTGTGCATGCTCACGTACGATGGCAGTTCTGAAGATGAAGATGTCAATGTCCTTGTGTATGTGTGTGCATTGCAGGGCGTCTGTATGTGTGTGTTCCCCTGTCCTCCCAAACCAAACACAGTTAACAGTAGCCTGCTGTCATAACACCCTGCCATTCTACAATGGAGGCCGCTGTTCATTCTAAACAGGCAGAGAGCAGAAGAGAGAGAGAGAGAGAGGGAAATGCTAGAGAAACAAGGAGAAGCGAAGGGCCTGAGGCCGCAACAGTGGTGTTGTGAGAGACACAATGTGAGTGAGAGTGACAACAAGGGAGTGAACAGGAAAACATAGAGATAAGGTAGGAGTGAGATACTAACCAGGCTGATTATTCTATTGTGAGCAGGAGGCAGGTTAGTGGACAGTGCCCATGGGAAGCTCAATACATGGTTGAGGCCGACACCATAGTACACTCACTAAGGGCTTAAAGCATCGATGTGTGCATCTGGATGCATGTGTGTACTCGTACACTCATGTGTCTGCTCATACTGTGTGTGTGTGTTTGTGTGCGGCACAAATGATCATTAACGCAGATTATTGTTCTCAGAAAAAAGATCTGATATATCCACAAACAACCTTAGAACAAATGTTTTAACAGGTCTAAAATGATCAAACTTTTCCTGTAAAGTTGTATGCTGTCAGACATGCATATTTTTCAACTGTTTTAATTACATTTATTTAAAAACGTACCTTAAATACACGTTCTTATACATATTTAAAAGGATGTTTCATAATATAAAAGCAAATCTCCATGTGAATTTGTGTGTGAACACAGAAAAGTAAAGCAAAGTAACTTTAAATTGGTCTCTGATGGTGGCAAATTTCAAAATTTCCTTTGAGGCCGACTCACAATAACACGCAGCCTAAACAGTGAAAATGGAGGAACACACACAGACTCGCGCACACAGGCTTTCAGTTGAGAGGTTCAGTGTAAACAACAATGACATGATTTTATTTTCCTCTTTTCCAGTGCTCAGTAAAACAACTTTCACGCTTGCACTTTCTTTCCATTTCTGCACTTTTCAACAAGACGGGGAGGATATAAAAAGCCTTGTTAAACACATCTTACTGTGAAATGTCCTTGTATAAATTCTTTCCACTCGATCTAATAAGAGATAACAGATTCACTTCAGATATCGGCAACTTAACGGCAATCTTTCACAGACTGTACTCCAATCGTTTGATTGACTTACCGGACCAAATGTGTATGTATATTATATTTATATTAATATATATGCGTGTATATCTAACATTAGCCCAGTCTAAATTTAGTCATCATAAGAAATCTGTCAAAAGTTTTGTTTTTACACAGCTGCAGACACAGAAATGAGTAGAAAAGTATAAATTACTATTACTACTACATTTCAAATGAAATAAAATCATATTGTATTGGTTCATTTTCTTTAAACTAGCCTTTATTGATTTTTGATTAGAGAAGAGGAGTTTTGCCCCAAATGACCACTACTAAGCTCTCTCTCCACAAAGCCTTTAATTCTCTGGATTCCTATAAACCTTAAATTAAATCTGTTAAAATTACAGAACTGCTGTAAAAGAAAAGAGGGGATTTTTACTAGATTACTATCCCAACTAAATCCACCAAAATTACAGAACGACAATGGAAAACATTTTATTTCAATACATTATATTATTTGGGAATAACTTTGGATATTTCTTTATTTTTTGGAGAATTTCATTTTTAAACTTAATTTAATTATATCAAGCAAACTTATACTGATTACCTCTAAGTTCACACATGCCAACGTAAACTTCATGTGTGCCCTTCAGGAACTGTGTGAGGTAGTTTGATTCTTGTCACTCATCCTCTCTTTCCCCATCACTGTGGTACTCTGCTGAATTACAGGGTTGAGAGTGCCACCTAATAACAGGGTGCACCATGAGTTCTACTCCAGACCCATTTTGTGGACGGATACCTGATACCTTAACTCATTCTATCATTGTCATCTAAGATGCATGGCTCTAATTAGCTGTAAATATAGGTGATTTTTTTTCTCCTCCAAATTATGCACATGGCGCTCTCTCATTTGAGGGGAGTTAGAAAATCGAAACACATTGTGAAAGCTACATAAATATGAAGGGAAATCAAGCCAAATTATTAAAGTGTAATATTGATTAAAATGCAACCTGCTTAGTAAACAGAGTTATAGATCCCAAATGTTGGATTTTTTTCTCTCTCTCTGGTCAGGCTGAACTTGGCAGCAGTATTGGTCGACATTTTTCTCTGTCAGGCCGCAGGAGTCAGTACAGCAGAGCCAGCTGCTGAGGCTCACAGCCTGGCCTCTAATTAAAACAGTGGAAAATGAGATAACTCCACAGATCCATCATGGCCGCCGTTGGCTGTCAGAGCGCTTGGGGGCTGCCACCCACCGTATGTTTACACCAGGGCCACTCGGCCTCTCTGCTCTCAGGGTGTTTTTAGAGTCCCGGCCTGATTTCTCTAATGGGCCGAGAGGTTTTTTTAGCCTCCTTCCACCCTTGCTTTGCTACAAACGTCTCTCTACTCCAACCCCTCCTTCAAGTGTTCCTGATGGGGTTGACAGAGGCTTGGAGTGGCAGGGTAACCCCCCCCCCCCCCCCCTCCATCGCCCTCCATCCCCTCCTCCCATATTTCCCACCCACCCTGCCTCGTTAGCCCTTCATTTATTAGGCCTTAATGGAAGCTGGGAGTGCTGTGATGTCATGCACTGATGCATAGAGAGGACAGCTTTTCTCTGTTATTTTTTCTTCCCTCATCCTTTAGCTGTGCCTCAGATCCTTCATTTATATCCAAGAGTTTTCCATTTCATTCGTGTCTGCTTACAGCATCCTTCTTGCTTAAGTCAGGTGCTCACCAGAGACTTTGCACAGAAGAGAGCAAGGCCAGTCTGGCAGATCTATTGCAAGGTTGTGCACGGGGCGTGAGGGAGGGCATAGAGGGGTACAGCAAGGCATGGTCAGCAATTCATTTATGGGCAGAGACTTGGAACATGCCTACTCTGGCCGACTATTTTGTGTTATTTTGACAGCTGCCATTTAAAAGAGTATAAAACTGCCGCTGTGATTAGAATCAGGCAAAAGCTGTCTTCATTCTTGCTGAATAATGGCAGAGTGTTAGCAGATCTCCTTCAACCTCTCATGCCAGCCTCCCTAATGATCCTAAGGCCTCTTCCACAGCTTTTGCCAACACGCTGCAGAGGAATCCAGCTACCAGCTCTGTTTCCCTTCCACAGGCAGAAAACAGCAGCCTTTCACACTGGAAGGAATGTGAAGGTAGAGTTGAAGGACTCGTCACAGCTGGAGACATGTTAGCACCCTGTTAGCAGCTTTGAAATGTCAATTGTTGGAAAATAATCCACAAATTAGCTTTTCTAATGCTGTCTTGACAGCAGAAATGTTTTCTCTGTTACTGAGATTTTAATGATTTAACAGTAGTTTAATACAACGACCCATACATATATATATGTGTGTGTGTATGGGTCATTGACAGGAATCTCCAAAATACCTAAATTACATGAGTTATGTGTTGCTTTAGCTGTTGATAGTTGTAAAATAATATCCATTACTGATCCCGAACAAGGTCTTTTTATCCACAGGATCAGGGTTTTAGATGAGGCAGCATTACTTGACACCATTTTTTCTTGATCGTGACAGAAAAAACACAAGCGAAATGCTACGAAGATGAGCAAGATGTATGAGTATGTGAGTATGGAGTGTGCAATAGGCCACCCAGCGGCACTCATTAGTTTCTGCAACACATCACCTCATTTTTTAGGCTAAATATCATTACACAGACCCCACTGATCAAGCCGCTGTGAATGCAGCTAAGCTGATGATAAAGACCGCAAATGTGATACTTTGCCCTGTAACTGGATCCGTGTTTTTGTTCTTATTTCAGAGGTGTGTGCACCCGGCTTGGTCAGCTTGCATGTGCCTCATTTAGAAATCAAGCAAGGATCATTACAACACCACCGTCTCTCACTCTCTCGCACTCTCTCTCAGTAGTAACTAACACATTTTCAGACGTCAACAGATGTCAAATTACTCCACAATTAGCCCAATGGGCCTCCTTGCACGACTGCATTGTGTGCTTTTGCTGAAAGCGGGTTTGGTAGATTGGGCTTTTGATTTCTATAAGATGACAAGTCATCCATCACGCTGAACACTCTCGCCTCGCTTCTCTCTCACTACAGGTCTCTCTCACTCCACCAAAGGCTTTCTCCTTGCTCCCTCTATCTTCCCCTGACCTCCCTCTACACTCACTTGCTCTTTTTCTGCCCCCCTGACTCTTTGTCCCCTCCCTCCTGTCACTCTCAGTCAGGATGAAAAAAGGTCAGTGTGAGAGTCGGCTGAGAGAAAGAACAGGAGAGTAAACAGGGGAGAGAGATCAAGAGCGTTTTACACCCGGTATAAATATTTGCAGAAATGTGGCAGGAACACGTGGAACACACATGAAGAAAGAGAGAGAGAGGGGAGAACATTGCTGCAATCTGATTTCTGCACACATGCACATGAGACCCACATGCACATATACACGTATACACAAAACCTACAACAAAGTCTTTCCTAAATCTTTCTCTATTGATGGCATTCAGGCTGGCAGAGCGGTGCAGTGAGTGGAGAGACCACCCTTCAACCAAAGGGCTTCTGGTTCAAATCCTCATGTCAGTAATAATCTGCCCTGCTGTAGTGTCCTTGAGCACAGTATCCAATCCCTCTCGTTCCAGCTGACCATGTGCTTCTTATAAAAAACATCCCATGTGCATATACTTCGGCTCCAATGATTATTACTTTAAGAGGCAGAGTGAAATTACACTGGGTAGTGTGACCTGCAGACATGTTGAAGAGGTTTAACTCACTCGCTGTCGTCGACTCCCTGTCAAATTGCGGATGCGGAGCTTGAGTTGCACACAGCTGGTTTCAGTCTCAACACCTCATCCTGTAATTACTGATAAACACACAAACACCCATTGATGCCAATGGGACTCTTGGTTGTGATGGATGGACAGGTGAGAAAACCCTGTCACCGAGAGTGTGATAGCTTACATGAAGCAGCCGGGTGCTGACAGAGAGATAAGTCTCTATCTGTACATGATAGATAACATGACAAATCAAATCTCTCTTGTTAATGGTCGTGACAAAGAGTGAGATGCAAAGGTGAAGGGGTGAACATTAAATGGAACCAAGGGACTCACAAAAGTTGAAAGAAAGGGAAATTATAAACAACCTAAACCAGTAATTCCCCCTGTGTTTGGGATACAGAGGGGCGGAAATGTGTAAATTCATCACTAAGTGCTTTTGTGTCTTTATTATCCTGAAAAATAAAAAACACTTTAAAGTTATACACTAATTAAAACAGCAAGAATGACAATTAACCTAGCAGCAAATGAGTGTTTGTGTAAGGACACTGAAGTGATGGAGAAGATCAGGATAATTGAGACGTGGCTTGTTGCCTCTCTTTGGCTGCACTGCTGAGAAAAGCAGAGCATCACCGCTGCCTTAAAAGGAGGAAAACATCCTGCAGAGACACAGACACAGGCGTGACAAGAGATGGTAGCTCTCTACTGTCCTCCGCTCCATTCACCCCAGTCACATTCTCTCAATGTTCAGTCGCACCTCTGTTTCCATCACTGTTTGCATCTGTCTGACTTTTGACTCTGTTTGAAAGGCAGACACACGCAGACCTCTTGATTAGGCCTCCAACGTGTCTGTTGTGTTGTAAGTAGAGCAATGCTCTGTCTTCTATGTTTGAAAGAAAACAGAGACAGTCTCACATGGCCATACTTACAGCTGGAGGGTCACTTGTTATATTTTTAGACCCCTGCTGTGAAAATATGAAAACGTTATTGTCATAATTAAATAGACATACATTTCTTTATTGCAGACTATGGACAAAATCCCAATAATATTTCAAGAAAGAAAGACGCTTATCAAGACGTCTATTTATCGACAGCAGAAAAGAAATATTTTGCAGCAAACAAATATTGTCCTTTTAATAAAGAATTCAGGCAATGATTGACCTTTTTACATAATTCTGTGAATAAAAGTGATTGCACATGGCATGAGTCTGTGAACAGTGAAAGTAAAGTAAAGTTGTTTAATGTTGCCTCACTGAGAAGGTGAGGTGTGCGACCTGTCCCCTCTTCATCTCAGTGTGGCTGCAGCTTCTTGCTCCATTACTCCCTGCAATATTTAAAACTGCTCCACTGCAAAAAAAAAAAAAAAAAAACTCACTTTGTTTTGTAGATGCATTGTGTCAAGCTCACTGACAAACATGCTGCATTTCCTGTAACTACTTCGTAATAAAAGTCAACTTGTGTTTCACCTGTTCAGTGCTTTTAATATGAAGCTGCAGCAGTAGTAACTTATTCATAGCAATGTAAGTATAAATGCAATACTTTCATGTAATATATGAGAGTTTCATGTAACCTTAAGATTTTACTAAATCTGTTCAAACGTATTTTCTGTTTTATTTTTTGAAGATCATGCCTTCTTTGTTAAATGATCACTCCCACTCATAAAACTTTAGTAAGACAGTTGAAATTAGATAAATGTCTTTTCACATTTGGTGCGCATATCCTGTGACACTTGAGCACTATTTGTCAGCCTTTACTGGAAACTTCAGCACAGCAGCATATCATTGGCTGAGGGAGGAGTCAGTAAAATAAAACTTTTAGGATTTACAGAACGCCTATTACAATTTACACCAGTTTTAACAAATACTTTTTTGGGTGTGTGAAATTGAGAAATGAACCAACAGATTAGATAATCAGCAACTTTACTATCATAGCTTATGCATGTTCAACAAACAAACACAACTACATAATTACCAGTGGAGTTAACATACTGAAGCTTTGAGCCACACATGCCATTATTCATTATCGCTGTGTAAGAAGGGTTAAAAGGCCATCAGCAGCCTGTGTCTCCTCCCAGTTCAGCCCACTGTAACCTCCAGGCCGCTCGTCTGAGGCTTCAAATGCCCTGTGCAGCACAGGGTAATTGAGTGGTGAACAGATAAGGAAACTAGCTGGGCTGATCTGCTGGTATGAGCAGGGAGGGGAACAGGGGGTCCCAAGAGCATTAGGGTCATTTGGCTGCTCTCTCTGGATTGGCAGAGGAATGTCAGAAGCAACAAGAAATATTTTATAGACCTACAGTAGTTACTTTAAAGACTTTAAAGCTGATTCTGATCAAATGAAACGAAAATAAAGCAAAGTGCACTAGTACGAGAAATTAAATGTTTTTAAAAATCCAGGGTGCAAGATTTAGGATTGGGATCCATCAGCAAACTATGGCAGAAATGGAATATCTTATCCATAACTGTGTTTTCATTAGTCATAATCACCTCAAAGTAAATATCATGTTTCATTACTTTAGAATGAGCCAAGACTTCCATGCATGTGTCACAGCTATGTTTCTACAGTAGCCCAGAATGGACAATCCAAACGCTCTTTTCACACGTTTTGTTTCCACCGTAGGATTTCTTACGTGCTTGGAAGTGGAGGGTAAGGTGGTTATTCAGCTGGTTGCACTCTGCAACCTCACTGCTAGATGCCACTAAATCATACACACTGCTACTTTAATTAGTGAGCTTAATGAGCTGGTAAGTGAATTTGGTTACCTTTGGGCAAAGCCAGGCTAACATTGTTTCCAGATTAGCTGCAAACCACCAGTTCGCAGTAGTTTGTTATATAGGGATGTACTGAAGTAATTCTCAGCGAGAGAGTGACTAAACATATTTCCCACACTCAAAACAAATAAATCTAAGCCTTTCTGTGAAGTAACCATATGAAAAGGTGAAATGGGAGACAAACCTGGTCATACTATAAAGTAATTAGTAACTTATACTTCTCTCTCCCTCTCTGTATCTGTTTCCTTCATTGGTGGTTTCTGTACTGCTCACTGTCAGTGTTGTCAGTGTGCTGCTGAGTGCTACATGTTGCTGGGCTCTGGTGTTGCTGTCATTTCCAGCTGCTCTCTCTATCAGCTGTCATCACTTCTACAAGACCACCACTGCCAATTAATTCTCTGCATCCCCATGCTACTATTCAAGAGCTGCAGCTCCATGTTTTTGTGTGCTATTCTTGGGAGCAACATCAGTGGTGTTCAAGGTTGTGACGTCACCTTGGAGGCAGCTGTTTTTATTCTTATGTCCTCCTTGGACACACTCTCAAGGGCTGTACAGGATGCTGAGTAATACCTTAATGTTGATGAACTTTTAATGTTGTTTTTACGTGTTAAAGGAGTGAATTATATAATTTTTCTATTCCCTCTCCTCTTCTAATGGTCATATATTCGTGCAAAGTGTCAAGCTTTTTGTACCTCGCCTGGTTCCCAACATCTGAATCTTCCACCACATTTTAATGAATAGTGAATGAAATTGCTCCAGTATCACAAGCACAATTTCTGCAATCCAAAACATGCATGTAAATGATAAGCCAGCACATAATTATAATATTATGAGCTAAAGGTGTGTTGAGGATTATGTTGTGCTGTAATCACAGAGTAAAAAAATTAGGAAGAGGGGGGTAATGAACCCTGGGGTCCTGTGCTGGCCAAGTAATGGCCCAGTTTTATCATCCTACGACTTCCTGTAGCCTCCTCTCCTGGGAAGGTCGGCTGGAGCTCTGCTGGAAGCCCTCAGATAAAAACCCTGGCTAATGTTCACATGCTGCTGGGAACAAGAGAGGGAGAGGGAGAGGGAGAGAGGGAGAGGGAAAGAGTGACGGGGATAAAGAAAAAAAATAGACACATTTTTATCATCATAGAAACAGAAAGAAACAATCTACCGTGCTGTGGGTTACACCCACCTCAACAGTGTCAAAGTTATGTGATAAAAAGCAGTGTGGGGTCTTGGTGACAAACCCATGAGAACACACTCTCTCAGAGACAAGTGTCACATTTTGCTAGCTTGAAGACAGTGGAAAAGTGACCAGAGTGTAAGAGCGAGCAGATGAGGGGAGGAAAGATTGTTATTTTGGTGTTTTTGGCCCCAGATGAGAGTAAGTCCAGTCAGAGGATAGGCATGCTGGACACCAGGCATGAAAATCCATGGGAGCAAGGCGCAGGAAGAGGAGTGATGAAGATCACACAGCCTCAGATGATCCCTGGGTACCACACTGGCTTCCTGTGTTGGGAAACAGACAAAGACGTTTGGAAATGGGTAAGAAGTAAAGGAAAAGGTACAGTAAAGCGTAATGAGGTGAAGAATGCATCAGTGGTAATCAAGATGGAAGAATTAAAAACTCTCTGGAGAGATTTGCAAGGAAAAAAGAAAACGGAAATACACTGAAGATGAACTGATAAGAACAAGAGCTTTGCGTGAATGTGTATGTGTTAAACGTGAGTGTCCACTGCCAGGGGTTGAAAAAGCCACCAGCATGTCACAGCATATTTATAAATCTTCTGGCAGATTCTCAGTTTGTGGATGTCTATGTGACATTTTCTCACATATTTGAGGAGTATCTGCTTTTCTTTAAAATTAACTGCTGGCATACAATATATCATTTTCTTTTACAGCTATCCTGTAACTCAGAGTTATAACATTCACATAACTCTGTATCTAGTATTTAATAAATCAGGCTCCAGTAACCTATTTCTGCCCACTCACATTAATCTGGAGCAGATTCTGGACGCTGCCATGAGACATTAAAACTACAAGCTCATCTGCCAGCAAGCTTTTTCATGCACAGTCATCTCAGCTGTTTTGTTGTTGTTTGTGACTGTTTATGCATTCACGATGGCCTGTTTTGTTGTTTTATACCTCTTATGTTAATGTATTTCTCTCATTTACATTTCTCTTGCCAAAAAAACTTTTGTTAAAACACACTAGATAAGGTCAAAATACATCGTCCTCAGGCTTTAAATTGCCATCAGTCGTATGCTCCTGGTTCTTATTTACCCCAAATTACCACGGATGCCAGTTACCGGCTTTGTAAACAGATAATTCCTAGGAAGGTTCACACTCATAGGCACTCTGAAGTACCCACCTTGACCTATGTATTTAAATTTCATTGAGTATCAGTGTCATAGACAGCAACTTCACTACTAATGAAAAGTTTAGATACGGCCTATATTTCTAGCAGCTAATAATATGTCTAACATCAGCTGCATACACTGATAATGGTGCAACCAGTTCTGCTCTTATCGTATTTTCTTGACTTTGTTGAATTTGTTTGTGTGTGTGAGCATGTGTGGCATGTTAACTTTAGCCTACTTTAGTTTTCTTGACTGAATCAGGTTGTACTGACTGGAACAAATAAAGTCTGGTAATATGGATATAGGTAGTAAACATTTCTATGACATGTATTCTCCTGTCTTATCTTCAAAGTACTGTCAGTAGCAGTTACTTTGCCAGATATTTTTCAAATTTGTCGCAGTTTGTTTAAAAAAGAACAAAAATCCATAGAGGATACTAGGTTAGCTTGCTAGCTAGATTTCATTTGTCAACATATTTCCCCATGGACAGACAGTGTTGCTCTTTCTTGACTGAGCTTCTGTAAAGTGAAGGCAAGAAGTGTCTTAAACCTGCACTACACGAGACAGTGGAGAAATGACCCTCCCTCTCATTGATTATTAACTCACTAAACAGTTTCCTCATGAGTTTATGGTCTCAATCACTAGTTTCACTATCAATCACAAGTCTTTTCCATACAGCATGATGTTCATTGCATGCATTATGGTCCCATTTAAAGCAAAAGAGATGCTATAGGGCATGGCTACTTTGTGATTGACAAGTAATTTTAATTGATCATTCTCAGTGAGTCTGTCCAGCTAAACACACCAGGTCCATGTAAGTAAGTCATCAACTACAAATCACGATTCTGCTACTGTATTGCCCGTTTCTCCTTTGAAATGTTTTGAGAGTTTTTTTTAGTACACTGTTTAGCTGTAATATGAAAATAAGTATGATAACAAAACACCAAGATTGTAATGTCCTTAATGCCAAACTCAAGGCTTCAAAACATTTATCCACAAACCAATGGGTGATGTCACAGAAGGTTTACACTTGAACTTCTTTTTTTAGCCTAAATTATTTTTTGTTAGCATTTAATAACTATGATATCCAAATGGTCACAGGGTACCATGAAATACTACCTGACCTGTAGTTGATGAATGTTAACAAAACAAAGCTTTTCTTTTAAAGGAGAAAGCTGCTTTTTTCCCCCCACTTTTTGAGTAGAAAAGACACTAATTTAGCTCAGAATATGAACAGAGGACCACAGAGGAGGACTGATCAAAGAAACTAACCATGGGAAAATACATTGTCTTACAGAGGCTAGTTAGCGGCATGAAAAGGGGGATGGTATGTGGCTCTCTGTAGCATGTTTCATCATGTAGAATAATATTTTATTTCAGGAGAGATAAAAGGCTTTCTTGATGTCGGACACAGGAAGAGTGGTCGCTTCACAGTGCCGTCTGGGTGGGGCTGATTCACAATGCTGAATGAATTCCATTAGAGCCTAAATTACCTTTAATAATAAAACAACAGGCAATTACTGGGGCGCCATTAGCATGGTATTGAGGTGTTTGCTCGTGCGTGTGGCGCGGGCCTAACATATGGTTCAGCTCACGGCAAGCCCACCGTTATAAAGCTAACATTGTCATGACTGATGTATGGTGGCGCGGTAGTAAGCTCTGAAAGATCCATTTGTCTTCTCAATTAAAGCTGAGAGGGGGAAGAGAGGAACGGGATATGGGGGCAGGGAGGTTAGGGGGCTGCCCCCTGTGCGGTCCGCACTTAAGAACATGTGGTGGGGGCAAATCTGTGTGTATTTGTGTGTTTGCAAGAGAGAAAGAGAGTGAACAAGTGTGTGTCGGACAGTTGGATGCAGGCCAGATGAAGCCTGGGAGTTGTTTTGGCAGCTCCTTTTCACCTAAATGCTCCTACCCTCCCACTTTACTCCCTTCTCCCATATCTTTCCCTTGCCGTATTCCCCACCCCTCTCTATTTTGCCATGCAGCCAGGAATCTCTTCCCTGAGGCAGAGGCCACTTTAATGTGGGAAGCCCAGCAAAGGCAATCAGAGACCCAGACTCTTCTACGCCATACACACACGCAGACACACACGTAAACTTGTACTTAAACATAGACACACACTGTGAGTAGTCTCTTATCTGACTTGACGACATGGCATGCATGTTCTCTATTTCCCTCCATGATCTAACACTGTCTCACCATCAAGCACTACATCCTAGATAAGACCAAATGAGTGAGAAGGGGGAAGAGGAGAGCTATTATTGGAGATTTAAAACTCTACAAATCAGTTTTTTATCCATTAGGGTATAGTTTTCAACGACTAGTTAAATAATTAGACTATCTACAAAGACATTCTTTGATGCTTGTCAGCTCATCCGGTACATACATGATGATTTTCATCTTATTCTAGCTGACAAATTAACTTAAGCGCCACTTGGACTGGACTATTTTCTCCATTTGAGGATGTATTAAATGGGGTAGCTGATGAATCGGTTGCTGGGGCTTTCTGTCTGAGCTGGGAAAACTTGTCCACCACACTGATTCCATCACTTTCCCACAAATGTTAATAGTGTTGTGATGGTTTGACAAACTCACTTGAAACACAACTAACAGTGAGTTTCTCTGGCTCACAATGTCACCTATAGTATTAAATGATCACAAATCCGATCTGTTAGGCACTAATATTAATGCTTTGCTTTAGCTACCAGACCAATGTGTTGAGCAAATGCTATCCATTTTTCTTACTATAAGACATATATGAAATTAATAATAAATACTGAGAGAAACCATCTGACTGCTTTATAAGACAAGGTTGATTGCTGCCACAAGGGACCGTACCGGCATAAGAAAACACTCACCCAAACCAAATCTCTCTCTGTCTGTCATTCAGGGCCTGAGGTGGTCTGCACTAAACAACCACTGAGACTAAACAACTCTTTGTAATGTCTCATTTGTTATATGAAGTAGCCTCTCATTAGCATCACAGCTAAAAAAAAAAAAAAAAAGAAAAGAAAATAATAAAACATAAATGGTGTTGCACTTCTGTTTTGGTCATTTTATGCATAAAAGATACGTTTAATGCACCTACAAATAGATAGAGTGTGTGTGTGTGTGAGTGAGAGAGAGAGAGAGTGTTAGGGACCATGTCAGGCCAGTGTTGAAAGAAGTATTTGGATACTTTACTCAAGTAAAAGTAATATTGCACTGTAGAAATACTCAACTGAAAAGTCCTGCATTGCATTTATGATTAATGTACAATGACTACTTACAGGTTGTTTATATATAGCAACAATTTAATGTTTAACTAGTCTTTTAACTAGTTTATATAGTGTAGTATAGTTTATATATGTAGGCTACATCAAAACTGCACATAAGAACTTTGGTACATGTACATGAGTTACTTCCCATCACTGCAGGAGACACACACCTCTTGGTTAGCATGTGGATCACATACAACTCCATTAAGAAAGCATTACATACACTGACTGCCATATAAAAAAATCAGATTCCCCCCCTTTTTTTCACTGTCAATAATATTTATTCTAAGAGCAGCAGGATTTCATTGGCAACTGTATTCCAAAGGCAGCTTCAACTATGAGCACACACACTGGCCGTGTTAATGCTACTGAGAAATCATAATAAAGGCAGTATTGTTCTGAAATGTCTTATCCCGTCCAACAGCTCCTAATTGGCCCTTCTCATTATCCTGCCTCAGTGGTCCACTGTTGGTGGTATGCAGTGAAATGGAATAGCACTTCTAAGGGGCACAGGGGAAGTGCACTATATGCTCAGTGTGTGATGCTTTTTAATTCAAGGTCTCATCCAATTCCCTGTTGCTGCTTGTGCTGGAACATCTGGAGCAGGCGTTAGCCCTCCGTCTGTGTGTCTAATAACTGCTGGCAGCCCTGCGAGTGCAGACCCAAACAGATCTCATTGGTTGCTTATGAGGCCATACTGCTCTTGGCAGATCTTTTATGAAGTTGAAGATATACCTGTTACAGTATGCAGCACATTCATTCACCTTAATTCAACTCATGCAGCTGCCATACAGCAGACACTCCTCAGCTAGCTGCCAGAGTTGTGGATAAAAATCAGCTAAAAGAAAATAGTGGAACACTAATAATAAAGAAGGCTGGTATGAGTGTTTTTCTATCACAGAGTAAGTCAACACACACTTGCACCAACAG
Organism: Nibea coibor; assembly: GCA_023373845.1. Taxonomy (NCBI): domain Eukaryota; kingdom Metazoa; phylum Chordata; class Actinopteri; family Sciaenidae; genus Nibea; species Nibea coibor. The sequence goes on from CM041738.1 coordinate 11,089,318, forward strand.
GAACACCATGTGGGTTGACGTGGCTTTCGAACTAACCTCCTCTAACAAGACACTGGCCGCATTTCCCTTTGTATTTATTGTGAAAATGTATAATAACTTAAGCGAGTGGTTTATGGCGGAAATGGTTTGAGCGTGGCCCTCTCGTGTGAAACTGAATCCCTCTGCTGCATTATGGAAATGTGAGGCTCGGGAGTGAGTGCAAAGCAAACTGAGGCGGCTCTAATAGTGTGGTGCACTCTAATGAAATCAGCAACCCCAGGCCTCAGGAATGAGATCCATGCACGGCTTTTCATTCCCTACATCCTCACCCAAGCCGTCTTTTCAATTGGGCGTTCCAGAGCTGGTTTTAAGAAGAAGAAGAAGAAGAGGCCTCATGTCTCATCTGGCTAAAAGGATGGCAGACTATCTCGGAATCAGCAGCACTTTAGTATTTCAGAGGCACTGTGTTTCCTGCCGGGGTCAGATTGAGAACGGAGAGTAGAGAGATGTATAATGCACTGAATCATAGGCTACTGTAGTTGTGTACTAAATACACAGACTGGGCTGAAGTAACAGACAATGCCAAGAGTCATAATTTGAACTTTATATGGGTTGTCTGATGAGAAATGGGACAGAATGACAGAAAGAGGGGTTGTCTCTGGTCATATGGTTGTCTCTGTCTTTCGTTTCTGTCTCACCACAGTGACAACACTCTTTAAATACAGGCTATCGTGTTTTAGGCAGCTGTGTCAAAATGCATGTTGTTTTCTCTACACTATACTTTAATAATTTCATATTTATATTAGCTCTCTGTGTTAGTCCAAGCAAATTCTTGAATTGGAGTGTAATCCCACAACACTTTTCGAGCCAATTTAGGAATGAAATAAGAAGCTACAACGGTCAAAGAAGAAATCAGCATTTCTTCCTCTCAATACTTCTTCCCCAACTCCTCTACCAAAATAAGGTCTTAAACATAAGTGACTGATTGATGTATCAAGGTTTGAGTGGCTTAAATGAGGAGTCAGACCCTTTTAGGGAGGTGAATTGGCGATGTAAGAGACACCCACGCAGCCCCACAGACGGAGGAACCCTTAGGAAGTTCTGGGTTAATTAGATTTGTCCTACAACGCAGCGCAGCCCTTTCCACTTCAAATATTTATGGATCACACGTCAGGAAAACAGACATTTGAGACCTCTCTGAGAGCTGACTAACATGAATTCTTCTCATACTGTGCTGCCCCCCCAACCACTTGTGCACACACACACACACACACAAACCATAGAGGCAGAAACATACACAATACAAACAGAAGACCAGAATTAAAGTACTTGAACGTGCACCCATATAAGCATTAATCCACTTTCAGCACTTTCAGCTCCTACTTTCAGTAATGAGTGCACAGGAATTCTGGTAATTTATCTCACTCATGAGAGCTTTTGCATGTGAAGAAAAACTTATTTGGAAACTGAAATTTTATCTGTGTACCTTGTGCTGAAGTGACGTGCGGCACACATTTAAGCCTCGGTTTTTACTTCCAACATCATTTTAACACCCCATCATCTCTGATTGTGACGTCAATCTGTCTGTTTGTATGCGTACTTATGCGTGTTTGCGCCTACGTGTTCTTGCGTGTGTTTGTGTCTTTTCTGAAGGGAAACTGGATGAGTAACAAATCAAGGTTGGGTAGTAAAGATTTTGTTCTAGCACATGAAATATGTGGTGTCAACAGCTGCTTGTACATAAACTCAGAAGACGTCTGCCATTACTTTGCATGTGAGCGTGTGTGTGTGTGGAGAAGAAGTTGATTTGTGAATGACAGTGTGATGTGATAAGAACTCCCTGTCGACTGCTCTGCTTCGTGATGGGTCACAGAAGACCCCTGATTCTCTGTGACCCCATCCGACACTTCAGGGACACTCTCTGGTTACTGTTTCCCCAGACTTCTGCCTTAACCCCCGCCAATACACACACAAACACACACATTCATACACACACATGCATACCCTTAAATAGCCCTGTCAGACCAATGCTGGATCCTTTCTACAAGGAAAGGCACAGACCAAAAGGAGTGACGTTGGAAGGAAGATGAAGGGAAAAAGAGAGTAAAGGAGAAAGAGGGGAGAAAGATAGAAAAAGAAACAAAGAGAAAGTGAGAAAAAGAAAAGAGAGCAGGACTCAGAAGGAGAGTGAGAGAGACAGAGCTGTCTTGAGGGCAGCCAGACGCCTGTTTGCAGCCTGAGAACAGGCCTGTCCGACTATCTCTCTTTGTCCTTTACAGCTCTACAAGGCCTGGGAGACGTTTTATAGTTGCAATCACTCAGATCCCTTTGGCTTTTATTCCATCTCTGGATGCCTCAGGATTGTATTCCATTACAGTTTCTATATATAGATGAAGGAAAAACTTGGACACATGAGAAACACCAGCAATTAATGAAATTCCTTTCTAAAAAAAAATCAACTTCGAAAAAAATAGAGAATAGAAATAGAAATAGAAAGAAGAGAATTTTTTTATTTTCTTCTGAAAAGTCACTTGAGAATCAAAAAGTGACTGAACATAGCAAAAAATCTACTTGCTGAAATCTTCTCACTAGGTGAACGTGTTTCCACATTGTAGTGACACTGACCTTGTAAATTGTCCAAATGCTCGTCTCTGTTTGATATTGAGTGACACAACAGTTCTTTTGTGCGGTACTGAGATCTGATGTCGACTAGAGTGTAATGCTGCTATTTGATCCAGAGAATGAATGTTGTTTCTGTCCCAGAGGGCGGCTGCTTTTCACTGAGCCTGCAGTGTCTGCTGCTCAGGACCACACAGCCATGAAGCCTGGGACCCTGGGACCCCAAATCATTAGCTATAAGGGGTCTGTGAGGCTCTGCTTCATGCACCCCACACAAGCCCCCCCCCCCCCCTTCTCTCTTCGCAGGACTGTTTTAGCCCAATCATGTGCTGCCAGCTGACCGACAGATGCATCAATTATGAGCATTTAGTGCAACAGATATGTGAAAATATGTGAAAGGGCAACAGGCATCCCAAAGTGTCTCAGAATGATGACCCGGTCAGTGTGTCTGTGTGCATGCGTGCATGTGTGTGTATGTGTGAGAGAAAAGATGCTCTAGATCTTCTAATTTGCGCAGAATATTTTTATATTAATTGTCATATTTTTTCGTAGATTTTCAGTCACCTCATTATGATTTCTTTAACATTTTATATTCTGAGTAATCACTCTTTGTATACACTTGCGTGCGTAAAATAACTTTTGTCTACAAACAATGTCAGCTGCTGCCTGTGCCAAACGCAAACACATTCTGCGCTCAAAACTGACACATAAGAATGAAATAAAGATACGTTTATTTTTATGAAGTAGCTTGAGAGGAAATTACAGAGTAGTAATTATGATTTTCATTTTCAGGGAAGTTCAGATCATAACCCACAGACCCTTGAAGCATGTTAACGCCACCTAGAGGGGTCTATAAGTAAACCGTACTGAGCAGCTCCCACTGGTCACTCAGTTGCACACTCACTGTCACTGTGCATCTGTGTGTGACATTGATGAGTGAACATTAAAATAGCCTTAAAAAGCCTCTGTTCTCTTCCTTATGTGTTCAGTATTGTCTGACATTGAGCTGGAATTAAACTTGGAAACTTTTTTTTTTTAACAAAAGTATCAAAAGATTAAAAAAGTATCAGGCAAAAGAAACTGCCATTAATGTGATAATGTATTCATACCAAGCAAAAAAATCAAACCGTGTTTCTTGAAATGTTGGTAGTTGTGGTCAGTTTCCAAAAGCAGAAAACATGTTCTTATTTATTTTAAAGGAAACTTTAAATTTTGCACTTTGCAGAAGTGGATTTTTTTTGTTTTGTTTTTATCTTCATGCATTTATTGTTCAGCTTTCAGGCTGAAATATTGTCTTTTTCTGTGTGCACAATTAACAGTGACCTCAAGTCTAAGCCTGGCCTCGACCTGCAGAGTAAATGCACAAACTGTAAACACAGTCTAGTGATTGTGTTTCATTTCATACGAAGACACGTCAAATAAACTTTATCAATGATCTGAAAATGCCATGTCATGTTTGAATCGATTTTTCTCAAGAAGTGTCTTAACAGTCAAATTATTTTATCTTTTAGCACCAAAAATTCAGTCACACCTGTAGCAGTCACTGATGGCTGACACAACATTATCGTAATATATTTACAGTAATAAATAATAACTGCCCCGTCTGTGTATAACCATTATCAGTCCTGAAGTCTTTTTTTTCTTTTACAAAACAAAAATATGTATTTTTTTTCTATTTTTATGACAAATAAATAAACACATAGGTGCAGACAGATAAGTAAGGGCCTGGGTGTATTCACTTCTTAGACGGGGCTGAAAAACAGACGGCGCGCAGGTGCTATTTTAAGAGCAGACTAAAATGTTTCATGCGTAATGTGCTGGTTATAACCCGTGCAAAGCGTCGTCGGTACTGGACATGTTAGACAGCAATAATAACAGAAAAAAGAAGCCATCATCTGGAAAGCAGTGAAAGTTGGATGGAGTTTCACATCTCAAAGCCAGACACAGAGAGCACTTTGAGCCCATCCGTCCAACTCTGTCTGACAAACCTAAACCAACTCCGAATATGGATTTTACCACCGAGAATAAATAGCACGTTTTAAGGTGGATTGCTGCTATTTCGCGATTGACGGCTGTATAATTAGGCCACATAATAAACAAGACATTAGAACACGGAAGGAAGTATATTATTGTTGTATGTATATTGATATTAATAATATAATCAGTCTACCAATATATCAACCCTGATATCAGCGTTCAAGATTTTAAGTATAATAATAATAATAATAATAATAATAATAATAATAATAATAATAATAATTCGATCCCATTGGTCATTCTTTTTAAGGGGCTCATACCACTGTTTTAATTAACTACTCAACACTAATTAAATTAATGTATTAACATAGAATTATAGTATCATTTAGGATTTTCCAGAGGTCACCATCTGCACACATAATTTGTTACTGATACGCACGACCTGCGCAATTGACGCAGCAATTGGCAGCAGCCACGACAGGAAGTGTGTTGTTGCATTTTAAACGCTCGCGATTGAAAAATTAAATGAGTCACCTCTCTCTCTTTCTCTTTCTCTCTCTCTAGCCTTCCTGTGCTGCAGCTCTACTCCCTCAGCAGAGTTTCCTCGCCAGTTGGTCCTCCTTTTCCGAGGAGGAACCGTGAGACAAGCTTGGGGATGTCTGGGGTCAAAGGGAAGTGGCCTACGTGAGAGTCTCATTAAGGACCAATTTAGAGAGCTGAGGACTTCTCCTGTCTGATCAAACAATAGAGGAATCAGAGCCAAAGTCTTTCAACTTTCTATCAGGCTCAGTCCCGCCACTGAAAACAAGCTATATTAATATCCTGTCCTCAGGGCCAAGGTTTCTGTAAGTCTCAATTATCATATTAAATATAATAAATACATTACATTACATTATGTTGACATAGAGCAAAAAATAAAAAAAAAGAAGAAAAGATAAAAGAAAGGGGAGCCTTCAGCCTTTACTTTACTTAAATCTAGAAATATATAGAATATAAAATGTATAATAATAATAAAATATAGAAACTGTAACATGTTTTCCATCATAGTTTTCATATATTTTTTTTTACAAACTTTTTTCACTGACATCGTAAATCAATCAATTAATTTAGTTAAGTTATTTCTAACTTTGTTTTATTATCTTGTTGTTGTCATGTTGTTTTTTAAAAGTTATTATTTTTTTACAAATCAAAAAATAATAACTTTTAAAAAACAGCAAAATACAATTAAACGGTGATCTTGCTTGCTGTGTCCCTCTAACAACAGTGATTTTGTCTTCTTTCTGTTGTTTGCAAGAACAAATATTTTTGTGCAATCATGTGTGCAGGATGTCTTGTCAGTCAATGTCCATCGTACATGTATATCCTTATGTACTCCTGAGCCTCGTCTCTGCCTACAAACAGGGCATGACCCCACTGTGTCACCGGGTTGGGACCCAGACACTTATGGGCAAGGCAGGAAGGACAGAGTCTATGTTATCCTTCCCCTCTACCTGACAGCCACATTTAACTGATCTGTGACCTTCACTGGCTCCTTACCCAGCAGACAAGTGTCCAGCTCCCCCCGAAATCCACCACTACTCAGTACTATAGACCCCCAGACTCCCCTCAACCCGGACCTAACCTCACCAACGTTAAATCATCTATCTGCCTCACAACAGTGTTTTCTACCTTTACAGACTGCAGGCAATCCCTTTCCTCAAGCACACATCCATGACCTCAAACCACAGCCAGTTCCTACCCCAGTGACCCCAGTCTCCTGTCCAGACACTGAACCATGTCCTTGTCAGGCTTGACCCCCAGACAAAAACTGTCAACGTGTGCTCAGCTCAAAAACACCAAATAACTAACGTCAGCATAAACTTCAGGTTTCAGTCAGACTTTGTTAAGGAGCCCTTCCTTTAACTTAAAAAGACCTTGAATTTTGATCTTGAACAATGCATCCTGAGACAATTCAGCAATGCTCTGCCTCCTCCCATTAACATGCACAATGCACACACACACGTCTTACTAACAAAAACGCCTGCATATTTCATTAGCAGCAATTCTCGTACTTATTTCTCAACTGCCCACTTTTACAGCCAGAAAAACTTTTAGCGAGCGGTTTGCCCACCCTGTGATGAGGATTTATCAAGGCTCGCAGGGCCCTGTGCTAGAAGGAAGAATGCAGCTCGTACCATTATGAGATAAAGGCCAGATGAGGAGGAATCACAGCCCAAGCTACCTGTCATTCGTTATCATAAATGTGTTATTAAATGTGGAGATAAGCGATGAAAGAAGAGGGAGGCAGGGTGCTGAGGATTACTGATACACAGGAGGGTGTGTGTTGTAAGCAGGCAGATGGTGCAGTCCAGCCCTGCTCTGCCTGATCCCTCTGACAGCTGCACTAGATCCTTGGTGGAGGTGAGCTTGGACTTGTTGCCGAACTCATGAGTACATCATGTCTTTCCAGTGGAAATGCTGACCTTGTGTTCCAGTGTGTGTGCGTGTGTGTGTGCGGGTGTATGAACACACGCGTGCGTGGTAAGGTGATGTGAGGCAGGCGGCATGACTGGTGGCATTGGGGAGTAATTGTGATTGAGAGCATTACTCCTCACTCCACCCTATGTCAGGGTGATACGCACACACACACACACACGTTCACAGGCTCTCCCATGGGTCATTCTGACACTGTCCAGATAAAGAAAGAGACTGATGGTTATGTGGACCTGTAGAAAGAGAGACAAAAAGGGAGAGAGTGTGTGGGTTTGTGTGGTATATATTTATTTTTGTTTAGCCATTGCGTGTTAATGTGTTTGCCAAAGTCCTAAATGTGCATTCTGTGTGTGTGAGCGTGTCTGTGTGTGAGAGAAAGAGAGAGGGAATGTGATAAGCTTTTTTCCCCCTGTGTTTTGGATTTTAGTAAAGGTTTAAGGGAAAGTAAAATTAAAACAGTGTAGTGTTGTGTTGTGATTTTCTTAATGTCTGTGGACAGAACAATTTGTTCACGTTAATCCCCAAACACAGTGTCTTATTTTTCTTGAAATACCATTCCAATGAATTAAATACAAAGTTAGAGATTTAGAGATAGTCCAGTTAAACCAAATACAAAACACGCTTATCTGATGTCTACACACACATTCAGCATAATAAAATACCCAAATGCACTTATTTGTCAAAGCTATAAAAATATAATTTAACTATGATGTGATATGCAACACAATAAGATGAATGTAAAGATCAATAATCGATAAAACAATAAACTATGACCCACGACGTAGCTTCTTTCTCTTTTTGGGCATTTTGTAAAGCAAATAACTAAACAAAAAATAAATCTTGTAGACAATTGCTTATTTGACTTTTGGTTTATCAACATGATGTGATTTCCCAGCTAATGTACGTGTGTTTTTTCCCCTGAAGAGAGTGCGTGTCTGCACCATGGAGGCGGAAAGACTCCAAAATGCACTTTAAGATTTGGCAGAGGAACAGCAGTGTACTTATGAATCTCTTCCTGTTTGTGTTTACGCTCTCTTACAGCTCGGCTCTATAGGAGGATTATGTCTCCTGTCACTGCGTCAGTCCTGCCAGTATCTCTCTCATACTGAGGCTATAGGTTCATCCAGGCACAAAGAGGGTCCCAGGCCAACTCTGTGCCAGTCTGTGGTTCCTCTGTGCTCCATGTTGCTCCGCCCTGACCTGAAGCATGCTTTGGCCCACAGGGGAACCCTGCCGATGGGGCGTGTGCTTATGTGCGTAGGCCCCTGAGCCCTGGCCCCTGTGTGGTCTGGCTGTATGTGTATGTGTGTGGTCTTCCCGGCCCCCTGCTCATCTGTCCGAGGCCTGCTAACGGCCTGCCCAGTGACCACGGCTGTTTACTTTACTTCTGTCTGCACCAACTGAACTCTGATCGCCCGCTTCCTCCAGCTGGGCCAAATCAGGCCCCAGCTCTGACTCTCGGCAGCCCATGGAGAGGCCCCAGAGTCTGGGACAAGACAGGACATTGGGTCCTCGTGGATTAAGACACCTTCAGACCCACCCCCATGTCCCGACTCTGCCTTCCTCTCGTCTCCTGTTCCCAACTTCTCTGTGACTGGTAGCCATACTCAGGCATATGGTTGCTGCAAAGCAAGGCTGCCTGTAATTATGCTGTCAGAGGCCTGTCCTCATTGGCCAGGATAATTGGTCTCTCTGTAACAGTCACTATCAGAAACAGCTCAGTCTCTCTCATCAGTGGAAACAGACAGACTGGCAACTCACTCCGATGTAGACAGTCAGACGTTGGAGGTTACCATTGCTTTGTCCAAAGCTTGAGTGGCAGAAGGTAGCATCGTTGATGAAAGCTGTTCTGACAGCTACCCTCAATGATTTTATTATGCATGGCACGTCATTGAAATATCAAAATGGTTATAAATGTACTTGGAACTTAGATCTGGTGCTAATGACCACTATGGCTGCTGCATTAACCCTTTTGAGATTTCCAGATCCACCTCAGTCCCCAGACAGTCTAGCTTTGTATTTATTAATTTACTTATTTACAGTGCAGGTCAAAGAGTTAAGCGCCCAAGTGCGCCACTACACACAGGGCATATGATCCTACATAAATCCACTGAGTAATGAGGCGGAGATGGTGGTATAGCCCCCCCCCCCCCCCCTTTCTCTTTTGCCCCTGTCTGGGGTAATTCCTCTTATTAAGAATGGATTGGTGTTGAGTGCGTGTGTATGTGTGTTAGACTATAAGTCCTGGTTTTGGGACGGGGGAGTCAAGGGGAGACAAGGGAATCAGGGGGAGGCTGGTAGTGTTTAAGGCCTGTGTTTGGCCAGGGAAGCCAGGAGAGGCCCTCTGGGGTCACCCTCTACCGCTTTACAAATTGAGGGCTGTGCCGGCAGGCGCCAGGGCAGAGCCGAATGAGCGAGCCTACTGACCTGTGACCCTGGCCCAGCCCTTGTGCAGGAGCCCCTGTAACCTGGGAGAGGGGACCGCTGACCTCTGGGGGTCACATTCCTCTTCTTCCTCCTCCAAGGCTGCAGGGGATTCTTGGGTCCCAGCACCCATCCTGCACAAATTAGATTTAACGCAGACCATTCCAAAAATAAACAGCTGGTTTATGCTTGAATTTGTCCTGAAGACCATGATGTTGAATAAAATGATGTGCTGATGGAGTTTGCTCTACTGGTGAATAACGGTCTGATTTTGAATTTTGTTTTTTAAAAAGCATCAGATCTTCTATTGAACTTGTTTGTTTTGGACGAATATACCAGCGTTACTGATGAAATACAGTGGAATAATGCATCAAACATGCTTTTCCTCTTATGCGTCAAATCACTTCAAAGGCAACTGTCAAAATTTAGAAACAAGCACTGATTTTCGGATCCTGTCATTTTTTAAACATGCTTACCATACCATTGGATGAAAGAAGAGAAAATCTCCATTTTATAAGCAACTTCCAAATTTCTCTGAACGTGAGGAACCCTGGTTTTCGTTACACCTCTAAAGCTCCCCATTTCTCAACCCGCCTCTCTTCATCTTGCCTTCATTCCTTGTCTTTCTGTATACAATGTGTGTAACCAGACCTCCGATTTTCCATGTGAAGCTGAGGTACATCTGTCTGTAATGTAACATTTCCTAACATTTCATACCATGTGGGTAAATCCTGACAGCTTGGATCCTGTAAAAACAGATCGGTGCCCCCTAAATCCTCTGTCCCCACACCCCCGCTGACCCCAACGTCTTTCTGCCAGCATGCGGAAAGCACCTCTGGCTGCTTCTGGTGTGGGTGTCACCAGGCTCTTCACTGGGCTCCATGTAAACAGCCTCCTGCCTCTGTAGCGCACTCTGACCACCGCTGCTTAATAGTAATTGTTTCAGGAAGTGTGATCACCATGGTTCAGGGACTCCCTAATTCTATCAGAGGGCAAGAAAGAGGATTTCAGGGCCAGGAAAGAGAGCGGGGATAGGTTGGAGAGAGGGAGTGAGAGAAATAAACACTATGTGAGAGGCAGAGAGAAAGAAGAGAATGAATGGAAGAGTACAGGTTGTGATTAAAAACGTGTGGCGATGTTGTGAGACTCTGAAGGATTGTCACAGTCCATTTAGCACAGAAACCATTCATATTCTTGTCAGAGGAAATCAGCGTGCGGTGCAATGGGAACAATTAAAATTCCAGATTGCTTTTGAATGTAAATGACTGATGCTTTTATCACAGGCTTGGATTTATAAAAAGCATCAGGGAGCAGTCATAACTTCCACAGCAGTACTGGATGAATCACTCCAGCTAGTGTTATTAAGCCACCATATGGTCACCAAGGGGCTTTTCATTGCACCACTGGTGTGTCAGAGAGTATATTTAGCCTAAAAAGTACAGTACATGCCAAATAGCATTAGATTCCAGGTAACAACCCCCTGTGAACAGGTGAAACTGAAGATAAAATACCATAATGTGATATGGTGAAGGAGCTCAAATTTGGCTGAAACATCAGCGAGAGTGTGTGCGTATGTGTGTGTGGCCGGCGGGGCACACTGCTCCTGACACCCACGAGACGAAGAGGCCAAGGGGTGCTGAGAATTTCCTCCACAGGTCTCTGAGCATGTCCACATGCATGGTTAAACCTCACCACTGGAAACACATCCTGCCCCATCACGTCACCCTCTGGCCAGAGCTCTCCTGGGCTGCAGTGTTTCCCATGGCTGACGGCGACACAGACAACAAGAGGTGTCAGACCACAACCCTCGCCTGGCATTCTTCATGGTCAAACCCAGACCCTGCTACTGATCCCTCACATTTATTCCTCTTTGGATGTGTATGTGTATGTCAAACATCTGTGTGACTTGTGTGTATGCATGTATGTGCATGGCAAGTGTGCGTGAGTGTGCGAAGACAAATCTCTCGCCAGCAAGGCTCCCATAAGAGCCCCGCTCAAAAAGGCCTGGTGACACATATAGAATAGCAGGAAGAGGGGACATCCGAGTGAGGCTGCTGGAATTTTGCCATTACATGCGACTTTGGATGCTTCTGCTCTCCCATGCGTGTAACAAAAAGACAGATAATAGAAAAAATGTAAAAAGTGGAAAGCAGTTCTTTGTGATCAAGTGATTCCTACATTTTCCCAGCTGAGGTAGTCAAACTCCAGATGTTTTTGTATTGGTGAAAATAAAGGTGGTTGGCTAGGGGACTTTAGTCTAATGAAAAAGTAGCTGGTGATATAAAAGGTTGTATTCACATTCTGGTGAATTTACTGACATATTTTCATCTAATGCTGTGTCCTGCTCTGTGGCTCAGCAGACAGACAGAGGAGGTAAAGACAGTTTGTGAGAGAAAGACAGAAAGAGCACTCCAGTGTGCTGTGTGTAGTGAACTGTGAGCGGCCTGCTGGTAGGTAGACCATAAGAGCTCGCTCTGCTCCATATCTGTTTACTACCCCCTGACACCTTAGTGAGGCTCCTCACCTCATAGCTACAACCATTTACACACACACATATGCACCCATACACACACACACACACACACACACACACACACACACACACACACTCATTTCTGAAGCCATACGCAGTGAGCTATGCTTTTTATGTTGAGGTTTTGGTAACTGGGGAAAAAAACACCTGCATGTGATGCTCTATATGCAGAGTACAGCACAGCCTTTAAATACATTACATTAACTAAATACCCTGGTTATCTATCCTGGTTCTGAAATCAGTGAAAAGTGTTACAGCCTCTTTCCATGCCTCCTGTAATAGCTTCTGTTGTCCTCTAATACCCCGTGTTGGGTACACGGGTGCACGTTCCTCAGCATCGTGTTAGTGCTAATGGTGTTGATGGTGGTCATGTCCAGATGTGGGGCCTAGTCCTCTGGTTCTGTAGACTAAACCTGTGGAGAGAAGAGCTCCAGACCTCCATAGGCTCAGCTCTCCACTGCAGGGCTGCAGCCCACATGTGCACCATCCTGCCTGGGCGGCTACTCTGTGTTAAACGCTCCATTTGCAACAAAAACTTGTCACTAAGGCTAGGATGTTGCATCATGAATGACATGAATGACAGGGAGGAGTGAGGATCCACTGGTAGACTGGTTAATGCCGCCTCTCATACCTTATGTATGGATCAGTACTTAGCATGACAATTTAGCTCACATGTTATGAGCACAGACCTGGGTCATACACATACTGTACGCATAATTTATTTGTTAAATGAATTAATGTGTATATCATTAATTAATGGCTTTGTCATTGAGACACAAGACATAAAAGATGCAAATGTCAGATGTCAGTGTCAGATAAGTAACCAAATCTTCATCTGTTTAATGTAAATTTATGGTGTTTCATAATGACAAATTCCGTCATCCCATCCATTTTCTAAACTACTTCCTATTCAGCAGTGTCATAGGGATGTCCCAATCTGAGGACCTGCAAATGCAAAATTTATTCTGCATCTTGCCGTCCATGGAATTAAACCTAATTTTCTACAGTTTAGTGTATTTCACTCCAGACAGACTTGCAATAATATAATCTGATGGTCTTAGAGTAGAAAAAGCTACCATGGCTTTAGGTGACTACATTATGAAATAACAGACTTGTTATTTCATAAAGTGGAATTTCAGTCAAAGTGCTATTACAGGAAAGTGGCGCACCATTTTAAATGTAAAGGATTTTGTAAAGTGTCATGGATTACAGAAAGCAGTTAACATTTTTTCTACCAAACAAACAAAAAAAATGCAGAGACAGAAGGGAGGCATGCAGAGAGGTTGGACATCTTGCACAACTCTGATAGTGCCTTAAATTGTCCTAAGAGATGTGTTATGCCAGAATCAGCAGCTATCATCCCTGTAGACTTAAACATTTCCTTCCTCTTAACAATTTGTTCCTATCGTTAACTTCCTGCTTGGCCTCTGCCTTCAAGCCAGCCCTGAGAGAGATACATGATATCATATCTCAATTATGACTCTGCAATTTAGATTATTATGCTACACAAGAAAGTACTGTCTCCAGGGGGACAGCTCTCTGTCAAATATTCAACTTGAGGTCAGAGCCTCCTCTAAATTGATGTTTATTAAACTGTTAAAAGACGTCTGGTCAAGATGAGATGGAAAGTGACCTTCTTGCAGTTTCCACTCTGCACACTGCCATTGAGGCAGAGGTGGGGATGGGGCAGAGAAATCAACCCTAGTGTAAATACACATCCCCACTACGCTATTGTACCGCCTCTGTGTCCTCATCACCCACGCAGTGTGGTAAAAGTTCTTCCTGTTACCTCCCCATCCTTCCATCACCCCTGCCATTGTACTGTAACACTACTGTCTCTCCTCCTTTCCTGTCCTTGACTTTTGGGTTTTTTGGACACTGTTAACTATACAGGAGGCATTTATGTCTTTGGCTGATGTTCAGAGTCAGGGGTTCTGTCTGCAACTGGAGAAAGCCTCTGTTGTATTGCTGCCCTTCGCCCTCTGGGGTTATAGGATTTTGTCCGTGCGGTGCGGCTGCCTTTACAGCTGAAAGGCAGCCAGTGGATTTCAGGGAGGTCTGTCAGTAAAGCAGGTAGAGTGCAGCCTTCTCCTCTGATCTACCTCCCACTGGGGAGAATTGTGTTGCCTCAAGTAGCCTCTGGACATTTGACGTTGGAGAAATATTTTTATAACTGATTGTATGTGCCCGTATCTGTGTGCTGTGTATGAGTGTGAGAGTGAAGGTGGGAGAGAAGGAGCACCAGGGTGACATGTTCTCTGAATTGCCATGGAAAAAATGTAGCTGCTCGATAACCCCCACCTTGCATCTCTCCTGTGCTTCTCTCCCTCATCGTAGAGTATTTGTATTTCATACCAGAGATATGGGGAGCAGGACTGGAATGCACTGAGCTCTGGTTTCTGAGTGAAAGGCGTTGTAACACTTTTGACACTAATCACAGAGTTCACATATTGGTTTGATTTCGGCAGATCAGGCTCTAATGGGCAAACACTCTCAGGGTTAATCAATGTGTGAGTAGACAGGGTTTGTTGGGCCTCACAACCACACGGGTCACCAAATGTGCATGTGTGCAGTTCATGTGCGTGTTTTCCAGGGTACAAAAAGTGACACACCGAAACTAACTTGTTGATCCTAGTTTACTACCTCTCTTCCTGTGTGGTTGAGCTTCACGTGAGAAGCGAGGCAGGACGAGCTGGAAATGTGTGGTGGATCAGGCCTGTTGTCTGACAGAGACAGCGTTGGATATACCGAGTGCTAATGGGCTGGGAGGGAAGAGACTCCAGCTGGTTCCACAGGAGAAGTGAGGCCACTACAGTGCCTCCCATAAAGTAAAGGTCACAGGTTCAATCTGAGTTTCTCTGTACAAGGGCATAAAACAAAGTCCCAAAGTGCAAAACCACAACTTGTGTAAATAATAATAATAATATTAACATTAGTATTAACATTATTATTATGTGTTAATTGTTATGTGTTAATTATTATTATTAATTATTATCAATTATGATTATGATTATTATTGTTGTTGTTGTTGTTGTTGTTGTAGTTGTAGTAGTAGTAGTAATAATAATAATAATTATCATAATAATCAAAATGATATTAAAAACACAATACTCACAATAGTGGGACTAAACAAACAAAAAGTGAATTTAAGAGCAGTGACAACCTTGATCTGACAAAGATGATTTGCGCATGAGCACAAATTGTTTATTAACAGTTTTAGAATGATTCCCACCTTTTCTAAAGTTTGGAGACTTAAAACTACAAAACTAGTAGTATTAAACAAGTAAGTATTTTATACTTCTGTTTTCACTACATTTATTTATAATTTGCAATTACTTTAAAGCTTATGTGTACATTCACACATTGCACATACAAAACATATGATTATCTTATGTTCTAAATATGGTAATATGATATACACTGTTTAAGATTAAACAATGCATCATTAGCATCTGCCAATATTAAAATGTTAAAGGACCATTGCGTAAGATTTATTTTTTGTAAAGATTTTTTTTTTGGTCTTTCCAAGCTTTATTCAATAGAGACAGCTGAAGAGTGACAGGAAATGTGAGGAGAGAGATGGGGAATGATACACGGGAAAGGGACGCAGGTCGGGACTCGAACCCAGGCCAGCCGCAGCATACCTTCGCATATGGGGCAGCCGCTAACGCTGCCCCGGTGTGTAGGATTTAGTGGCATCTAGTGCTGTAGTTGCTGATTGCAACCCCAACCCCTCATCCTCTCCTATAGCATGAAACGTACAGTGGCCTTGAAATGTGTGGAAACTGCAAAAGGTCCTATGTAGAGCTTGCGTTGTAGAGTTTGTCGGTTTTGGGCTAGAAATATGGCAGCTATCACCCACGTGATTATACACTAATAAAAACATATTCATGGCATCTGTAAATAGAGCCCCCCTGAAGCTCACACACTGGACCTGTGGCTTCAGTGATAATCATTCAGAAAAAGGTCATTCTGTACATGAACTATTTGTAATTTTGATATTTCAAGTATATCAAGTTTCACTGATAATCTGTAATTTTACTTTGTATGTGGAACTACTTGTGATGGAATATTTTTACATTGTGGTCTTGCAACTTTTACTAAAATAAATCATTTGAATTCTTCTTCTACCACTGCCAGGAATGTCTATATTGAAAAAACACAAGTCTTACTTCACCCATCATCATCGTGTCCTTCTCCAGTGAAACCAAGACCTGGTCTGTTGTGGTTGGGGCATGGACAGCGTGTTTGCCAGATTGTGGGCTCATTACACAGGAGGGTAAGCAAACAATTCAGAGAATGTCATATGATCAGTATGATGGGAAATACACAACAGTGCAGACCAACTTGACAGCAGGAATAGGGTGTTCAAATGAGGACATTTGGACATTTGTTCCAAAAAGCTATAGATCCTCAACATTGCATGATTTATTGTTTGGCTAAATTTGGAGATTGTATTTGTCTGCAGCAATCACACTGTAACATTACTACAGTTTACACACTTGATATAGGAATGGAAATTTAAAGTCATGGTCTTTAAAAAATGTTAAGTATTGCAGTTATGAGAGGAAGGCCAGATTGTGTAAGCTGAAATGAAAGCGGCAACAGGCCTGCTGTGTGGCCTGGCTGCACTGAGAGAGTTTAAACAGATAATAAGTCTTTCTCTTTTGACTGATGAGCACACACACAACCTTCTTGTGGCATGCTGGCTGTGTTTATCTCAGCCCAGGCACTGGGCAATAAAGCATGATCGTTTTCAGTGCCCAGGCCAGACGTGTACTTCTGTTTGCCCAACAAACATCAACACAAGCTGGGTAGAGATGCTGGACCAAGGGCCCCCTCCTCTGGAGAGCCTGCAGAGGCTTTGGCTGATGGGCTGATGTGTGACAGCATATGTTTACTTATTACAGAGCTGACTGTATCTTATGTGACAGTGAGGATGATCCATTATGGCCAAGTCCATGTCCCAGAGAGATAAATACCGGGGTAGCCAAGTTCCACATGAGCGATTTAAAATGCTTTGGTGCACAAATCAGTTTGTAGTGAAAAGAGCATACTGTAATGAAATGTGTCCCCCTTTTTGGCTGCGTGTGGCTGCAAGACTCACTCACTCACAGGAGCACACTCCACACTCACAGTGAACACTGAAAAAACAGCATGCTGCATTTATTTTTTTTTAACACTTTTGGCCATTATTATTATAAAAGCTTATAGTAGTGCTGTACAGTAGAAAACAATATCCAGTTACAAATTACAAAACGTGTAATGCTTTAATCTGTGGGGAAATAACAACAAACCAGTTATGTCTGTTTTTTTTCATTATTCTGTACTGTCTCTGTGCTGTGAGAGTAGCATAATGTTGCATAGTTGTGGTTGCTGTATACAATTTGAATCTTGGAACATTTTTTAACAGCAATATAACCCCAGGAGTTTTAGTTAGTGTCATGTCATGTTTACTGCTCGACATAATCCAGAAGAACAGAAAAAACAATGAACTTGTTAGAGTTTTGTATTTTGGAGAGAACTGTGCATTCAGCTTTGTTTGTTATTTGTCCTGTATCTGAACACCATGGGGCACCTTACTGAAAGAGGAGACTGTCTTTGCAATAAAATTATGAATTATGTTTATTCTTAATATTTGCCACCTGGGGCGATTGCAAGGGGACAGGGATGGTGTTATACCAGAACCAGAGCTGGGCAAGAAGGCAATGCAACCAAGCTCTGCGGCCTCTGTGGATAGCAGAGGTGTAGAGACTGAAGAGAACAATGGCGGAGGAAGCTCAAAAGAAGAATGATCGGGCAAGAGCTTGCCAGACAAGAGTAAATCTGGGACTGGCTTTAAGTCATTGTTGAGAGCTTCATGAAATAAAATTCTGAAAGACAGGCAGTGAGCTGGCTGCTATGTCTTGTGTTGTTGCACTTGCTTGACATTTGGCCTTTAGCAAAGTTGTCAGCTTGTTAGTTTTTGATCATAAGTAATATAATCATAACATCTTACACTCTAAAACTAGGAGAGCTAAATTGCAAAAATACCAATTTTTTACATAAGGTCACTTTAACCGAGGCTAACCTTGTTGTCATGATAAAAATGATACATCAGTCGCTAGTGACAAAATCAAATCCAGACTGGGTAATGAAGTGGTCTGTATGAATATCAGGCTGGTGTGATGTGTTCTCCTGCCTTCAATTTTGGCTCTCCTACAGAGAACACAGTCATGAATGCTTCCATGCAATGTGTATTACATCAGCAAGTGTCTATGTGGCACCCTGCTAGCATGTACTGTATGTGTCCCCACACATAAAGGAGACAGTTTGTGTGCATGTGTGCTTGATGATCGTGTGTGTGCAGTCGTTTTGAAGCTGTGTTTATGTTAAGCTGTGATTAACACCGTCCAGGTGCTCTTGTTGGCAGAGCCGCTGTTTTAGACACTTACACATTTTCCCTCTGGCTGAGTCCAGTCATCCATATTTAGAGAGCTGGTCTGGACCAGCCAACATGCTGAACTGCTGACCACCATTTATTCTAGGACTTTCTCATAAATGGTGCTTCCCCGTGAAAAGCGCATGCGTTAAAACAAAAGAGACGTGGGTGGGGGGAGAAAGAATTCCACAGTGACAGTGAGTGTAAGTTAGTGGTCGAGGATGGAGGGTGGAGGAGAAGGAGGCAGGCAGTGGAGGGGAAAGAGAGCGAGGGGGTGGGACGGAAAAAGAAAGGTGTACGCTGAGGTGTGATGGTCTGCTTCAGTGGGAGCGAGTTGAAGATGGATGCCGCAGCCAATGTTCAGACAGCTTTCAGACAGCGTTGAGCATTTCATTAACCCTATCTCCACTGGTCTAGACAGGAAGGCCAAGCTCAGGCCGCACAGACAACCACTGCCCTGTGAGGGGAGCTGGAAGGAGGGCTGGATCTGTATTCACCAGCTCCCCAGAGGAGCGGGAGCCTGTTTGTTTAGTATTGGTAGTGTATAGAGCTGTGTGTATCCACAGACCTTTTCTTTAAAACGGTCAGTGTGGTTTTCAGATGCACAGGACATCTCCCTGTGTCCACGTTGCACCCCATACTGACTGAATTCATAACCAAGAAAATGTCAGGAGGTGAAGAGAAACAGGGAGTCAGGAGGAGGTCAGTAGAAGGCCAGTGAACAAAACACAGCAGTGAAACTGAGAAACGAAAATGATTGTTATTGCTCATTTGTGACCTGAAAGGTGCTGGTTGGAGATATGGGGGGTGGAAAATGGACCAGAGGCCATGTTTTTGAGGGAGAAAGGATAGAAGAGTTGGCAGTGCAGCCCCAATGGAAAACGTGTCTTATTCACTGATATGTGAAAAACATTGTGTAACTGTTGGCAAAGAGCAGAACAGTGGTGTAATCACTGGCATTTAACACTGATGTCTCACTCCCGCTCTGTATCAGCATAATTATGCACCTGTGTTTTAGACGTTTTACTGGAAACTCAAACAGCTCAGAGTAATTATTCAAGATTTTGACATATTTTTGTGGTATAATTTCAGAAATTGACAATTACATTGAAACATGACACAAAATGATTAAACTGTATATGAGTGACATGTGTTAGTGTTATATACATGAGACAAATTTTTACAAATTATTCTTGGAACTGTGTAAGAGAGCAGCTTAAAATTAAATTCCTCATATGTACAAGGACTACTACATACAAGGACTTATACATAAAGGAGGAAATAAGTGGTTCATAACACATTCTAACACACTCTGACATAGTTATAAGCTTAATTGTATAGTTATATTTCAAGTGTATTATTATGTATGTAATTATATAATTATAACTTGTCATAACTGTATAAACAGTGAATAAATGTTTGATAACACTGTACAGCTTATCAGTAAACATATACAAAACTGTAATAACATTGTATATAAACGTGATTAAAGCTCAGCGAGATAGAATAGATAAAATTACATCTAGGTTACACGATAATACATTTATTATTTGATTATACATTAATTGTGGATGCTTTATTGAAGGAGATATAGTTGTTGACAAATGCATTCAAAATATATCATATGTATTTATATATCTGCATCTGATTGATTATATATGTTCAAATGCCAAGTGTTATCAAATCAACTGTTGCAATGAGCTGGCCAATAGCTTAAAAAACATTGTTAAATTAAATAAATGCATTTACTAGAAATCCATGAGGAAATGCACTGAATCTTGTCAAGATTTTTAGATATTGACTGAAAATCACATTCTGTTTATTACTATATGGTATATATATTTAAAAAGAACAATTATACAAGTTTATATTAGACGATTTAGGCAAAGCCAACTGCATAGATGGAGCTAAATCAGCTCAATATATTGATCACACCACTAGAAGTCTGTAGAAACTTTTACTGAAACTTTTACCCACAGATTGACTCTAAAAGCTGGACTGGACTGAAAAAAATCCAAACAAGTGGTAGAGACTTCCTCCTTGTAAAATAAATATGATGTCAAACAGATGTGGGTTATTAGTGGTGTGTGTGTGTGTGTGTTTTAATTGCTGGGCAGGAAGATTGGATCTGATTTCAAATGAAGATATCCTCAAAGATGAGTCGCACTCTTATACACAGCTGTAATCACTGAGTAAACTGATATGATATATTTCATTTTAAACTTTTGATTCAATCTTGAAACAGAATTCAGCCTCTCAAACCAGATACCACGAGTGTGGATGGTGTGTTCTAACCACATTCACTCCTCAGTAAAATAAATGGTGAATATTTTTTCAGAATTTCAGCCGTTTAGCATCCGTTTTTTTCCGTTTGTCTATTTCAGGACTTATGATTTATGTTCTCTCAGATTTTGAGGACATCATAAAGGCCCGTGCACTGACATCTCCACATTCCCATCAATGCACCAGAATAGCCAACAGTACAACCTGTGTACAACACTCCCATAGCCCCACTGCTCTGACAGTGAGAGAAGAGCGTGCACTTTTGATTAAACTACCATAGCCGTGTGTTTACTTATAGTTAAGTGGAGGTCACAAGCATTTTTTTCTTTCACCCCCCCCCCCCCCCCTCCCCAATAAATCTCTTTCCGGCCTGGAGAGAAGAGGCTTAGGGCAGAGAGAGAGAGACCCCGCGCTCGGTGGTCTTCTGTAGCCGGCGCTAGGGAGAGCAGGAGCTAAAAAAATAAACTCTCCCTTCTGGCACTGAGGGTGGGCGATGCCACTCTGCGACAGGGGACGGCAGGCTCTGGTGAGTGTTACTGAACTGTCACTACCCTCCACCCCCACCACTATTCCCCACAAGCGCCCCCATCACTCCCCATCAATGTCCCTCTGGAGTGGGCTGGACAAGCAGGACAAGAGGTGGGGTCAGAGCATTCCCTGCATTCCCAGCTAGGAGCGATGCAGCTGGTACATGCAGAAACACAAGTTCATGCACAAGCACACACACAAATGCACAAGCGCACTCACTGCTGCAATAGTGCAGGCCACCGGGGCACACGTCACTGTTGTCAGATTGAACAAGACGCAGAGCTAATCCAAACCAGCTCCAGGCTTCACTTGAAACACACACACAGAAACACACGCATGCACAGGAAAACACATGCACGCACACACAAGCACGCTCACACTCACAGGCTGCAAAAGATTTTTATCCTTCACAAATACACAAAGCTGTGTAATGTATTTGTGTCTTAATATGTATTTGTCTTTGTGTGTGTGTGTGTGTGTGTGTGTGTGTGTGTGTGTGTGTGTGTGTGTTTGTGCATGTGTGTGTGTGTGTATGTGTGTGTGTGAGAGAGAGAGAGAGAGAGAGAGAGAGAGAGAGAGACCAGCTGCTTAATGTTTAACTGGAGCAGCTCTTAGTGGACTTGGCGTGCCCTGACAAAATCCATTTTGTGATGGAGCTGTGATTACAATGATAGGCCTGGAATTATGATGTTGGCTCTTCCAGATCCCGGTTTGCTCACAGCTGTAGAGTGCACCATCCTCCATGCACTCATCTTCTCTTGCTCTTCCTTTCTTTCTTCATTTTAGCGAAAGGCTAATTTGCTGTAATAGTTTGCTAATTCCAGACACTGAAAAAAACAGAACAGATTGAACGCATACCACACGCTGTGGTGTCCATATGTGTCAAGTGATTGCTCATAGAGTGCAGGGCAGAGACCTCTAATGGCATTTACTCATATATGTCAGGATTTAGTTTCTCTGAGGCTTTGTTGAGGATTTTATAGACTTTATATATGTGATAAAGGGTAAAATAAGCATTTGGAGTCACTTTCTAATATTCTCCTCATTGTTTGATGAAACCTCATCTTATTAGCAGTGATCAGTGAGATGAAGTTGACCTTGTGAACTCCACTCAGACAGAACACAAACCAAATGTGCATTTAGCACAAAGCTCCCCCACAATAAATTGGACTCATTTGAGATACTCGGAGAAATCAAACCCCATCGTGCGGAGATGCTGAGATACATTTTTCCATTCCTCTCTATTCATCCAATTCAGATTTAATCTCCTCAGTCTACTCTCACAGTTAGTTCAGAATAGTAAATGCATGATGGCAGCACACACTAACACTCACACTCACTCTCTCTTTCTCTGTTTCACACACACACACACACACACACACACACACACACACACACACACACACACACACACACACAGAACTGAGAGACATATTGGTTTGAAGCTGCAGAGGTCCTAAAGAATGCTACAGTTTATATGGCTGTGGTTCACTTAACCATGCTGCTACTCTAAACACTCCTGTGTGTGTGGCACTCCCATTGTGACTGTATCTGTCCTTTTGGTACTCTTCACTTTCTTCTTCTGGGGTATAAATGTCTGCGTGCGTGCCAGCACCGGGGTAGGGAACAAGGTTGCTGGATTACCATGTCATCAGGGCTAGAGAGTTGGTTATCAGGACTTAGTCCACACATGTACACATACACCTAATACAACACAAACACACACACACTCTCTCCTCTCTCTGTCCAGGATCTGGGTGTTCCACAGCACAACCCTCTCTCCTCTTGCTTCAGCCTTCCCCTGCACACTAAATGTTATCCTTTGGGCTCCTAATTGCCTGTAATTTGCTCGATGAAAGAATCCCCAGCTTGTCTGGATCAGTGACGCGTGGTAACCTGAGAGCCCCTGAGGGGGAGGCAGGGGAGGAAGAGTGGAGGAAGGAGGGAGGACAGAAGAAGCCAGGGGAAGTAGAAGGATTAAGAGGGCAGGACGTGAAGGTGAGGAGGAAGAGATGAGGAGAGGGTGGAAATCAGAATGTGAGGCTGGACTAACATCAGCAGTTGCACACCCAGGTTAACTTCAGAGACTTGATGGCATTCCAGTGCTGCTGAATAAGGACTGAGGTCATCTTGTTCTCACTTTGCATAATTAAAAAAAACACCAGCCTTCTTTGTACCAATACACGGACGGTTCCCTCAAATTCTAAGATATTTCCTCAGTTTAGTTGTATTGCATTGCATTTACAGTGCTTTTAGCTTTATGTGCTCAGATTTAAGACATATTCATAATCTCATATCTGAGATTTCTGGTTCTCTCTCAATCAAATGGAAGTAAAAGAAACATACATTTTAGAATTCAGTAGAATATTGAACATTAAATGATAATAAGAAATATTATTTGGAAATAGTCTTTATGGCTGTGCACAATAATGAATTAAGTAATACAAATGATGTATGGTCACAATAAAGTACTATAATATAATACCTATTTAGACTTATCTATCTGTATCTTTCAAACATGCTGAAGAAACAATGGTGGCTTGCAAAAACTGCAGACCCTGTCTAAAATGTGTCTTGAGTGCACATGGTCGACTGTGGAGAAAGACAGCCTCTGTAGAAAAGACTCCTTCAAGGTAATGAAAACACTAATCAGAACATACTTATGAACATTGTATTCCATTTCTGCCATATTATATTCTGCCAACAGAGCCCTCTAAATCTACAACTGGCATACTGGTCATTCAAGAAGACAAACCCACCCAGGAAATATCTAATTTTCTTAATCTGTCAATTTGCACTGAGCTAAAGCACACAGATCCTCAAATGACTTTAGAGGACAGAGACATTGACCCATTTGAACTGGTTAACTCTGTCATAGGTGCACATGCACACACTCACTCTCAAACACGGTCACAAATTTATCTGATCAGAGCATAATGTGGTCTCATGGACAGGATGTGAGGTCTTGATTGTTTACTTTAATTTCCTGTGGTGAGGGATGATGAGTGTCTGCCTGCCTGCTTGCCTGCCAGCTCTGCCTCTCCCAGCCAGTTTAACATGTCTCCTTCCCAGCGTACCAGAGAAGGCAGCGAGAAAGCCAGACATGCATGTTTCCCAATAGGTCATCCACAAGAGAGGATTTACCCCCCCACCCCCACCCCCTCATCGCTGGCTCGACCCCAGCCTGCCAGCAGGTAAACTGCTGGGCCATGGCTTCATTTAAGCATACAGTTGATTGCTATGAGATTACACTGCTCCCTTTCAGCTGGGGTCAACGTCCTCATGTTTGACAGTTGGAATCACAAGCAAATTGTGTCATTTCCTACTTGTTGTAGCTCTCTATGTATGTGTGCGTGCTGGTGTGTGTGTGGCTGTCTGATCTCCCCAGTCAGCCAATGGTTTGCAGGCTATTATATGACCTGTGTATCTGAAGTTTACTACAAGAGCAAACATTTCACTTATTAAGAATTGTCCAATTCCTTGTTTCTGGACTCTGGTGACTCATCATATTTACATTGTTCAGCATGTTCCTTAGTTTGCTGTTAGACTTTATTTCTGTCATCACCACTGGGTCTTTCCCTCAATGTTGGTGCAGTAGTCTTATGTTGCTTCTGTGGCCAGTGCCAGCAGCATTTTGGGCCATTGCAGAGCAGAGCTGGTTTACAGTTTACATCTGCCTGTTTGCCTGTCCTCTATACTCCTCCTAACTGGGACCACCCAGGAGAACGATGGAGTGGTACCGGTCTACCGGTCTCTCTCTCTCTCTCTCTCTCTCTCTCTCTCTCTCTCTCTCTCTCTCTCTCTCTCTCTCTCTCTCTCTGTCTTTCCATTGCTTTCTCCGTCTCTCAGTATTTATGCCTCTCATTCCTTCTGTTTCTTTCTAAGTCTCTCATTTCTGAAATGGTGAAGTGGCCTCAGCCTCTTTCTCTCTTTCCTAAAATCAAATAATCTTTATTGGCATGAATGTTAATAGCTACATTATTGCAGAGGCTGAGTTATATATATATATATATATATATATATATATATATATATATATATATATATATATATATATATATATATATATATATATATCCAAACAGAAAACAGTAGAGCAAAACAGCCGTTTCAAGGGTTTTCCGATATATTCTACAGCCAAGACGTCTCTTGTTTACCCTCATTTGTCTGATGGGGGATTTCTGGACATATGATACTGGCTTTCTCTGAGGATTGTTCTCTTAATTTGATATAATTGGTGCATTCAGTGAGGAAGTTGAATCAACAGCTTGCAGATTACAATAAAACACAGTCTGTCTTTTCTTGATACACAGGTTCAGTCTTTGTCATTCGTGGGTCTGTACATCGTCAAAGTTTCCCTCAGTTTTTTGTTGACTATAATGAGTGGTGTGAAAGGGTGTGTTTTAGGGCCAAAAAACACTCAAGTGTTCACTTTCTTTCTCTCTTCTTTAAAATTTTGCATGTGGTATTTGCAGTAAACATATTGCCAAAATATAAAAAGGAAACTAAAGCAATGACATGTATGTTACAAACAAATAAAAGAAAACACACACACAACAAAGAGCAGCATTAAAAATCTTATAGTGTGTACCGCATTCCAACTTTTCAAAGGTGAGGGTGGACTGCTTTTCTTGATTATATGTGATAGTAAAGTTAATTTCTTTGGGTTTTGGACAGTTAATTGGACAAAACAAGACACTTGTAGACATCATTCTGATGTTTCTTTTTATAAAATGATTAATAATCAATTAGTGTTTCTTTACATGCTCACTTCTCTTATTTTTACACACAAATACTGTATTTCAACATGAGCTCTCTCTCTCTCTCCCTCTCTCCCTCCCTG
Source organism: Nibea coibor (assembly GCA_023373845.1). Taxonomy (NCBI): domain Eukaryota; kingdom Metazoa; phylum Chordata; class Actinopteri; family Sciaenidae; genus Nibea; species Nibea coibor. The sequence goes on from CM041738.1 coordinate 11,115,397, forward strand.
TCACTCTTGAGTGTAGGTTGTTTAATAGCAGACTGAGAGTGGCTGGGAGAGTAGTGTCTTTTGGCTAAAGCATGAGCCCTGTCCCCACACAAGCTTACTGTTTACACACTGGGGTCATGGACTCTGTAGCTGCAGATACCGCTCATATCTCTCCACCATGTCCTGTTCCCTGGGGATGGACCATAATAGCTTGTCTCCACACTGCCATGGTAACACCATACATGGCATGAAAGAAATTACTCATCACTTGTGGGGAAATTATTATTATTTTTTAAGTTGTTGGGTTTTTTTTTTTTTAAGTTTGCTTCATTTTTCAGTGCATGGCATGTGACATAACTGACAGACTTTGGATTTTACTAAGAGCAAAATATGGGCACAGGTTGTTGGTTTCTAGTCATTCAGGACCTGATGCTTATTTCTTTCAGCAGATCGTGTGTTTCTTTTTGTTGTTGTTGTAATGCTCTCACAATCACAATTTCTTTACTTTTGTACAATTTCCTTTCAATTGAAAATACAAACACTCAAATGGTAAACCTGACACACAAGCCAACACATGGACTCAGTCTTAGATTAGTTCTCTAGAATGGGTGAGTGTTGCAGATCAGAGCTGATGAGAGGCCAGGGCTCTTGAGTAGCGAGTGCCAGTGGAAACAAAGGGATGTTGTGTTTGGACTGGACTTCCACGTCTCACTGCGATAGGGCTAGATGGGTGAGTGGAAGTGCATGCGGCCTAATTGGACACTGACTAAAATGGCACAAGATTGGACTGCTGGTCTTGTGACGTCATCTTGGCTCAGCTAATGCTGTTTCACTGAACACCAGCATCTGCAAAATACATATGCAACCAATGTTCCCTCTCGGCCACAGCCTATCCTGTGCGGCAGATGCTGATTTCATTGATGCTCAACTTTTACTAAGAGAGGAGGATCTATTTAAAGAAATCAGCTGCTAAAGTGCTGTGTTTGTTTCTTATGGCACATGGTTGTACACCACTGGCATTGAGAAAAAAGGCAATGAACACTTACTATATTTAGATATATTTGATTTGGTTTGGTTGCAGGATGTAATGGCCAATATGTCAACTTTGAAAAATGTCATTTCATCAGATAAAGTTTATTAGATCAAATCTGCAAGCAAAACTTGATTGGATGATTCTGCTCTAAAAATATAAATATAAACTGTTTCATAAGAAATAAATAATATAATGACCCTCACTTTCATGTCAGCAGCCAAAATATGAGAATGACTTCTTTCTTGTTTTAGTAAAAAGTAGCTCCTTTTTTTGGAATGAATGTTCATCTACACACCTGTCTGCACAACTGGATACAATCACAAACACTAATCAGCATTGTGTTAAAAAAAATGCTCTGTCTCTTTGGTGGGTCAGAATGTGAGAAAAGCTCCAAGTCTAAATAGTATCTTTAGATAAACACTGCATGCATTTATGTGTGTGAGAGTGCACATCTTGTTTATAAAACATTTTGCAAGACTTTCAAAGTCACTGTAAATGAGTGTTCTCACATTTTTTTTTAGCCCAAGTCAACATTTATTTAATCCCCATATGATTTTTGCCACCTTTTTTAGCCACAAGGATTGGTAACTTGACTGTCGAGCAAGAGAGGATGGGACAGAGGAATAGAGATGAGAGGGTTTCCTGAAACCCCTTTGCCTATTAGCACATCACAGCCAATCTAATCAACCTCCCAGGACAAAAGAGGGGAACAGAGGAGCTCCCTAATTGCTCCTTTGTTCTGTATCTTCAACCACTCAGCAGCGCTAACTGGCCCCAGTCTCGGCCCCCCGAGCTCTCCCATGCTCTGACTAACTGAAGGCACACACGCAAATGCCCACACAGTAGATGTTTACTTGTAATCATGGCATTTAGTTACAATAATTTATTTCCTCGTGTACATGACATGGAAAATATAAATCATTGCAGACCAAGGAGCTTGGAGCCAAGTTTTTTTTGTTTGTTTTTGTATTATAGAATTACGAGTGTGCATTTAGCTGACATGGTTACACAGAGCAACCCACAGAGAGAGTGAGCAGGTATCTAGGTATCTGCCATTTTTAGAAAAAGGCAAACTCTCGAACTAACCCAAAGATCAGTGTCAGTTGTAGTTGTTAAAAGTTGATTTAACTTGATTCAGTTGAACTTGGCACTACAGTCAGACAGCACTGAGGAAGAACTGATGCAGCCACTAGGCAGCTGGGCAGGAAAACACAACTGTCACACAACCACCACTTAATGCAACCTCAATGTCAACCTCTGCGCCAAGCCACTTCCATTTTTTTCATCTTGTTTTTTTTATTTCCTAAATCAGTGTGTTTACAGGGAATTTTAATATTTTTATCATCGCCAGATTAAAGCAACACTTCAAATATTGAGACTGTCATGTAAACACCTTGTCTTAATGAAATTAAACGTGTAATCAGAGTATATGTCACCCAATTAGCAAAGCGATGTGGTCTCCATTCACCACGATTGTGCCAGAGAAGTGCCAAAAATCCAAAACAACACTCAGTCTTCTGTCATGCACCATGGACACACACATAACAATCACACACACACACACACACACACACACACAGGCCAGGCCTGGGCCTGGGCCTGGGCCTGCAGTCACTGGGTCACAGGGTTAACACAAGCCAATTACCAAAACAGTTAAGGAGGAGACAGGAAACACAATATTTACCACATGACTGCCAGAGTGATGTACTACACACAGAAACATGTCGTTTATGCCTCGCTCTTTGACTTTGCCCTGAGGTTTCACTGTAGAGAAAAAATTCTGTGCAGTCGATTGTTTTGAGGTGAGCCTGAACAACAATTAGCACATCAATAGAAGGTGATAATTTAATTTAAAATTATAATTGAATTTTACAAATGCTGCCTATAATACAGAAGGTATATTGAATATGAATTTGAGTTACCAAATCTGACAAGGTCTTATTCTAACTTAATTTAATGTTAATACATTCTGCATCAAATCAAATACAGTATCTGGTCACACGGCCACTGGGTTCATTTGTACAAAAAAAAAAAGTACTACTGCTAAGTTGTAAGGAAGGGTGCAGCTGTCAGGATTTGTGAGTCGAGCTCTATCACAAAACCCGTTTTTTGTATTCAAGGAGACAATGTTCATGTAATGCTTTGATGTTTTGACAGGCCTGATAACTATAAATGTCCATGTATCAAAAGTGTTTATATTGGGAATGTTTGGTATGACCCTGGCGTGTGGCTGTGGGACATTGCGGGGGGTCTCGCTGTTTCCTGTTTATCACATCTTCCACGTGAATGTCAAACAGTTTACCTAACAAGGTACTGTCTCTCTATCTTCTCTCTGTCACACACGTGCACGCACACCCACATACCAAAAGACACACATGTGCGTGCTATACACACAACATACACACGCATACATACATACACACATGAAATCACACACAGAAATAAGGTACGAGCACCTGAACACTCACATGAATACAAGGTGTGTGTGCAGAAAACACAGGCACTCGCTCTCTCTCTCTCACACACACACACTCACACACACACGCACACAGTCAGTGAGTTTAAGTGAGGCAGGAAGTGAATAGTTGAACATCATTTTACACAAGTGGGAACTGGTGTCACCATGAGGTCAGGACTTTCTTTGAATTACCATTATATAATTTGAATATACTTTGAATAACATTATCTTAATCCTACTGTACAACTTTTCCCACATATGTAAGTATGAAGAAACTGTTCAAGCCATTCCCTTTAATATAATAAACAATATGAAACAAAAGCAAACAACACTTACTTTACTTCCACTGTTGATTTTATACTGTAAATAACATTATTATGTTATTATAATGATCATTATTACAGTAGTAACTTGTTTGAAAGTCATGTTGTAAGATGAGGCTCAGTTATATTCACAGAGACTCCTTTCAGCACGAGAAACAAGTCTTTGTTGCCCCCTCTGGTAATATTTAACAATGTACAGTTCAGGTTTTTTTTTCTAAATATGAGGAAAATTGGCAAATTTGACAAAGGTCACAGAAATTGTATAATTTTGTACTATTCTTTTCCATCACAAAGCACATTTTTCAGCCCATCTCTGCAAACTAAACCATCTACAGTCAGAATAATAAAGTTTAATGATAGAGACATTTCCTATTAAGTAAAGTCAAGACTACAATAAAAAAAAAAAGTAGTAATTTGTCTGGACTGGTAATACAATTTTAGTCTTTGCTGTCAATGAAAACAACATTATATATCTGATGTCTTATATATGATATATATTTAGAATTTATATATTTTTTCTGGAAAAAAAAGAGAATCAAACAGACAGGAGGAAGCTGAATGAGCTAAATTTTTTCCTTCCAGCTGCCAGTAAAAACAGCATCACTGAGAAGCCTTTTCAGGAACAACTCTGGTCTTCATGTCTTAGTTACAGGGCTTTCTCCAGACTTAACTGTCTTGTAAACCATACAAAAGCTACACAAAGTAACATGAGAGGCTGCATGTCAGAGAGAGAGAGAGAGAGAGAGAGAGAGAGAGAGAGAGAGAAAAGAGGGGGACTGAACGAAAGTAGGTATGCATGTGAAAGGCTGGAGGAGGTGATGGTAATTTGCAAGCTCAGTTTTAGAGCTTTAGAGGATCTGCCATCTATCTGATATCCACCATGGCTCTAAAACTCTCAGTGGGTGGCTGAATGCGTATGTGTTTGCATGTGTTTGCATGTCTCTGCCATGTGCTTGTGTCTGAACAAGCTATTGAATAAGGATGTAAGAATTGTTATACCTTTAGCCCGGCATCCACAAGACTAAGAATCCTAATAATAAAATGTTTCTATCCACATACTGATTCTTCTGCAAAATAAATCAAATTTTAATATTTGATGTAATGTCACAGTGATTTGATGCTAGTATTAACTATTATATATTGAATAAAGAAAAGAAATTTAAATTTATATGAATTTACTTTAACTCACTAGACTAAGGTGGATAGATATCATATTACACAATAAATTAGATATTACCTGAATAATAATTAGTTTATTGCAACATCTCTCTTTCTCAATTAATAATTATAATAAGTACATTTCAGTTGATGAACAAAGCTCTTTAAAATGACTTTTGAACAACTTCATGTCTAACAAGTTACAATGTACTGGTTACTGAATAATAATTTAATATTAATCTAATTTTTATTAAGAGTCATTTTATAACAAAAGAAAAAAATATGGAACCAATCCACAGTGAAGTCTGTAGATCTATCATAAGTAACCATTGTTTTGAAAGACTGATAAATCTTGTAACTGATGATCTGGCTACACATAGCAAACCCCACTGGAGTTGATGCCTGTCTTTATTCAGGCCCCCGGGTGATGCTGGTTCAGGCCTATGGCAAAGAGATATGTAGATGGAGGGGTCAGACATTTAAACAGATAATGCACCAAGGGATTAGAAACCAAATGGAGTCCAGTGAGATTGAGTCCCCAGACTAAGCCCAGTCACACGGAGACAGGCAGGATGCATGTCCACTGGAAGATTTGTGAGGAAAAACACACAATGAAGCAGTTTAATAAACAGCCTTTTCGTCTTGTATTTACCATTTTTTCCCTATATAATTTTTTTCCATCATGGAGTATAAATGTAAGAACGATGATTGTTCTGTTTAGATAGTGCGCTGCCGTATGTGTGCACATGTATGTGTGTGTGCGTGCGTGTTTGCTTTCGTATAAAAGAGACAGAGGAAAGGAGTGAATGAGACAGCAGATGAATGTGAGTGTGGGTGGTCTCGTGAAACGAGAGCGCACGGCCATGACGGTTCTACACTGCGAGTGGAAGTGAACTGTTAAAGGCCGCAGGAGCAGCCTGAATGAAATCACAATATGCCGAAATGAAAAAAAACTACATGGAGAGGGGAAAACAGTGTCCCGCAGAGACATGCTGAGGAGCCGTGGATGGGCCTGGCTGCTCCCCTCTACAAAGCAACTCTTTCACAAGGGGAAACATACATGGGTCGACTGTTTCGCCTAATAAAGTTTCAATAGATTTAAATAGTTGGAGAACCAAAGCCAGGTCGGAGTGGTGTGAAGCAGAAGGCCTTGAGTCATTAGAGCCGGCCGCTCTGACGGCAGCCTCCTGAATCCACGCTCACATGAGCAATGCTGGAAAGGGAAAATGACTCAAAGACCAATTGAAAGGGGGGAAATACATCACAGAAGCTGGACAATTTTAAAGTAAAATAGGGATTCTGTAGTATCATCCATAATGGTCAAAAGAGCTCTGATATTTTCATTGTTAGGCTTTGTGCTTGCTGGGAAATCATTACTTCCAACAACCTCAAGTGGTCAGTAGCAGTCTGTCATGATAATATGATGATGTAGAGGACTGACAGCTCCACTAGTGATGAACGTTCTTTATCAGAACCATCACCTTTGATATCACTTTTTGTGTACTGAGGTTGACAGGCGGACCTGAGATTAAATTAGTTCGATCTTAATCTATCAAAGTATCTCAGACACACTCTCTCTACCTTTATATCTCTCAGTCTTCTCTTCCCCCATCTTTCTCACTGTCTCCTCCGCTCTCTCTGACAGGCTTCACTCTCTCTCAGTCTGTCTGTCTCTGTGGATTTCCTGTGGCCTCAGGGCCCCTCTATGTCTACCTCTCACACACACATACGTGCACACACAGACATACGCGCACACACACACACACACAGAATCAGCTCAGTGTCTCTAAGGGCTAAGATGATAGGGATCTCCAGCCCGGTCCACCACTTCCCTCTGGGGTCAGAATGGAAGAGATGCTGCCAATAACAGGTATGTCAGTGTGTGTATTTGTGTGTGTGTGTGTGTGTGCGCGCATACGTGTGCACACATATGTCATGTCAGTCACTCTGTGTATATGTATGCTTGCATGTGCCCCTCTAAAAGTTTATCTACATTAAACCTGCATTTCGTCCTGTGACGGTGTGTCTCCCTCCCTCTAATAGGGAGGGAGACACAGAAAAAAGAGAGACAGAGAGAGAGACGAAGACAGAGAGAGAGGCTTTGCCCTGTGAAAGGAGGATAAAGAGGGCAGAAGCTCTTGTAGCTGCAGGGCTTCAGCTTCTGCCAATGGTTTCCAGATGGGCCTCATTTGCCCTGCACTGCAATATATGGACCACTGTCCTCCACCAACAACATCCATACACACACATACACATGGGCACAAACACACACACTTATAACGTTTGCCTGTTCCTAAATCTGATAAATAATTTGGACAATTTCAATTTACCTCTTCAGCGAACATGGCTCTTTCTTCTCTCTTATTTACAAAGTACAAAACAATAATACCACTGTCGTAACACCAGTACACCATTGTTATAACCTCTTTATAACACTGTGAGAATAAAACATTATCTCTTAAAGCTAACCATTCTGCTTCGAGTTCAGTATCATCAGTTGAGGATCTCAGAGGTATACCAACCAGATGCAGCATTATTCCATTGCTATTCTTCATTATTGTATATTTCTCCCATGCCAGTTTAAGATTGTCAAGTTTAGGTGCATTGACACATGTAATAGGAAACTAATGTGCTGTCTTTGTTATGGCAGCGGTGTTGTAGGTTTTGGACTTAGACTAGATTAGATCAGGACCAAACGTGGTGTGGTGCCAGCTGGCCATGCTAGTTATGAGCGAGTTGTCTTAAGACTTTACAAGAGATAATAATTCTGAACTAATCTTGTTATCATGAGATGTATTTACTTACTCCACCTATCTAATAAAGCTCACTGTCGATGCCTGCACATTTTATTTATCTGTGGGGGTATGAGGGTTGGGTGGGTAAGGGATGTTCATAAGTTGAAAAGATTTATTTCTCTGAAGCAATAAATCACTTGGTACGGATATAAATGAAATGAAAAAAGATGATGTATTGTTGGATTCTTTTTTTTAATGCTCTTAAATAACAAATGTTATATCCAGTATAAGTCAGGAGTAAAACCACCCTCTTAAAATCTCTTAAAAAGTTGTGCATTTAAACTAAGTACAGAGGTGGGAACATGTAATTATCAAATGCAAATAATATGATATATAATATAATAGATAATGTTATAATTATTGCAGATGATGTGTTCTGTGATCAATATATAGGCAGCATTTTAATGTGGAATCTGATCAAGGTAGAGCTAATGTTTCATATATTATTTGAAGCAAAATCTATAATTGAACAACTAGTTTTAGTTTAAGATTAATGAAGTGGAGTTAAGTGTACAATAGAAGAATAATAGTATCAAGTAAATTCTCCACTAACCCTAAACCTGTATTAAAGTATGTTTTTGAGTAGATGCATTTAGTTACTTTCCATCACTGAAAAAACAGACAGACACACACACACACACGCAAATGAAAACAGTTTGGTGTGTGTGGCAGAAGCTCCTTCCCACGCACTGCTGTGGCTGTACAAAGAGTCAGTGTTCAGGGGCCTTCAGTGTGGCGATGCGTGACACGGCGGTGTGAAGCTGCCTGTAAAAACCACAGAAACAGGTAAGGGTCACAGACAACAGCATACATGGAGGGTCAGCCTGTGCTTTCTCACTGTGTCTGAGCTGAGTGTTTGTGTAGGGTGGAGGTTAGGGCGGGAGTGGGGGGGCTGAGTGTGGGTCCATACCTCTGTATTTTTGGAAACCACATGGTATGAAACAGCATGTTCACTTGCACACATGGCACAGAACTCATAGAGGACAATCAGTGAGTGTGAGCATCCACTAAACCCCATTCCTTTCCCCAACCACACACACATGCACACACATATTATACATACAAACGCACAATATATGGCAACCACACACACATGCACACACATACTAACTTCGAGCATCACATATGGTACCAGTTTTAACCCTCTCTTTCCACTGTCCAGAACCAGAAGTTATCATCAACCAATGACAGATACATCTGTAAACTGAGGATATATCATTAGAAATAGTTAACAGCTTCACAGTGTTTACATCATCGATACACAGCTCTTGAGGTCTGTCAAACAAGCCATGGGGATAAATACGTCTTCCAGGTGGAGCTATTGATCACCAAGAGGCTTGCCCCTCCAGCTAGCAGTGCTACACCTCAAGATCGATTGATACCTTCATTAGCCAATTGGATTTGGCTCTAACCTCAATACAAAGTCTGTGTTTGTTATTGTGTGAAAAAAAATGAGTCCAATGGGGATCAAGCTGGCTAGACCGATAAAAGGACAGGAGCGATGGAAAGTCGCAGGAAAGTGGTGCTGAGAGAAAGAAAGTGTATAAAATCTGAGATATGAAGGTAAGGTTAAGAGTTCACATTAGACTGAAAGACAGAATGAAAAAAGATGACCGGCTACTTATCACATCCATTGAACACATGTGAATGCAAGTGTATGATCCTCTGAGTGGCTGGTTGTGTTTTGCCCCACTATACATTAGACGATGTATGTATGAGCTGGCAAGCTGGTGTAACATCTGGTTTCCATGAGGACCTGAGCAGGCTGAGAGCAGCCAAGTACAGCACAGAAGGTATTAGAGGTAATTTACTTATTAGAGAAAAAAGACTCAATCTCAGGAGCTGTAATTGTAAATGGAGATGGGGCTTATCTGAAGGACTATCAGTATCCCTGCAGGGGGAATACAAGCAGGCAAGCAGTGGCAGTTTAACACACACACACACACACACACGTGTACGTCATAGCCACAAACACAGGCATGCAAACACAAGCACACATGTACACAGACAGCATGATCCAGCATTATTCTATTAGATTGTTTTTACTTGTGCTTATAAATTACATTATCTGAACTGGCAACCTTTCGTGTCAGCACAATAACAACACGTCTGATAAATGAATAGGCACTTTTAACAGAAGCCACAACTTTGCTGTTCTGCTATGCTATGCTGCTATGTTCTGCTATATATATATATATATATATATATATATATATATATATATATTGCAGTTGTGGTATTTTCATTCATTTACATTTAGAACATGAATAAATGAATAAATAAATAAAAGGTGATCACATTTGTGGCCACAGATGTAATGTGATCATGCAAATCCCCTTTGTTTTGATGACATTTATCTTTTTTTTTTCATCAAGACTATCTCGCTCCCTTAGCATTCCCTTGAATCCCAAAATACAGAAGACCTTTCACTGAACGATATCCTTCTCAACACACCAGAATAAAATCCTTATTTCTTTCCCTGTCTGTGGTGTTAGCGTTGGTTTCCTGGCCAAGCTAGTTCTGCTGTTGCACAATATGTGAGTCCATGCAGGAGACCCAAATAGTAACTTAGAGAGGTTTCTTTAGTGTTGGGATGACACCACTGCAATAAAAACCAGCAATTATTTTTCTAACCATTTCAAATGTGCGTCACACTTGACCCCAACAGGGTAGAAATAAACCAGAAGCTGGGCCTGAACATTGGAAGAGTGACATGAAGGAGGGAAGAAAAGTAGACATGTCTTTCCTTGATTTACCCCAGGCTGTCTGATAATGTACTGTACCAACTCCCCATAGTGGCAGGAGGCTGTGTATCAAGACACTTGTCCAATAATCTTATCATCATCTGTATCATCGAATGCTTTTACTCCGTGACAGTTTTTTGTTTCCTCCGTCTAGACTGGCTTGTTTCTTTTTCGTGTGCCTTACTGCTGAGTGCTGTCATGGTGAAGTTATTTCACTCAGGGGCACCAGAGATGACATCAGTGTTTAGAGATGCTGTTAACATCTCTGAAAAATGGCTGCTGCTATCTGTTTGTAAATTTGATGACGCTTTTGTGGCTAGTTAGTCATCACTAATGTGCGTCTGTAGCTAACTGGAGGCAGGAAAGAATACCTTACCATTAACTGGTGGTTCGGCAATGGAATAGTACTGGAAGTAACCTGAAAATACATGAGCATCATTGGTATAACGAGCTTGACAGCACACCCCAAACCATATCAACCCTCAATCTTCCTGGGCCTCCACTGAGTGGCTGACCTGCCTTAATACTTGTCTTCAGCTGATCTATGGCTCTGGTGTACTCCCCCACAAAGAAGCCTTCTCCTGGATTCAACCTCACACACTGACCAGGCGTTTTGACTCAGCTGAAATTGGATACTCCAAGAAACACTGGAGACGATAAACCGAATAATGCATTGGCCTGTGACCTTTGTGGATTGCAAAATTAGACAGGTCATGTTGATCCACCACGGATACACTCACAGAAATGCACCCGCACTGCGCACATCGTCTGCTCTTTATCTTCCTGCTCCCACGTATCTACGCGATAAAGACAACAGCATACCTCCGTTGTTCCATATGTCAGCGTAAATGTGTGTACATGTGTGGGCATTAAGCAACAACGTTCTTCAAGTGGACTGAAATGAAATCAACTCGTTGGTGCGCGATTGTGCTAAAAACATCAGATTAGCTCTTATCTGTTTCTCTTTATCTCCCAAAAACATAACTGATTGTGTATCTGTGTGTGGTACATTGAAACTTAATCTGATCGCTGCCTCATTCTACCATCCACCACACCCTCAGTTCACCTTTGCTCTTTGGAGATGGGTTACAGCGTGACCAACAGTGTAAGCGAGCGAGAACTGTTGTGATATGTTTGTGTGTTTGTGGTGGGAGGAAGGTTGTTGGATTAGGGAAGAGAGTTTTTGGCACCTAACCCATTGATTGATGGAGTAAATTGGGTGGGCTAGGGCTCACTGAAAGGAGGAGTGTGTGGGTGACGTCTGCCCTCAACTGTCTGCCGCCTGATCGATCCTTGCTTGGTCGTGGCCAGAGAAGTACTATGACTGATAATACACGCGCAGATACACCCACAGATTAAATTCCCTTCACGAGACAGACGTAAGCACGTTAAAATAGCTATATTTACTTGTCAAGGCTTGAGTATGTGTGTGTCACTGTACGTCGATGTGTGGCAGACTGCTGAAGCCTCACTGCTGAGTTTACGAGGGGGAGCTCTTTGTCTGTTCTGTGTCTCTGTGTCAGGATGACTTTACCACAGTGATCTGGCTCGTTTCTTCCTCTCCAAGCACACCAAAATGTTTTTCTCTTACTTCTTTATTCTCTACCATGGAAGTGATTTTTTTTTGGAAAAGTGTAAGTGTGAAATAAAATTTTCTCTTACTTCCCTTTTTACAGTCACTAACATTACTCATTGTGTTCTCCACAGTGCTTGAATCAACTTTGCCAATGGACACTGACCACGTAAGGGATAAAGTATAATGATATGGAAAGTCAGTTGCATACATTTTAGCTCCTATGCTCATCCACTTGTGATTATGACTGTAAAAAAGCAGGCGGTGTAACTAAGTTTAAGTCATATACAGTTTATAGTATTTCTGTACATTCATTGTACTTGGCTACCGTGGTCTATCCCTTCATCTCTTTATCCATCTGTCTGTCCATGTCTGAGTCCAGAGAGATGCTCTAACCGCCGCTGTCTGTGTGGCCTCCTTTGTTGTAATGTTGGGCTGCTGTTCCCTTTCCAGAGAAACCACGGTGTGTCATAGCCACAGAAATAGATCTGTGTTTACATCACCTTAAACCCAGCTCGGTGCTTGTTTTGAAAGATGTTCTGTGGTGAACTCTGGGGGAAAATGTTTCTTTTTCTTTGGGTTGGAAAAGAAATCACCAGGTATACGTATAATATCCACTACGGTTGAATGACAGGGATTTCATGTCATGAAGCTGAGTCCTAATTTTTGACTTTACGAAATATGAAATGCGTCAACTGTACTGTTTAATTATTAATTCTCAAGGAGTATTGTCCTGATTTTAGATCACGTCCAGTGTTTAGTTGAGGGGGTATTGATGATGAGTCACTTTCAAGTTTGCCCAAGTGGGATGCTGTGGATTATGGCTATGCCTTTGGTTTTATAGCATTGTGCAGGACTCCCCCTACAGGATACAAAATGTACTGCACAGTAGAAAAAAAACTGCATTGTTAGTAAAAAAAAAAAAAAAAAAAAAAAACTCCCAGTGGAACATAATCAATTTACAAAACCCAAGGTTATAATATTATACACATTGGATTGCTAAAATATCAAAACCATATGTATGCAGAATTAGTGAAATGATCACCGGCATATGATCTTCACATGGTCTGTCTGATGAATTATGATAAATAAGAGGAAACACTGATTCTGCTGATCAAGTAAATGAGAAACAATAACAGAAACCAGAAAATGACAAAGGCCTTTAGACACAAATACTTAATGTCATTTCAAAATTCTGGTTTTGTTTAAAGATGAATACAACTTTTCACATTATATATCCTATACTCCTACATATATATCCTACTGCTACATATTTCAGCCACATTTATGAACCATTCATTCATCAGTATTTGCACATAGATGTTAATTTCTACCTTAAACTACTAACAAAAGGAGATATTAACTTCTGCTATCATGAAGATTTGGTTTGTATTATACCATCATCAACTTTTTCTATAGTTTTACTAGTTTGTTACTATGACTAACTACATTTAGAGTCACGCTCATGGCTTTGGATGAGTAAACGATGATAAGTCTGAGTGTTGTCTACTTCTTGATGAGTGGCTGATAAGACGGCAAGGGTCAGATCTGAGTGGTCATCTCCTCTCCACTCTCAGAGCGAACCATAAATCACATGACAGTGTCTGGGTGCTGTCAGGACTGGCTGCTGCCCACCAGGGTTAAACCAACAGAGGCCTGAGAGGGGAGGTGGACGGAGGGAGGCCTGGGTAAATGCCGCTTTGTCTTCTTCACTTGACAGCAATACAACTGTGTCAGCGATTGGGGGTGAAGACACGAAAGAAACTCTCACTGTAGAGATGCGGTACTCTTTATTACTCATTTTTGACTCTCATGCCTGCAAAGGTTAGATTTTTACATTACATTATAGGTTTTATTCTGAAAATTTAATCTGCAAATTGCAAGTTACTTTCTTCTGCTATCCTCACATCTTCTTGCTCTATTTTGTAAGCGAGCTTGCCATAACATAGGTGACTTTCTTCCCATGCAGTGACTTATTTCCATTCTCCATCTGCTGCTCCATCCGTCCCTCCATTCTTCCCTTAAGAGCCAAGAGGAGGCTGGAGTAGTGGAGGCCTTACCCAGAGCTAAAGATAGAGCTCCTTAGAGCCTTCATCTGTCATTCTGTGACAGTATTGTAATCAGGCCTAAAAGATCCTGCCTACAGGCCGGACCTGGCAAGGGGCTTGAGCAGTCCTAAGCGAGCTGGACAGCTGCCAACACACGGGAGGCGTGCGAGTAAACACAGCATAACCCTCATACTCAATCTAATTCGACATCATGGACGACAAATTTATACAGTGCTGCTAAGAGCTGTTGAATAACTCAATTCATTAGTTTTGACTTGGACTCCACTGGTGCCACCAAAGAGATGGTGCTGGTTGCGTGGCTATCACAGTGTCAGAATGAAATTGAAACAGCAATTCATTGAGTAATAAAGGGAAATAGATACGTACAAGCTGACGACAAGGACAAAGCTGATGACCTTTTGTTTCCCAGTGACTCTGTTTAACAAAATTTGTTTTTAATAAAACAATTTCAGTTTCCAAAGACACGTCATCTACACAGTGTTCTTCAGATACTTATGATACTTTTGTTTTCTAACTTCCTAAAACAGTCCCAATGTTTGATCAACTAAAATGTCTAGTTTTAGTTTTTAGTTCAGTTTCTCCTAACCATAACGTTGAAAGTGAAAAAGAAAATCACTTCTAATTCCCAGTAAAGTCCTCCACCTCCCACTAACTTACACACTTGTACTGAACAAGCGGGGTAAATAATTTGCATTTTCTTGTATTTCATATGTTTCACTTGCATGTTTCCGTCACAGTGGAAGAAAAAAGAAAAAAAATACAGGGAAATTTGTTTGTAACTGTGCAGATAACAGTAAAAACACTCATCTCACTGAATGCTTGGGAAATTTATACACAATGGAAATCTAAAAAATTTCCACGATGTAACGAAATGGTACAGCAAAAAATATCATAGGTCTATAACTTTAATGATAGCTGGAGCAAGTTGATACCCAATATATATGTGTGATCCTGTCAGACAAGAAGGTTGGCATAATTTGAAGAAATATAAGGGAAAATTCAGGTGGAAATCCGAAGCAAGTACATAGTATGTCATTATTTATAAATGAATGGGGATGAATGTCCACCTGGGAGAAATCCTTCATCTTGACATTCTTCTGTGCTCCTTTAAAAGTCTGAGGGTCAATATCACTGCTCTGAGTGTTTAGGTATAATGTGGTTTTGGTATGTTTAAATCCAATTATTTTGGATGGAATGGGAATATATGTATTGCATACACAGAGTGAAACTTTAACATCTTGGGATTTTCTAAGATTTCTTAACAAGAATCAAGTGTTGTGTTGTCTGCGACAGTGCGTGGGACAGGGAATGGATGACGCTGGGTGATTCAGCAAAGACTATTCTCATGATCAGTCACATAAATACCTGTAAGCATACTCTTCTTTGCTTTTGTTTGTGTGGTTATGTTTTCTAATGGTGAATCTTTATCTAGGGTGCACATGCAGAGGTGGAGGAAGACAGAAAGAAAGAGAAATGGCAAGAGAGGTGGAGTTTTGCAGGATCTTATCAACATCCTGTCTGTGTGACCTGGTGCTAATGTTCATGTAAGACAGCAATCTCCTAGCTCTGGTAATCCCTCTGAGAAAAAAAAAGAAAACAACAAGATCTCTCTCTCTCTCTCTCTCTCTCTCTCTCTCTCTCTCTCTCTCTCTCTCTCTCTCTCTCTCTGTCTAGTTACTGTTCATATGTAAAACCAAAATAGAAAAAGTAGTCTTCAAGAAAAAAATGAAATAATATTGTTGACTAATTTGTCAACACATAAATAATATATGTAAAAAATATCATAAGTAATGATAAAATAAACTAAAACTATATCGAAACTAATAAAAACTAAACAAAAAGTAAACATAAAAAAGGTGAAGCGAGGAATTCTTTTGCAAAACCACTTTGAAAACCAACTGAAACTAAGCTAGTTGAAAACAAAACTGAAAAATGAAATGAGAATAAAACCAAGAAAATACAAAACTGTAACCCTTTCTGCTGCCATGAATTTGAAGGTGCTATGGGTAATTACAATGCGTTTCAAAGATTATGCTGGTAAATGGCAATGACAGTGCTCGTTTCAAAATGTATCTCCGCTGTGAAGTGGTGGAAGAGAAATCTCAGGGATGAGTATCTCAAAACAACAACAACAAACTGTGCATGGTAGTTATGAGTGTGGTTATATGAAATTATGTTTTCTGCAATTTGGGTGATTCCTTAGAAAATGACACAAGCCAGTAACAGTCACAAAGTTTGATTAACTAAAATGTCTAGTTTTAGTTCAGTTTCAGCTAACTATAATAACCTTGGAAGTGAACAAAACACTTCTAATTCTAAGAAAAGTCACCTCCCACTAATTTACACACTTGTACTTGATGCTTTCATGGTGAAGAAGGGTTAGCAGAGTGAAAGAAAGTGAAAGAAGAAAAAAGAAAAACATCATGCAAGTATGCATGCAGCCAGAGATAGAAGTGATTTCCTGAGAACAAGAGAGAGAGGAGGCGAGCAAAGTGCAGCTCTAGCTCTCCCAGGAAGTCTCTTAATGTGGGAAAGGTGAGAGTCGAAGGCAGGTTGAGTTTAAGGGTTAGAAGAAGGGTTATGGTTAGAGTGTGTATGGGCCCGGAGTGACTAATGATGGATGGACAGGGCGAGGAAGAAAATGAGAGATGGGGGGGGGGGGGGGGGGGGGGGTTCTTCCTGGTTTTAAGCAGACAATCCCCCCATTTTCTACCAAAAGAGGCATGTAGATATTCCTTCCGCACGTACAAACACATACACGCATAAATCTTCATACATGTATCAACACAAACAACAATAAACACATACACACGTTTTGCACACCATATATAATAAGGAGCACTTAACCACAATTAACTTGTTAAGGCCCAGTAAGTGTCCATGGATGACAGTTTGTGGATTTTCTGGGCTCAGACATGGGCAGAATTCCCTGGTGTTCAGGTATCACCAGCTGGCATCAGCCCGCTCAGAGCTCATCATCTCAAACTGCTTTTATTACAGGAAATGGCGAATGGAATGAGCACCAATCTGTCTCCTTACGACACATCTGTACTGGGGGAGCCCGATGACGCAGGGGGAGGTCAAAAATTAAAGTAGGGAGTGAGTTGGTTGCTCTAGTATGTGCGTTGTGCAATCCCTGTGAGAACCAATTTTTAAATGTTCAAAGTGGGGATATTTTTTTTCCAAGATGAGGCTATATTTGCTCACCCGAGCTTCTTTAAAGGCCCAGTCAAGAGTTTAAGTTTGAGATAGAAGTTGTGATCACAATTATCTTAGAATGATGATTTTGTTTTAGGTTAAGGTTATAATCAAGAGACAATAACCTACATGTGTATTTATATTTATGTATGTCATGTATGTGCGTGTGGTCCTCCTGAAATGATAGATGTGTAGAGAGGGAGGAGCGTGAGGTGGGGGGCAGTAAACAATGAGACATGCATGTAGGAGGTCTGGGTGCAGACTAAAGCCAGAGCTGTCAGGATCCCAGACAGAGATACAGAAAGATCCCATCCCTCCACACACTGCCACTCGGTCTACACAGCGCCATAAACCTTTCTACCTATCAGCCCAGCTTAATGACCATTAGACCAATAGATGATGAGTTCACTGTTGTGCTATAGGGTCATCAGCAGGCCCCAGAAAAACAAATCATGCAGTATATTAAAACGAAACCTAATTTTGTGTACATAGTGTTTGCTGGCATTTTTAGTTCAGGATCACGGCAATGGTACAATCTTTGCCTTTTGCCTTAGTGCGCATAACGGCGGCACTGGCTACATATTTTGTTACATGAAATAAACCACGTAATCATAGGCCAAAGGTTTTATTCCTTCTCATTTTCGTGAATTTTTCGAGATTAAACAGAGCTTGAGAGACTTAGGCTGCTTTAAATGCATAATTGCTACGCCAGGGAAGAATATGCTGTCATGAAAAAGCCATCCAAACGTGTGGACATAAACCTCAACATAGATTAAAGAAAACAAAAAAGACTGATCACAAAAAACACATAAGAAAGAATAAATGAAAGAAAGAATTGAATTGCATCTTTATAACTATCCTCTCTTTATTATACTTTTTTAAATTTAGAGTATTAAATAATATTAAATAAAATCATTGCAGGCTTAACTTGCAGATGTAAGGATGAAATTCAGATTCTTTTACTGTAACATTTAATAATAATGTTATGCAGAAAAGCTAACCAATAACCTATTTTGTGGATTTATAGTGGTGGTGGTGCCTTTGTGATTACAGCAAAGCCTCATTATTTTAATTGTGCTGGCCTTGTTGATGCCAGATGTGTTGTCACTTCACAAAGGTAAGCGTTTTTGTTGTTTTAATATAAAAAATCAAGTCATCCAGTGTAAATCTGTTTTCCCAGGGGTAGTTTACTTTGATGACTTCTCACTGCAGGGCGCGGTGGTGTCTGTAAGTGTGTGCATGAACGTGGAAGTAACCCCTCTTCTGACCTTCTTTGCGCCCAGGGGTCACACATTGTTCAGGAGGATGCAGACACCCAGGCTGATGGATGACCGTTCAGACTATTTCCCTGGGTTCATATTTACTCGGGAAATCGTAATTCACCCCCTGGGAAAGTCTGAAGGCGGACCAGGTCCCCTCTTCTGCTCTGCACTCATTTTCTCCTGGATCCAGGAATGCGATGAAGAGGCTGAGAGCTCAGCTGCCTTGGCGGAGCTTTAAGGAGAGGTGGAGTAAATCTTCAGCCACAGCTGTCCCCTCTCCAAACTCTACAGAGTTGTACTGGGCTGAGGACTAACGCCGTATATGGTGCAGCCAAAAATACAGCTTGTTTTTTTTTTCCTTTGATGCTTCATCACATAGGCACTACTTACGCACTCATGTACATTTACACACATTCTTTGTCATCAGAGGATGTAATGAAAGAGGATGATACACTCAGGACCCAGTGTTTAGTGTGAATGTGACTGTGTGAGCGTGAGCTACAGAATGCTTTCAATTTTCTACATTTTATATGATATAGTAAACTTTGTAAGTTGGACTATGATCCCTCAGAATGGACACAGCTATATCCAAAGTTTAGGGTCAAAGACCCACAGTTTAATTTTGATCTGCAAGTTCACTCTGTATGTTCTCTGTGTATTACGACATCAAAATATAAGTGAAAATCTCTTTCCACGTGAGACACAATAAAAAAGCCCCTCTCTCATGGAAACATGCTTGTTTAAACCACAAAAGGTACTCTCACATCCCCAAATTTTGAAGGAACTCTCTCAATTTCATGCCCAAAATAACACTGAAAAACAACTTTAACTAAGTTTCTCACACAGCCAGAAAGTGGACATGTGGACAAGCTGAAGCCAGTCCTCAATTCTAAAAATCAGTAGAAAAAAACCTTTGCATCTTCGTCATTGTCCATTAGTTTCCTCGACTTTACTACATAATAACATCATAGGTCACTCGAGCTACCTAATGGGGCCATTGACCAAGACTGATGATTCCTTAGCTTGCTGCACGCCATCACCACCTGCATCTCTGCCAAGTATTCAATTAGGGTCAGTGAGTAATTGGGTGTAGATGAGGTAGAGATCATCGTTAGGCTCAATGTGGAAAGTCTTGGAAATGTGTGCGTGTGTGTCTGTATTTAACAGGGAGAGAAGGAGAGAAAGAATTTTTGCCTGTCGAGTGACTTGGTAATAAAAAGAGTTTCTAAACAGGCCACATAAACACTCAGGCAGACATCTCTAGGGCTGTGCAGGGCTTCCCCGCCATCTGCGTGTGTAGCTCATTAATTAAACTTTAAAAGTTTAACAGAAAAAGACATGAAAGCACATTAAACAGAACAGTCCACTCACTATATCTCACAATCCAATAAGTTATAGATGTCGATGGCTGAGACGCAAAACCTGCAAAATTTACTTTTTTGAGAAAACTAAAAAAAACGTATTTTCTTGCAGATGTGCTTTTTTTTCCTTTTGCAGATAGTAGGTTTTGCGTTTCAGCCATCGATATGCACTTTTGAGGGAAATGGATTTTTACAGTAAAAGAAAAATACTTCAGAAAGTTAACAACAATAACTGACCTTAATTTCTCAATCAGTGTGCAGAGGTTTAATGTGATGACTGGTTTTCATACGATAAGATCAGACTTCAACCACAACCTTAGTTAATGTGTGCACCTCCCCGATGACTTTCCCTTAATAAGATCCACTGAGACTCTTAAGTCTCTTTTCACAACAACAGTATCTTGGCTTATCTATTTTTTCCTGTTTGCTTTCCCTTTATGCTCAGCTGTAATTGTTGAAATAACAACAAACATCACTGTCAGAGAGGAGTGCATGTTGTCAAGTCGAATGAACACGGACAAAGGATTCTCTGACAATACATTCACACTAAAGATGTTATAAAAAATACTTGTCGCAAAAAAAAGGCAGAAGAAAAAAAACTGCCGGGCAAAACAAGAAGATATCTTTAATTGGTGTAGTCACATGTATGACCTCTAAGGTTTTTAATGTAGCAGAAATAATAAATAAACAATTTGCCCTGAAAGCGCACAGATATGATCTGCTTTTCCTGAAGGAATCACTTTGGAAAATGAGGGAATGGAATTGACTGTAGCGTGCATCAAGATGAGCAACACTGCCAAAACTGACGTGTTATCAGTGGCACAAAAGTAGCACATGAAAAAAAAAAAAAAAAAACATAAATACATGTTTTAGCAAGCCTAAAATGTGCTTTCTATTTCACAGCTAAAACTCTGGATATAATAGATCTTAACCATCATTGAGTAAAGTCAGTGAAATGAAAAAATAAAAGCACACAAAATAATAACAAAGGGACCACCAACAGCGTTGGTGACGCTATGAATGAAAAAGAAGAATTTTATTTGTACTTGCACATGATTCAAAAAACATTACGCACAAATTTCAGTGTATAGTACTTGTACCAAATGTATGTGAAAGAAAATTGATGAAATGTGTCAGAAATCTCTGACTTTATGTTGCCACTAGATGGCAACATATTACTGTAGCAACATTGTTTGGTCAAGTTGTTGCCTTTTATTCTAATTCTTAATGTTAAATCTTTGAGCAAAAACACAATAAAAAAAAAAAAGAAGAAATAATATGACAAATGAAAAATCTTTCAATAATAGTAGGACATCTTCCAACAAAAAGCCATTTCCTCTTTTTCACAAGTTTCACTATTTCCTTCTCTTGCTTTTGAGCGCTCTTATGACATGAGCCTTATTTTTTGCCCTAAGTTACATAAGCAGGATTTTCCCCTGCTCACTTTCTATTGATGTGAACTGTAAAGTGTGCAAACCATCATGGTTAACTAGCCATACAAGATCTGCTTCAGTGGCCCTCGGGGCTGCTCCCTTTTTTGCTCCTTGTACGGGACACAGCAGAGGACGGTAACATGCAAATCTTGTGATAAAAATACAGTTGAACCTTTCACCAGGTTGCTGCTTTTAAACATGCAAATTGTTCACAATTTGTCCTGTCTATCACACTGTATTTTCCCTCCAGCCATCCAAATTCAGCCAAAATGCATTTTGTATTAGAGCATCGTGTTCCTCATCATGGAATCTATAAACCTATTGCTGACACAGTACACTTACTACTGTTCCCAAATGTACTCGGGAATGAACGAAACAGATTCATTGTGTCTGTATAAATGATCTTAGCACTGTGCTACAGAGTAAATCCACCTCAGTCATGTGATGGTCATGTTTGGATTCTGGTATTTTAAAGGGGGAAGTATGTACTGTCACTGTACTTTCTACTAAGGCATGTGGTCGACAGACAGCTTGGCCCACAGGTTCCTTCAGCTGTACTGCAACCATTTTAGAGCAACTTTAAATAATCTTCATCCAAGCAGCACCTGTTGCTTGGCCAGTGTGTGGCTTCTTACTCAGAAAGAGGTTGTGTAATCACTGTGACTTATACAGTCGGTCTAACGATATAGTTGGAAACAAGGTTTTAAACCACAAAGATCCTGTTCCTCAATCAATAACGGAGTTACATGTAATCAACCACATATCATATAAAATGTGCAAGTGAAAATATTCATACAGTAAATTATTGAGACATTGTACAAAAATTAAACAAACAATGCTTTTCAGTGTCAACGTCAAAGTTTATTTATGGCAACATGCATTCTTAGATATGAGTAATAATGTTTCTTGATGAGTATTTTTGCGCATATATTCCTATCTGCCAAAACACATATTTACATTTATAGATTCAGAAATCCATAAAAGGAGTAAAGTCACAATATCTGTTGAGGCAGCAGGTATCTTTTTGTTACCTCATAACTATTACCTTTCTGTCAACCACATCCCGCCACGTCTGCACTTTGCATGCGCGCACACACACACAACACACACACACAAAACACACACACACATACACGCACACACAGTGAGCATTGAGCTGTGAGCTGCATGTCAATACAAGTCTCACGCTCCCCAGCTCTGGTTCCCCAGGGACTGTCACCCCACCCTGGTCTTCCCCTCCACCTCGACATCCATCATGTTCTTTTTCTACTGATAAGTTTTGTTTTTCTTGAATATGAAACAGAAGTACGCCATGCATGGGTTTTAACTATGAACACATTATCAGTATTTCTGTGTGTACTGTACTGCACTGTAGGTGAAATAAACAATGTCTGAGCTTCTGTCTTCGGCCTCCATTCCTGCATTTAAAAAAGCTGGGGAATGTTTAGGTCTAAAATCTAAAACTTTCACAGCACTGAACAACATTTTGGACATAAATGTCACTCTCATCACGAAAGGGATGGATTCTCTCCCACACACATATGATTCCCACAAACCAAAGTTAACTAAAAGCTTGAATTGTCTAAATCTTTTCTACAGATGATCTCTGCACTGGTTGTTCCTCTTTTTAGTGGAGAAGTTGTGTGCTCTTCCTGGGCTCCTTCCTGTGTTTCCTGTCCAGAGACAGATCAGGCGGTCAAGGATCACTCTTGTCAAAGAGTGCAGCAACCAGGAGACTGACGAAATTCTCAGCTGTCCCTTCACCCACTCATATACAATTTGCTCATTCTCTTATTTGACACGACTTTTCACAGGCCCGTGATCACTTTGGATTGAACAGAGTTTATGTTCTGTGGTTTATTCCTGTTTACTATGAACTTGGTAAATGTTAGCTGTTAACTTTAATCCCTGTGAGATCACTTACATGTGAGTCACTCAAATGACAGCGTTCTCACAAAAATAGCTACAAAAGATGTTTTTATTGCATTTTCTTGTGAGGCCCTGAGCATTGACTAACCAAAAACTGACAGTATCAAGATTGCATGTTTTGAGGGAAGACCGATATTAATGTTAGAATGTTTTGAAATTGATGGCACGTTACAATAAACCATTTTCCCGTAAATCAGCGTACTTCCTTATCCTCACTTTTACATGTTAAATCTTTCTTGCCACCTCACACAATTGCCAATTTTTGCACATTTCTTTGAAACTGTCCCGTTGTCTTCAGTATAGATGTTGATTTGGAAGATTTAAAGTACTGTAAATTTATTTCTGATTTCAGTTTTTACAGCTCTTCATCTGACAAAATAACCCCCCAAAGAGGTCCTCTGTAGGTGTGAGGCTATAGGAACCTTTGTTTTGAAGGACATGAACTGATACTGATTAGAGGATATGATCCGTGATCAGTGGCTACCATTGTGTGTGTATGTGTGTGTACACAACGTGTGCGGTTAGGTGGCTTTCTCCATTGCGTCCCAGGATGTGGGCTCCTCGTCCACCTGTCTCTCCACTGACAGCGTCCTCAGAGCTCTCCCAGTTCCTCTCTGGATGCCTATTCTCATCTCACCCACACTGATTCTAAACCAGCAATGTCCCCAGAGACACCGCCAACGCTTTCAGCGCCACCGCTTGCACAACACAACCTGTTCATGGCATATCACAGCTATCCACCAGGTCATTCTTTGTATATATTTTGTCATCATCATCATCATATGATCGAGGCCTATATTTACTGATTTAGATTAACAAAAGGCTTCTGAACTATACTAAATCACAAATAACAAAACAATGCATCTCATGGCAGTGTTTTTATTAGAACGTGTGCTTTTACATTCAAGCACAGTGGAAAACAACAGTTTAACTGAAAGGTCAGTGCTGAGCCTGCAATCAAACCAAGGGACAACAAGGACTGAAGAGTCAGCAATCCCGACAAATCAGGAAACAACAAAAATAGACAAAGTAATTCATTTAATCTATGAGGAAAAGCTATTTCTCTTTTTTTGCTTGATTTCCTTGAAGCGCTACTTTTCACAAAATAGGTACTGCTTCCTTGAAACGTGTGCCGTACAACCCAATCAAGTGAAATGTAATGGAGCAAATGACCATGGTTACGTATGGTGGCAACTTCAGTTCTGTTTGTCCCTCGTCACTAATGATTTATTGTGGGAAGCCTCAGACGCCACAAAGAGATGTTGCAATACAAAGAGAACCACATTGCAGACACTGGAAATGCGAACAGAAAAGAGACACTGTTAGCAGAAATGCACACAAGCATGTGCCTCCTTGTCTTTCTACTGCCCTCCCCGCAGAGCTGGGAAAAAAATCTGGGGCTTCATTACAGAAACTTTACGCAACAGAGCAGACAGAAACATGATTCTTAGCTGCGTTTAGAAAAACCTTAGGATAGCAATTGAGCTATTATAGAACCATCCTAATGGAAGCATTTCCTAAGTCAGGAATCTTAAATTACATTTAATCCTAAATTCAAAATAACTTTTAGGTCTGTGTGGCAATGACAATGACAATAATGGGTCAATAGTGACAATAATAGGTATGTCAGCTACCAGGACAATTTATTCTGAATTTGATCAACATGCTACGTCAGGCATCGAGCGCTGCCATACAATCACAAATGGCTAGAACTGAGTTTACATTTGTAGTGAGGATTTTTTTTGGCTAAGATAAGATACGAGGACATGGTCTGAGATAAGATAGGACACAGCCATGAGTAAAAGAATTGCTTCTGTTATAGGAAGATATTTTTCTTATCTCTGAAACTGCAATTAAGACAGGAGAAACAGTTGGAAAATTATTTGAGCACTGAGGCCCCTAATCTTTCCGAAAATGCAATCTTTTGCTTACAAGTGCCACTTTCACCGTAAGTAAAACAATAAAAATTCAACGTAAGTAAAACCATAGAGGCATTTCAAAGAAACTGGGTGTCAGAAGTAAAAAAAAAAAAAAAAAACTTCCTCCTCTATAATCCTCTCTGTGACTGTTGAGATTTTACTGTGTCTTCTCAGCAATATCCATATGTACCTCCTGTGTTTTGACCAGGAGACCTGAAACTCAAACCCAAACCCAAACCTGCACAGAAACTATTGCCACTGTAATGTGGTGAAGGTTTACAGTTTAACAAAAAAGGAAATTCAACAAATGACACTGTGGCAGAGTTGAATATACAATGTTACCGTACAGCTCTGATTCTCTGTGGTCGTGGTATGCTAACATCCTTATGTCATGTCTGATAAGACACAACGCTATAAGATTAAAGAAAGATAAAAAAAATACAATAATTTGTTATACTGTGCATATCATGCAGATTTACAGTATGTTTAAAGGAATAGGTTGACATTTTGGGAAACACTTATTTGCCGTCTTGCTGAGAATTGTACATAAAACTCACTCACTCACTAATCAACAAAATATCGATTGATTTACAATTCACTTTGGTGCCGGTAGCTGTAGACATGCCATCAGTTTTCCCATATTTTGTAGAGCAAACATAACCTGAAGATTTGGCATACAAATAAGAGAGTGGTGTCAATTTTTTGATCTAACTCTGGACAATAAAGCAAATATACCTCAGGACTGACAGAGTAATAGTAATATTTTTATATTTTTGACATAGCACTAACAAGATGCTAAAAATAATTAGTCAACCAGAGACCAAAAACTTAATTATATATATATATATATATATATATATATATATATATATATATATATATATATATATATATATATATATATATATATATATATATATATATATATATATATATATATATATATATATATATATATTATAGGATGTATTTTTCTATTCAAACTTTGTACCAAGAGAGTTTACAAGTCTGTGATTACAAGTTTACAAGTATAGTACATATATCCCTGACTATATGGTATCAGACATTTGAGGGGTGGGGGGTAGAGCGAGTTTCCTGTGACAGTTTTTGAAGTAAGTTCCTGTTCTGTGGAACTTAGACAGAACTCCCCCATATACTGTAGATAACCACACACACACACACACACACACACACACACACACACACACACACACACGATATTCCACCTGTGTTTTTTATTCAGTCAACCATTTATTAGATATTCTAATTTAAGTGAAAGGTTTTATCCAGAGTTGTCATATGAAGAGCACATGACTTCTTTCACTGTGTGATCTGAGTCATTACAGCAAATTCTTCTTCATAAAAAAAAAAGGTCGACTGAGCTACTGATCAGCTAACCGTTTGTATACCACTGATTTATCATTGGACTACAAATGGTATCATTTTTATGTAAGGGATATAAGGGATATATACTGTACTGGCAACTTGTCCAGGGTGTACCATGATTCTTGAAGTCAGTTGGGATAGGCTCCAGCCCCGCCATGACCCTGATGAAGATAAGTGGTTACAAATAATGGATGGATGGATGGCTGAGTTGTTGATATATGTATATTTTTTATTCAACCTTTCAGGCAATTTTCACTGAAGTCCAGGCCTTCCTTTAGTTTGTACTTCATTACTTAGTGAGATAAGTACAGCATTTATAACGACCATTAGAAATAACTGTGTTTTGTACCAGGGAACTGAAAAAGTTGTGAACTTTTGTTTGTGTGTATGTGTGCATCTGCAGATGATTTGTGAAATAACACCGGATTCAATAAGAAGCTATGTAAGACATAGGCGAAGAAAAGAAGAAGAAGAAGAAGAAGAAGAAGAAGAAGAAGAAGAGGAAGAAGAAGAAGAAGAAGAAGAAGAAGAAGAAGAAGAAGAAGAAGAGGGGATGTTGTGGTCTCATTATGAATAATCGAATCATTTGCTGCAGTTGGTCACCTCTCTTCCTGTCTTCTCTGTCACTCATTAGGGAGATGGACGGGGGGTTCTCCGAGAGTTTCCCTGTCTTTGGTAGGCTAGATCCTTCTTTTAGTTTCATTGAGTATTTTAGTTTCATCATTCCTAAGTTGGGGTAATGTGTTCATATTAAATGTCTCTGTAGTAGTTACCTCTGAAATACTTTGTTGTTGTCACTGAAATGATTGTCCTGCTCAGTGTGAAGTGGAAAAAAGTCTTCACTGTACCAGATAATATGACATTTTAAGCTCATATTTTAATGTTCCATATCTGCAGAAATTGTAGATTCATGTGAAATTTCTCTAATGTCAACCCCACAGATATTTGTATTTTGTGCAGCCAAGCATTTTTCAAACCACAAGCTATAGTTCAAATTCTAATCAAATATAATGAAGATCCTAAATATCTATCTAAGACTCTGACAGAAGAAGGAAATGTGAAGGAAATTATGCATAAGACATCAAAAAATGTCCATTTAATCGTAGATTTGAATGTTTCACCCATCAGGCGTGATATAAAGTTACTCAAGCATTGAAACAAGCAGGCAGAAAATGCTTTTTTGAATTTTGTTCCCACCTGACATGGACCACTGGTTTGTATTTATTTCAGTAGGGCTTTAAATAGCTGCAGAGAACTGAACGGGGTAGATAATCCACCAAAAATATCAATTTGGTTCTTGTTGTTGTCAGAAAATTATCCTTATGTGGTTATGCAGTTCAGAGCTATGTCCATAAGTCTACGTGTTGTTTTTTTTAATACTGTGCTGATAAATTAAATGTCTGAAACGCCTGCCTAGATAATCAGAAGTGTAAAATGCTATTTTATGCTTGAAATGTGGTGACAGACAGCAGTTAACTCCACTGTTGACTCCACATATAATTAATGAGCATAAAAATGAGCCCATGATCTTTATGGGGACCTTTTACATTTAGTCTAATCTGTGTCTATCAGGCCAGTTTCTACCATACAATTATAATACATATAAAAACAAGCACACATGTAGTTCAGTACAAAAAAAAATGCTTTACTAGATATGCAGTTTATAAAAAATGACAAAGGTCAAGTAAAACAGCCTGATAGTAAAACCTATCTGTAATATAATGCCACTTTGCATCGAAATCCCATGCAATTTACATCAATTTATAAAAAGGTTGCTTTCATTTACTGTAAAAAAAAGCAAAAAAAATATCTCATCCAATGAAAAATATTATGCAGTTCAAAATAAAATCCAGTTCTGAGAACTAAAATACTTTCACGTATCAAACTGTTGTCATACTACAATTCGAGTAAGAGTCTCTAAAGGTATAAGAAATATTTGTTAAAGAAGACACCAGAATAAATGTGTTCTTAAGGCTTTACAACACTTTGTGAATTGTGTGTAATATGTGAAAATTATATGCTACTTTTGCTCCTGAGCTGGATGATTATGTTCTTGTGTATTATAAAGCAGAGGAACACAGAGTTTGTGTTAGCGCTGTACGTATACAAATATAAACATTACTGACATACAAGATATTAGGGACATCCTAACAATGAGCTAAATGGGAGTTGCTTCTCCTTGTATTCATGTCTCCCCTGTGACAGTTTTAATAGCTAAAACTAATTGTGATACTGTCTCTAATATGTTGCATATTCAGTCTGGTACACGCTGAGGAGCTTTTGGCAGGTGTGTCACTGCTCACAGTTCAGGCAGTGATGGGCATGTTGTCCCTGTAGCAAGGCGGCCTCTGGGTGCCGCTGTAGCTGCACAAGTCCTGATAGATGCGGGCCATTTGGTCACTGGCAACAGTATCAGACATCTCCAGGTTTGGGTTGTTGCAGAAGGGCTGGGAGCGCCGCATATTCACAGCATCCAGCAGTTGCTGGCAGTTGACCACACTGATCTGCAGAGGCGAAAGAAAGATGCATTTTAACATAAACACAATATTTGTAGTCATGAGGCTTTTTATGGTGTAAAGAATTTCAGTTTCCAGGGTAAAAAACTACGTGGCTCAGTCAGTCAAATGTTTGAATGAGATACATGTTATGATTTGACTGGTTTTACCTGCACAATGATCAGTTTGCTCTTGGCATTGCTGAGATCATGGAGCTCCTCTCCAAAACACAGAGTCACTGTCGGATCAGGAGCTGGGAACTGACCCTCCTGGTACAGCTGAAGAGCTGGAACCGAAAAAAGTACATGAGCAGCTGTTCAGGCAGGTTCTCAATCCTTCTTTATTATGTTGCTTGCTTTAAGAATTGATTTCTGAGCATTCAAATAACTAAATAAAGACTAAATAAGCATGGCATCTCACCTTGAAGAAACCTTCCTGTGTCAAAAATCTTGATTACAGCATCCCTTTCAAGCTTGCAAGGCATGGGGCTGTATTGTGAGCCCATTTCTGCCTGCCCGCTCCAGAAGACACGGCTCTGGCACAGCCTTTTAATGAAGATGCCCTCTTGGTTGGCACGGACAAGTACACCTCTCTCCAGGTGGCCCAGGAGCTTGCGAGTGACATGGCGTTGGCGGTCGTACTCGATGAGCTCAGCAGGGGGGAAATGGACACTCTGCATGCTGTCTGAACTGTACAGGGCACCACGGCCCAGATGCTGTTGTGGGGAGATTCGGCAGCCTTCAGACTGATTAACCAAAGTGGTGTGCATCAGTTTTCCTCCGTAGTAGAAACTGATCATCATTTGGGAGAAAGCTGGAGAGGAGAACACTTAGTGAGCGTTGGCAATTGAAAAAGAATATTGTTAATGCTGAACTATAGGTCTGGTGTAATTATGATGCCTTAATGGATAACATAAAGTAATACCTGAGCTGAGAGAGCCTGATGGCAAAGGGTCCTGATGCAGTGGGAAAGCTGTGAATTTAAGGAAAAACAGATGAGTTAAGGCCTTTTTAACACTGTGGGTATGACCACAATGTCATGTCATTGTTTTGCTGCATCATCAGAAATACCTTTTTTTTCTCTCTCTAGCACGATCTCACAAAGAAATAATCATCTTAGTCAGCAGGATCAAGTTCAACAGGATGTTAGTCAATTCTTCCATTGCAGAATTCAACAGACAGAAGCTCAATTTAGAGCCTGCAATTACGGGGATAAGCCATCAAGCTTTCCACTCTTTATTTTCAAAGATGTTAAAGCTCATATCTAATTTATTTAATTAATTAAAGACAGAACAGTCTCACTTGAGACAAAAGAGCAAGGATATGGACAGACTTACAGCCACAACACTGACTGAACTGTGAAGAGCTTAACTTAAGTATGTGTATGTGTTGTATTGTAAAC
This sequence comes from Nibea coibor, assembly GCA_023373845.1. Classification (NCBI taxonomy): domain Eukaryota; kingdom Metazoa; phylum Chordata; class Actinopteri; family Sciaenidae; genus Nibea; species Nibea coibor. Next base: position 11,145,913 of record CM041738.1, read on the forward strand.
TGGGAAGAAAGGTTGTCTTACCACTGATGCTGCCCTGGGACCAATACTCTGGACTGGCCTGGATACTACAGCCTTCCTCCTGCAACAAGACAACAACATAATAAGCCTTTGTCGACAAAGGAACTGCGTACACTTCACAGTCACAGAGATCATGTGGGAGTGTGATGAAGGAGACAGTGTGGTAATCAGAAAAAAAAAGTGTCACAAAAGCTAAGCAGCAGTAAAGGCAGCAGTGATCAGTCTAGAAAAGTGGACTCACCTCTTTAATGAGCTCCTCTAGATCTGCAGGGCTGCAGTCCATGTCAGTGATATCACCAGAGCTGGTGGTAACTGCCATGGCCATGGCTGAGCTTTTGCCATCTGAGGGTGGAAGAAGAAGACATTGTGACTCTGTTTATGGTAAACACCTAGTTGTGTCAAGCATGCATTAGTCATACAAGTGGCCATATATGTTTATGTGTTTAATAGAGACACAGTTTGGATACATAAACGACAATAACCCAAACTCACTCTTCTGCTCCTCCTCGGGTACAATGCGATAGACTTTATAGGGTTCAGAGATGTCCAGCTGTGACCTTTCTGTTACCTCCTCAAAGTCAGGGCTCTTATTTAGGGCACAGCGGAGTCTGGTCTTCCATGTTGCAGGTTCAGCCTTATCCCCCTCCTTAAACTTTCCTTTAAACACAGCCCAAGCCTGTGGGGAGGAAAACGCAAACATTAAAGATGGCGTTGGATTAAAGTTCAAGAAGAAACATTGAACTGATCTTCCATTTGTAAGAAAAAAACAGAGGCTTTACTTGGCTCTAGCTTTTCAGTGATATGTCTATTTCAAAATGAAGAATAATAAAATTTAAATTTTTGTCAATTTTGTTCCAGTTAAAAGTGGTGTATGCTAAAAAAAAAAAAAGGAAACAGAAAAGTGAAAACAAATTACTATTTCCATCATTGCAAAAGAACCAGACTTCGTGCTTCGCCAAACAGAGCCCCCATGATTTAATTTTGTTTTTACGCGCAGTCTGTGAAAGTAAAACTCCGTTCACAACGATCTATCTACTTTGCGCGTGGATACACGGAACGTGTTGTCAAACCTTGAAAATGGATGCGTCTACTTCTTGGTTGTAATCCTGTTTCCCTGCGTGTTTCCATGGAATTCGAAACAAAGTGCGGCTTTCATCCTCCCATTGCAGTCCAGAGTAGTGCCCGCTCTGGATCTGCTCCATCAGCCACTGCTTCAGTCTCCGACCCCCCGTGTTTGACATTTTGACAGAGAAAAGTTGGACTCCTCACTTGTACCTAAATGAGGAGGATATAATAATTTATTTTCCCTAATATAAACATTTATCTTTAATCAAAGCAAAATATATACACGATATGCTCCAACTTTCACCCTTTAGAATAGAAATCAAAAGTAATGCCACTTACAGTTTGATGAGCTCTTTCCCCAGTGTGTGATATCCTCAGAGCTTGATTGATTGATGGCTGAGATTTAGTTAACTGAGTTTAAATTCTCCCCGACACGTCAGGTTTATTGCGCTCAGAGTTATGAATGGAGATGAAGATGATTTGACAAGGCTGACCAATGAGCGCGTTAAAGTCTCCGTGGCCCGGCCCATTCCGGAAGTCGTCTTCTTCTAACTGTGGGCATTTACAAGAAATGGCCTGACATAGACGATGGTTGTTAGGTTGCTGCCCACGCTAAAAGACACGCAGACGCGTGGAGCGCAAGCCCGGAGAGTCACAAGTTACCTTGTGGTGTGGGGGATTTCTGCGCTCCAAGCCAAGGTGATATACACCCCCCCACACACACAGTCTCACGCCCACTCACAGAGCTGAGAAACCGCAGAAATCGTTATGCAGGTACAGTAACCTTGTATATGGTGGCGTAATATGTTGAAGAAGTTGATATCAAAATAATGTCAAATATGAAGATGGGAGAAATGTTAGGACAAATAATATCAGATGTTAGAACCAAAAGAGGATTCACAGTGGACTGAGTAATGACAAAGACTAAATTTCCATCCATCTACATCATGGTTATCTAATAAAATCCCATGGGACAGATCTCATTCAGTCAACGTCATGAATCTGAACAAGCACTGCTCATTTATTCCCACTATAACATCATAGCATTCCTGGCTTGGAGATAAAACGATTATGGTCGATTATTTTTAAAAACATTTTTAAATGTTTTTCTAAAAAAACAAAAACAAAACTTCCTTCCAGCACTTTCAGCAACATTTACAGTAAAGCAGACTGTATGCTTTCTGTTTGTATTTACAGAAAAGGTACCACCTCTTAGCCTGTCTGAACATGTCAACACCTGCCACTACACACACAGCAAACAAATGCAGTTTAGATGCCAGACAGGAGATAGTGGATTTACAACCTGTAACCTTGTAACAGATTCCAGGAAGGTGGGAGGAAGGATTCCTGACAATATTCAGTTTTCTGTCACTTTATTAAGATGGCAGAAAGAAAAAAAGTGAAAATAAAACATTCTTTTAACTTCATCTGTACATTTCATGACACTATTCTTCCTGATAAATCTTATTTGCACTTTTGTACAATATAAAATCAAATGTTTGATTTATGGTTATGCCAAAATAATTACCAATACCCTGATTTGTTGTCACGTCTCAGGTGTAATGGCGACGTATTTCTTATAATGTGATGTACAGTTTTCATTGTTTGTTTTGATTTATAGTAACATACTAACACACACTCAGACCAATAAGCTTCCCCTCCTGAAATTTGCCCACAAACATGTATTAAAACTTCAAAAACTTTGGGTTATATTCATGAAGCTGCTCACTTTGAGACTTGTGGTGTGAAGTATTAACCAGGTGATCTGCTGAGTATAAAAACAGAAGCTATTTTGGGTTTAGTCAGTGCAGTTATCAAGCTTCTTCATAAGACAGGCAGCTGACTTACAATACTAAGCTTGTATATAGTGATTTTCACTCACTTGCACACAGACACAAATGGTGTTGATACTACAGATTTATTAGTATTCCCATATTTTTGTCAATCAATGCATTTTATTATAAAACACAAACCAAAAATAAAAACAAAAACAAACAAAAATACACTATAAATATGCAATTAAAATAATCAACTGTACCCATGAATTCATGACACAAATGACCTAAAAATCAGCTTTGTCACAATAAAAAGAAAAATCAGAGCTTCAGTAAAATCAGGAAGACTTAAGCATTTGGACTGAAGAGATCCTTCATGTGTAGTTATAGTTCACTCAGCCATACTTTATGAAGCTCAAAGGTATTACCTAAAGGAACATTTTGCCAAGTTTATAACTCTGTATCTGAGGAAAGCACAGGGAGATCACGCCCCAGGCTTATCTAGAATCAGTTGATGGTGGACAAACTACAGAAGGTTGGGCTGTTGACTTTTTTTGTCCTCTCCGCCTGATAAGAGATAACTCTGCAACAGTTTTGATGGTTGGGACAGAGTTGCTGGGGACTGACAGAGCTCCACTTGGATTGTGGGTGCGGGATCCTGTTGCAAACACTGGTACATACTGTATAGTGTGCAGACAGCTTGAAGATTTCTTCAAAGCTGAACCAGATGTAACAAAAAGTACCAACTGGAATGAAAGAACAGTATCCAACTGGGTGTAAACAAATGCTGTTTACTTCATGGACAGTGATGTGCAGCAGTCATGTGGGTATTGTCGATATAACATGTGCAAGTGGTCTTGTGCATGTGCTCATGACACCGTGACCACGGACAACAGCATTTATACATTTCATCGGCAAAAAAATAGTGCTTGCTTTCAATAGGTTGTACACATTAATTTGATGCCGTGAGCTGCAGAGTTGATCAAAGAGTTTGCCGTTGAGATCCAGGTCAGGACTGCAAACTGGTACATGTCAGAATATCTGGTCAGAATAACTGGCATCAAATTGGATGTAGATATGTGCATTTCCCTGTCCACCACCACAGACTAGACATCCACATAATTCAAGACAAAATGTCCCTTTAAAACTGCATTAATTAGTCACGTCTATAAGTGTACTGAGCTGAACATTGCAGGTGTAAAGAGTCCACATAGGCATATAGTTTATTCATCATGGTTAAGGTGCTGAGGTGTTTAGAGTAAGGCGTCTGTGAGCACCGATTCCCATGTTTTGGCTGTACTGAGTTAAAGGTGCATGGGCGATACTAGTTGTGGTGGAGTCTGTAGCCCAGTTCTAAATCAACCTCCATTACCTAAGAAAAGACTAGACTGGTGCAAATTAAAAAGTATAATAGGTATAAAACATGATTTAAGTCGGAATTTTTTTCATCCTGTGCTATGTGATAGGTGTACAAAGGCCTTAAAGTTGGATACAACTTGGGGTTGATTTGGAATTGAGTACAGAATAATAATAACTGCCATTTACAGACAGCATTGGGCAGGACTTTGGCATGACCAGAGGCCCATGTTTCAGGTGCTCTCTTCAGGATCATCAGGGTCGGACGGCAGAGCACTGACACCTTGATTTATCCAGCGATGGTCTGCTCCTCTCCTCTGGCTTTCCTGTTGCTCGGTGTACTGACTAAGCAGGGCGCCCACCTGCTCCTGGTCATTAAATGGACTGGGACGGAAACTGGACTGTAACCAAGCTCGGTACTGGGGACAAGAGGACAGTTGAAACTTGTCAGAAGCCATTGTGGTAAAGGAACATTGTGCAACTTTTCTGCCATGAAATAACAGATTTTAAATCTGCTACCCTGATGTGTAATCAGCTGAATGTTGTGTCTGTCATTCCCACTCTGCAGCCTGTACACCCGTTTCTACACTATGTAACTTTGTCCCCCAGGTACAGTCACCATACATAACGCTTTACGCCATTAAGTCACACACCACCATCAATTTCACTGATTTTGGTGAGACTGGATCACATTTTATGGAGAAATGATTTTCTGGTTTCTCTCTGATGTCTTCCAGCCATTGTGTACCAACTCAGAGTTTCCTGATGGATAGTAAAGTACTGCAAACTATAGCTGCTGTTCGCTACTGTTAGCTAATGTTAGCTCAGTTTGTCAGTCGGGCTGTCCAGACTGTGAGCTCAGTTTTTGATCATTAGTAATATAATAATAACAACTGCACATGTACAGCAGTCCATGTTGTTGCTAAATCGCAGAAATACCAGTTTCTACACAATGTTGTTTTAAAGGTCAGATTACATTACAGTGTTGAGAAGTCCAGCTCAGACATGCAGTGATGTCCATTTTCTTTTATTGTGGCTGTTTGTCTCCATTAATTGTTGAAAGATGTTATCTGCACATGAATGCACATATGCTGGTTTTCATAAGTCCTTTGAATTAAAGTAATTACACTGGATCTGAGGTTAAACGAGCAAAATATAAAAACGTGCAGTCTGCCATGAAATAACAACCTACGGTTATTCAGCTTTTTCTCAGGAAGACCTTCTCAGGAACAGTCAGTTCTCAGCAGACATTCCTGCTTGCACAGTCACTCTTCCATTTTTCCAAGTTAGATTAGACTTGACTTAGACTGGAAGTCGAATGCTGTAATTCTTCTGTGGACTACATTTTTGTGATGTAATGTTAATAGGTACAATGTCAAATTAGACACCTGGATTATATTAGTACACACTGTGTCCAAAAGCTTTGATACAGTGAATTAAATATTAAAAATCTATTAACTCACATGTGGAGTTGCTTCATGTGGTAAAGAATTAGATGTTCGTATGTGTGAAAGCATTTTGAGTGCATTTTCAGGTGTTATGTTAATGTAGAGCTCAATGAAGGATTTCACAAATGTAACGGCTCCTTTGTCAGGTAAGACAGAAGTGTGACAAGAAGTTCCAGCTGGTGAGCTGATGGTAGAGGAGGTAGATGCACTGCAGCAGTATAATTTGTTTGTAGAGTTGGTTATGCATAAATGTTATCTTGATATGTATTGTCAACAGAATACAGACTGAGTTTGTATTACATGCTGCAACTGATTTCTTTCCAGGAAAGAGTTCCAGTGTTGGTGCAGTGACAGCAGCTGGTAAAAAAAAAACAAAACAAAAAAAAACTGCAGTTTCTCAAATGATGTCCAGGAATTCTGAGCTGAGCAATACCTTATTCTTTACGAAATACAATGAAGTGAAAGTCACCCTGAATGTAATACATTCATCTTCCTAAAATTAGCATTCTCAGCCCCAACCCAAAAACCAAAACAATCCAGCACTGACTCATGACATCAGCACACTTAGAAATTAATAACTTTTCAAATGCGCGGTATAAAGCTAACATCAATAAACATGCTGATAGGAGGTGTTGTGTAAAACCCTGCTCTCTAATGGAAAATGAAACGTATATCAAAGTTCAACAGATGCCAATACAATCAGGTAAAGCTCATCTGTTAGAGTTCAAGTAATAATGGATAATAAAAATGGATTTGCTTATGCAGATATTTCACCATGTGAAAGGTCAGGTTCAGAACCTAACTGCATCACTACTAAGACAAGGCAAAAGACATTCAGATTCTTTCAGCAGATTGATTGAATACAATTAGTGTTACTAAGTATAATGCAATATATTTAATGCAAGCATCATAATATCAGACTTTCAGACTTTTAGCACTCTATCAAGGGAATTATCTGGCCTTCTTGATCACGGTTATTATAGTCCACTCTGGACAATTATGGTATGTCTATAGTCAATAAAGTTGGCTGTAACAATGTTCTTACAGCTGCATTGGTGACAAAACTACACTTAAGTCTTTAGGACTTTTCACTTTCTATCTGAGACAGATGTGGGAAAGGTAAGAAATACAGAAATCACATTTCCCCTTAAATCCTCGAAATCAGTACAAGTTCTACAAACAATGAGATTTTTTTTCTGTCATGTTATGTTGCAAGATGCTGACAGTAATGTTTAACACGTGATGAGCAGTACCAAGCTAATGCAATCCCAGCAAACCCCCTGCAGTTCCCCTTCTCTACTCAATGGCTCGGTCATTGATTCACATGCTGGGTGCCTTCAAGTAACTTTACTGCTACAAAAAGTTAGTCTGTAAACAGCTCCCTACTGTGTGTTCATATATAAACGCATCAAATGCAAACAGAAATGTCTTTACTCTCTAAAATATCAAATATGATTAAAAGTCTTCAAACGTTTTCAAAAGTATTTTTACAACATGTATATTGCATATATGTGTATATATATATATATATATGTATGTCTTTGTGTCTAAGTGAGCAGGTGAATCATGTTAGCATGTATTCTATTTTACAGATTGAATACCTGATTTACAACTATATTACAATATATTATGTATATATATATAGAGTGATATCTGAGACATTTCAAACAGCAAGACAAGCAGATTTGTTTATTTGATACTCTGTGCTGTTTAGTTTCTGGCTGTAGCTGTGAAGCTCAGTTATACCATCTTAACCACTGACTTGATGGTTTGATGTTTACTGTGAACAAACCATGGCTGTTCATTGTTTATTGGCCTCTATAGGAATAACAAATATATTAATAATTATAAAAACATTGCACAGAAATTAGCCCAATGCAACTGTGAGGTACATCATGTTCCATGACAACAAGGAAGCAATTAACGGTTGACAAGTTATCCACCGACTGCATGTGCAGTGTGTTGGTTGTGTGTGTCATATCCTGTGAGTTTCTAAGTGGGTAACAGCACATAACGCACAAAACATTTACAGAACATTTAATTAACCTGCTGCTGTAAGGAAGCAAAAGATCAAGATATTTAACAAGATATTTAAAGTTAACTTACCCTAGAGGTTACAACTTAAAATCCCTTTAAGAAGGGGACTGGAAGCCTCTGTAGGTCTGTGTGTGTGTGCATTCATTGTGACTGTGTGCTCCTTCATGTGTTTACCTCTGAGACTTGTGTCGTCTGATACTCTTGCAGCTGCTGCTGGAAGCCATAGTTAGGCCCAACAAAGGAGCGTACAGCTTTGACTGCAGACAGACACTCATCCCAGCTGTAGTGGGTAACAGTCATCAGGTAGGCCACCACCATAGTAGTGCTGCGGGACACACCTGCAAGGCTGCAGCAAAGCAGAGCTTGTTCATTGTCATAAAGCAACTGTACAGAACAGGTGCTGGACAATTTTCACACTGTACCTGTGTATGATAAATGTTCAGTCTAAATCTAACCACTGATTTGTTTTTGGTCCTATACTCTGATGCATGCTTTGATGAATGTCTGCACGCCCAGTGAAGGAGCTGGTTATAGCTTTAGACATAAAGGCCTACCAGTGAACAAGACAAGATCCACCATTCAGGCGACATTCATGGATGAAGCTGATGCACTCTTTAAAATGTTGTAATCTGGAAAAAGAAAGAAAAAACAACACAACAACTTACTTATTAGACTACTAACTACTTTTGAAGTCTGAAGTCTGTGGTATGCAGCTGAATCAAGAATAACATTAGTGTTTTTGCTCGTGCAGATGGGGAAACTAGTTTGCTTTCTCTGAGGTAGAGTGGTAGAAAGGTTGTTAAAGCTAAAAATAGGTTACACATTATAGGATATGAAAAGGGACACCTTGAACTGAAACTCCTGTGCTGAGGCCCTAACTTTGTGTTTCATATAGGTTGTGGAAACTGTTTACGTGATACTGCTCTGATTTTGACTGTAGAAACTGGAGTTAACGCTCATGCAGAGTGAAAAGTTAGCCAGAAATCAGAATGGTAGTTTTGATAGATTTTTGTCAGTTGTAAGTTAACAGACTTGTCAAATTGTAGTGATCTTTCATTTAACTCAACTTGTCATGTGACAAAAAAGGTCAGATGTGCTCAAACAGAGACTCTGTGGTAGACCAGAACACAGACAGCACAGACAGACGAGGGAAGTTACTGTCCTCATTTTTGTCCATCTGCAAAATTACAACATTTCCAGCATTCATTTATTCTGTGTTTAAAAATGATCAAGTCATTCTTTAAATAAACCAGTGAATCACTTTAACTTCACAACAAAAAAAAATACAGCAAATGACCTCCTCCTCCGTTTAAACATGAACGGTGGAGCATTCATGTTTAAAAGGAACTAAAAAGAAATACTAAAAACATAATTAAATTAATTTTGTTGTACCTCAACCCCAAAACACAAACAGAAAAGTAGCTGTTTATGAAATAAGATCACACACGTCTGTGTGACTGAGTCTCTCTCTTGAAGAGAAATAAATACTAGGCAGCATAATGTAGTGCAACAGCTCCTCAAATATCCACTGTCAGGAAACACTGATGGTGTTTTGCATAATCAAGAAGTGCATGGCTGATAGCACTGTCTCCTGAGGAGCAGATGCTGGTTACTCAATAGCAGACAGAATAACAGACGGGGGCTAAAATAGACTGGCTGCCACTTTTCTTTTTTCCTCCTTCCTGAGATCCAAACTCCTCTTGAAAAGATGTCTTCTCAGCACTTCCTAGTACAGAGGTTTCCGGTCATCTTGTTTAATATGCAGAAAATTACCTTGTGACAACAATTTGAGGTTTTAACCAGCTGAATCCAGAGAATAATAGTGAAACAAGAATAGGCCGTTCAGCTACAGTATACAGTAAAAGAGTATCTGCAATCCTATGCGTGGTGACATTTTATTTAATATCAATCAATGTGCATAAGAAGTCATTTTTGAAACAACAAAATAAACCACACTAACTGAGTGCACGGTGAAAATGCAGACTCCTTGCACAAATGCACGTCTCATTTTGGAAATTTTTGATGCAAATGAGTTTACACCTTCATGGTCAGTGCACACTGTAAATTAAAACCATAGCACGCTTGTCATGAGATTGTTCACAAAAAAAGGGAAATACCTGCCCCCTCCAGAAGCATGTACGTGTTAGCAACTATATAAGTCAACATTTGAAGAAATTTCAGAGAAACATTTAGTGGTAACTCATTTAGTGGTGACTATGTTGGCCTTGACGCTCCAGCTAGTTGTTAGTGTAAGTTGTTATGTTTCTGAGGTTCAGGCCAAGATTTGTAACTTTTGCTTTACCTGATCATTATCTTCTATCTTCACTTTTATAAGACTATTAAGACAGTAACTGTGGTTTAGGTCTGTATAACTTCATGACATCACAACAGCTTTAAGGAAGTTTAAGGTTTTTCAAACAGCTTTAAACCGCTACAGTTGCTCAAAAAAAAAAAAAAGGGAAAAAAAAGCTGATACTATGGGAAAAAGATGGTCGCTGTAGAGCTTACACGTGGGAGGGGCCATCAGACTGAGCCATAGGGGTTCTCTAGCTGGTGGTGAGCATGGTGGGGAGTCAGTTGGCCTCATCACTCCCGTCAGTCAGACCAGTGATTGTGACAGAGGGGTTTATTAAAGCCCTGGGTGGTCGAGGCCAACAGATGTCACACTGAGGTTTCCTTCCTCTGCTGCCTGAGGGAAGGACACTTGATTGCGACAGTGGAGGTCAGACACCTCCAACCCAACCCAATCAGCAACTTCCAACTAAACACTAAACCTCAGTTCTCATTAACTTCCATTTAAGCAACTCTGTTTTCATTTTCTTTTTCACAAAGTAAAGCAGCTAAATTCCTTTTCAAGGATCCCAGACTGCTTCAATGATGGCCAAAGCCACACTCGCACTTCTGGGAACAAACATAGTAAACTCTCTCAATCCAGGTTAAAAAAATAAATAAATAAACGCCTACCTTTGCCCTCTGGACTAAGTTTCAGTCTAACAGAAGTCCTGTCCATTCTAATTTTTCTGATCATGGTGGAGTAGCTTTCAAATCATGAAGAGTTTAAACTGAGGAGTACTAAAATCACTTTGACCAAAGACCAAAGACTACTACTCATCCTGTGCTGAACCAGGCAATGTGTCACATCTCTGTCTGCTATGTTGTCAGCAGACAAGTTACTCATCCTGCATCTCAATCTTCCTCTGCTTTTCTTCAACCTTCCTCCACATTTTAATATAGCCATTTTCTCATTGCATGGCCCCTTATCACTGCAGACTCTGCTGTTGATCCATGGGATTATGTATAGGGCCTTAGGCCTCCGGTTAGCACAGAGTTTCACATGGGTGGACTATTGTATTGGACATTTATGCGACCTCCGTCTTTCTGTGTAGGAACTCTGACCAGCCAGTAGAAGGCACCAGAGCAGCAACAACGACATAAACCCTCACCAGGTCCAATTCAGAGTACAAAGTGGGTCGTCTAAGACATGAGCCTCCTCTTTTGCATTGGTATTCAATCTGTAAGCACTGTTTGTGCTCTCAAGCTTATGTTTGGGCTGGTTCTACATGAGGTCAAATACGCTACATACAAAGAAATCATAAAACAATGACTAATGTGTTGTGTTAACGACGACTGGAAGGGCGGAGGGACAGCACATGCCTCTTTCAACACTATTCAACACTGTCTGCCCCCTGATGAACAATCACACATTGAACTCACTTGCTCCATCTCTCACTCTTTCCTCCTCCCTCTCCTCTTATACTCTCTCTTTTTCTCACACACAGAGACAAACATTAAAAATACAAACTTAGTTAGTGCTCGAGTTTTGGGAACACTGCGTAATTGATTTACTACATAATTAAACTACAAATACAAATTATTAAAACGGATAATAATAATAATAAACAACACCTACCTGATTTTTATTATTTATATTATTTATAGTCATACACTATATATTTTTTATTTATTTTGTTTTTGATTCAGATTCTTAAATTTAGCCACTTAGTATATATTAAAGAAGTCATTGGTAATCTATAATAGAATTCATTAATAATAATAATTAATTAATTAATTAATAATTGTGTAGAAACTACGTTCAGGGAACATCAAAATGAAATAAAATGTGTTTTCTGAACTGTCAGAAACCTTCACTGAATCTCTGTAAGGATTGCACTGGGCCGTCACACCCTGGGGACCACAATCTGGGTGGTAGTGTTGAAATAATACCACATGACTAATCAGTTCTTGAGAAATTCACACTGACAAATTCCAGGGACCATTAGTACAACAACTGTGTGTGTGTATGTGTTTTTACTCACAGGTTCTGGCTAGAAGCATCAGCTGCATGAATACAAAGGTATGTCATGTCCTGCAAAACATATAGAAAAAGGAATAACTGCAATTAAATTCAAGAATATAGGCCACGCATGTCATATCTGGATGTTCCCTGTGAATCTTCAAATATATTTATACTAATGGCCTAAAAATATGGCCAACTCAGGAACATAGTGTTGAATAATACATTTTACTGTTCCTGAATTGGGTTATTGCCTTGTAATTACATCAGATTTTAGCTGCTACAGAAACTTCACAGGGTTTCTGATATTATTAGCTCCTTTCCCTAAACACACACACACACACACAGACACACACAGACACACACAGCCCATCTCAGCCACAAAACTCTCTTGCTTCAACCATAACTCATCACCACCCCCAGCTGGTTGATAGGACACATTGCATATTTTATATGCACGATCATACCGAGAATTTCCAGGTAAAATTTCCACAGGAAGTACAGACAGTCTGACCCAGGCAACATGGGTTTTCCACCAACCTCAAACACGGGCTTTGCATTGTTGTACACAGACAAGATGTGGGTGATGCCATTCTTAGACAGACTTTCTTTGTTTTCTGCATCTGGCACATGGAGAGAGAAGGAAAGGAATATAAGTCATCATAGCCTTGTCAGTGAATGTCACACCAACAACTCTAAGCTGCTGCAGAGGCAGGTCTGTGAGTCGTTCTGTACCATCACTTGGTACTGTACAGTTAGGCCTGTGGTCACTTGCTCCCGTCACTTGGGCTAATTTTAGCTGTTATGCTTGTGCCATCATGTGGATCCATCAGCAGCAGCTAAAGTTAGAGTGCTGTTAATGCCACATTAACTGGGAAGAGGTTATTCCAGACCAGGGAGTGACCCACTAACAACTGTAGACTCTTTGAGGCCTTTTTTGTAAACAAGGTTACAAAATATGATGTTTGACAGTTAAAACCCGGTATTACAATGACAATAAAATAAAGCATTATGTTTAAGAATGTCAAGAATGAAGTACCAAGAATACTAAGTGTTGTGATATTGTACCAAAAATGCATGTATGGCCTGTGCCTTTGGTACTGAAAGCCTGGCCCAACCCAGCTATACGGCCTGTATTCAATTTACAAACATCAGATCAAAGTAACATCATATTTGTCTTACCTCTTATGTTCCCAAGGTAGAGCCCATCGACAACCTGTGAAGCAAACGTCACAGACATGTTACACTCAGATTTTCATTACAGTCCAGCTTCAAAAACTTCACTTGAAAGGAACACGTCCCAGGTTGAGCCAGATTGGATTTAAAGCTTAGGGCTTAAGAAGAGAGTGCAGGCAAAGGAAACATTCCCAACAGCCATACAAGGCCTGAAGCAATGATGCATGATTATCAGGACCAAGTGATGAGAGGCAAGCAGCCACTGACTGCTGCTGCAGAGCTGTGATTACAATATCATAAAGCAGCAGCTGTCTAAAGACAATTAAGAAGCTGGATTCACACTAATAAAATGTTTGACTAACTCAGCCTGCACATTGAGAATGGACATACAGATGACCAATTTATCTGCATATGCAAAGTCTTTTGAAGACTTTAGTGAGTCAAGATTTAAAGAGACATTTTGCTAAACGTGTTGCTAAAAACAGATTTTCACTCTCTACTGAGTAACTAATATTCTGAGCTACAGCGTAACTTGACGTGTGAGCGGCAAACATTTCTCTATCGTGAAAGAAACTGGAATGTCAGTTCATCATAACTCAGTGGGGACATATATCACATGTTGAGCAAACCTGAAATAAAATATAACAATATTGTAATAATCTACTGATGTAATCCTCAGAGGAAAGTTGTATGAGCCTGTCACCAGAAGGTCAGAAATCCGGGTCAGTCACCACAGTGCTGACAGACAGACACAGTCAGAGTACTGAACACCCACTTCTAAATCCACTGTTCATTGGATGCAGTAAATGATAGGGAATAAACTCAAAATGCATAATTATGTCTGCCAGTATTTATTGAAAAATCTGCATCTCTTCTGTGACTAATGTCGATGTGACAATGTGTAAATACTACTGGCCCATTTTTTGCAGTGAGTGAAATAAACAAGAGTCACCTTACATGTCACTGTTTATAACATGTGGTGTGGATCCTTTGCTGGATGGGCTGCTTTAAAAGAAATCTGGGGGCATAAAATAAGAGTACAGGCTGGCTACCACTACATTGTTTCTACCAACCAGACCAGTTATACCAGCCTGCCATGTATGCGGGTGTCATTTGCATCCACAATAACACAATCGAAAGAATGAACAGCTAATGTAGAAAAACTACATATTACAGCTGTTCATGTGATTTATTTGAAACCAACTAAACCTTTCGACCCAGGGGCAGCCCTGTTTACACACGATTGAACCATTCAAAGGGTGAACTATCTGTACTTTAAGGTTTTAGCCCTCAAAAACCAATACACGTGCTCAGGTTTATTTACATTGTCTATCGTATCAGGGTGGGACAGAGCAAAACAAGTGAGGTGATTTGATTAACGCCAGGAGACGTACTCGTCTACCAGCAATTTGAATTTGAGGTTTACTAAAAAGAAAACAGCCACTAACAACGTAACACCTGAACGTAAAGCAAAATGAAAGCCTACCTTATTCATTCCATTGCCCATGATGACTTTGAACCAATCTGCGATGAGCTACAAGACTTCAATATCTAGAACTGCTACGATGTGTTAACATGGACTTTGAGTCCAAAACGCGAGGCTGGACTGATTGAAACCTTCCTATTTCTGCTGCAGTCAGTGCTCCGAACTCATGAAACAGCCTTCGCCGGTGTCGATATGCCTATCTTTTATTCAGCAACATTATTAAGTTTCACTACCATGCCTCAAACAGTAATGTTATTAATTCAGCCTTAACCTCGTCCCAGCTACATCAACAGTTCCGTCATGCTGTATCGTCTTCCGGATTGTTTTGACGTGAAACAACCGCAGCTGCTGGTTCATCCGGTAAGTGACATCACAGCATGTTTCCCCAGCCTTCACCTTCAGGGGGACCGTGCACATGTTCACACGGTCAGACCCTTAAGACGTGCGCATATATTACCGTAATTAATAAATTCTGTATATTAGATAACTGCTTTGCATCACGTACTGAAGCATTACGCGTGAAACATTGATTAACGTGACAGTTAGAGCGTATATGTCACTGACTGAAAGAACAATTAGTGCAAACATTCATCATTACCACAGGTTGTACCTCTACAATGTCAATAACAGGAAACTGTTTATAACGTATTATGCATGCATTTTATAAATACTGTTAAATAATGCATTTATTTTCCTGCATTCGTGTGCGTTTAAATTAACCAATGTTATGAAAAAATGGTTCTTGTGCTTTACACAATAACAGTAGTGTATATATATATATATATATATATATATGTGTGTGTGTGTGTATAATTATATTATTAATATAATTATATTATATTATTATATTATTTAAATTATCTATAACCCTAATATTATTTTGTAGTACCTTTTCCTAGTCCTGCATAGGGTTTAAAATATTGTGTAGCCTAGCTATTGAAAAAAAATATTTTCCATGACTGAGTCAAACTGAGAAGCTGACCAGTTATTTCAGTCAGATATTTCAAATGAAGTTGTTTGTGCTTAACGACACTCGGAACAGAAACTCTCAAGTAATCTAATCATTTAACTAAAATAAAAAAAATATTCATTCAGGCCCTTGTTAGAATACTTGGAGTTAAATGTCCTATAAACGAGTGTAACTCATCACAAACGTAAATAAGATTAAAACCCTGACAGACAACCACAAATCCATCAAAATACAGTACATTAAATGTGAGTAAACCTCACTTCTCTACTGTTTTTGATATAAATCATTCGTTTAACGTAAAAGCATTAAGAGTCAGAGTTAACAGAATAAAAAAAAAGACAAGTTTTATCAGTTTAACCATTTTTATTCTTATTTCTATAATACACAATGACCATAAGAGGAAGAGGTCTTCCAGAATGCACAGACTGAGGTAAAGTGGACAATTGATAAATACAGAAATATATGTATTCGTGTATCTTTGAGTTGGTCTGCCTTTATTTTCAAGTATGGTTTATGGTCCTCTGGGTCCTTTACTTTTTCCACTGCTTGTTTTCATAGTCCCACTTGGATGAGATGCCCTCCACTGGGTTAATTCTCATGTCCAAAACCCTCTGGAGCTCCTTTTCTTTGTACTCAGGATCAAATGTGTGTGGGATAGGTCCATACACTGCAAAGACATAACAAATGTGTAAAGTGCTTAATTAGACTGCAAGCAAATATTGTAATATTGATAATTACTCTGTCTGAACCAATTATATTTGAAAAGGCATCACTTCATGAATGCTTGGAAAGATTAGCATGCACATCATTGCCAATCTTTCCATTATACAGTACTTTTGGAAGACATACCATACATCCTCTGCCAGATCACAATCAGCCCAGTGAAGCCAATAAAGGCCATTACGGCTCCAAGCACAGTCTTCCATTCTGGTGTGGTCCGGTTCATCTCAGCAAAGCTCTGCTTGAAGCTGATGCGGTACACTGAACATCAGAAACACAGAACACCCAAATCATTAAAATTGTGATATGTAACAAATGACGTAATCAGTGCCACATTACTACATACATTAACACAATATCTCATAACATAAAATATGTTTGACCAATAGATGTGGACGTTAGAGCATCTCAAAAGACCAAAGCACAGTGCAGTCCTACATGCAATCTTCTCCTCCTGAGAGAGTGCACCCCAGGGGCCCCTCTCCTTCTCCTTCAGGGACTTCTGCTCTGGACTCAGGTTCTGCACATAGCGGATATCCGTGAGGGGAGCATCCCGCTCATCAAAGTAGGTAGGGAGAGTGTAGTGCTCGATCTTAGCAACACCTGCAGGGGATGAGACAGAGTAAATCAATAATAATAATAATAATAATAATAATAATAATAATAAAGTTCCTGTAGGGTATGTATATCTGAAAGCGTGACAATTTAGATGAAAGTACTTGTGCTTACAGGAGAAGAAACTATGCTAACACAAACACTTCAGACAGCTATGCATTCAGTCAAGTGCTTTCCTGGCAGCTGACCAAACATGTTTATAATGTGGCAATTCTTGGATCCAGCTTAAGCAAGGTGCCAGGTGTATGTAGTTAAGGTCAGAGGTATTGGTGAGATGGAGGTGAGATAAAGCGTGTCATTTACAACAGCAAGACTCACGTTACAGGGTGGAATTGTGTTGTGGTTGTTTGAAAGTGTGTGTTAACATGAACACTTAAATTTCAAGAATTTAATTTGCGCATATTTGCTGAAGAACATTCATTCACTCACAAATACATTCAACAATGCATTTCTACATTTTGCATGCTGAGAAACAAACCTTAATAGGCCTTCTCTGTAACCATCAATGTAGAGGTCTCACAAGTAAAACTGATCATTGTATGAGGCACATGCTCAGTCTACCATATTGTTACCACTCACTGTCAAAAATAGAAAATACATGTCATTTAAGTCACACTCACCATGTCCCCCACGTAGGCAGACAGATGTTGAAATGGCACGCCTGCCAACGAGGCTGAGGGCTCTGCTGGCCAGCATTCTATGGAAAACGTCATATGATATTAGCAAACTAATGAACACACAGCAGAGTGTTTATACATCCTTATCCTTATAACTACACTGATTTTGTTGTTCTTGTTGCTTTTAGATGTTTTCCAATGTCACCATGAACCTAGGGGATACATAAAAGATCAAGCATAAATGGCTGTTAAACAGCAAGTAACAGGTGTTAGGATACCTCAAGGACAATTCAATCAAATCTGTATTATAATGTGATTTCTGGCATTTGACCGTTGTTTTATATGTTTAATGTCATTGTATTTAAGTCGTGCAGCTTGTATAAAAAATGCACACGGACTTTACATTTACATGTGCGTTTCCTTGTTATTGTTGAGACTGCACGTACACATCAAAGGTCTAGGCTACACCTTCCTGTTAGGCTAATGTTAGCATTAGCTGCAAGCGCAAGGTCATAGCGCCAAGGAAATAATAATCACAAAAATAACGGTTTCTTTGAAAAATACCGTCCGATACAATAGTTATCAGTTGACTAAAAATGCATCGACATGAACCTTTGGTGGCCCAACGTAACATTTTGCATCTACGCAGCACATCTGTCTTCACAAATCGGATGCTAGGTGTGAACGGCGGCTAGCTAGCCGGTAAGTTAGCCGTGCTAGCTGAGCTCCGCTCCGACAAAGTCACTCCTGCACAGTTGCTTATTTCGGCTGAAATTACGAATTCACCACGGGCCACAACTTACACCCTGAAAATGCATAACGTTACAGTGAGAGTTAGCGGTAAATTTGGGTGTATTTCTATATCGTTAGAAAGATGCTGCTGATTAAAAGATACAACCTACGGTCTTTCTTTTGCTCCCGTCCGCTGACGATCAGAAAAGAAGTACGCCTGTGAGCGGAAATACGTCAGCCACGTTAACAACCCGGGTGATACCAGGCCAACCGGAAGCCATGTTTTACTAGAATGGCGACTTTTATTCCCGCCTCTCTTTCTTACTCTGCCTCCGATTGGTTAGCAGTCATTGCTTTCGCTGTTTGGGTTGGTTAACTTTAGACAAGATGTGTAAGATTGGTTAAGAGTGGGGTAATAATATCAGAGTAAGCCAATCAGAGGCCGAGTAGGGTGGGTCATACCTTCAGTATCCCAGATGATGAGCTCGCCTTTTTGGTTTTACGACGTTTCTATTGTGATATACGGCACCACCGGTGCTGCAGAGACGAGTGGAAGGTACAAGTAAGATTAGCTCACATGGCTATATTCAGCGACAGCGAGTAATTTATCAAGCCAGTATAAAGAGACTTTTGTGGTTTTTTGTTGGTTGTAAAGCTTACATGTGCGCGTTAGGAGGCAGCGCGTCAACTACACGTTCTGGCAGTAAGACGACTGCTGAGGTTTGTCCGTTCATTATATTTAACGTTAGCTAACGGTAGTAGCAGCAGTAGTCCCTCCTCGTCTTATAGCCACTCAACTTCTCTGGCTGTCCTGTCTTTCCACCCATTTTGCCGACTTTCTTATAAACATGCCTATTCAGCTGACAAGTCAGGCGTACTGTAAGATGCTTTTACATGCTGCCAAGTATCCTCACTGCGCCGTGAATGGGCTGCTAGTGGCAGAAAAGACGAAGGAGAAAAAGAGAGACAGCCACAGTGAGCCAGTCTTATGTGTGGACTGTGTGCCGCTGTTTCACGGTACTCTCGCTCTGGCTCCAATGCTAGAAGTAGCTTTAACTCTGGTAAGTAACCGTCAAGTGCACTTAGTTTATTGGGTACACATATCTTGAACTGATGCAGTCTGTTACAACGCTAATAATAATGATAGTATTAATACAATCCTTCAAGACAGACGTTCAGTGTTTGAAACTATCTGAGGGATTGATACAACTCCATGCCATGCAGGCTGTAGTTTGTGGTGCTGTTTAACAACAGGTGCTTTTATATTTTTATATTTGAACGACCTCAGTAATACACTAAAATGGAACCCAGTTGATTGACACACAATCAAGTAAACACTGAATGTTATAACATTTATAAGCAAAGAGTTTCTTGCAGTTTCATTTCATTAGTTTTAATAATGTGAACCTATCATCATCAACTGGAAGCTAAAAATGTTTCCATGTCTTTTTTAAAAAAAAAAAAAAAGTCTGACCTTTGCTGTCCTTCTGTCCTTTCATGTTGGCTCCACGACTCTTGTTCCCATCTCAGATCGATACTTGGTGTAAAGAAAATAATTATGTCATTGCTGGATATTATCAAGCCAATGAACGCACAAAGGATTCCAGGTACAGATGGCCACTGACACCAGTTCCAAACCCTGCTCCACGCTCCTATGAACTCTAACACACCTTTTGCTCCTCTCTCTGCAGACCCAACCAGGTTGCAGAAAAAGTGGCTGCCAGGATTTCTGAGAACTTCAGTGAAGCTGCAATTGTTATGGTAATAGTAAAAAAAAATTTAGGCTGGTCTTAATGGACTGTACTGGTGTTTATACATGTTTTTGTCCATTTACGTCAAGTTATAAATATACTGCAAACTTTCAACTTTCAAACTTTCCAATCATGTGCTGCCTTTTAGTTAAACAAATATATTTGTCCTACCTTCTAGACAGCCACTGTTTTTAGTTTAGTATAGTGTAGACTCGTCACCACCCAGTGACATTATTTTAATGAAAAGCAACAATAGCTTAACTTTGTTTAGTTACATACATACTTACTACAAAATAATATGTAAATAATGCATAGACAAAATATGATATGCTTTTAGAATGAAGAGCTGCATTGTAATCATACAGAATTAGCAATGATTTTCCTAACACATGCAAAACACAAAAAACAACTGTTCTGTCACAACTGAACATCCCAAGATCATAGCTGCCATTAAATCTCTTGTCATTTTTGTCCCCCCCCCCCCCCCCCTCAGGTGGACAACAGTAGATTAACAATTAGCTGTTTTGAGCCTATTGTGCTCATCTATGATCATCATGAAAACAAGTGGAAAAGCAGAGAAGTAACTCCGTAAGTATCTAAGAGATGTTAAGAGATGGACTGCGTGCCCCTCAACCACAGCCTCTGGGTTTATAAGTCTGCCATGATTTCTCCTTAACTTACAATAATTAGCAAAAACAGAGTATGCGTATGGGTATGTTTGAGGTGTTAATTGCCACATGGATGTTTTTACCTGTCTTCCAGTGACTGTTTTGAGGACTGGAGCGAAGCGCAGAAGATAACATCTGCCCTGCTCGATGGCAGGTCCTACGAGAACTTGATTGACTTTGACAATCACTTGGATGATCTAAGGAATGACTGGACCAACCCTGTGATCAACAAGTCCGTCCTGGATCTCTGTTAAGACCTTCTGTCAGGAGCACCAAGGACGCCCACACAAATATTGTCATTTCAGCATGCATGATGCTACTTATCATGTAGCACAGGAGTACAAAAATGCTGAATACATAGTCTTTATTCCATCAAAAGACTCCCGTACTGACGGGAACCTGCGGAGCACTGACCAGTTAGGCCAAAATCTATCAAGGGCAAGAGCCATATGTGCACTGTTGTGTCTACCTTTTACAAGGTGATGCTGAGGTGATGAAACGGTTATGTTTTGTGAATGCAACTTATTTTTGTTTTCTGCAATGGTTTGTCTTTATTCATAGCTGTGTGCATTAAGTTAATTTCTAGAGTATTTGATCTATTTTTTTCCTGTTAAATTTTACAGCCAGTAGCCATACAGAGATCAAGTCCTAAATTATTTTTAAAAAATCTAGGTGATGATTGTACTACTAAGATATTATATAAATGTTCTTTATAAAATTTTTGGTTTGTTTTGATCCTTGAAACAAAATTCACACGTAGAAATGTAGTCTGAAGATGTTTGTGTGTAGTTCAATTGAACAAAAACACATCATTGATCCAGAGAGTGACAGGAATCTTTAAGATTTTGTCTCATTGGACTGTACGTCACATCCCAACTGGAGTCCTTCTGTCGATGCACCTGCAATGGCAATGAAACGATTAACTCAAGAGATTTGGCTTTTTCAATAATTCATGCTTATACAAACGTTTCTATGTGTCCTGTTGTTGTCTGGACTGGTGCACTTCAGAATGTCATTCTGGATAGGTTTTTGTTCAGAAATGCATTACAC
The DNA here is from genome assembly GCA_023373845.1 of Nibea coibor. NCBI lineage: Eukaryota > Metazoa > Chordata > Actinopteri > Sciaenidae > Nibea > Nibea coibor. Next base: position 11,167,691 of record CM041738.1, read on the forward strand.
TGAATCAGATCACAACAATGTGTGCGTTTTGTTTGATGTCAGATATTTGTTTTAAGAATTAGCTAATCCTATTTATTTATACTTAAATGACCATTCTAAATTCTACTATTTAATAAGTCATGTTAACAAATTGGAATACTTAATGCGAGGATACAGAACTACCTTTGTATTTGATAATAGAATTCATCAGTTAAAGCTAATTAAATAATTGTGTGGACAGAACGTTTTTTACAGACATTTTATGAACTGAATGTACAATGAAACCGACTTTTGAAATTACCCGTGTCTTTGTCAGGCTCATCATTGAGTAAATTATTTTGCCACTCCACTGCCATGACAGTTTAGAAAATGTTGAGTTACTTACCTGCTTCAGAGGTGCTGGTTTAATTTGGTATGGCTTAAAATGGCCTATCAAGGGTTGCATCATTATGTTTGCTGATGTATCAGTTACATGTGTTAGAGTCATATAGTTCTGTTATCTACACAGAATAGGTGGCGTGGAGGAAAATATCTGACATTTTCTGTAATTTTGCATGACAGGATCTACATAAACAAATGCATAGAAATATGCAACACTGAAGAGGAAATAGAGATAAATAATGCCAATAGATAGATCACTACAGTGCTTTATTGAGCCCAGAAAATTGCACCATTATTACAGCAATTGCACATATCTTAAATATGATATATAAATATTGAAATTTACAGACTAATCACAGCCTAACTAAGCATTCTAGAAGTAATTTCCTGCCACCCCCTTACACAGAAGTGATGAGCGACAATGCATGTTGGTAAAATCCAGAACCACAGAAATTACATCAACCTTTCCTCACTTAGACTTTCAATGTTATTTCTTGTTACTTCTTCTATTTTTAATATTCCATAATGTATTCTGTAAAACATAATTATAACAAATGCTCAAGTATAACATGGCATTATAAATGTCTTTATTTTATTTAACAGTCCAAAACTCAAAGATTTTTTAAAAAAAGAGAGAAAAGCGACAAATACTTCACACACATCTAAATGATTCCAAGTGAAAAGGGTTTGTGACAGAGCTATAAGATTATTTATTATTATTCCATTATTCTATACTGTGTACAAAACTTAAAACTCATTGACAGTGAGGGTCACATTTATGGGCATATTTAAGTAATACTGGCCTCTCATATTACATCCATCCATTACCTGTAACCACTTACCCTCATCAGGGTCACAGGGGGGCTGGAGCCTATCCCAGCTGACTTTGGGCGAGAGGCAGGTTACACCCTTGACAAGTCTCAGGGCACATAGAGACAAACATTCACACCTATTAAGTCTTTTGACTGTGGGAGGAAACCGGAGTACCTGGAGAGAACATGCAACCTCCGTTACATAAAGGCCCCGGCTGAGGTTCAAACCAGGAACCTTCTTGCTGTGAGGCAAGTATTGCTAACCACTGCTGTGCCTTACATTTTAATTATATTACATTTTAATATTACAGTATTTTGTGTCAATATTTATATCTATTACATGATAGCTTTGCTTCATTTCAGAGGAAAATATACGTTCTCACATATAAATATTTACAAAAGTTGTAAAATATAAATATTGTACATACAGAATTATAATTATCTTATGAAATATAATGTTACATCCTGTCCATTAGTGTAGAAGGTAATTAAAACTGCCCCCTTATTAACAATCCTTCATATGTACACTGTCAGTGGCCTCCAGTTTATCACTTGGTGAATATTGCCACCTAGCGACGCTTATGCAACTTTTCTTGCTGTCACATGACCTGCTTCTTACTTCTGAGTTAGCGAAAGCAAAAAACGAAGGAGCAGTCAAAGGCGTCATGACCACCGGACCCCAGACCAGTTAGTAAACAGTTTTCAAGCTACAGATTCAGACACGACGTGTTCTGGGGATTACGCACAAAACACGGAGACGCCATTACCGCGAACAAAACACTACAATGTGCGCAACCAGCGACATTTCCCCTCCAGTTGATGACGACACTGTCTCGTCCTGTGAAGTCACCGCAGGTTCGTGCTAGTGATGGGAAGTTCGGTTCTTTTTAGGGAGTCAGATCATTTGACTCAGCTCACCAAGAAGAGCCGGCTCTGTCAGCTCTGGTCTGAATTAAGATTTGTATGTGTACATATATATCATGTATCTATTCAATACATCCTGTGTACTGAAGTATTCAAAAGTAAAAATGACATTTTCTAATATCAGTATATTGCTGTAGCCAATTGTTTTCATTGCATTTACAGACCTTTGTAACTTTCTGAATCCTCCCAATGGATGCATTAACTTGCTCGTAGAACCACTCTGCTATACAAAGCAGGTAGATAAAAACTATTTTTAAAAAAGGACAGCTATTGACAGTTGGATGCACAATTCTCATGTGTCTGTGAAGATTGTTTGTAGACCCTGCTCGATACGGCAGCTTGGCTTTGCAAAAATTCATCATTCTACCTTTATGATTTTTAAACTGCGTCCAAATGCTGCTTCTTTTTTTCTACTATCACTCAACGGCTCACGTACCGGAGCCGGCTCCGACCGTTCACTGAAAAGAGCCGGCTCTTTGAATCGGCTCGTTCACGACTGACACATCACTAGTTCGGGCTGACTGCCGCGCGGGAAAACACGGCAGCGTCGGTGTGCGGGTGAAATCTTTTTTGGAGTAAAATATTGTAGTCAGACAAACAAATATGGATCCCTCGGAGGTAGAGTTCCTCGCCGAGAAAGAAATAGTGAAGATAATACCAAACTTCAGTCTAGATAAGGTCTACTTGATTGGGGTAAGTCACGCTGTACTTTACATACAAGTATCTATTTAAACGGTAAAACTGCTAACTTCTGAATAAGCACTAATAACTCCTTTGCTACGTTAGCTACATTAATTCAGAACTTAACGTAAGCGGAAGTGATGATGAATTATTATACCCTGAAAATTAAAGTTTTCATATATAGCCAAATCACCAGCTGTTGTGTATTTCCTGTCCTCAGGGCGACCTGGGTCCCTTCAACCCCGGACTGCCTGTCGATGTCCCCGTGTGGCTGGCTCTGAACCTGAAACAGAGACAGAAATGTCGGATTGTTCCTCCTGCATGGATGGATGTTGGTGAGACACACAGTGCATGCAGGGTTTTGACATGTTTCCAGCTGATACTGCAAGGACAGAGGATTGCTGCTTGCTTGTGCATCAGTTAAGCACATTTAACCAAAAGTTTGTATTGTTCGGATTATTTATACTTAAAAACAATCTGTTGAAGTTGAACGTGTTGAATGTGTGCTGATATCTTATGATCTGAAGGATTTTTGTATAACACCACGCAAAGACAAAAACCAACAGCACATTTGTCCGTCTTTCAGCACTCAGACTTTTCTATCTTTTCTTTGGCAGTCAGCCCAGAGCTCATTGTTTTCTACTGAAGTCGTAAAACTAAAAATAAATTTATACAAATATACAAATTTACAGTTGATTTTTTTTTTTTTTTTAAAGGCCAAATCATTTCAAATACAAAAGCTGTTTTCTGGTTTGTTTGTTTTTGGAAAATGTTCCACAAACAGGAGTAAATAGTGCATTTAGTGTTGGCTGTGTTCAGCTGGCAAGCAGCACGGTAACAGTAAGAGAGAAGAAGCAGCTCTCCACAAGCTCAACTAGAATTGACAATGTTCATGATAAATGATTTGACATGTTAAAGAATATTTAACTTAAATATTCTTTTGACAAAGTTTAAGTGGAAATGTATTCAGGAAAGCAGCCTTCTCATTACATCTGCACAGTCACGTCCAAAACACAGAAATTACTGTTTTCATTTGAGATCAAAAATTCACTAATTACAGCAGCAGGGCAGTGTATGTGGGGCTGACATAATGCCGAACCTTGCTTGTTTGTTGGATCATTTCATTGCTCAAGAAGAATTTAGAATATTGCCAGGCTTATGCTTTAAATATTTCCTTTCCTGTTTCACTCCAACACAAAAACCAGCAACACAGAAAGAGAAAACCTGGAAACATTTAGCTCAACATGCTGAAATACTGAAATTGGTCACGTCTGTTACTGTCTTATCTGAGAGATATGTGACATGCTGATTTATTCCTTGTGGTGATGGTTTATCAAATCACCGTCTTGACATGCCTGCTGTCGATACTGTGCAGAGAAACTGGAGGAGATGAGAGACCTTGAGAGGAAAGAGGAAGCCTTTACACCAGTTCCCAGTCCTTACTACATGGAGCTGACCAAACTTCTGCTGAACTAGTGAGTCATATACGCCTTCAGGCAGAAATAGTGCCCTCTGTCTTAGTGTGCTCATAGTGTTTAGAACAAGTTGTGACAATTCTTCTTTATTGTCTGTGTGTGTCACACTGCATCTTGACGATTTGCGTGTCTGTAGTGCGTCTGACAACATCCCCAAAGCAGATGAGATCCGTACGTTGGTCAAAGATATTTGGGACACGCGTGTTGCAAAACTCCGCCTCTCCGCCGACAGCTTCATCAGCCAGATGGAGGCTCACGCCAAGGTACGACTGATGACGAAGAACCATGCACCCAGCATTGAGTTTCCACAAACTGTTAAAATAATATTGTGGAGATGAAACTGATTTGTTATTTATTTCAAATGTCCACTGGAGGTTGTGCTGAAATTTAAGCACATTGGAATTATACATTGGAATCTGAAGAGCATCTACATGTGACTTTAAAAACGGTCACGTTGAACAGCATTAACAGCCATGGCCACAGTGCAGCGTTTGGCCCTGCCACTTTCTGTTTTACTGTCATATTAAGATCCAGCAAATAAGAGCACAAGTGTTCAGAGCAGATAAGAGAGGGAATCCTGTTTAACCTCTTCAACATTAAGCATGTAATTTGTCTCACTCTGCTTCCTTTTTCTTTTCTTTTCTTTACAGCTGGACAACCTAACTCTGATGGAGATCAACACCATACGAGCGTTTCTTCTTGACTCTCTCAACTGCATGTACAAACTACGTTCCAATCTGCAGCCTGGTTCAAGTAAGGGACAGTTCACAGACTATTGATCCACAAGAATTTGGGCAGACTGGGCCCTAAGCCTTGGACTGAGGTGTGCACTTCCTCACCAGGCCCTTCGCTACCCAAAAGACTTTTCTCAGAGACTGAATCCATGAGATTTATGTAAATGGATGACTGAAGCTAACTTGAGTTTTAGTCAGCCTTTTTAAGGGAGACGTGTATATGGTAAAAGCTGTATATGTATTTGCTGTTTGAAATGTGTGTATATTTAATTAGATGAGATACTCACTGTAGTTTAAAACTGCCACTCTTTTTGTACATGTCAATAAATGACTAAATAAATACGTGTGTGTACATCCAGGGTATATAAGTATTACGAGAATACTGTTTTTTTTTAATGTCAGATTTTGAATCATTATGTTGCATAATCAGCAATATGTTTGTTTTCCCTTTGTGTAATACTTCCTCTGCATTTCAGCTTGCTCTGGTGTTTTGCAGGTTTGCTGAGCGTTTGAGGTTTCCCTGCAAGTTTCTGGCAGAAGAAAGCATATGCAAAACTTTGTCTAGCATCACGCATACGTACAGTAGTTATACAGTACAATACAGTATTATACAGTTAAACAGATAAGTTGGCTAAGTGATTAGTTGACCAGCAACCAGTGTAAGTTTTGCACTTATCTCGTGGTTTTATGTTTTGGACTGTTCTAACTGGACAAAAACAACATTTTAAGAAGTCACTGTGAACATTTTTCACTTGTACTGACATTTTAGAGAAAAATAATATGCAGATGAATTGCTAATGAAAGTAATCAGTAGCAATTCTAGCTTATTACAGGAAAGAAAGAAATGCAAGTCGATGCTGCTGTTTTAAGGAAATGGATGTTTGTTTTTTCAAATAATCTTTCTGAATAGTAATGTATAAACATCTACTAATTTAAATCCTTGTAGGGACATTTGCTCTGCGTATGACCCATATTAAAGATTTAAGAGTAGTGCAGAATCCCTGGACTAACTCCAGTCCTGAGGTCAGTGCTTAAGTGGAGGGAAACGCAGAGCCACATTTAAAACCTAAAATGTGCATCTTGTGGGGTGGAAGGAAGCCCACATACTAACCAAAACTCATTACAATTTTGATGTCAAACCAGTGACATGGTAATATTGGTTGGAGTTAGGATGTTTGGGTACTAAGTCACCAGATCAAAGAAGAATCTTTGCCAGGAAGAAACAAGTAGTTTTGTTTCTTAAAATTCATGTAATCTAAACATTTTAGTGTTTTCCCCTCTGCCCACCACAAACAGACAATGGTTGATATTTAACATTTTTGAAATATTTTATTTTTTTGTCTGAAATCACAGCCATATATTCATAAATACCTAATTACTACATTCAACAAAGAATATATTACATTACAATGAATTCAAACAAGTACATTTTAAAAACAGGATTTCACAGCATCTAGACATCCTCCACTGAGTAATGGGGCTATTGCATGGGCGTGCATGGGTTGGAGACACGGGGAGGCTGGGTAAGGGGCTCACTGTACTGCACCTTCCTCCCCAGGTCATTGGCAGCTTACCTCAGCATGCATACTCCCTCATAAAACGATAGGCTGCGCTCTTGGCTCTCTTCTGCTCTGTAAAAATGACAGACTACACTCTGTATCCACCTGATTCTCTAAACTGACTCGGGCCTGATTTCTATAAAAAGTTGGATTTAGATAAAGGAATCCGGTGTCGGTTCTTGACATGCACATATTTGTGAAAGGTGTGAGACGTACAGTAGACGCTTCAATGTAAAATGTAAAGTCCCTGATCGCTGATGTTCTGTGTAGCATGTCCGACATATGGACTGTAACTCATTCACATGCTCCCAAATTCTTGAGGCACTTGTAATTAATATACTGTATGCAGGGGATTTTTGTGCTTCAGTTTTTTTTTAAATATAAATTTAACTTAATGCACATTTTCAAAGTTTATTACAGTTTGTTTTTGAAATACTGAACCCCCCACTCTTTCCACGCCATGACGTGTGCAGCTGGGGTAAAACCTCACCAATTCAAAACTATGGTCCATACATAGACTGCCTTTTCAGTCTCCAATCGCGACACGATTTATATGACTAATAGGGTTGAAAGTCAGTGTAAAATCTGGGGCTGAATTGCAGGGTAGAGCTGACAAGGAGGATGAAGGGCAGGCAGAGGTTGTAAACAGGTATGAGGCCAGGTAAATCAAACCCATCTGATTTTATATGTACCAGGAAATGCCCAGATTGAATCTACTTTTGCGTGGCATGTTGGCAACTTTGGATAATGTTTAAATGCAGGAAGGAGATTAGTGGGTTCAACGGTATCCAGCAGTGGAAGATGGCCATTCTGGTTTGAATGTTTGGCTACCCTAATTGCAACTCAATTTAAAATGAAGAATCCAAAATGCTACAGTTTTTTTTCCCCATTTTGGCACTATGTCCTCGACCGGCTGCTGATAAGGGCTTGATCTTGTAAGGCATAACATTATGCAAACCGTCGTATTGTTTGAGTCCAACACTATGTGATGTCATACAAAGTGAAGTGAAAGGTCCAATGGTAGGATAAAGCATCAAGAACCAGTTTCATCAGCTGGCGGCTTAAGAGACTCTTCATGTCTTTACAAAATAATAATCACATCAAGTGACCAAAGTAAAAAAAACAAAACAAAAGTATGTCACTGTGGATCTCAGCTGGTTTCAGTATGAGAACATCACAAGCTAACTAGTCATGCCAGCAACAGTGAAGCTGACCAGAGGAGTTATTCAAAGGGGCATTAAAACAGAGACACGTGTTGCTGTAAATGAAAGGGGATGAGAGGGCAGGAGCCATGTCTCAGGAGCTCTAAGTAAGCTTTGCTGAGCTCAGACGCCAGATGAGGTGACTGTGGCTGGGCCTCAGCTGCGCGGTGCCAGAGAGAGTTAGAGGAGGGGTGTATCCTGTTCTCTCTCACACTCTGTTAAATGTCTCAAAATGAGCTGTTCTGGCCAGCAGCAGTACAAACACTAAAAGCAAGGCTTTCTTTTCCAACCCAAAAAAAGCATAAACATATAAAAATGGCAGGCTTTTCTTTTAAAAGAACAATGATTAAAGTAATAAAAACATACAAAATTCTTTTAAGTCTTCATATTATATACAATACAAGGCTGAAGCACCTTTTAAAATTCTTATTCTCAAATTTTCTATTTGGAAATAAAACATTTTCCTTAATTCTTTCCAAAAATGTGCATTTTCTAAGTTCTTCCCTAATTTGAACAGTTCTTTGTTGTAACACAGTACCACCAGGTAGTTCTTCAGCTTTATTCTTAAGTGCATTTCCAGTTCAAAAGCTCATGTGGCCACTGTGATAAAAATCAGTCCCGACTGGCCAGAAAGCCTTTGGAGCGTTCAAGTCTCTATGACGACACCCCTCCTGGGGTAGCTGCTCCCTCATTGGCAGGATTGTCTGTGTAGCTGTGGCGGCGAGGGATGCAGGGACTGAACAATAGAGCAGCAGGGACTGAAGACTGTGTGAAAAGCAGGTGCATGTATATGTGTGTGTGGGTGCGTGTGTATATTCGTGTTAATCTTCAGGTTCTCCTGCCCCATACTCTCGCTGATCTCGGGGGTTGGCTACATTGGCACGCATTAGTGGCTCATGGCACAGTCCCTGGCTGGCCACAATCCAAAGACTGCCTGTCCTTCACTGTATGGTCCTGTATCATCCATCTATTCATTCACCCCATTCATTCATTCATTCATTCATCCATCCATTCACTCTTTATCTAGCCAGCCATATTCTCCTCCATGGAGCCATGTGGACCAGGCCATGAAAAATAAACTCTGGGTGTCAGTCTGAAAGGGGAGGTGGCCAGGGGCCTGGGGGCCATCAGGTCGGCATGTTGGGGTCACCTGGGAGGGTAGCCCTTGTAATGGCCGCCTCTCTGCCAGTGTGTCTGTGGCAGCGTCAAACACTTCCTGAAGTGCTCCAGCTCTGCTTGTAGCTTCTCCCTTTCAACTGCCAGCTTCTGTCTCTGGGACATCAGCTCCTACACAAGCAGGACAGCAGAGAGTTAACACAAAATCACAGCAACGAGGATTTGATTTCAGTGATTTATGACATTGGGGAGGAATCACAGAGGAGGACCCAATAAAGTGGGTACAATAAAGAATGCTGTGTGTCTTTGGATTTGGGATACTCTGTTAACATGGTTTTCAAAAATTGCTTCTCCGACCATTATGAGCTTTTTATGACTTTCATTATTTGACTTGCAATTTATGCGCTGAATATTTCTTAACATCTTTGAACTCTGCTAGTTTCCTTGTGTTGCTTTGAAAACCATCACTGAAGAAAAGCGTTTAAATTTGCCAGTGTAGCTGCAGCCAATTTACTCCAGTTTGTAGTAGTAGACATCTTGTCCAATCCTCCAGGACAATATGTGGAGATGAAAGGGAATGAAGATGATGCATCGCAAAGATGATCCGATGTGTTAGAAGGCATAATAACAACAGTGTGAGTGTGTGTGTGTCTTACCCCCATGCTATGAGACAGCTGCTCAGCAGTCAGACTGAGGTTGTAGTTCTGAGCTTCTAGTCTTCGACACTGGGTCTGCAACACTTGTCGCTCCAAACTTTGCTCTAAAGGAAACACCCAATGAGAGAAAATTGGTAAGAAAAAAGTCAACAGTTAGGGAGTTAAAGAAGAACATAAGCTTTCTTTCAGAATATGACCATGTGTTTTCTAAATGAGAGATGCTACAAGGCTAATTTACCACGAGCATCTTCCTTCATATAGCCATTCAAATTATGCTGACTGAATTTCTGGTTCAAATCCTGATTACACATATGCAATTGCATCTCACATGAATTATGTAGAGGCAGGGTGAACACCGCCCTCTAGTGACTGGAAAAGTATTTGTATTGTCTTCAACTATCTAACAATACACAATTGTACGCTACTGCTTTAAAAATGAACATGACATTTTATCTCAACACAATTTTTGCATGAATAAACAAACACTAAATTATAAACCTATACGAGACTTTAAGCGGCAGTATGATCACTGCATGTTCGCTGAGGCTGCTTACCTTCAACATATTCCTGATAAGCTTCAAATATAGATTCAATCCCCTGCCACTTGGAAGCAGGAGCCTCCTCTTCCTCTTCCTCCTCCTCCTCCTCCTCAGAGTCATCTGGACCAGATAGGTCCTCCCTTGTCCCTGAGGCCTCCCGGTGTAAGGGTACAGAGAAGTGCTGCCCGTTGGGTTGAGGGTGTGAGAGCGGATGGACAAATGAATGTGCATTTGAGTGAGACTGTGAATGCGGCTGCGGTGGCCGGCCAGGTGCGCTCTGAAGCTCTGGAATGTTGTAGTGAACAGACGACTCCTGGAGGTGAGACGACTCCGACATCCCAGTGGCTCCCCCTAAACGGCGAAGAGATGAAGGGGTTGTTGTTCATCCATTTTAATAGTGGTGAAAGGATTATCTGATTAATCCAGAGCTACAAATAATAATTATTCATTTGCTGATTATTTATTCAGTACTCTACTGCCCATTAATAGCCGTCAGAGACAAATCTCTATGACTGTGACTGTGGCTTACCTTTGTGTTTTTGCAGAGCCTTCTGAGTAGACTGAAGCACAGATTCATGGAACTGCTGGGCAAATTCCTCTGGGGTGAAGCTGTCCCAGGGTTTGGTGCGTCCATTGACGCTGTGATGGCCCTCTTTAGCCTGCAGGGGGAGTGGGGGCCGCAAGCTATTCAGCAGGCTGGAGCTCCTCTTAGTGATCGGTCCCTCGCTGGGCCCCCGGGCCTTGTCTGGGTAGACAGCTGGAGAAGGGGGTTCCTTTGGTCTTAATGTATCCCCAAGGGGTTTTGGATGTCCATTGGGGGATGCCGGGCAATGTGAGGAGGGGCTATGTGGTCTGATGCTGTGGTGATCTTCTGATTCAGAGGGAGGCTGGGCAAATGCAGAATCTGCAATAATGTGAACATGTGTTAGCCACGATGAGGTCAAGATCCACATGACTACAGATGGAATGCTGCAAATTAACAAACGCAGCTGCATTAGATGCATCTCCCATCCAGATACATTATACAAATGAATAAATACCACTCTAAATCAATATAAAAGCATTTATGTTTATGTATACTAGCATGTGGCTCACCAGAGGTCTGTGCTGGAGGGCTCTTACACAGCGGATGAGGCGCATGTCTGATTGTATCCAAGGTTACGTTCTTTTCTTTAATGGCCTGAAGCAGCTCTACCACCCTTTCATTATCTAAGGGAGAGAAAACATTACCTTTAAATCTTTGTATCTTTTGCTGCATTAGTCTGTTCTGCATGTTTATTATTCACAATTTGGAGTGTGTGTGTGTGTGTGTGCGTGTGCCTAAGGAGGTTGAGTGTGGCCTGACAGCGTGGGAGGTTGTGTGCTGCCATCTGTAGGCAGCAAACAGTAAATCAAGAGGATTAGACCAGTATCACTCTAAGCCCACTGCTGCCACTCCCAATTCCTCTTCAGTGAGTGAGTGTGTGTGTGTGTGTGTGTGTGTGTGTGTCTATGTGTGCGTTGATAACTGTAAGAGTCTACAAACAGAACAATGACACAAGTCCACCTTTCTAACTAGGGCAATGTTAAGCATTACATTATGCATGCACTGGTTAATAAATGCAGTATATAATATAGGGGTTTGCGGTTGACGTGTTTATTGTTTGACCTCTTTATGATTTCCTTCAAGGCTTGAGTCAACATGTTAATGAGAACATAGTGCATGTAAATCAGGCAGAGCTCAGCTGAAGTGAAGCATCAGCAAGCTGTAGAGCCGACTGGGAATGACTACTACTTTCGAAAAGCTAAATGAGCATGCAATCAGTCTTCTTTACTCTGCTGAAATAAGATGTCACGGAGGAGAGGCATGATATGAGTAATGGAAGGAGATGTTTGTATGCCATGTAAAGGGCACTGGGTCAGCTCTGCCATGCAGTGGTTTCTAGCTAGCTAGTGGAAGCGTACTGATAATGTTCAAGTATTTATCAATGTCAGTAAAAACTTTTTCCTTCACTTAATTACGATTAAGTGATTGTGCTATTTAAAAGGCAGTGGCTTCCAGCACACCAGTTCTTAAACAAAAAGGGAGACATGGTTTATTTAATTAAGAATAGCTAAGAGGCACTGTTACACACAGTTAAATCTTCCACTAACTAATGTTCTTGGAACATAATTAAAGAAAGCAGTTGGTAAGCAACACTTAAGTCCTGTATTTAGAGTGATTGTGACAGAATCACCCATAAATATATTTACCAAGGGTTTTTTACAGTGGCTTTAAACATGACTAAATCAATTTAAATTACAGGGTGGAGGACCTGCTCCACAGACTGAGCTTAATCTGTGCATTACTCTAAATTCTCTTACCTCTCCTCTGCTGTACAGTGACATGGGACAGTCTGAACATGGTGAGGAAACGCTTCTTATCCTCCAGCTCTGGTGCTCGGTCCATCTCCTCAGGGGTGAAGCGTGTGCTGAGTTGGGGAGGAGGAGGAGTGCGTTTTGAGTGCGATGCAGGTGGCGAGGGGCTGCGCTCCCTGAGCATCCTCCTCCTCTTTCTTCTCTTCTGCTGGACCAGCTCATCTCGCCGACCTACTGTGGTCAGGCCAAACACTCCCAGGAATTCCAATTTCTGTGCAGAAAGAAAAAAAAAACTTGGTGTAATGTTTGTCATAAGTGCCTGTGTGTGCCTCCATCCTCCATGTGTTTGCAGGTGTTTTACCTCTGTGGAGTCATCCAGTTTGAGTGGGGGCTGCTCTGCTACTCTCCTGAGATGAGCTCTCACCTCCTCCTCATCGCTCTCATCATATGAGTCATCCAGCTCATAGTAGTAACCTGCAGCAAACAAAGAGGTCACTACTGACACCCCACTTTTTCAATCATCTAATGAAGTTGACTGTCTATCATTTTCCAAAGCCAGTGTAGTGGTTACCTTTCTCCCTGGCCTCTCTTCTCCTCTTCTCTTCCAGGTCCAGTTTGCTGACAGGCCTTCGGTGCTGCTGAAGGAACTCATCATAGATCAGCATTGTGTCTGGACCCATCCCCAGTGTGGCTACCGGTCCCATCGCTGGCCCAGCAACAATTCCTAGTCCTTGTCTACTGTGCCCTGGGTGTCCCTGGAGGCTCTTTAGTCCAGCATTGCTTTTCACAGATCCCTCCAAATCGTACTGGCTGGACAAGGACATTGATGCCCTCTGCTGGCTGAAGAAGGTCTGGGTGGATTTCTCCAGATCAGCAAGGAATGTGCTGGGCTCTGGCAGGCCCGGAGGACCCCTCAGTGGAGGATATTTCTCTATGGCTCCTCCATCTCTCCTTCGTGTTCCATCCTCATATTTCAAGGGCCCTGGGGGCAGCCGACTGAGCTCGTAGTGTCCCATCCCTGAGGGCTCGTGGTTACGTCTGGACTCTGAGGTTGTTTCTATAAGAGATGCTGGGTTCCACAGGGTGGTAGGAGGCGGAGGGTGGTGTTCACGTGGTGGCTGAGGAGGTTTTGGTGAGATGAGTGGTGGAGGGGCGCCTAAGTGAGGGTGGAGGTCCCGACTTCCTGGTTCATGGTGATTTGGTATGGCTCTGTAATGATACAATGAATCAGGGGTTGTGTTTATCTGTTAGAAATACAGTACAATGCCCATATCGCCTCTAAAATTGATTAATAGTGTTTCCCAACCACACGTGCAATACAGAGCCACAACACCGTGCTCCTGTGCCCTGCCTATTTCCCTTCATCCCTGTCAGTATGTCTGTGAGTTTGTATATCTGTGCAAAACAGTGTTATCAAACCCAGACAGAGTAGCCCAGAGCAGAGTGAGGATGTGGCCAAGGCACACAATGTCCTCCAGATATACAGGCCTGTTTTTGATCTGTTAGGGCCTTGTAATGTGGCATGCATGCACACACACACGTGCACAGAGGGAGAGAGCAAGTTCAGAGAGTGGTCTACTAAAGAAGAGGCCAAGAGAGACAGACAGGGAGAGAAGAAAATGACTGACATAGGGAGGGGCAGGGTTGTTAGAAGGGGAATCGTACTCAGTGATGTGCGAGAGAGAAGAATATGTAAAGGGAGAACAAGGGTGAAAAGAAAGACTTGAAAAGAAAGAATGGTGCGGTGGTGGACAAGAAATGGCAACAGTGGGGAAGAAAGAAAGGCAGATGGCTGATGGACACTGTCTCGAGCGTCTTTCCAAATCAAACCTGGCAGGAGCGCACACTGCATGACCAGTCAAATTATCCATGCCTCCTGTTTGTGTTTGCATTTCTGTGCGCGTGTGAGTAAATGTGTGTGCGTTATCTGCAATCTGCAGCCTGTGAGCTGTGATTCTGCAATTATACCGTAGGGTTACTGATAGCGGACGTGTTGTATCTGTCCTGTCCTACCAGTTCAGCATTAACCACAACCTCACTTCTGAATCGCACACACAACACAAACACAGGCACAGCAACAAAGGAGGGTAAGTAAGGGGCTTACGCTGCGCAAGGTTGAGAGGATTAGCCGAGAATTATCCTTTGTGTATCTTAGCCGTCCGGCCCGCTGCCTGTTTGAAACCCCTACCCACTCATTACTCTTGAAACAGCAGTCATCAGGACCCCACTTTACACCCTACATCAACACCAAAACATAGCTGTCTGTTTGCCTACATGTTGGCCTTGGAAGGAAGCATGGACAGAAATAGAGTAGATGTGATGCTTCTGACAGGGTTTATCTTTTTTCCAGTCCTGCCTGAAAACAAACTTCTAAAGTCTGCCAGCTTTTGAGGCTTCAAAACACAGGCACAACTGTCCCTATCAGGCTAGCAGAGACAGACAGCCAAACACCCCAAAAATAGTGTTTTCCACTGAAAGCATGCATGTGTTTGGTGTCATAGAGGCCCCAGAACTGCTTGTCTCTATCAGATAACATTGGCCAAGCAGCTCTGCATTTGCCAAGTCATGTGGAAATAACTGCCATAGCATGTGTTTAGAAAATTTAAATGGGTTTGAACTTTCTGCACATGTTGGCTGGACTGCAACGAGTTTAGCCTTGGGAGTCTTCTCACCTGTGTGAGTCTGTCCTGTGATCTGGCGCGTCACCTGGACGACCCAAATCCAGGTGCTGCTCCAGAACCTGCTGGCGGAATTCAGACACCTGGTACTGACGATCCTCTTTCTCCTGGCGCAGCTTGCGTTGCCGTGCCAACCACCTCTCCTCCTCATTGGTCCTCTGAGCCATCATTGAGGCTGAGAGCCCCGGCCCTACAGCGCCGGGCCCCATGTAGAGGCCGTGGCCTGAGATTAGACCAGGGACAGGATGATGTGATGGGACCATTGAAGAGTGGAGTCCTGGCGGGACTGGTTTGGGAGCTGGGGGAATGGGCTCTTTGGTTTTATCTGCAGAGGGAGAAAGTTAAAAATTCAGTTCAGTAAGAAAACCAGCGTGTGTCCACATTTGAGAAGTTACAATCAGATTTTTTAAGCAAATAAAAGGCATAGCATGAGTTACTAGTTGATGATGTCAATGGTTTCTTGCAAATTCATTTTCTTTTAGTTGTATGTTTATAGGGTCAAGTGTTTACAAGCAATATGACCGTAGCCTAAAGAAGCTACAGGAGCAGCATGGACACATACCAGCCCGATTAGGGGTGAGTCTTTCAGGCTTGGTTCGGTCCTCCTGCCCCCTCATGGCATGGAGCTCAGCCAGATAGTGGCTCTCCATGGCCTTGGACGCCTGCAGCTCCTTCTCTCTCTGTGCCCTCTCCTTCTGTCTCTCCAGTTCCTTCTCTCTTTCTCTCTCCTTCTCACGTTCCCTCTCGCGCTCCCTCTCTCGTTCGCGCTCTCTCTCCCTCTCCAGCTCCTTCTCCCGCTCTCTCTCCCGCTCCCGTTCTCTCTCCCGTTCTTTCTCTCTCTCCACCTCCCGCTCCCTCTCCTTTTCACGCTCACGTTCTCGTTCACGCTCCCTCTCTCTCTGCCTCAGCTCATCCTCCAGCTGAAGCCTTAAAAGCAAAGAAGACAGGGGAAAAGGTCAGTGAAATTAGAAAGAACAATCCATAATCATGGCATTCTGCTGAGATCTGCTGGGTGTATGTAATTATGTGAGTGTACCTATGTGTGAAGTAAGGAAACTTTACCTCTCAGACTGCAGTGCTGACAGTGAAGGGTGTGTGAAATCTCCAGGGTAGCGGACCCCTGGTAGATGCATGTGAACAGCGGAGGGATGGATGGGGGGTAACGCTCCCCCTGCTGGCAACGAATAGAAAGGTGACCTCAAAGCTGAGAGGCAGAATGGGTCATCCATCCTGGGAGGCAATAAGAAAAAGAAAAGAGAGAAAGAGGAGGAGTCAGTCTCCCTGTGTGACAGTGCAGCATTCACTTTCATTAACCTGTGTGCCTCCCAAAGAAACAACATCACAGGCCTTCCATCTTTCAAGAAAGCAGCAGTGCCTGCCAGCTAACCTCAATCACTACACCACACAGCTAGCGAGAGACTGTGCTGTATGTTGATGCACAACTGTGTGTTTTTGTGTTGTGTGTGTGACATCCTCTGCTCATCCCCTCATTAAATCCATTACACTGCAGTGTGTGATGGGTGCTGCAGTCCTCTGATCTTGCTGGGTTGACAGACCAGGGGCATGCAGCCTGTGCGATAGCCCAAAGCAAGCAGAGTCCTTCTCAACACACACAGTCCACATGATCATACGTAGTGCACATTTAAAATTAATGTATTTTTTAAGAAATATCGCACATAGATTTTCTGTAGCTGGTGTTTTTGACTTCTGGGCTGTTACTCCTATACACATGAGAGAATGAGTAAACCACAGTGGTGAGTAGGATATGTCTTATCCCAGGTATATGAACAGTTCAGGGTTCATATCATCTCTTGTATTAACAAGCTCCTGATACATAGAGTTAAGTAGCAAAAGTAGCCGTTACTGTATGTTAATATTTTATCCATAGGTATAACCTAGCTCGGGTGAAGACAGGGAAAATTGGTCTTCTTCTTGGGTCCGTTTAAGACTCCTTCCTTAATATGCAAATCCAGATTTTTGTTAGCCTCGTACTGTAAAAAATATTAGGCACCCAATGACATTTTGGACAACTGTCAAATCAGTGTAGTGCTTGTTTTACGAACAACTGCATTGCAATTTAGCAAGCACTAAAGCATCATTACATCAGCTCCCAAGGTTGTAAATGACATTAGTGCAGCCTTTGGCAATAAAAAGTGATGGATATCTATTTTTAAATCAATCTCTTAAAAGCATTTTGACACAGCTGACCAGGATATTTTCAAACAGAGGCTTCTTAGCAGTAGCCTGTCAGATGGTATAGTATATAAAGCTTTTATTTAGGACTCATTGCATCCAATACGATGCATTCTGCTCACATGCTGCAAAGAAGCACCCAAGTGATCAGTGCAATAGTGTTATTGTTTTAAGTGATCCTACCTTTGATGTAACAGACTTCCTTCCTGTCAGTGCTGATGGTGAAGGTTTGGTTATTTTCTACGTTATTCTATTTCTTTGCTTTTTCTTTAACCTGGAACCTGATTTTTTAAATTTGTACCACCATCTGTCTTAGTCACATATTTCTTCAGCTCTCTTACACTCAATAAAATCTCCCGTCCAGTTAAATAAATATACATTTAAAAGGACATCAACAAAATATTTTACCCCTGGGAACACAAATTCAAGGTCAGCTATAAACTAATGTGTTTACTGCTGAGTCTAAGCAGTATCAATACTTAGCTCCGTCATATTCCCTGGTATGCACAATTTGCTCTCAGGGGAAATGGGTGCCAAGTCAACAAAACAAATGAATGGAGTGGCTTACCTGTATGGCGTGAAGGAAGGGTGGGGCAAGTAGCTGGGGTGGTAGTAGGCAGCTGCAGCAGCTGCAGTGGCAGGGTCCAGACCCAAGGGCAAAGAGGGCATGCGGAGGGCGTCCTCGGTCGTGGCATAGGGCCGGAAACCACGGAGGTACTCTTCTGGTACAGGACCAGGGGGTACAGCATTAGGCAACTGTCTGGGCAGACTGCAGGTGAGAGAAGGGGTAAAACAGAGAAAAGCCAAGGTGAGCTTGATCTGTGTGTGTTCACTGATCACACATGCAAATTATATATAATTTCTGTAATATATAGAAAAAAAATCTGTGCACACCTGTGAAAGGTGTACAGGCTACAGGAAGGTTCAAGAACTCCCACACAACTTTACTGCTGAAAAATACATTGATTTTGAACCAATGTTTGTATATTTGTTGCAGCTGCTTATTCCAGTAAGTTCAATGAACCCATAAATTACTGATCACGCACTTGTATCATATACAAGTTCAGTTTCCATTAAACTGAAATTCCACAAATCCAGACAAAAAGGCAGAGCAGTGTGGGACTCACTTGAGGGGCTGGAAACGTGAATCCTGCATGACAGCACCAGGGGTGAGACCAAAGGCATAAGGGTTTCCCAGGAGGTGGGCAGGGACTGAGGGGCCACCCTTTTCCTGGGGGAGGGTCCCCTCTGCACCCAGACGTTCCCTGCTGGCTCCGCGAGGCCCCGAGTCAGCCTAGAGAGAGATACAGAGAGAGAGTCTTAGTCATTGTTCGCGAAGACCTGTGACCGTCATGGTTGTCAATGCTCATGGAGTCCATCCTGTGAGGGGAGAGACTGGAGGAAGAATAGGCCTTTTTCACAGTGCAGAAGCCTCCTTTACTCTGTCCTCGTACCTCAGGCACCTTCATCCACTTTCTCACACAAACCATCTCTGTGTGAAAATAAACCATCAATGTAGGAATATGTTAAAACAGGGGAAATGGAGTGGTTAAAAAAAAAGTAAATGAAATCCACCCTCCTTTCTGTAATTGCAACCAAAAGATGTCATATTTATGATCGATGAGGATGTGGTAATGGTAGATGTACAACAGCAGTGCTTCTAGAGAGATGATGACTTTGATCTTGGCAAAGTGTGTGTGCGCGTGCACATAACTTACACGCTGAAACATCTACAGGGAAGACAAGTCTAAAAAGCAACATCCCTCTGCCTCAGTTTCTCCTTCTCTTTCTTCCCTCTTCTCTTTCACCTCCCTCTCTCCCTTTGGCAGCAAGCCTGGTCTCACTTATCCAATCCCACAACAAAACACACATACGCACTACTCAGCAGGCACATACACTGTTTCAGAGCTACAAAGACATCCTGCTGTGGGAGTGGAAGTGCATTTTCTGAAGCTTTGGTTTCCCTCTGCCTACAAATGCTATCGCAGAACAGAGAAACTTACAACCCTTGTAAGTTGAACAAGGAAATTGTTTATGAAGGGATATATAGTTGAGAAGGACTGCCACGGGTGTAGTGGAATGATAATCTCATCTCCTGTAAAACAAAACTTCAACTTGAAGTTGGCAAGAGATTAATTAGAAGAAATGGAAAGAGGGAAGACAGGAAATATAGAGATGAGGACATAAAGAGGAAGCGTGAGAGGAGAAGGTAATTCTTGCCCCGCTAAATTAACCTCTTGGCTCCCTGGAATTAGAGAGAGACCCAACAGCAGCTACTGCCTCTGATAAAATAAATCCAATTTCGGGAGCCATTACCTCCACGTCCTGTCCTGCAGTCACTGACCCAGGCTGACACTGATGCGCTAACATCCAATCTTAAATGCCTCTAATATTTAGACTCCCCACATCTCCCTTTGTTTTTAACGGGCCCCTACTTTCCAGTAGTTTAATGTTACTATTTGCTCCTTGTTGTTTGTTGCACTTCACTAAACAGTAAGGCACTATACTCAAATCTCCCACCCATCCCCATAAAACTCCCACCCACCCCACTTCTATCCGTTCCAGGCTTTATGAGCACAGGGAAAAGATGGACGTTCCCTCCCAATCAGCAGCCAACTGGAAAGGTTCATATATGTCAAAAGAAGTCAATATCAAATAGTGACTTGGGAGCCACAAGATGCTGGGTTCTCTGATTGCTCTCTCTTTTTTTCTTTATCTGCTTTGTTGTCCAACACTATCAATAGCTGTCAGGTGGCTGTCTGAAAGTCTTAATAAAAGCACTAACATTTGTGACAGGCAAGCAGACACACACTTATTCAAATTTCTTCTGTACTTTGTTGTCTGTTCCTCTAGTCCCGCCCCTCCTGAACATCATAAAAATATGCTGCCTCAGGTAGATATCACTGGTGAGAAGTGTCTCTTTAGTAATATGCTTGTAAAAACAGTTGATGCTGCTTTCTATCACACTGTCAGTTAATCAATTGCTATTATCACACATATGATAGCCTGCTAACCAAGTGATCAGTCAGCTGTCATCAGTGCTTGACTAACATCACTAATGCTACACATCGATGTATGTAGTCATGTATATTTGTTGTTGTTATGTATGATGTGTGCAACCATTCGTCAAACAGCTACATCTAAAAGTGACCAAATAAGAATATGAATGCTATCGTCAAACCAAACAACATCCCAGATCACTTTTGATGACACAACACGAGAACCTGCTTAGCAAATAAAATGAATCAGAATCAGCTGTTGCATGTGTACACAAACAGAGAATTTGACTCTGGGTTTTCATCTGGAAATACGTCAAACGTTAAAATTGAATCATAAGTGCTGAACTCTGTGTCGAACTCACTGACTATCTTCTAAACAATAGTTGGTATTATCAAGTGTGTGTTGAATGTGTGTTTGATATCCTGCGTCACACACTGACTTTGTGTTTGACATGGGCATGGTTTTATAGCCATGGCTATGACTCAATAACTGTCAACTGGTGCAATTGCCAGACACAGATGACCAGTAAAATCGAATCAACTGTTCCTTTCTGACGAATTTTGCAGAAATCCCATCATGAGAGGATGAAACAAAGATGCCTGTAAAACAACAAAGCGTGGTGGTGTTGCTGCGAATTTGCAAGTGACTGGCTTCTGCTTCCTGTTTTTACAAGTAATATTGTCACTGAAAAAGCCCCTTCTACATGTGACAATGAAAAAAATGAATGTAGAGACCTGTTAATACATGAGAATACGTACATGTGGCTGTCAATTCCTGAGTTTAGTCCTTTGCTTGTATATGTCTGTGCATGCATGTGTGGATGCATACCTGTCGAAAACAATATGCAAAAAGGTGTTTGCGTAACAGGTCGGCACCTTGAAAAAGCACACACCTTCCATCCCCATTAGAGAGGCACCTTAGTCATTCGGGCACCTACACATCCAACCAGCCCTCACATTTTGACCTTTCACACAGCCAAAAAACAACCTTCTATACTCAAAAACACACTATTAAGCAGCAGCATGCCATATACACAGTACAGAGCACAAATACAAGCACTCAGACTCAAAGACACATCCATTAACAGCCATCTTCCTCTGTGTGAGCCAGGCCCCTGTAACCCCCAGTGAGGGTGGGAGACCCCGCGCATTGTAGAGCGCTCGTTTACGCCTCTCAGATGGAGCCATGAATCCAAATTGCCAATTAAAAAGCAATTACAGGCAGCAGCGGGAGCAGACTCCTGCAGTCATTAAAGCAAAATGCCAACGCACCATGCCCTCCCTCCTTCGCTGCCTTGCCTATCACCCCCCTCTGAAAGACGGACTCATATCTCAGCCAGAGAGACACTAATCAACCCTTCTAACACACAGAAAGCAGGACACACATATATGTACACACAGAAACAAACAAGCTTTTCTTGGATGCTTTACAGGGAATCCAAAGAACAGACTGCTGCCTCTGCATTTTCCCTCCCTT
The DNA here is from genome assembly GCA_023373845.1 of Nibea coibor. Classification (NCBI taxonomy): domain Eukaryota; kingdom Metazoa; phylum Chordata; class Actinopteri; family Sciaenidae; genus Nibea; species Nibea coibor. The sequence goes on from CM041738.1 coordinate 11,189,433, forward strand.
TGTCTACTACTGTCTTGAAAACTTGATCTCTGGCTGTCTGTGTCCCCTCACATTTTATATCACTGTGCCAAGCCCATCATATGGAAAAACACAGGTTGACATGGCACACAGGTGTTTTACGCAAGAGAAGATATAAAGCAAAAGCTAATAAAGCTAATAAAGCTAATAAATAAAACTTGAATGAATAGTAGACACAGAGGTTAAGGAGGGAGATATGGGTAAAGTGGCAGTACAAAGGGGCCAGAATGTCACCCCCTTCTTCCCTAATGCATCATTCCTAGTCAGTGATTAACAATGGAAGCTCCAGACAGTGTCATCTTTGTGTAAGAGGAACATTTTGATGCCACGTATGTATGTGTGTGTGTGTCTTTTACAGGCCGGTAGCTCTTTGTGACCACAGAGTTATATGTGCTCGCTGAAGCGGCACTGTGGATATAGGGGGAGATGCTATGACGCCAGCTTTCGTGCTGCAACCCCACTACTGCCCCCTCCTCCCTGCCCTCCCAACCTCTACCCCCTCATCTCAACCTCTCCCTTGTCCACATCACCTCCCTTAACCTCCTCATTCTTTGGCTGGGTGGCCTCAAGCTGCTGAAGGTACCACAAACCCAGTGACACAACCTTTTCAATTTGAGCTTGACCTCACACACACGCACGTGCACACACACACACAAAGATATGCACACAAACCTACACACAGGATTAGCTACAATATATGGCTGTGTGGACAGGAGTGGAGGCTGCTTCTGCCCTTTTATTTCTTCTTCCACTCTTTAAAATTTGCTACGCTAAAGGAATGGCAGAAAGGATGACATCATTGGGAGAGCTCCCCTGTCTCTCCAGCCCCTCCCAGCTCTGGTTGACCCTTGAACTACGCAAGGGTCATTCCATAAAAGCTACAGCCACAGAGCCTGAGGGTCAGGGGGGGGGTTGTCCAAGCAAGAGTACAATGGCCTGAATGCTACCACACACTGTTAGCTGACTGACCTCCTCACTCACCCTTCACTATCCCCCTTCTCTCCATCTCAGGGGAACCGTCAAAGTGCCTCGGAGAGTTTCCGCATGTTGCCGGGTGCTGTTCATAACCATGCGCTTGGCCTCAACTATTAGCCCTGAGCTGAGATAAGAAGGCTTAAAGCAAGGCCATAATCCATAATCCACTCCTTATCAAAGCAAGCAGCTCTCCCCCTTCCCCTCTCTCTCTCTCTCTCTCTGTCTCTCTGCCTCTCAGTCTCTCTCTCCCACTACGTAACGGAGCATGGGTGTCCAGGGTGACGAGGTGGAGGATGCACTTGACTGCTTGAGTGAAGAGAGTGAGGCTGTTGGTGGGGGGTTAGGAGGCTAAAGGCTGCAGACTTTGGAGGGGCTCTTCCAAGGGCAAGAGGGCTAAGTGGGGAGTGGGGCTGGAGGGGCACAGATGTTAGCTGCCGTTGAGGCTGTCACCTCGACGTCCCAGAGGCAGCTGGCATTGTTTAAGGCACGGAGCCATGTGGGTGGGTGTTGAGGGGGGGCTTAGGGTAAAAGCAGGCATTCATAGACCTATCAGCTACGTCACTTGTACATATGCCAAATACGTACTGCCACACTGTGGGTTACAGGCCATATACAAAATCCATTAATCTCTCGAGAGCCTGTCTGTGTGCATGTTTGCGCTAGCAGGCAAGCTGAAGAATGAGAACATTTGAATGTTGTTTATGTTAAACACCCAGAAAAGAGACAGAGAGGAAATACAAAAAGAGAAAATAAACAGGACTCTGAGACTTCAGAAAGAGCAACTAAAAGGAAAAAAAAGGAAGTGTGAGAAAGGAACAGAGTACGTTCAAGGTCAGTGTGAGGCGTGTTTCAATGTGGCATTACCTGGCGTCCCTCGTTCCTCCAGAGACCGTTGCTAGTCTTTGTTGGAGCAATGGTGACTACAGGTGGAGTGTTTGGCACACTGTGGCCCGCTGGGGGAACCAGGACAGGCCCTGGACCGAGGGGACCCCTCTTGGGTGTACTGACTGGAGAGCTGTGGTTGGTGGCTGGGGAGGACACTGGAGAGGACTCACTGCTGATGGAAGATGCAGCTAGAGAAAGACAGAGACACATGACATGAGTACAGTGAAAGAAAGAACATGAGACAAGCTAATAGTCTGTGTTTTTCCTCTATTAATAACAATCAAATGAAACAACAGTACTGCATGATCCCGTAGCTCCTTCATAAGGGAATAAAGGGAGGTTGCAGTGCTACAATGGCAACAAATAAAATGTGCACACAAACGCACACAAGAGGGCCAGATGGATGGCCCTAGGCCCCTATTATGAAGTGACAGTGATCAGGATGAGCAGCCCTGCAAGAGCCACACAGCCTTGACTTGCAGGGCACACACACACACACAAACACACACACACAATGTTCGGGAGTGAGCGGCCATATTGAATGTATATGAAGTCAGCCGTGCTTGCAGCCACACACAGAACTCCCCCCTCCATCGCACACACACAGCAGGTGGTGAAAAGCTGGCCCAATGAGCTTCTCTGCAGCGCTGTAGCTATGTCACATTAACAAAGCCCTCCAGGGAAACCCTGTAGCGCAGGGTCACGGTCTGGTCACATGCCTCACTTTCCGCACATCTCGCTTTCTCTCTCTTTGGTTCCAAAGCTCTCATATGATATGCTCCCATTCACATGCGTACAGTATACCACTGTGATTTTCATCTTTCCATCCTTGCATATTAACCCCCCCCCAAACAGGAAAAACCCTCTGTTCTTCTCAACTGTGTCTACTGTCTCTTCCATTCTGTCTTTTTATTATACTTCTGTTTTCCCTTCTTTCGCTGCTCTCTACTGTGTTTTAACCTGTGTGGTCTCTACGTTTTCACTCACTTCGTCTTTTCTTCTCCCAGCCTCCGCCTCTTCTCCTGACAGTACAGTGTGCTGTACGTCTCCACCGCTCAGAGCGAGCGCAGCATTACACAGTCAAACTGGGTCACAACCCTCTCAATGGGACACACATTTTAGCGCTGCAGCAAGGACAGCAGGAAATGTGTGTGCTTTGGTGTGCGTGTGCAGGTAGTGTGCATCAGCGTGCTGACACGCAGCCACGTAAAATAAAAAGCAGCTGAAACCTCTGGCCAGTTTCAGGTCTACTTCCTCTTCAATTATCACCATCAAAACAAAAAACCACAGATCTCTACCCAACCACCATTTCTTCCTTGCTTCCGTTTCCGTGGCAACATAACCTAACAGACACTGTCAGTTTATTGTAGTTGCGGTCAGGATATTGACTGATTTTAAACACCTCATTCTACCTAATACCACTAAATAATGGAAAGAATCAATAAAGGCAGTGAGGTGAACCTGAAAATCTATGTGTGAGTGGTAGTAGGAGCAGCATGGGAGGGGGAGCCAAGAAGCAAAGTGTGTGTGTGGACATGAAAATGAAAAATTATAGGAGATGGCGAGTGATTGGGGGAAAGAAACTGACAGTGAGAGTGCAAAAGAGGTGCGAGGTGAGGTGAGAGATGGAGTAGAGAGAGAAGCAGCGAGATAAGATGTGAGGGTGAGTGGGTGGCAGTGACAGGGTGGTGAATATTGAGGGAGGGTGGGATGTGTGTGTGTGTGTATAGGGGGGGGTATCTTGTCTGCACAATGGCAATTAGTGGCCTAATCCCCCCTCCCTCACCTCGGAGAGCCATTACTCTTCCGTGCAAGACTAGGCCAATCAATAGCAGCCCACTCAGCCTGGGGAATGGAGCTACACTTAATACAGCTCTAGTGTCACAGCCTATTCACTCACTCACTCACCACACACAGATACACACATACTCACAACATGCATACACAAGGATGGGGGGAACAAATAAGGCTGGAGGGAGGGAAGAGGTAGAGAGTAGTGGAGTGAGGGGTGATCACAGTGATTCTGAACTGCTAAGCAACAGACCTCTACTCCATCTATTTCTCTAACCCCCTCTCCTCCCATCTCCTCCTCGTCCTCCTCCTTCTCCATGTAGAGGCAAAGCAGACAGGAGAAGAGGCAGGGCCGACTAAATAATTAAGAGAGCAGGAAGAGAAGCAGGTGAGGGGAAGAAGGAAATAAAAGAGACAAGACCGTCTACGAACGGCTTAATTCTCTTCTTGCAGCTTGCAAAATCTGTGCCCATTTCTCTTGCGTCCTTTCTCGACACGTATACACACATAAAAAACACAAACAACTATTATTCCTCTCCCCTTCCCTCCTCCTCCCCCTCCTTCCCTCTAACAACACCCCACGCAACCACCACCTGCCCACCACCTCTTCATACACCCCGATTCCTTTTCCTTCTGTTCTTCAAACACAGTGCCTGCCAAACAGACGTAGATCTGTCAGACTCACATTTACAACACTTGCAGGAGGTAGGGGCTCAGGGAAATGTCTGAGAGAGCGGTTATATGTTTTCTTGTGTGCATCTATGCATGTTTCCTTTTAACTTCTGTTTAAACCACAGAAAGTAATGTGTGTCCATGAGCCTCTTTCCCTCATCAAGCCTCCATCCCTCCTCCAAGATTCCCTCTCGTCCATTTTCAACCCTCCTGCTCCAGTTTCCATACCAATCCCTTTCTCTGCCCCTCCCTCATGTCATCTGATAGGAGAAAAAAAAATCATATATGAAGCATGTGATTGCCACTAAGCTGATGTCATTTCTGCCATATGCTCCTCCTCTTCCGTCTATACAGAGGGAAGACTGTCATGCACGCTGGCCCTGTAGAGAGCTAGAGGAGGAAGACAAGGAGGAGGAGAGAAGTGCAGCCTTTGTCCCCAGAGTCTAAAATAGGCTCATCAGCTCTCAACCTGCACTTCATTAACTGTACTGATTGTCACTTGCTTGGTGTGGATGTGTGTGTGATTGTGTGTGTGTGTGTGATGATGGGGTCAGTGTAGAGGGAGAGACTGACAGAAGAGGTAGAGACAGAGGGAAAGAGCAAGGAAAAGGGAGAAAAGAAATCAAGCACTGTCTCAGTCCCAAGCTGTGTGTGATTAATGCGAAGCTCCTTCCTCTATCGCCTCCTCTATTACCAGTCCCACTCTCCCAGACTGCCTCCACATTTGACCGCTCAAGCTGAGCCACACATGCGCACACACTCAAAAGACACAACAGCAGCAACAAACAAACAAACCAAGCTGTGGTCGGAGGCCATGGGCAAGTGTCCCTACATAGATGGCACCTTTTACTTCAGCCACTGACCCAATCAAAAAGGCAGAAAAAAAAGTCACCACAGCTCTCTCTCTCTTTCATAAAATGTGGGCTTCCAGCAGCCATAGCAGCGAGTCCCACTGGATCACTAAGCCTTGATGGGAAGACAACACTACACAAAAATGGCCCCTACCAATTCTCTGCCACCACCACTGCCTCTGCCAAGACAGCCGAGCATAGCCAGCCCCCAGCCCTGCCAGGCAGAAGGTGCTCTCCTCCACCCCGCCAACACACCCAACCCACCCCGCCCCTCCTCCTCCTCCGTCCCAGCATGCATTACAACAACATCAGCACTTAATTAAACAGTCCATTTCACACCTGGTGTGCATAGCAGTGCCCAGCCAACCCTGCATCCATATGCCACCCCACCAGCACGCACTAGCACAAGCCTCAACACGTGCACTCTAACACAACACACACACACACACACACACACATACAAACAAACATCCGCACGCTTGCAGACACACAATAACCACTGATGCACACAAACACCACACACACCTGCTACTACAGTCTTGGCCACGCACTGACAACACACCACAAAGCCTGTAATCTGCATCACTGAGTGGGGGGAAGGGAGAAGAGCACTGTGTGTGTTGCTGTGCCAGCGAGGGAAAGAAAGACAGTACAAGATGGCGGATGGAAATAAGAGGAGCAATCCTCTGTGCCTTATGCTGACTGTACAAACTGTACATTATGCTTAAATGCTGCTTTGCTACTGAACAGTCATAAGAGGTGTAGGGCTGCTGTGTATTGAGTGAGTGAGAGAGAGAGAGAGAGCGAAAGAGAGAGAGGAGGGGAAAGCAAATGAGCTTGTTTGTGAGTGTTTCAGGGACAGTCACAGCCTGAAGGGTTTTGCCTTCAAGAAACACACACACACGCACACACAGACACACACTCTCACTGAGCAAAGTGAGGCTGTGTGAGCTCCAGGCAGACTCCAGATGGAGAGGTCAGAGACACACTGCCCTGCTGTCCCAGCATGCTCTGGGCTCCCAGAAACAAGGGGAGCCTCCGGCCACACACATACATGCACAAACACATACACGTACAATGTGACAAACACCTCAGGTTTTCACAAATCTACTAATTACTTCCAATTCCTCTCTTTTACAGCCAATTCCTTCCATCTATCTTGTACAGCTTTATTCTCTCATTCCCTTCAGTGTACTACAGTTAGCGTGAATGTTGTCATATCATTCTGGTGGTGTGTATAAAGATGATGGTGTGTAAGAAGAAAGAACTGAGAGGATTAAACCCAGGTCTGCCTAATTAATCAGATATCAGCAGGCCTGCTTTTCTGTGGCAGTGTGTTTATCTGTGTCTATGTGTTGTGTGAGTGCTATTGTGTGAATGCGTGTGTGGGTTCATGCCAGTGTACATGAGATGAGAGTGTATCCTTTACGCTGCTCTGATACTCATTATCCATCACCTCCCCTCTTCAGCACAGCATTCGGTGCTATTCATTATACTCGCAGCAGACAACTGACGACGAATGTGTATGTGCGCGCGCATGCATGGGTATGTGTATAAACAGCAGCCGTGCTTGGGCTCTTAAATCAGTTCAGCGGCCAATGGCAGTAATACTAGTACTCAAATCTAACTAATTCCTCTAGGCCTTAGGACAATGAGTCATGGCACCTCGTATACTGCACTACTCACCTCAAAGCATCAACTTGGGGATAACAGAGACACAGAGGGAAAGAAAGGTTGAGTCAAAGTAGCTAATGAAAGGACAGCAGGCTGCAGCATGCAAAAAAAAAAAAAAAAAAATCACGAGGCTTACACAGTTGCAAAGACAACTGTTTGCATGTGTGGGGGCGGTTTGGGTGTGTGTGTTGCTTATAAATACAGGCTCTGCAGACAGAGAGGTGACTGGAGCTCCAGGGGCTACATGCCTCTCTGCCCACCCTGGAGCCGGTGCTCCTAACATGGGAAGAGTTGCCCCTTATGGCTGACGGCTGACTCATCCACACATCACTGCCTACACCACCCAGACGGCACAGTCAGCAGGCCACAAAAATAACAAAGGGGATTTTTTGTGCTTTTAATAAAAAGGTGGTAGAGCTTAATCAGACAGGATCTGGTGTCTGTATGACAAAGACACAGACGGGAGCTCGCTCCCTTAGTATATTGTGAATTACAAATAGAACAGCACACACTTATTCTCATCTCGCAACACGATGAAAAATAAAATAGAGGTTATTAAGCGGAGAATGAAAACAATATGACTAAGAGAACACAATCCCTATGTTCTAGAGCTGAAACTGACAAAAAAGGTGATAAGTGACAGAGATAAGAAGGAAAGGAAAAATTTACAATAAAAATAAATAAATAAAGGAGAGTCCATGATAAAATGAAAGTCAGGACTAAACTCTGGGAGTGGATTTTTCTTTTTGAGAGAGACAGAGCGAGAAAGTAATAGGGCTGGCATGTTGAGGGAGTGAAGAGAGATGAAGGGGAGAAGGATTGAGAGGGAGGTGAGGAGAGGTTGGGGCTGAGCCTTCTCTCTGTATGTGGGTAATAAATCATTTGCAGGGTTTTGGGTTCCAGGCTGCTGTGGGCTGGGGAGCAAGGTGTCCAGGGACAGCCAGAAAGGAGGGGACCATCTGATTTAAGAGCCAGAGAGCAAGGGTGGACAGCTGGGGTAGCTGGGCCTCTCCGGAGCCACACATACATATGCACACACAAATGTATACGCCGTCAATAAACCCTACAATGAGAATCTTGCTGCCAAAGTTCTTCTGTGCTTTGTTTGTATGTTTATGTGTGTAATTAATAGACACTAAGCGCATGGGTTTAGAAAATACTTGCTTGTGTACTAGGCCAGTTTTGCATTTACCAAACAGACAGGAGACAAAGATACCAGAAACCCACAAACCCCTACATAAAAACATTTGCAAGCATTTTCCAACCTTAAGGGATAATTCAGAATTTGTGAAATAAAGTTGATTGAGTTATTAACCAGGAATTCAACCACCTGATGCTATTACCACAGGATAGAGCTCTGAGAGATGGGAATTGTATAGCATGATTTGTGTCTGTGAGTGTTTGTGGACGATGACAAGCACAAATGTATGGAGGGGAATTATAACCCCATCATACACACATTGACAAGCACACCCGAGTGTATGTGCACTCACACACAGCACATTAAGTGGGTCAGCTAAAGTGGCTCCTCTTCGTCCCAGTATCTCCAGGGACAACAACTAATTCAATCCTGTGTGGGTATCATCCCATTGCTATTAGCAGTTCTGCACTCAGCTACACAAACTGGCCCTGGAACATAGCACATGCACTTATATGACCCCCCCCCCCCCTCCCCAAGTAACAATACTTTTCAGTCTTATTATGGTTTTATAAACAATCAGATACTAGGATGAATTGGTTTGATTTTCAGACTATAAGAAATCACACTTTGGTACCATTGGTACCATTTTCTACTAATTATACAGCCAAAATGCTGCCATCCGGCAGACTTAAACTTGACAGTGTCATGAGTGTCGCATCCCTGTTAAACTGGGGTTGCGGCTTTACCTCGAGGTTCTTCGGCCTGTTTCGCCAGTTTACGGAGGGCTGCAGCGAATCCGGAGTGAGCAGACTGGGTAGCCGGGCTTCCATTGGCTACGATGGAGCCATTGAGAGGCGACGGGGTGAGTGGGCTGACCGTCGCCGTGGTACGGGTCGCCGTGGAGATCATTCCTAACGATGGTGACTTTGGCTCATGGCTCATGCCTACCAATGGACAAAAGGGAGGAGAATGGGAAAGTATTAATAATAATCAATACTGTACTCAAATGAAAGAACCAACAGAGAAAAAAAAACTCATGAGAGTCATGAGGGCTTGAGTCATTAAATATCTTCAAGAAATACGCACTGTAGATAAAAATATGAAAAGAGTAAGGCGGATAGCTGTTTCCTGCCACAGAGACAGCAAGGGCAGAGTGTGGTGCCGGGTATCTGTTTGTGACAGCTGGGGCGGATGGGGATTGGTGGTGTGAGGAGCAGAGGGGCTTTGGTTGTATAGTTTAGGGTCAGAGGTGAGAGGTTAGGAGGCCAGGTCACCCATCCCTTGCTCAAAGAGCTCCAGTCTGGCTGTGTGTCTGCCAGAGGTCCATGGTCAAAGAGTTTACACAGCACCTAGACTGAGCATACACTTGCCCTGCTCTCGATGGCAGTTTATTATCGTGACGTTCACGTTAACAAAGTCAGCATATAGACATCCATATTAACAAATTAGAAACTCATTGGCACCCTCACACAACTACCACTTAAGAAAAAGGGCCTCATTCACTTTGTGCTTCATCCAATTAATGTTAATTAGGAAGGAAGGATATTATAACAACACAGTAAGTAATAAACTGTCCAGCCAGCTGGATATTTCTGAATTTAGACAACATTAACAAATTTAATGTTTACCTGAGTTAAAGGTTCTGATGTTTACAGAGTTTAATCAAAAAGTTATTTTTTTTAATGCCATGTCTCCTCCTGGCCTCAGATTTTTAAGAGCTTTGTGGTGTTTTGAGAGAAGGTGAGGAGGGTTGAGATGGCTGTCCCTTTCCTTCCTGTGTGTGTGTGTCTGTGTGTGTGTGTTGAAAGGTGACACCCTGTTGACAGCCCCTCGGTCAGTGGAATCCCTAAATGCCAGAACGGTGTGTGATAGCCCTACGTGCTCAGGCAAAACACACGCACAGACACACAAATTAACAGCGGCTCAGAGAACAGTGTAAGTTCAGACTAGTGTAGCTTGTGTGGCAGTGGTATTAACCGTTAAACCAAAACACACACACACACTGGGGATTGTTCAGAATCCTCCTTAAATCAACATTCAAAGTAAACTTGCAGCTCACACAACAACTTCTAAGACAAAGACATACACACTGAAATAAGAGCAGCTTACTAACAGTATATCAATAGCACAATTAGATAAGTAGGAGTTATATCTAGATTTACCCTAGAGGCTGACAGGGCTATAAAAAGATCATGTTTCCTTCTGAGATGAGAGCAGGGGCACAGCACCCTGTGTGTGTGTGTGTGCGCGAGTTTGAGTTGACACACACAGCGTCAAGTCAGGCATGAGAGAGTGAATAACATTCCCAACACCTCTCGAGTTGTCCTGCCCGTAACCTCCCAGTTACCCAGTGCACTCAGAATGAACCCAGCACACAATTAATAATGAAATCCACAATGACTACTGTCTGAACAACACACACACACACACACACACACACACCATTGAGAAGACGTGCAAAGTCCGCTAACACGATTTAGCCAGCACACGGCTCCTTTAGAGAAAGTCAGAAAAAGTCAGGGATGAGAGTAAAAGAAATGCGCACGAAACTTTTTGAAAAAAACTGGCACAGTATTGAGTCGGAGCACACTGTATTTAACCACACACGTAAAACCACAGTGCAAACAGACACAGACGTGACTAACACAGTGAAAGAAGAGAGACAAGCAGATAGCTTGACAAATACACATAGTCACATATCCGGAGGTCTGGCAGTGGTTCATGACCCCCCCCACCTCCACACCCCACCCGCTCACCCCACCCCCTCATAGATTAAAAGCGTGGCCGAAGCTCCTTACTGCACAAAGGAGTGGAGCCGCTTGGATCCCCCATGGCTGCATCTTCACGTTGAGCCCAGCCCAGCACACACCGGCAGCCACCGACGGGACACACACCATCTTCCTGCTCCCTTCTCTCTCTCCGTCTATCTATCTCCTCTCACCCGTCCACCGTCCACCCTCTCTCGCTCTCTCGCTCTCTCTCTCTCTCTCTCTCTCTCCTTCCCGGCCTGCCTGTCTTCCTGTCTCTCGTGCTGCAGCTCACAAAGACCGTTTAGAGCTTATCTAACAAAGCAACACACCACACACGCTGCCTATCTCTCCCCTCCTTGCTCTAGCTCTCTCTCTCTCTCTCTCTAAGTGAGAAAACAGAAATTCTTAACCTAGCAGCTGCTGCGATGTCACATGACCTCACCCCCCCTCCTCCTCCCTCCCTTCTCACACTCTCCCTCACTCCTCCTCCTCCTCCCCTCTCAACCTATAATTCCTCAGCCATTTGTAGATAACAGACACAGGCATGCATGCCCTGCCAAGGCGAGCTGTAGGAGGGGGAGGGGAGAGGAGAGGCACTGAGGAGGAGTAGGAGGAGGAGGAGGAGGAGGAGGAGGAGAAGGGGGGGGAGAGTGCTCAGACGGTCACCACATCTGACCCCATTGCTAGGGAGCGGCAGGCAGTGTGTGTATATATGTGTACATGTATATAGATGGACTGGGGGGGGGGGGTTAAATATGTGAGGCGCCCTTCCCTCCTTGAGACAGAGACAGAAAAAGAAACAGAGAAGGAAAGAAAAGAAAAGAAAGAAAGAGGACAAGTCCTGGCCTGTGTCAAACCCTACAGCATGAGAGAAAACCTTTTGTGTTTGAATATCTGCCTCAGTTCAATTCAATTTGCTTTATTAGCATAACTGTTCTGCAACAACTGAAAATGCTCATTGGGAGAAATGAGAGGGAAGGCAACTGCATCCAAAACAAAAAGTAATAAAAGTCATTATCTCTAAATCAACACGAATAAGGAAGTCACACCAAAAATGCAGATGCACACACAGACACACGCTACGATTCCGAGGAGCTGTTATCAGGGTGGAGGAGACTAATGCGTAATAGTGGTCAGGGGGTGGAGGACTCAGGAAAAGAGTAAAAAGCGTGGGTTTGACTTCCCCTCTGTCCGTCCTGCTGTCATTGCAGGGGTGTGAATGAGTTGTTTCTTTAGTCATTTCCTCCTTCCGTCACTCGCTACTTTTCTCAGAACAGCGAGGGAGCGAGAGTGATGACAGGGAGAGAGATTATCTTTGGGGTAAAGCTACACGGTGGCCAGCATAGTGCCAAAGGCCACCTTCCGACAAAGCTCCTTTCTGTTCCTCGGGCCATGGTCTGACTCTCCTGAGAAAACACAGGACTACCAAACTCTCTTCTGTCTTTGTCTCTCTCTTTCTCTCTCCCTCTGACACCCTTTTCCTGTCTAGCAACAAGAAAATCACCCGGCAGGTTTTGGAAAAGACTGTCTCTTTGCTGTCTGTGTTGATGTCTGTCTGAAGGAGTTTGTATGAGGCAACCACAGCATCAGACCATATCATAGCGGGGTAGGGGTTGAGGGGGTTGCAGGTGCTGACATAGCTTTCACAAAAATGTTCAGTCTCCCTCTGCTGGTACTTAGAAGTAGAAGTGTAGCTCATGGGGTATCCTGGTAGCCTAAGGGTTGGCCAACTTTTCTGGTTCAAGTCTGGCTGTGTTACATGTCATTCCCCATTTCTCTGCCCTCATTTCCTGTCAACTTGTGAGTGTCTCATGTCCAATAAATGCCTCAAAAAGACCAACAGAGAAGTGCAGCTTAATGGGAAACCTGCAAGGCCCTATACCAAGCAGCTGAACGCTCATACAGAAGACGAATGGAGAGATACATATTTCTGTTTTACCCCTTTATTAACAACAGCATGGTGAAGCACTTCAAACTACTTAAGAAAATGCACAATAGGATTAAGCTGAAATCAATGAGATTAAGTGTTGTTTGGTGGGTGTACACAGTCTAACAAGAGAAAGCTTTCTCTATTCTGTTTTCAATTTTCTTTTAGACTAGAAAAAACGCATGCTATGCAACTAAGGGTTCTCTTTTCAAAGTAAGTAATGATGAATCGGATGATCTAAGCAACCTGTGATGAGTAATGTCTTATGAATTTCCAGAGAAGTGAGCCCTACATTTTTCAAACATCCAGCAGGTGGCATTGTCTCCCAGTTAATCAGAGGGAGTCCTCTGTAAATGAAATGGCATATGTCACAGTCGTTTAATCCAGCAACACACAAAAGAAAAATTGATTTTTAATGATATCGCTGTGGGTTATGAAAAGGACTAAGGCTGCAGCCACTACTAAGGATTATGACCCAAATGCAAAGGTCTTAGGTGATTTAAATAAATTAGATGACACTGTAGCAAAATATTTTTACTGACAACCCAAAGGGCTAAAAAGAGTGTGTTACACACCAAGCTTCCTGATGCAATTAACCCTTTCAATGCCGTTACACCCCAAGGGAAAACGAAACAAAGCCTTGGGAAAAAAAAGGAATGCAGATTACAACTATTCACACACAAACATGATCCCGCCCATACACACACACACACGCACACACACACACACACGCTTGCATACAAACACACAGAGCAGCTTGACTGCTAAATGGCATACAGTAAACACACAGTTTTAACACCCTGCTGGGAGTAAAGCCGATCACTAACTCCCATAGTCAAACAAACACTGACACACACACACACGCACACACACACACACACACTCACACACACTCACACACACTCACACACACTCACACACACTCACACGCACACACACACACACAGTTCCACCCTTTTGCTGGTTGGAATGCTGATTACTCTCTCTCTGATACACAGACACACACACACACACACCATGCATGCATATAAAGTAAATCCTCTTGGCTCCTGTATGCCCCGGCCAGTGGGCAGATAATGCAGTGGCAGCTCTAGCGAGTGGTTAATCTTTAACCAGGAAGGGATTTGCCTATCAGCTCGTTAAAACTAGCAGGCCAGTGCTGCTGGCCCATCTATCTGATCAGCCACAAACCTGGCTTGGCCAAGTCCAACACAGCATGGACTGAAACTGTACTGCCTACAATCAACTGTGTATCAATACTTTGACTTCACCCAGACAGCAGATGCCTTATTTTTTTCTACAGTGGCTTGATTTAGCATTGCCACAACATTGTGGTCCTGCTTAGGGAGCACAGCCAAACCAGTCAGTGTCTGCCCTCAAATGCGCAATAAAGATGTCGTCGCAATAAACTGCTTTGCTCAACATGTGTGGTCAGGCAGGCGACTAAAGCACAATTTCTTTAAGTCTTGTTGTGCTCAGCTTTGAATACTTTTGTAGCTCCAGTGTAACATAGACTCTGTGGTTTGGTGTTTCGTTCCACTCCTACATTCCTGTTCTCTAACAAATAGCACCCTCGCTGTTTCCTGATAATCTCTTCTTTGCTGTACTATCAGATCTGTATTTGCGAATACAGAACAAACATTTAATGCAGCTTCACAATGAACACACAATGGCAACCTACTGAAAGGCTTTTATTGTGAAACAGGAAGTTTGGCCAAATTTCTTATTACATCAAGCAAACAACTGATAAATAAAAATGGTCTATACAATGGCATATGGACATTTTTGTCAGTGCACCAGTTTTAAATTGCACAGGGAGGAACAGTAAACAAGATGAGTCATAGTGAAATGGTTCGCTGAAGAGATGCAGATGACATTAGTTTACTGCAGTTTGTGCAAACCAGCAAACTTCCAACACTTCGTCAAGATAAGCAACACCTTTTTCCCCATGCCACCTTGTTATAAATATGTGGAAATCCCCTCATTGCTCAGATCACAGTTGCTTGTGATAGCACAGCGCAGGTGTGAGGCATCACTGGGTGAAAAAGCATATTTCAACCTGAGGACACAGGTTCAACCATCCACCCTGACTTAGCGATTTACAGTGAGCTTGAGAAGTAGAGGTCTTCATGAATGGTTGACTGACTTGCTAGGTGGCTGAAGATGGGCTGACAGTAGGATGAAAAGGATGGGAGTAGGGGTATGTGAGAAGTTCAGCATGAGCAAACTTCTGACTAAAGACAGAAATTAAAATAATGAAGGTGCCTAAAATGCCACTGATGCAGTAATGTGGATGAAATAGGATGTAATATGGGCATAGCAGCCACTACCACAGCCACAATGAAGTGCTTCAACCTAGAAGGAGCTTACAAATGACACCTAGTAAAACGGACTGAATGACAACAGGAAACATAACTCTGTGGGTGACAAAATCAACACAGTGATATACTGTTTATTAATAGCACTCTGTGTTCTGTACCCATAAGCAGCTTTTGAAGTTGTGATAAAAGAACAAAAGGATGATGAGCTGGAGGCGTTGCAAAAAATAAAGCAAAGGTGGCTCATGCAGGTCAAAATAGAGCACAGGAGCCAACCTTAAGAGCAGCTGACAGTGATCATACATATGAATACCAGGGCTTCAACATAAACTGTACAAGTAGATGTATGTCATGATCTCTGTCTTGAACAGCACACTTGCGAGCACACACGCACACACACTGTATCCAGGAACACAGCAGGATAAACCTGCTCTGGTAGTTCCAGGTTTGTTTGACTTCTGAGATGAAATGTCAGAGCAATCTACCCTCAGGCACTATAGAATAGATGTGTGTGTGTGTGTGTGTGTGTGTGTTTGCACATGCACACCTGAGAGTGCATGTCTGTGCACATGCATTCCCTCTCTTTTACTCCATACCAAAAGAGAAAACCCTATTATCAGAGAAATCCTGAAACAGTAGCACTGTGACTGCAGAGCAGCAGAATCAAAGGCAACAATTTCACTGGAGAACGAGAGAGAGAAAAGAAGAAAGGAAGGGAAAAGAAAAGGGAGACAAAGAGACAGAGGGAAAGAAGGGAGAGAGGGGGAGACAGAGAGAGAGGAAGAGCAAGAGATCAATCAAGAAGACCTAAGAGAGAGACAGGGAGTATTGCTTGTGTCTGAGCTGTCATTATACAGCAGGCCTCCATTATGGAGCTACAGCAGAGAACAGAGTACATCTCCCTCTGACCTGGGTCACTGTCACTGTCTTGAAGACACACACACACACACACACACACACACCTCTGTCCAAAGAGAGCAGTCTTCCTGTCTTTTACCTTGTGTGGCTTTAAATGATACGGCTGTGTATGTGAGTGTGCATGTGTGCACACACCTTATTATTCATCCCTCACCTCCTACTTCTCTTCTGCACCCCCCCCCCCCCCCCCCCCCCCCCAACTTCACCCAAACCGCCTGCCAGCAGCTTGCACAGAGATTTCAAAAGACCAGCCGGCATCTCTCTCCCTCTCTTCACCTTCCTCTCTTTTATTCTCCAACACACACAGCCACAGAGAAACAGATTGTGTCTTGAGGGTAGGCACGAGCTGAGATGATTTTCTCTCCTCTCCTCCTCCCTGCATCCGACTCACCCACCCCAACAGCGCCATTTCCTCTGTCTGTTAATTACATAGCGGCTGTGGTAGGGGTTGCTGGGATTGTGTGTGTGTGTGTGTGCGCGTGCGTGCATGTCATCTGAGGAGTGTGTGGCTGTGTTCTCTGAGACACCAGCGTGGGCGTATGACAGAACAGTCTGGTTACGCTTCACAACGCTGCTTAGAGAGTGTGAACACACACATGCAGAGATGCGTGCACACACACACACACACACACAGTCACACACATACACAGTCACACAAACACACATAAGAGCCTTCTGTCTGTGTCTCTGGCTCTTTGTGGTCCATGCCCCAGGAGTCAAGCTGCTGTCTGTATGGCTGTGCCCTCTGTAGCCTCTCGCTGAGGGGGGACACAGCCCTGCCGCTCCCCTGATGAGAGGGCCAGCTTCAGCCCCAGCCCAGCTGTTCGACCGAGAGGGGAGGGAGAGAAGTAGTCAGCTCTGACTCACCGTCATCATCATCACCACCACCACCAGGTCCTGTCGACTCTCTTTTAATCACCTCACCTACTACAAAGAGGCAGGAAAAGGTGGCAGTGTGGCTCTGCCCAGCATGGCAGGCAGATACGACAGATGTTGCAGATCTCACATGAACTCAAAACACAAATAGAAGCAAACACGTACAAAGAAGGACCTGCCATGGAGCTTATCGTGGTTCCTGCACCTGTGATGCTCTTGAGCACACCTCAAGCCACACATGCACACTTACACAGACAGCCCATGTCTTACAGACCTGGATAAATTGTATTGTTCTGCACTGTAAAGCTCTCAGTGCCTGGGGACATCACTGCATGCAACGTATTTCGGTTATCATCATCTTTCAACTTTCTCCCTCCCCCTTCTCATCCTCCTCCTCCTCCTCTCCTACTCCTCCTCTCCTACTCCCCCTCTCTTCATCTCTCACTCTCTCTCCCTCCACACTAGCCTCCTCGGGAGATGAGTGTTGTTTTTGCTGGCTCCCCTACATACACTCCTCACTTCATCCTCTGTTCAACCTCTCTCTCCCCTCTATTCTCTCTTTCTCTCTGTGATGTACTCTGCTGGGTTGTGGTTGCCTAATTAGCACTCCAAGTGCTCTGCATGGGCCCTGACTCCCAAGCGGCTCCACCGCACACACGTGCACGCACATGCACACACACAAACACACACACACATACGCACACATACGCACAGCACCCACTTGACTTTCCATAGCAGGGTCTGGTTGCCGAGAGTTGGCCTGTTGTAATCTTGTAATTGGTATAATTGGTATGTGTTCCTGTTTGTACATGTGTGTGCGGGTCTGAATGTGTGGATGTTGTATGGTCTGGTGAGTGAACTCTTTCTTCTAGGCGAGCAGGAGACAACCCACTGTCGCCATGGCCACACATCTCAGTGAGAAGCCACAGGGATGAGGTTTCTAGAGGCCACAGAGCTGAGACCCATGGTGTCCTTCATTCTTTCAAGTATTTCTCTAGTTACTTGTAGAATGGAAATGTACCAAATTGCTTTATTATTCTACAACATTTTTCTAGGACCAAATCAGATTATTCTTAATGGCTCATGTTTCTGGAAATCGAATTTCTCAAGGATTACAATGAATTTTACCATTGGTATTGTTTGGGTGTTTGCTGGACCAGTGGAATGTGTGCAACCAATGAATGAGCTCTGTGCAGACAAATGAATGACCCATTCTTTCAAAAGCACAGATCCTCATGACTTCCTTAGTCTGCACAGGGAATATCTATGAACCGTTTAAAGATAAAGGGTGCACAATAGTTTCCACATGACTTTGACTTAAGGTACAGCTGAAACAATGAGTCAATTAATTGATAAACAGTGACACCATTGACAAATTGTTTTTTTTTTCTCAGGTTCCAGCTTTTCAAATGGGAACATGTTCTGCTTCTCTTCAGCATGTATCAGAGTAAAACAATTGTCTATGAGATGTTAAAAAAAAAGATGAAAGACGAATCAAAAAATAACTGGCAGTCTAATTGATAATGGAAATAATCTTTGGTTGCAGCCCTACTTCAGAGAAGCCTGCAGTAGTCATATTGAACATCCACTCCCAATGAACAGCATTTCCAAAATGCATCTATTCATGATATATTTTTGTTACATGCTATGTGAGCTTTCCTGTGTATTCATTACTGCTTTATGGTACATTTGGACAGTCAGCTGCAGCATCAAGGAAAAAAACACATATGGTTGATGAAACTCCGAAAGGAAATAACACATATGGAAGATGTGAAACCAGATAAACAGAAATTCTTAATACAAAAAAAAAAAAAAAAACAGTGCCCAAAATGGATAACCTTTGTCATGCAAATGCCAGCCAGATAAAACAAGTCTAGCTAGCAGCTAGGTCTTCTGTGAAAGCATGTTTAACACAGAAACTGTGGCCTCCATCAACATAAGCATGCAACTCTGTGCATGAGCTGATTAGAAACACTTGGCAACAAAACCCACTTTACTTCTTCAGGCACTTGTCTGACCTTGAACCCATACCTTAAGAGGCATGCTAACAAACAGACACACACAATATGACAGTCAGCTGATATAGCAGATATCCCTAAAATGAGAGAGAGAGGAGGAGGAGAGGGAGAGAGAGAAATGGAAGAAGAGGCAAGCAGACAGACATGTTGAAGATAGATAGGAGCAGACACAGATAGACACAGAAAGAGAGATGATGATGTGATAGTAATAGAAAAGGCCTTTGTTGAAGAGTAGCCTGTAGCACAATGCTTGCTTATCCTGTGATGGTGTGACTGGAGAAAGCACAGCGACAAGACGGATAGACCGACATACACATACTATGATACGTGCAGAAGCACACACTCACAAATAGTGCTGAGTGAAAGAGGCCCTGTTTGGTAAGGGCAATAGTCAAGTATGGTCAGTATTGAGTGTGTGTACGATGTGCTTATCTACTGCTCTCATGTTGCTTGTGTTGTGTTTGTTTGGCCAAAGCTTATCAGGCCCTAGGGTATGACAACGACAGCAGCAAACATCGGCTACACAAACATACACACGCACATAATCTTAAAATATCTAGAATGTGGTTTGGTCTGGTGAATGTAATAAGACTTGACTTTTTTTTGTATGAATGAAAACATTTCTCCCAGTTCTGCTCATAAAATTTAATCCAAGCTGAAGATTGAGAATACAAACAAAGTTAACATTGTGAAGAGTTGCTGGTAATTATTACGCCACTGCTGAGCACTGTGCTGGATACGGCCGTCTAAATGAAATCACACTGGAAATGCAAGCTGCATGTGTCCAATGCAGTGCACGGACCTTGAAGCATGGGATTCACAACCACAAAGAAAGAACAGCATGACTCTGTCTAACTTGCATGGATTCACTTTAATGGCACACAATGCACAATGCTCAAGTTTGGTAAATAAAAACATAGATACACGACCAAACTGAGTCAAGAGACATAAGAGGTTAAGTTCTTTCTTCCATTTGATGTACCTTATGCAAGGATTAGTGGCAGGTCAATTATCCTGAAGAGCAATGGGGCAAATCAGGTAACTCGCCACCTGTTAGCATCTGCGTTCCACACCCACAACTGCCCACAGAGAAATATACGAGCGTTAACAGTGTGAAAGATGTTATCTACAATGCTCTCACAAAAACCTCCACGTTCCATTAAGCATACTTACCAGGTAAGTCTGCAGTACATTCAAGGTTGCATCTAAACAAAGACCTAAACAAAGAGTATGGGATAAGTTTAAGGACGTTTAAGCCTTGTGCCAAGACTGAGTGAGTATGCAAAGAGTATGTAAAGAGGGACAACCCTCATTACACAAAGGCTTGAGTCTACAAATTTGGACTATGATTCTCATTTAAACTCACAAAAGCAACACACTCTTGCAGACAGCAGCAGGAACTGTTGTTGTTAATGCAGCTTTAATTGGGGACCAGCCTTTACATTACCTGCAGACTTTTCCAGCTATTATTACAGATCAGGTGTCTTATTTATAAAATGGACTTCTGTTCTCCGAGCAAAATCTAGACTTCATGTAATTACATATGCACACATTTTTCAAACTTTTCCTATTGGAAAATTTTATTTAACTGTTTGTTCATTATACAACATTGATTATTAAATAGCGTTTATGTTTTTCTCTCACTCAGACAAATCAGATTCAACTGAAAGTGAATAGCAGACGCAGCTCCACCTTATTTTAGTGTTTACTCACAAATTACTCTTCCCCCCACCCTTGCACATGCGCGCACGCACCCGTACCTCTACACTCATACCGGTTTGCTCTGCCACGCCTCTTTCTACTTCTCTCTCCCCGTCTGCTGTGTTGACTTTCCAAAGCAGCACGTTTTTTAAAGTCATCCAAGTATTCGATTTTTTTTTTTTTTCACCCACGCTTCTTCAGGAGGAGTGTGGAGGAGGCTTGTTGTTTTAGCATGTGTCTGTTACAATAGTAGGTTACTGTTGTGAATCTTCTGTGCAGTGCAGCATGCATGTAAATTTCACTGGTGCAGCATCAGACACATGAGACTGATCTGCGCCGATCAAGCTGAAACTGATTCCAATCACTGGCCAAAGGATCGGAACATCTCTAGATACAAGGGGTTTTCCGGCTGTTTATGTAGAGGTATTACAGTTAGGGACAAACAAATGCGCCCATGCCTGTGGTGTAATCTGATGTAAACTGTGTTTGGAATTATGAATTAAAGGTGTGAAGAATTAACTGACAGATGCAAGGTGTTTTGAATTAAAAACAGGATGCTCAGTTTCATTTATGATTAAAACATTAAACACACCCCCAGAAATGATCTTAACACTAAGTTCAAGTATAAATCGAAAGTCCCTGGTCAATGTTTGGTGTGATCTAAAACATGTCTGCATGTACAATTGTCTAGTCATACATTTATGTAAATAATAAAGTAGCTGCGACAGTGTGTGCCAGCTGTGTGACAAGCAAATGAGCACCACACACATAACATCTTTCAAAGCATGTATCAACCCCTGTTCTCACACACACACACAAACACAATACCTAGTGGTGAAAAATTAAGTATTGTTTAACAGCATTTCTGGGTGACACAGGGACATGTGTCTTACACAGGCTCATCTTACAGAGCAGGTTAGGCTTGCTCTCACACACGGAGAGTAAACGCACGCATGCATGCGTACACGCGCAACACACACACACACAAAGTGATAAGCAGCTTTATCAAAAAAAAAAAAAAAAGTATGAACGTATGAAAGTAGAACAAAAACCATGAACCACGGGAAGTTTTTGGTTCTCCTGCATCACAACTTTTTTTTTCTTTAGTTGGGAGTCTCTGTCTGTCTGTCCAGCTTTCTGTCTTCACTTCAGATAAATACTTTATGACCTGTTTGTTCAGCTGTCTTCACTGGTCATCACATTTACAGCTCACCTTTAGCACCTGTTTTTTCCACCCAGTAGGGGACACAATCTTACACCTCAAACGGAAAAGCCATCGCACAGGACATACCACAACAAAACACTAACAGAAGTACCTAGAGAGCTCCAGCTTGGCAGACAGAAAACGAGAGATCAAGAGAGAGGCATGCCGAGATGAAGAGAAAGAGAGATGGTCAAAGAGTGGGAGACATGTTGGCCAAGGAAAACCTTTATTTCCTAAACATCCTACAGTGGTTTTTCTTCCAACACACAGGCAGCCCACACAGCAACCCTGCCCTGCACACAAAGAGAGTGGTGTGTGTACCCACATTTTCATACCACCTCAGGACATTGTTGTAATGCTAGTCAAATCCAAGCCTCGCCCAGTCAAACACATCTCATTCTTTCTAATAGGGAACTATGTAAACCCATGCAAAGGCCTCTCTACAGTCTGTGCTATTCAAAGCTATCAATGGGGGCTGTTGATAAGGAAATGCAAAGTGGGTCACCTTTAACTCCAGGCTCCTTGTGTAAACAGTATGGGGAGCTGCTTGGGACTCTCCTAATCACTCTCTAAACAGAGCCAGGTGCTGTTGCCACAGACAAACTGTCACCAACACTCTGCTCAACACAGCTGCTGTCTAGCCCCCAGACACTCACAGCACTGCAGGCTACCGCAGAATGACAAACAGCACAACGACACCTGAAAACATGCCAACCTAGTATAGGCCCTATTGCAGTGTAAGGGTTCGACAACTTGGAAATGGTAGATCATAAGTGAGAAATTCTGACTCTCTGACCAGGATTTGCATAAGTAATCGTTCACTCTTATCATGCACTGAACCATCAGACACATGCAAGTCTGTGACAAGGGAGGACAAATCCAGCTAAAGCTAGCTAACTCACAAATTTTAATACTTCTGCCATTTAGGTTATGTTGGTTGTTGCTTACTTTGCCTCTCTGCAAACATGACCAGACAGAAGGTTTAGTAGACTGATAAAGAACACATATTTGCATTTCAGAAGTGATACAGATCTGAGATTTCTGCCACTGGACAAGTTGAAGTTACTCTGACACAGATAAAGAAGTGGAAGTCTTCCAACCACACAGAGAAGTTGCATTATGGTTCACAATAAGCATGAAATGTCCTGCTTTTAACTATTTAACGGTAATGCATATGACCATATGCACATGCAGCGTGTACAATGCAGCATACACACAGGCCCAAACTGAACCACATTAACACCTTTATGATGGCTACACTATCAACTGCCTCCATCTAAAATGAATTCAGCATAAAGATATGGTCACACATGCCTGCAATGACCACAATAACTTTTATTACTTTTATATACTTTTCTCACTTCAATCCAGGTTTAGTTTTAAGCTTTAAGTCAAAATTCACTTGTAGCATGACTGATCCTAATCTAACAGCTCTCTGACATGCTCGCTGTTCTGCTCCACAGATGTAGTTAAATGTTATTAGTCATTACAATAACAAATTTGGCTATTCCGGTTCTGGGAAAACTTTTGAAGGCACAGGCATTTGTCTTACATGAAAGGTCCCACACAATGAAATTAAACCTCTAAAAGTGATATCACTACTAGGGGCTCTATTTTAAACAGATAAATGGTAATCACATTTAGAAAGCAGTGTAATTAAACCTGAGATTAAAAGATGGTTTCACTCTCTAAGTGGCAGGTTTTGTAAGAGGAGAAAACATTAACACCGCACATAAACGACTCATTTCTCATAATGCTTTACTAAGATGGAAAAAGACTGTTTATAAATTGTCGGTTAACACCACTTCCTAACGTGTTGCTGAACAGCCGTGATCAGAGATTAACCAGTGACAGCAGTGTGAGTGCCAGGTCAAGTGTATTCATACTGGGGGTTTTCCTGTATAAAAGAGGTAATAGAGCAGTGGTGACAGTGGCTTCCATGAGTGGTAAAGGTGATAGTTCAGGTCTCACTTTGACCACAACATAAAATAAATCACTAATGCAACTAGAAATCCCTCAGAGATCACATATATTCACCATGGCTTAATCTGGATCAAGAGCTGCATCAAGATACACATGGCGATCAACAGCTATATGCTTTTTGTACTGAGTGGTAAAAGAGTATGTGTAACTTCAAGTCCACAAATACTGCCATAAACATATGATGAAAATCAATGTGTCCCTCATTAATTTGTAGCGTATTATTTGTTCTGAGTCTGGTCCCGCTGTGAGCCACTTATGGTTCTCATGTGAAAAAATAAGCGGTGATCCGTGAAACTAACAGCAAGAAATAATGGATTATATACCACTATTATGCCAAAATCTGCCAAAAAATGACAGCACACAGCTATGTTTCACGGCAGGGAGATGCCTGTGTAATGAATGACCCATCTCCAGCACCAGCCAGTAGCTGTTTAAGACACCAGGAGGACAGTCTCACTATAAAAACCAGGAGGCTCCAATTCCCTGCCCTTGCAGTTATGGCTAACCTTATCAGCAGCAGCTAAAACACACAACGAGGCTCCTTTTGGCCGCAGATAAACTCAACCCGCAGCACTGTGCACGGTACAGCCTGTTGCTTCACGGCTGTGTTTGTAGACCGCGTTTTAGACTCGAGAGATGTGTGATGAGTGGGGTGTGTGTGTCTGTGTGTGTGTGTGTGTGTGTGTGTTCCCCAGAAGCAGCTGTTATACGCGCCTACAGTTCAAGAGAAGTGAAGGAGCGCGTGGGAAGTGATTCAACACGGTCCACCTGCCACGCGCACGCGCGCACACACACACACACACACACACAGGGTCAGAGCGTTCACCCGAGAGCACCAAATGGTCAACATGTGTCACTATCGCAGTCACAGTCACATTTACACAGAGAAACACAGACTTTGCAGCCCCGACCAGACGCTCTCCGGTAATGTTGAAAGGAGTCAGCATGACTGGAGACTTACCAAGTAAAGCCAGTAATACAATTTTACATAAAAGGGCCAACAGTGAGGGTAAATGGCTCACGCAGAAACCCTCTGGGCTGTGCTTTACATAATAATCACAACAGCGCACCGGTAACAATGTTACAAGAAGTTAATTTGAGGGGGTGGGGGTCGCCCGCTATTCCTTTCAGTCCTGTAGGCTAATCTGCATTTTAAAACACGATTGTTTGAAAATCCTTAACAGACTCACATGTAAACAGTGAACGGCTAAAGAAAGCTTAAAATCGCCACCTGAACGCACCGGCGCGGCTTTCTTTCTCTTTCTGTTGCACTGACTCTATTTCTTGTCTTTCTTCTCTCTCTTTCACACACACACGCGCGCGCGCAAATACACATTTGCACGCACACACAAAAGCACGCGCGCACAACCGCGTGCGTATAACACACAAGGGCTCAGCGCCGACCTTCGAAAAAAAAAAAAAAACTATCACCCGTTTCCTCGACATCGTAATGACTTCCTCAACAAAAACCTCCGCCGTATGCTCGCTCGTTTACACCAACAACCTCCGGGTTTGAAAACCTAACTACACATTTTCACACAATCACTCACCGCAAACAAGTATGTGCTAATCCAGTGTTTGTAAATTAGTGAATTTCTCCCTCCGTTAGCGATGAAAGCGCGGATCCATCCCTCCGTCGAGAACAGAGACTCTGCACTTTTGTTGTCACGCAGGAAGCTCCGACGCCTAGCGAGGCCACAGGGACGGAGCAGAGCAGAGCAGAGCGCCGGGGAGAGGAGGAGAGAGGCGGCCGGCTGCTGGGAGCAGGGAGGTGGGGCTTCCTCTCCGATGAGGGCCGGACAGACAGAGAGACAGACAGGCCGACAAGCCTGAGAGGGCGGGGGGTAGAAGCACCTGCTCCCACCCCCCACAATCTCCCATGTCACGCCTCCAGTCCACAGGGTTGACCCCGCATTGTCCCCCCCAAATAGGATAAAGAATGTCCCGTTCTGTCCCAACCAGGATTGAGAGAGAGTCACTTCCTGTTCATAAAATATGAAATCTGTGACTAACGTCATATCTGCAAGTTCAATAAATGAAAGGAGGCTAAATAAATAACATTAAAAATAACAATTATGTTTTTACAGGCAACATTGCCTAATTCTTTGTGTCTGTTTCATTATTTTGAATATTTTGTCATTTTTAAACATGTTTTTTCATGTAATGCCAAGCATTTTTATTTTTGTCTGATATTGATTAAATTCATTACTAAACACATTTTTTGATGTTTTGTCATTTCTGTACCACACAGACAATGAAAGTATTTAATCCTACAGCAGTAACTGCACGAAGAAACACTGAACCCAATCTGTCTTTGTCCTCAATGGCGTGTTTACACTCACCTTGCTGTACGTTATTGTATTTCTGCAATAACACATGCAAACCAACAATACATCTAATATTCCTACAGTAGATCAGATGGGATATCACCATCTCCAAAAGGATGTATGCCTTCATGATTAGTTCATACTAAGAAATATGTTAAATCTGGAAGAATCTTAAGCTTAAACCAACAGATATTAAGGAGTAAAAGCCCTTTGTTTAGCTAGTTACTAATACTGCCAAGACCATACAGTTTACAGTAGGCGAATAAAAAGAAAGATAGTAATTCCACCAAGTGACCACAAGGGGACAGCCACCCACCAAAAGCATAGAGAAGCCTCAGCTGACAACCTCTACCCCTGTCTGGCTTATCAATGGTTTTACTGTGGATTAGATACCAGCGACTGCACAGGCTGTGAAATCAAAGCCACACTTGTAAGCAGTAAAGACAGGGTGTTCTCCAAAAGCCATGGATGAAAATAAGGATTAAGCAGGTGATGGCTGGGGAGGAAGTAGGATGAGGCCCTTTTCACATTGTGCTGTAAATTGCTAATTGCTGGGATGCACTGGATCAAATGCAAGCCTAATTATGCATTGTGTCTCCCGCCACAGCCTACTCTGTGTTAACAGAAGGCAGAGCAGAGAAAAGAAACACTACCAGGCACTAACAGCGTTCTCCTCTGTCCTGTACAGTATGTGACTGAACATATGATGCATTTGTGCAGTGCGTGGTAATGCATGCGTGTCTTGTCTTTCATCCAAGTGATAGTGTATCCCTCACCTCTGCTTGACCTGCAAGAGAGAGCGACAGAGAGCAGGTAGGAAAGGTATCCTGACTAACGATGCAGCCACAGAGACCTCAGCCTTTGATCTGCCTGCTGTCTGTACACATGTGACCCCCATGACAACCCTCCAGACGCCAAGGGGGGCCCCTTCTGTTCCATTAGTCAAATAATCAGTCATATGGGTATTAAATGTCTTAGTTAACAAAATTTTGTTGGTCAATTAGTCATTAAAAAAAAAAAGCACAAATCACAAATGGGCTATTAGTCTTAAAGGCCCATTGTGTAACTTTTCTGCCATAAAATTTATTTTAAATCATGTTGATGTTATATTCACTTGGAATCAGGTAAATGGTGTCTGACATTCCCACTCTGCAGCCCATATGCCTGTTCCTGTGCTCCAGGTTTTAGCATCTGCAAGAAGATGTAACATTTTAGCCACCGTTAGCTGATGTTAGCTCAGTTTGTAAGCTGGGCTGCCCAGACTGAGACCTCAAAGTACCCGGGGGGGAGTGTTAGTATTTATACCACAGGTGTTTTGGACCACTGTTAAGAGCAGACCGAGCTGACCGAGCAGAAGCCACCAGACAAGAGTAAATCTGGGCTTCGATACCGAGCTGGGCTCCTTGCTGTTGGACTAGAAAGTAATTTAAGCTGGCTGCTATGTCTTGTGTTGTTGCACCTGTTTGAGGTTTGGCTGTTAGTAAAGTTGTCAGCTTGAACTCCGGTTCAACTGTCCAAACTGACGACAGTGGCACTGCATTCTGAAACTGGGGGTGCTGAATTGCAAAAATACCAATATTCCATGTCATTTCTTGTAATTAGTCAATGCTATCAGAGACAAGTCATTACTAGAAAATGCTGTTACATCTGAGGCATCACGATATTATTCTCAAATACGTTTTGGTCTTTAAGAAGCAGATCCCTCAACATGACTATATTCACATCCAGAGTGACAGAAATGCAGGAAAAAATATTTTTCAATTAAATCAACTAAAATAACGCTGTGACTATTAGTCGCCTAGGGCCGTTTAGACACTAGCAAGCTCAACATTGTCTTCACTGTGCCACTTCCCTATCAAATAACAACAAAGATTCAGCTTTTATCACACAATGAATATATAACCTAAATAGTTTAAAAACTAACATATGGTTTAACATTTGTGTTTTTATTGACCGGCACACACACACACATTCAAATATACACATTGGCACTGTGAATCTCGTACATTGAGCCTTGTCCTAATTATTATTCCTCCTCTCAACCACAGGTGCAGGGTATTCCTCTACTCCCCCTCCTATCCTCTTTCACCAGTTCTCCTTCACCTCCTCCATCTTGTTTCCTTTTACACTAAACCCTGCCATTCCCACCATCCCTCATTGATTTGACTACTTGCCATTTCACATCCTACCACATCAGTCCAATCAACATTGCCTCCTCCTCCTTGTTATCTCTGCAGCCTTCACTTTCCAATGCACCACCTCTACCTCTCTCTCTCTGTCCCTCTCTCTCTCTCTCCCTCTCTCCTCCTCTCCCTCTCTCTCTCCCTCTCTCTCCCTCTCCCAGCAGCGGACCTGGCCTTAGGCATCGTTAGCTTAATTTAATAAAGGGGCTTAAGCTTTTGAGAGGCTTTTGAAGGATCTGACTGCTGTAACATTCATTACAATCTATCAGCCACTAGAGACACAGCCTTGTTGCATGGCTGAGAAAGAGAGTGAGAGTGTGTGTATATGTGTGTGTATGTTCGAGGGGATGTAATAAAAATGGTTCTAATTATTAGACCTATGATGAAATCACACACTTTGTCACTTCTACTCCACATAGTAAAAGGCTGTGTTGTGCAGTGTTGGTCATACAGTAGGTGAGAGTGTCTGTATCGTACGCGTGCGTGTCGGTCTACATGTCTTGTGCACCTCTGTATGTGTAGTGGTAGGGGATAGGGGCATGTGTTGGATGAATTGCCCAGAACTGTGAGAGCATGCATGCTTTCCTCCCCCTCGGCATCTAAAAAGAATGGCTCTTTCACCTCCTTTTTGAACTCCCTCGCTCCTCTCAAAGACAAATGGCACACACACACACCTCCTGCCTTGCCTCCATTATGACAAGTGGCAGCGCTTTTAGCCTTCGCCATAGGGAGACACACTAAGACAGGATGGGTTAGAAAAGATTTCAGCCCCCCTTGTAGACATCCTGCCTGGGCCCCCCTTTTATTACTATCCAGACTATCCTCGGCTTTGCCTCCTACCTCCATCACCCGCACAGCACCCAAGCAAGCACAGAAAAAACAAAAATAAACAATAGGCTTTGTGTATGTCTGTGACTGTACAATCATATGTACATATATGTGTGCGAGTCAGGGCTGGAGGGCATATGCTACACCTCTTGGGTGCATGTTCCACATTCTTCCCAAGCAGATATTAAATTAAAGCAACAGATGTAATTAACATGCAGATCAGATGCCACCCAGAAGACAGAAGAGGGGCTTCGCAAAGTGACAGGTTACGAAAGACACAGAGGGATGAATGGAGAGAGAGAGAGAGTAAGAAACAGAGAACTAACAAGGAAGAGTGAAGCCCTGCTCCATTATTTAGCTCACTAACTGACCTGCTGTCATGACTCAGCTGTCCTTACACATGCGCATAATGTCAGCATAGAAGCAAGAAGAATGCACAAAGCTACAACAAATGATTATTTTCATTATGAAGTTTCATTATGTAAGTAAGTTGATTAAACAAGTATTGTTTTGATTGACGGTTATTTGCTTGGTCTATAAAAAGATTTTTAACAAATATAGCACACATAGCTGCCAATTACTTGTTCCAATATTTAAGCTTTGTCTCTTCCGTAGCCTTCACTCTCTTATAAAAAAAGATATATCCAGAGGTGGTAACAACAGGAATATGTACTTATTTAGTAGTTTATTAGGTATAGATGTATGGTCTAATGCAATTCATAACAAGTCAATGAAACAAATCTTATCTTTGTGTTGCTCATTTTCAGTGATAAATATGAATTTCCTAACCAAACTGCTGCTCCAAATATAACACCGAAATACATCATTTTGTTATCTGGCCATAATTGTAAAAATGTCACTTAACTACAATTCCCACTGGGTCCTTTAATGTCATTTTTTAAAAATGGCTGTCAAAAACAAAACAAAACAAAACAAAAACAGAAAAACAA
The DNA here is from genome assembly GCA_023373845.1 of Nibea coibor. Taxonomy (NCBI): domain Eukaryota; kingdom Metazoa; phylum Chordata; class Actinopteri; family Sciaenidae; genus Nibea; species Nibea coibor. The sequence continues at coordinate 11,219,423 of CM041738.1, forward strand.
GTAGACACTAATTCATTCAGTTACCATTAAAAAATTGAATATTGAGATCAAAGATTCTGGCCCTCTTTTGGACTAAACAATGGCTTAGTAATAAACAAAGCACCCAAAACTTAAAATGTAAAGCTCATACAGCCCAATTAGTCATGCAGACCCAGCAGTTCCTTGCCTGTCTGACCCTTTAACCCAGACCTGGCCTTGCAGTGAAACACCATGAGACATCTTCTGACTGACAGCCATAAAGGACCAATCAAAAGACACTTACGTATCCTTTAGCCAATTAGAAAAGCAGGGGATGGGCTGTCTTCAGGCCTGTGTGTGCTAGAGTAGACTTTGAGGAGATTAGATGAGGGTGGTGCAGTAATCTCTTTCATATTTACTTTACACGGCTGTAAATATGCTGCTTATATGCCCCCTTCCCCCATCATTAAATACATAGACACGCAGCACCATATGGTGAAGCTCCAAAGCTTTGCTGTAAAACAGGCCACAGAAACGAACAGGGATATAAAAACAAGGGTGAAAAGGGAGATGTGTTGAAGAGACATAGGTTAAAACAGGGACTAGGGAGTAGGTCTCTAGATTGAGCATGCTTGGCTGTCTTCCCTTCCTTGCTATCCTCCTACTATCCAAGTGTCCGCGTGCGTGTGTCTGTGTGTGTGTGAGCAACAGGGGAGTGTGGTGAGGCCTATTAACACACGTAGTGGTAATAGGCAGGGGGAGCCAGGATGTGTCTGAGCCACTGACCTGCCCATTAGCTCTCTCCACTCCGCTAAGCCCTCACATCGATCACCCAGCCACACATCATTGATCTGGAAAACCAGGCACGAGCGCACTACTTAGACATACCCTCCATCTCTCACGCCTCACAGTGTTATTGTGTGTGTGTGAGTGTGTGTGTGAAAGACAGGGAGAAAAAGAGAGAGGGGTCTTGAGTGTGTAGGAGGGGGATGGTAAATGTGTGTGTTTCTATATGTGTTTCAACAGCTTGTGTGCTCTGGTGTGCTTTATCTTTATGAATGTTAGACAGGTTCAAGGGTCTGCGTGGACACACACATCCACAGACACTCTTCATTACACATACATAAAGGCCAAGGAATTTAAAAGCCTGTTGTTATATCATTCCTCCCATTATTCAAATGTATTCCACCTTCCCACCTTTCTGCTGTGACATAATTAACAATGTACACTCGTCTATTAGCCACACTGGTGGCAGCTAATTGTTAGCTGTCAGTGTGAATGTGCAAAGCACATAGACAACCTTAACCCTGAACCATGTATAAGCAAAGACAAACACAAAACAGAGGTATACTCAAACACTTGCATGTGTACACACTTTGGCCTGGATGCAGGTGCAGCAGCGGTAAGTTATGAACTGAATCCTCATGGACAATCTCAGCAGCTAATTAGATCAAAATGTTCCTGCCACACTCTCATTCTATAGATGAAGTCCCACTGCCTGTACCCCTAAATACGACCAGAGAGCAAAGCACCAGAATAACTATTTAACTCTCTGAAGAAGAGAGGAAGTGATTTGAAGAGACAGTGGGAGGTTACAGAAACTTTGCTGTTTGCTTATAGCAGAAAAGAGAAGAAAATGGGGATGATACAGACATAGAGTGGGGGAAAAAAAGATGAGACCAGTACAGATGGAGACGTGTGGATACATGTCAGTCAGCAGCAGATGTGGCTGTGCTTCTGTAAAGAATGGAGGAAAAAAATAAACCAGAATGAAGGATGTACACAGCAGAGTTAGGTTATCGGAGTTGTTTTTACATATGAAAAAAACACTTAAACACGCCTGTACGTCTGTGCAAACACATTCACACAGCATGATCGTGGTGCTATAGCACTGTAGGCTGCAAACTGTTTGACAGCAAACAAAGCAATTAAATAGATGAAACAGCTTTTAGCTCAGAATACCTTACTGTAAACACAGACACTGATGTGTCGCTGAGTTTGAAAGTAAGCTCTGATATTGCTTGTTTTCCGTGTTTCAGCACTAGTTAAACATAGAGTTTTACACAGTATATGAGAGGGATGAACTGGAATTGCATTAAATATGGGTGTGCTGTGGAAAACTACATTCTTTTTGTGACTTGTATATCAATTTCTCGAACCAAAACATAACCCACAAAAACCCTGGATCGCTTCCATTACCCCTGCCTTCTCACACACACGCTCACTCCCATATCCTCTCAACCACCCCCCCCACACACACACATACCCTCAAACAGATGGCACAGGGATGGTGGTAGCCAAACCAATTATTTACCTAATTATGACTTACCACTTAACAGCATAATCTCCCCTCACAATTGTTAGGTATTAAAATAGGGGTGATTAAGGGGGTTATGCAAATCTAAACAAAATCATTATGCTTGCAGTGGAGTTAACAGCGACGACCCAGTGTGCCCACTTGATCGGTCACTGAACATTCCTAGCCTGCATACTGCTATGTTTTAAAGTGCTGTTTGTCTGTGTCCACAAATGTATCATCATGTATAGAGTGATACATATACAGGAAATGGGGAGAGGAGAGGAGAGAGAGAGATGTAGCAGCCGCCAGCGTGAGTTCAAGCCCATGCTAATAGGGTAATTGCATTGATTTCCATTTAGCTGCACTCTCTGATGTTATTTACAGCATTTAGCCCAACAAACAAGGCCCTTCTCTCTTCTCCCAGCTTGCTTTTAACCAGCCGTGACACACTGTCAACCCCTTTTCCCCTACCCTCTGCCCCCCTTCACCCTTTTCACAACTGCCAAAACAGCCAAATACATTATTAGGCCATTAATAGCAGTCACGCTTACACATCCCTCCACCCTCCTCCCTCCTGATTCATTCCAGTGTTGTAGTCCCTCCCTCCCCGCCCCTCCCCTCCTCTCAGGCCTGTTGGCACTGAGCTACTTTGAAGTGGCCTTGTTTATCCAGCCAGCCTGAGATGGGGTTGTGTGTGGTGGGGTGAGGAGTGGAAAGGTTTTGTTTCGGTGGACCAAATGTCAAGGCCTTACAAGTGTTTGTATTGAAGGTGTTCTGGACTTTCGTAGAGGCTCCTATCACAGCTGAGGCGCACCTCTTCAAAAAGTTGGAGCAATGTGGAGTGCTTTTACTGAATGAATCTGGTGGAGATAGTGTAAGAAAGGCTAATGAGCTTTTAAGTAATGCCAGACAATTTTTTTTCAATTTTGTGACCTAGCAAAGCATTTCTGATGTAAATGCTGCAATTTGCAGTAAACATGATTACTTCAGGTATACAATCATGCTGGTTGAAATGACAGTCACCAGGTTAAATCCAATCAGCCTGAAGAAGTCTCATCTCTCCCTCGTCTGTCTCACATATCTCACAACAAAAGGCTTCACAAGAGAGAGCAAGAGAGAGAGCGTGAGAAAGAGTGTGGCAGTGATTAGCATGCAGCAGACAGAGTTGTATTAGTGCTTTATTAATGTGGTGGTCACGTCCGGGACACAGACAGACTGCATTAAGCTCATCATCACTCTTCTGCACACATCAAGGACTCTGCCGAGACCTGCAACCTACCACACTAGTTAGAGAGCAACAGGAGATGTGATAGATCTCTATGTGTGTGTTGAGTGAATGTAATTCACTTTTTTAGTCACCGGCGCATGTGGGTTAACAGTGAAAAGGGGCAGGAGGTTTGTGCAGTGAACACCGGGTTCAGTATGTAGGAGTGTTTTGTACATTCAAGAAGAACATATGTGTTCTGTGTGCCGTGTTTGTGAAGAGCATCCTCACATATGACTCATTTCATTCACATCCAAGGGCTGCGTGGGTGGTAGAGTGGCTTGGTATTACCACCACAGAGAAACTAGTGTGTGCGTGTTATCCATACATACAGTATGAGTGTAACAAACGTATGTCATTTGGTTTTATCCAAAGCACACTGCACTACCGTCGATACCCGCACATTTCAGCATCTGTGAGAATCAAACATCTACATGTGGCAATGTTAGCACCATGCTGTGTGCAGAGCTCCGAGGTAAGTGCTTCTACATTGGTGCGACGGTTGTCATTTACACAATGGCTGGGAGAGAGCAAGGACAGTGTCAGGAATCACTGAATGTGTCTTTTGAGTGGCTTACAGGTTTCTTTCTTTCACAGCCTTTTGTCAGTAGATTCAGGAGGTGATGGTCAAAGGCAGTTGATGAAAAAAACAAAATAGTCAATGCAGGTTGTTTAAACCTGTTCCATTTAATTCATCCTCCTTCCCTCCATCCTTACGCTTCCCTCGTTTTGTTTTATTGAATATTAGCTGTGGAGCATCCAGTTCCTGTCAGTGAAGCCATTTTTAACATCTGCCAGCCTTCTTTCTGCCACCTGATAAAAAGATATATGCCTATATGTCATTCGCCTATTGCATTTTACAGAGACTACACTGTGACATCAATCACCTTGGCACACTGCTACAAAGCTAGCTATGACAATGCTTTAACAAGAATAGCAGGTGTAGTCTCTCTCTCAATCACTGCAAATAAAAGAAAAGATTATACTTTACACTAGGTGTAGGTATTACTTTCTTTCACCATGTAGGTTCAGACACCAATAGCGAGCGCCCTACTGTAAGACGATAAGGGAGGCTAAGGCGCCTCTATCCTTGCAGAACACACACACTCAGAGGGATAAGCTATGGACTAGTACGGATCCTCGAAGCACACAAACATGAAGAAGCAGAAGCTCTCGTCTCACTGCTAAGCAAGCAGGAGAAGGAGGGAGGGAAGATGAGGAGAGAATGAAAGGATTTACTCTTCATCTGCGGATGAACATGCCATCTCCTCCTCCCTGTTAGCACAGATTCCCTTGCTTCCCTTTACCTCTAATTGCCAATTCAGCCCTCTTTTCAGCACTGTCAGCCTGCTTTAAAACACCCACTGTCTTTGGACAACTGGGTTACTGATGACTGATGACATGAGAAGTGTTTGGTAACACTCTTTACATTCCAAAGCAACATAAGCTATGGCTATGAACATTAGAAACACATTGCTTAAGCCAAGCACACACTTCACACTCCTCCGACACACTTTCCCTGCATGCAGATGGTGCGTGTTTAAAGCCAGCAGGGCAAGGCCGCGCATGTCAGCGTGCGTGCAGCCGTGTGTGTCTGCGATACGTGTATACACGTTTGAGTGTGCTTGTCTGCGTATGCAAGTGCTCGAGGTCTCACCTGGGGGACGAGAAATTAACACAGGCAAATTTTACCACGTTGATTTTCATTTTGCTGGTAACAAGACCATCTGCTAACCATCCTGCACCACGCTAGAAGAAAAAAAAACAAAAACAAAAGAGAAGCGGGCTACGCTGCAAACACTACAACAGGCCCTTTCTCCCTCCCCACCCCCCGCCCTCACGCCCTCTCCCTCCAACACAGTGAGGGGCAGAGATAACACCTCAAGGCCATGGTGTTGCTGCCAGCCTTTAAACCTCTCCGACTCCCACTGCCTTGCTCTCTGTGGTTTTTGTGATGAAAGAGGGAAGGCAGATCAGAGGAAAACATGGCAGCCAAAAGACTTGTATCCACAGCCAAGGCTAAAACCAGAGCACGGAGTCACTGCCCTTCACCGTTCACCTACAGCACAGACTTGCGGACACACACACACACACACGCGCGCTGTGTAGGCAAACACGTGGACAAACACTGACATACATTATACCACATTATTTATCTATATACAAAATGTGTGTTTGTGCTGACACAAAGAGGAACTGATCTGCCCAAGTGTGTGTGTGTGTGTGCGATGTGTAGATCTGTGTTAGGATACAGATGGGCTCCAGTGGGCTGTTACAAACCCTCTCTGACAGCGGCTTAACGAGGGCACTGGCCTTTGGCTCCTGCATCTGTGTCGGTGTTGAGCAGCCAAAACACGTCAACACAACGATTAATGAACACCTAAATGTACATAAAATGTATATCTGTGCACACTGATTAAATTTAGTATGTTATATATGTACATTAAACCCACATCTGTTGTGATGACAAAAACCATCTCTGCGCTTCCCACTACACGTAGGAAGACCCTGCACTTTTTGTTCGTAGCAAATAATGACAGGAAAAGAGAGGGGGTGAGAGGAATTCACTGATCTAATTAGCAGCTAGTTAGCAGCAAAACAGTTGAGTCCAATTAGAGGGGGGCGTGGGGGGGTGTTGTAGTGTATGTAGGGAATGCTTTTTAAAAGCTATCCTGATTATCAAGGCTGTTTATTTGTTCTCTACCAGGACACACACTTGGTGCATCTGGATGCAAGATTTTAGATAAACAGGGTGAAAGTGTTTATTTTAGACCGAAGGTGAGTTAAATTACTGGTTTACTAGAGTGCCTTAGTGTCTATTAGAGGTTTGGGTGTTGGGGAATGAGCGAGCATGTGTGTTTGCGTGTATCCACCTGTGTGCATGTATGTGCGTGTCTTCATTGGAAGAGGACACACAGTTGTCTGATACACTTAGACTCCTCATTAATATCCAAAATCTTTAGAGACCGTTTCCAGCAGGCCCAAAAAATCTGCTTCACTGCCACATACCACAAACACACCCCGGTCTCTCCCTCTCTCTCTCTCTCTCTCTCTGCTCCATCCCTTCCTCTTGGCAGAGTCTCCCTCTGTCGGCAGGTGCACGCTCCGGTGGCAGCCAAAGTGCCAACCTGCCCTCCATATGCCCGCCTCCGCAGTGCCAGCTTACTTCTGCCACTCCCCACCAGGATTCAGCTGGCCTGCCCTCCCCAAATCTGTTCCCGCTCCCCCTCCAACCCATCCTCCCCGACACTCATCAGCATCCACCCCTAGCCTTTCTTCTCCCACACACCCCTAACCTCATCCCTCTCGTGCCAGTTCTCCCTCTTGTCTCGCTCATAGTGGTGAAGCACTTTCGGCAGCCCGCCCACATCCACTTTTCTTATCTTTTTCCATGTGCCTTATCCGCCCCCTTTAGCCCTTTTCTCACCTTACACTCTGCATTCCTCTGACCTTCATCTGCTGTTCTCCCCCCGCCTATGCATCACCCCAGTTGTGTCCAGCTCTTTTCTGAGACCTCCCCTGACATGATGCCGAGAGACCGGAGCAGACACTCGTAGAGCAAGGAGCCAGGCCACATCAATCAGCACGAGAGTGTAGGACGACTGCGTGTCAGATCGATGCATCATCCTTCAACTGGTTTTACTCTGGGATTTATAGGGAAACCTGCTCAACGGTGTAGAGCATGTTTTACCGCTAGCAAGTTACTCTCATCTTTTGTTGCTGGGCATCAACACAGAGTGTGAGCATGTTTATGTGTGTCCACTCACTTATAGTGGCTGATGTAACCTTGTCTGACCTCTCAGCTCGTACAGTTTTCCCTAAGGGTGTGAAACCTCCCCTATCGAGGCTACACTCTGACACCGAGCAGCCAAATAAGCACAAGTAAACACATAAACACACAAACACAGTGGCCATAGGGCTGGATGTGAGAGAGGACGAGATATATCAACCAAACCCTGTGCCCCCTTTTTGTTTTTTTCAGGGGCAAAAAGAGGCTCGTTTCTCGAGCATATCTTGTACGTGCGCATGGACAAACACAGTGAGTGAGATTTATACCTAGCTACAGCCACTGTGCTATTTGTTTTGTGGTCGCTGTAAGGCTTCCATAAACACTGAGTGATGGAGCGGTAATCCTGTGCCCTGTCCTCATTACTCCTCCTCCTGAGGAAGTCATCTGACCGGCCCGGAGCCATCTATTCAGGTCACAGCCATCATCTATCATCCATCATCGAGTCTCCCTCCTGTCTCTCCATCTCACACTCACTCACTCACGCAAAAAAGTCAGTGTGTGACACTAATTTTAATAGGATGTTTTAGACCCAGTCACTGATCACTCACCTCATGCCAAACCACTGTCTGAGAACGTCAGACAGCAAAGGAGAGAGTAAGTGAGTGACTGAAGATATGGACACGGGCAGGAGCTGGATAGAGAGAGAGGAAGAGAGGGGATAGTGTGTGTGTGTGAGAGAGACCTTGCCTCGAGTCATCTCCAGTCTTTAACAGGATGTGATGAGCTCTCGCCATTCTCTTAATCTGTCTCCCATGATTCATTTCCATTTCCTGTGTGCTGAGAGGCTGGCAATTCGGCACAAATCAGCCGCACTGAGGCACACAAACAAGCATGCACACACACACAACCTACAAAGCAAGAACCTCTGCAAATAAAGTTAGAAGACAGAGGTTATTCATTCATTACACTATTGAATGCGGTGTCTCTGACCTGGGTCATTCATCCCTGCTGTGGAAAAGAACGAACAAACCAGAACCTGCTACCCCTCTCTGACCAATTCCACCCTGAGGCCATCGGCCGCTTATTCTTAACCCCTCAAACACTCACACAGTGAGTAGAGAGAAGCCCCATGGTGACAGGTATTTACAGCCTCGCCTGTAAACACTGCAGCACTCTGCCTCAGCACTCTCCGGACACAGAAGGTGAGCGGGACCCTGCCACCACACCAGGCCAGGAGCAAGGCTACTGAGCATGACTGCATGCTGACAGCTAACTATATCACAGGGACAGTAGCTGTGTGCCTATATAAGGACAAAAGCTTAACATATTGAACAAAGAGATGCAGTGGGGGTGAAGACTGTATTTTCTTTATTTCTTGTGTTAAGAGAAGGGGCTGTTTTGATGGCGAAGATCTGAAATCCCTTTGGATATTGATTGGAAAACTGTCAGCTTAAAAGACTGTCCCTGCCAACTACAAAAAAGGTACACAGACACACAAACACACAGTTCCCAAATCCCTATTACCCTCTCTCTGGGTGGTACTGTTCTCCGTTTTCCACTCCTCTTCCTCATAAATCTTAGCCTCACACACTCCTAATTACCCCGAGAAGTGCGGGAGGATTACCCTGCTTCTCCCTCTAACCTCATCCATCTCCTTTTTCTGTGCTTGTTTCTCTACCCGCAGTGCATTTATGGTGCCGTTAAAAGGGCAGGGAACATTTGAGATCAATGGCATTTGCCAGTTTTCAAGTGTGTGTATGTAAGTAAGGGTGCACATGTTTATCAAAACTGCTAAATGTGAGGGCCCGATTACTCGGGTGAACGCTGAGGCCTGCTGGTCCAGCCAGCAGGTGCTCTGCCAAGAAGGAAGTGGACAAAATGTAACTGAACCTCTGCTGCCCTGCAGAAGAGAGTCATCTGGCAATAGATACCACCGACAGTATCCTCTGTCTGTCTCTGCATGTGTGTGAGCATGAAGGCATGAATATTAACATACCTTTCTGTAACACACGTCTGCCTTTATGGCTTTATAAACTTTACAAATGCAGATTTATGCGGTTTCTCCCTCTAACTAAATAAGTTTACTGGTGTGTGTGTTTTAAATGTTCCGTTGTAAAAGTCTGTTCAGAACTTTTGTTGGTAAACTGCAAAATGTTCACAGAATGTTCAGTCAGTCAAGTGGGATGTGATCTGTAACTTCCAGGATCCAGGGTCATGTCATTAATGGTATCATGGTGCATGCTGTGTCAACAGTTCTGCAAAGTGTCTGTGAAAAGGAGTCATGTCTGTAGGTCAGACCAGAATCAATAAAAGGTTCTCACCTAAAGCAGATCATATAAACTCTTCTGTCTGCCTCTCTCTTCACATCTGCCTTGCTATACATCTTCACACTCAATTTTCTTTCTCTCTGTCTCTGAAGGACGCGAGAACAGAATGACTCTAATTACATGATTCATTGCTTCCTCTGAGCATCCTTATCAATGCATCACGATACCCCCCAATGGCACAAACAACCTCAAAGAGCACAGCATTACATCCATGCTTTCAACATCAATTCTTTCTTAATGTACTTTCATCACTCTGGTGGCCAGCTGGTGGGAAGTTTACAAACCAGTCACCACTCTGCTCTCTAATATTAAACCGCTACCCATCTGAGTGGACATAAGTGAAAAATAATACTGACTACTCGCACATGTGTTAAAGTAGACCACTGATGTGCATCCCTGTGTGTCTGTGTGTGTGTGAACCCAGCACCATCAGATGCTGGCTCGGTTTAATTAGAATTCTCTGTAGTCTAATTTGATTAGTGGAAGCAAAGGAAGACGAAGGCAATTAGAGCTCGACTATTTCTGCTGCTGGAATAATGTTTCAGGAGAGAGGTGACAACATACACACACACACACACACACACACACACACATACACTCAACCACAAAATACAAGCCCACATGCTCATTGCTCTTGCATTCCAAATGGGGTTCGTGCAAGTTCACAGCGACTTAACGCAAAAGAGCAGAGGTGAGTGTCCGTCATGGTATCCAAGTGTTTGACAAGCACTCTGAGTATGACACACAAGACCTGCCAACTGATATCCCTGCACACACACACACACACAGCTGTGAAGAAACCGTTTACCATCCCACTGCTGCCTCAGTACTGTATATGTGTGCGTCGTCCACAGCCACAGAGGAGCAGTAACAAACAAACCCACATACAACACAATGTACTACACAAACAGCATTGCGTCTCCCTGGTGCCAAACTGACAAGACTACCGGAGGGAACAGAAAAGGAGCGAGAGAACCGACTGCAGTCCATAAATCATAGTTGTATGCTACTGTGATACCGGCAAAGCCCCCATTACCCCCCTGTACCTGTTAGCTCACCGAATGTCTGTTTGAAGAGTGTGTCATTGTGCGTGCGTGTGTGCATGTGTCATTGTATGTGTTCCTGAATTCAAGTGCAGGAGAACCAAATGTCCTGACAGATAATAAGCTCGAAAAGTCACTTTTCATGACTTTATTTAAAGGAATAGTTCAACATTTTAGGAGATGCAGTTATTAGCTTGCTTTCTGAGTGTTAGATCAGTAGATAGATATGCCACACTCTTGTTAATTAAATGAATAGTTTGAGATTTTTGGAAGAATGTCACCTCTATAAAACAAACAATTTGTTGTTTTTACACCTAAGTTTATGTACAGATTAAACATGTTAATTAGTAAGCTTTAGAGGGGCTGGAGGTTTATTATACCTTTAGGCTGGCTGTTTTCCCCGCTCCTCATCTTTATGCTAGGCTAAGCCAATCCCCTGCTGGCTCCAACTTCTTATTTAACATACAGACATGACAGTGGTATGGATCTTCTTATCTAACTCAGCAAGAAAGCAAATATGTGCATTTCCTAAAATAAAAACAGAGCTGGAATCAAGAGCTTACCTTAGCATAAAGACTAAAGGCAGGGTGAAATGCTGAACCATTCTTTTAAACGATGGAGTTTGAATAATGATTCAGTTGAGGTTGTGTATTTAGGACATGTAAGTGTGTGAGTGTGTCTGTGTGTGTGTGTATTTCTGGAACTCCCCAGTCACTGTTGCTGGTGGTGGCTTGTCTCCAGAGAGGAGCCGAGGCCACAGGTGTGCAGGGTCAAGGTTTAACGGCCCAGGGTTTACGAGGAGGCTAACAGGGCAGCCGGTGAGATGCGGCACCGCCACCTTTATGGCCATGACCGGGGCAGTGCCACCTGCGAACTGGCGTGGAACAGATGCCACACCAAGAACGGGTCAGAGCTTTTACAGCAAGGGCAGAGCGAGGGAGAGAGAGTGGGAGAGAGAAAGGGTGAGGGAGCTAGTAGTCCATCATTGTGACTGCTTTACTGCTGCTACTGCCATATAATGACAGAGCTGTCAGAGCACATGGAGTGGGAGGAACGGAGGGATGGAAGGACCGAGGTGCAGAGCGGGAGTAAAACAGATAAATGGATACAATGATAGAGTGAACCAGAGGATAAAAGCACAGAGGGAGGGGGAGAGAGATGGTGGTGACTCTTAGAGATTCTGGCATAAAGAAAATAGTAGATGGGGAAATTTCTGGGAATTGATTGAAGAAGATGGCTTCAGCTAAAAATGGAGAGAATGAAGAAGAAATATATTGTAGTTAATTGGATATAATGATTACACTACTGCACAGATAATCTTCTGACACAGTATGGACTCCACTGCTGGTGGGTTTTATCAATGAATGCTCTCTATTGACTAAGGTTATCAGTGTGTGACAGTTCTCAACTCACTCAAGCAGATTCACAATATGCACATGTCTAAAAAAAAATGCTATCAACACATTTTCACCACTCTTCTAGCGTCTTCAACGAGTGCTCAGTAATCACCAGTGATTAGTCCACACTCTGATCCACATATTGATTACCTTGGTGTGTGTGTGTGTATGTGTGTGTGAGGAGAAAAGCTTTTTGTCCATGTCGCTGTGTTCTCTAGGAATTGATTTTCAGAGACAGCCAGGGAGACGGGAAGAGAGAAGACCACAACAATCAGGCTGGTTTAGTCCCGGTTTTGTTTATGTGTTATTCTTGCTCGTCTCTTATACAAGAGGACTGACAGGCATGAATGTCAGTTAAGGTATTTGGTTACCGTTTATTTGAATCTGTCCTGCATCCAGTCCTGACTAGTGGACTGAATTACAAATTGATTGACTGATTTTTATCCAAGGGAAAACAATGTTGAGCAATACCTGATGCTCCTCAGCATCTGCAGTCTGCTCTGAATTGAGTTTGGCAGGATTAGCTCTCAACACCAAAACCTCGTCAGTCTGCGGCCTGTCACTAAACACCAGCCATTCGTGCTCTTTAACCTCACTTCCCCTTTCTCCTGCTTGCCTCAGTGGTTTGTGGTTCTTGGCATTATGTCAAGTTTGTGTGTGTGTGTGTGTGTGTGTATGTGTGTGTGTGTGTGTTTGCCTTTTCACTCTTCTTCTCTGCCTCTCTATCTGTCCAACCCAGTTTCTCTCCTCTTCTTCCTCTTTCTTTCCCCTTCTCAGTGCTTTTGCCCTCAGGCTATAAGCACAGACTGTTTGGGGGAACAACAACAGCAGAAAGCGATACCGTAGATCTGAAAATGGCAGTACTGAGCTTAAACGCACACACACACACAAATTCAAGCCCACACGACACACAATGCCAGAAAGATATGCAGACAAATGCATATGACAAACAAAACACGCACATATGATACAAGATACAACAAGAGGTTTAAACAAGGTTTTTATCTCTGAAATCACCTTGGAAAATAAAGGAGGGAGGTATGGAGGAGGATTACTACAGTATGCAAAAAAAGCAAAACGAGGGAACAGATACATAGAAATATAGAAGTGAGGAGGAGGCATGTGGAGAAAGAGTGACCATGAGCCATCCTCCATTTTGAAGTGGTAGCTCCCTGGCTCTGCTCTACCTCAGCTGTGATGTAAACGCAAGCCAAGCTCAAGTGCTCTTTCCCTCGACCTTTAGCTCTATGTCCCATCTCTTAATTTATTTTTCCACTTTCCCTGCTTTCTTACCATTTCTTGCACCCCTCAGCCAATTCCTCTTTATTTAACCCAACCTTTTTTTGTTGTCAAATAATCATGGAGAACTAGCATGTGTCTGACATGGTCTCCAAGGCAACGGCGGTTAAGATGGGAAGGCAGGCAGGGGCTCATTCAGTGGCTGAATGAAAGAAGGGGGAAGAGAAGCAACCCACAGTGTTGGACACACACACACACACACACACACACACACAAGATAAGATAGAAAAAGAGATTGACACACACACACGCACATGCACACAACATTGGCCACTGTCACAAGTGAGACCCTCTCACTGTGTCTCCAATCTGTGTGGCTCTACTGCTGTAGGCTACGCCACAATTGGTAACACACACACACACACACACACACACACACATATACATAGTACTAGTTCATAGGTACCACTAGGCGAGGGAAGACGTAAAGAAAGAAAGGAGACGAAGGAGTTGGATGGAGAAAACCCTGTGGAGACAGAGGGGGGAGGTGAGGAGATATGGGAGGTGAAAGTAAGCATGGATTTTACGTCTCTTGATCCTTCTTATTTCCTCTCTAATTTCCTTTGTGTATCACTCTCTCTCTGCTTCTTCTTTTCGTTTATTGAATTGCTCTGTTTGATCTGACTGTCACATTGAGAGTATACTGTGGTCAAAGGCTCTGACACAGAAAATGACTGCACTGACCCTGTCACACACACACACACACACACACACACACACACACACACACACACACATCTGAGACATATAATATATATACATATATATACATATATATAACTTGTAACAAGCAAAATCGGTAATATGTGGTGACAACCAGCCACAAGCTGAAGTGGTGCTGCTAAATGTATTCACAGTAATCTAATACATATATTGCTAGAGATGTGGTGACACTGCAATGAGAAGTCATTCAACAGAGAAAGCAATATCTGTTTTTCATTGTTCGAGCACTGTATGAGCATTGTACTGTACCCTTACAGAGGTTATTATGGGTTTGAAACACTATCTGTGTATTTTGGTTTCTTTTTGTATTAGTTGGTACATCACTTGCAGGTCAAAAAAACACAATGATGACAACCAGTGGGCCACTACCTACTACTAATCTACTACTGCTCATCTCGGGGTGCTTCATGCTTCTAAGCTACCTGCACTGAAATCTGCATAAAAAATACAAACCAAAGAGCTAAAGCATGTTGAAAAATATGAGATATTTCAAAAAACGATCTAAATTGAAGTACAACATATTGTTTGCAGATTTCCAGTAGAGAGGTCTGTTAAAACAGGTCGTAGGGTTGTACAGTGAAATGTGAGGGGAAAAACCGAAGCAGTGTTGGTTATGGTTTAATTGCAATACCTGCTCACTAAAGCTGCACATAAATAATTTATCTCTGCTAAGTGTCAATGAAGTGTACCCACTTCTGCTGCAGGGAGACAACAGTCACACACAGATCAAAACACACACTTGGAGGATGAGCGCCATGTACAGATTTAGATTCTAAAATTAAACAGAGTATGTAAACAGCAATATGCATCTTCCAGATCAATGTTGAGAGAGAGTGAAACAGCCACTAACACCTAAAATGTACACAGCGTAGTGCATGTATTTTTGTCACAGGTGTTTCAAAGCACTTCAGTGCAGTGTGCATGTAAAACAACCAAGGAGAAGGGAAAACATTTATACAATTGTGGACAAAAATCCATATGAATACACTCAAAAATAAATTAATATGGGCAAATGATGCTGATAAGGAGGCACAGAGAGAAAAAAAAGCTTGCCTTTTCGTAAGTTCTCTGTCTCTTTCATTCTCCTTTTGTACCTCTGTCATTTTCTCTCCCTCTCTCACTGCCCTCTCTTGGCTGTCCTCTCTACAATCAGTGCCCAGTGAGCCGTGAGACGCACTTAAGCGCCGACCGGCGGTAACCTCACGCCGCCCTTGTACTCACTCTTCTTCTCCTCACACACACACACACACACACACAAAACCACAAACAAGCACGTGTGCATGCACGCACATACGCACAGGTGCACACATGGACAGATAAAGCTAGACAGATCGCACGTACAAAACCATACATTTGCTTCTCTCCTCTATTCGTCATGTGTGGTTGTGTTGAATAAAACACACGCTGCCACTTAGTGTCCTGTTTACCTGCTGACTTCCATGCTGATAAAGGGTTGAGGGCTTAGTGAAACAGAGTGAAAGCTGCTGTCACACAGCATTACCAACCGAGGATCTCAGGTTCCAACCTCAGGACCAGCAGCACAAAGACAAGCGTCTCCTTAGATGCACTCTAGAGCTAACCTCAAACCTCCTGTGCACTTTTTCAGACACACATAAGACACTGCTTATGCCTTAGTGCATATACAAAATGGATTTGCAAACATGGATGCATAAACACACATATGTGAACATTTCAGCATTACACAAAATTGCAATTAACTTACCTGGCAAGTAGTAAAGTGGGGCTTTTAGTCCAAACATGGTTACTGTTGAAGTGTCATGAAGAGAGAGCAACTTGTTTCAAATGCGCAGGCAGCCGTCCTGTCCTGGATGACTGAGCGAGAGAGGGGCTGTGCCCTCGCAGCCACCCAGAAACGAGGCTCTGTGTGTGGGGAGGCTGGGCTGGGACTCAGCCTGTCATCCCCGCTCTCTGGTCCTCGCTAACCAAGCGTGAGGCTGAGACCGCCCAGCCAGCTAGGACACACACATGCACACACACATACACGCACAATCACACAGATATACACAGACAGAGCGGTGCAAGGGTCAACCCCTGAGCACACCCCCACTCTCGACCCCCTCGCTCTTGCCCCTGATCCCCTGGGCAAAGGGTCACACACTCGCTGTCCGTTTCCAAGCAGCAGCAGGAAACACGCTTTCTCCAGCTCTTTCTTACGTTGCACACACACACAAACACACCCAGGGAGTCGGGACAGCCGGAGAAAGATGTAAAAGCTAGCGGTCCAGTGCCAAGAAGAGGTGAAAAGAGGCAGGAGGGAGGATAAAATACAGGCTGGGTAAATCCTGCAGACGAGAGCAGCGACTGATTCCTGGGACTGTCTTTTATCCCTCTATCCAAGAAAGATGATCAGAGTAGAGACGGCTCTGCTTCCTCCGCTACTGCTGCCACTCTCTCTCTCTCGCTCTTTCTTGCTCTCTCATTTTCTCACCCTCCCTTTTTTTTTCTCCCTCTCTTTCACGGCTGATACGGAGAGAAGGAGGTGGAGGAGAGGAGGAGAGGAGGAGGGCAGAATGAACTCCCTCCAGGCAACAACACAGCCAGATAGCGAGAAAGTGTGTGCGTGTCTGAGCGGGGTGGTGGTGTTGGAGCGAAAAGAGATAGAGGAGGCGAGGGTGCAGATGAGAGGGAAATACCGGCCAGTCCTGATGCTTCACCCGAGGAGGAGAGTGGTCACAGTTCAATTTGGAGTCAGGGTGACAGCTGATTGGACAGTCCCAGTGACAGCGAGAGGCCAACGACTATCAAGGGAGCATCTGTTCACACTGTATCAGACAGTAGGGATGCATCAACCAATGGAGAGTGCAGCGAGAGTGCTGTGGGTCTTCAAGGGCAGCTCACAATAGAACAGCTACGTGTTTGGAAGAGGAAAATATAAAAGATCCCCCCCGCCTCCATTCTCTTCTCTGAAAATAAGAGTCCTCGTCTCTGTCTGAAAGTGTGTGGGTGCATTTGTGTGTCCGTCTAGGAAACTTGGCTTGTGCAGCCTAGCGCACAGACTGCTCACCATGCTGCGCTGACAGCAGACTTCCCCCCTTTCTCTCTCTCTTCATCACACACACACAAATCAACACACACACACACACACACACACAAACACCCTGTGTTACGCCGCCGCCTGCCTGCTCTGCACACAAACCTGACTGAGATGGTGGCAGTAGGGGTTAGGAGTTAACTATCTGCTGGGAAACAGCCATGCCAACCAAAAAAGAAAATAACAAGAGAGAGAGAGAGAAATAAAGAGAAAGGAAGACATGATGGGGAAATAGTCTAGCAAGACAGTTTGCCCTGAGGGCTGACTTGCTCTCGAACCCATTCTATGAAACTCACAGTGGGGGAGAAAAGAGAAGGGGGAGTTGGCAGGAGTTTAGTTAGGAAGGGAAAGGGAGCAGACTGAGGGGTCTTACGCCTTCAGGAAGATTCAGAGGACAGGAAAAAAAGACGTATCCACAAGCACAGCAAGCTCAGTGAGAATGAGTGGGAGCACGAGAGGCATGCTCACAGGCAAATAGGGCAAATAATCCTTAATAGGGACTGATGACTGAAGGAAGGAGAGGCAGACAGAAGGAGACAGCAAATGTAGAAGGGGGGGGGGGGTCCATAGATTGAGACGGTAGAAGGGAAGGGGGAGGAGGAAGTTATTCTGGGTACAAAGCCCGTATTTATACAAGAACTTGGGCCTAAATGTTTAATTAACAAGTAGAACGTGTCAGCGCTGTGTAGGTGTGCGTGCTGTAACATAAGGACAGATAAGTGAGATTGCACAGGAAGTTCACATTCACTTCATGCGATATTGAAGTACATACAGCGCTGAATGTGTGCAAACAATACTCATTATCATCGCTGGAAGCCATGTCCGTGCTTCTGTGCTGTTTTGCACAGATGTGTGCATGAGGTAGGTGTTATAGTGTCTCGCACCTTGCGAGACAGGTTGAGAGGTGTCCCCCGGAGGTGATACACCAGCAAGTCTGATGACACACTGACTGACAGACACAGAACTAAAAATACAGAGTCCAGTTTCCAATTTGAGGTGGACGAGATGAAGGCGAGGACAAGAAGACGCATTTGTCGTCTGAATACTACAGGCTAGGTGCATCCAGATGTTCCCCACAAATTTGAAACAAATTCTCTCAAAAATTCAGTGAAGATGTCAGCTAAGTTTATGTGAATGTTCTAAAGATGGGACAGCAATCAAAAGAGCACCTGTAACACTTTTGTGACTGCAGATTTATCTTTGAACAATGCTGCTGTAGCAGCTGGAAACAAATTCAAGTGTTTTAAAAGGATCCCACATCCTTGAATTCTGTTTGGTGTTTATTTGTTTTTAGGTTGCATCTTTAGTGACACATTGTTATTGCTTTTGCACTGCTCTAACTAAAATGGAAAATCACTCTGTAATCTGCACTGCACTGCTTTATATGAAGGAGCAGGCATTTTTCATTTTATGTTCATTACTGCTGATTGTAACAACTGAATATGAAATACCATGGGTTTATAAAGCAAATAGAGATTAAATATCCAATGTTTTGCAATGTTATGTGAGGCAGAGAGTAGAAGATATTATTTAAGAGAAGATGTCACAGGTTACTGCCTTTAAAGTAATCTGTAAACATTATACTGGTCAGTAATGGAAGGAGACAGTGACATGTAATGAGAAAGAATCATCTGTTTGCTTTTTTTCTGTTCTTTAAGGGACAGGCAACGCTAAAGAATACCTAACATCCTGTGTTATTTAAGGTAGTGTAATGAGTCACATTTGACAAGTGCTCCACAGAAGAAGGCACTAACACACACACACACACACACACATACTATAAAAATCTCCCTGGGGACCAATGCAGTGTGTGTGACTGAAAACACTGTGATCAAACAGTGAGCAGTAACAGGGAGAGGGAGAGGAGAAAGGGAAGGAGAGAGAACAGGAGAGAAAAAAAAGAAAGATGAAAACAGAATAGAAGGAAGGGCACAGCAGTCAGATGATGACGACAGGGATGAAGAGAGAGACACACACGCACACACACACAAACATGCCATTCCCACTTCCTGTCAGCCCACTTTACAATTGTCTTCCCTACAACCCCCCTTTGCAAAAAGATAATCACTTCCTCAATCGCTGTGCATGTGTGTGTGTGTGTGTGTTGGAATAGGTTGAAAGATGGTCTGTCTTCTTCCACAGCAGGGGAAGCAAAGATAAGACATTACTATAATCTTTCCCCACCACACACAGCCTCTGGACGTGCACACAGTCTCACACTGGTACACACACACACACACACACAGTGCAACTTAAATGTTGCACTCTGACATGATTGCAAAATAAAATAAATAAATAAATAAACAGGTCACCTCTTTAGAGCAGGCGTGGAAAGTGAGAAAGACAGAGACAAATGAGGTGTGTGTTGCAAACAACATCATGAGAGCAGACGTGTAATCTCAAACACAAAAACTGAAATCTGTATGTTTTAGGGCAGTTCATAATGGAACTGGGTGGTAAAACTATTTAGACATCAAAATAAAAAAATGTAGATTTAGCATTTATCAGAATTAAATAATGTCAGAGGTGTACATTAATCAGAAAATATTCTCCATCCCATGTCAGGTCAGAATATATATCTATAACTTCCTCTACTCTTTTTTGTCCCTCCCTACAGGTTATACAAGACAAAATCTGCCCTTTTAATTTGTTTCTAGCAACCAATCAACAAATGACAACCTGCATCTACATACATTCATACATATTGCTGGATGATATGGTTAAAATCTTTCTTTCTACGCATAAACTGTATAAGTCCTGTGATTTAATGGCGACTTATCCAGGTTGCATCCTGCCTCTTGTCTGATGTAAGCTATAGCTTATGGATGGATGGACAAATATATATTACAAATGGAGCCAAAATCACACAAATAATCAAACAGATGTTCAAAATGAAGGTTTGATTTAATAAACAAAATCCTACATCATCACTCAGCCCGCTACAGAGAACAACCACCTTGCATGGCTTCACAGCAAGAAGAAGAGAAAAAGGTGTGTAGCAGCTGAGCGTTTGAGATATTTCACAAAAAAAGGAAAAAAAATGGACTTAACTGCATCATCTCGTATGAAATCTGACGAGAAATGATATCTCGTCACCCTTCACTCACCCCTATTTGCCGAGACCTATGCCCGCTCCACCATTACACACACCCATTTAACCTGACCTCTCACTGGTGATTAGAAGCCTGTGAAGTGTGTGCGAGCACACGTGCGTAACGGTCTTTGTGTGTGAGATGCTTCTTTCCGTATGCTAATCACAGCCTAGCACTGAGAATTAATTTGCAAATGTGTCATTACCCATCAGGCTCAGCAGCAATAACCCTGCAATTACACAACTCTCGCCTGGCCAGCTGAGCACCACACACGCATGCAGGCAAATGTATGCACACACACATGCTGCTTCTACGGTCCTGAAGAAAGAAAGAAAAAAAGCTGTGATGTAAAGACACTACATTCTCAGAGCTATTACATTGTGCTTTACCACCAAGAGAAAGAAAAACACACAATACTTTGTCTCCAAGTGATATTCGCTGTGTTTACAGTGTAATCACAGCTCCTCACCTCACTGTCAACAGGACAGTAGCCAAGGTCAGCTGAGCACTTTCACACACTCCTGTTTCTTAGCAACATTATCCAGGAGTGTGCCCTCACTAAGAACTTAAACAGCATCACACAATGCCTTCAGATCACAGATACAGCAACTGAGCAATGTGTGTGTGTGTGTGTGTGCGTGCGTGGGTTGTGAGTTTAAGCACTTACCTGTGAAGTGAAGGGTCAGGATCAGAGGTGAAGTATGCAACGGCCATGCGGAGGGGGAGGATGATTGACATGGAAAAGAGAAAAAAAACACAAAACTGTGAGTGTACATGCGTTACAGATCCATTTAGCAGCCGTTTATTATGTCCTGTGCTCGTGTTTCACATGTTTCCAGACACTTAATTAACAACTAACGAACGAACGAAAATGGTTCACAGGCAGGTGTCAAATAAAAAAATCCTGAAAAGGATGGAGAAACAGAAATGCTTCCATACAAGTTGTTAGTGGTCACTGAATTGTTTGGTTTGTGAGGTGTTCTTTTGCTCTGAAGTTAAGAAATGACAGTGTTTACCATTAGAGCTCACATTTTTCAGTCTGGTGAGAAGAGGGAGAAACACCAGCAACAACAAACTGCCTGCCAGGTGAGTTTTTATGCCATTACCTCAAAAAGGTTTTAGGGACCTCCCTGAATTTCAAAGTTAAGGGGCAGAGCAAGAATTAAAGTAGAACTAAATGTTTGCTCAGTCGTTGGACGCAAACCACCTGCTCTGAAAATCATCACTGCACACCAAATATGGTTACAGCTCATTCACACAGCTCTGTGTCCACAACAAGAAACTGACCCACGGTGGCACACTCTCATCTAAAGCATGTCACGCACCTGTCACTGCCCGATGCAGTCACACCTTGGGGTGACAGCACAGGTGTGGTCATGCACATGCCCTAAAGTGTCTTTTTCAAGAGCCGAATCAGCTCAACCTTGAAATCAAACTGTATAACATTGGACAGATGGTGAACATGAGACAAAAAGGCTGAACGGAGTATGTTTTATGAACAGGGAAAGAATGTCGTGCACAAACATTTTTTAAATTCCTTAGCAAGATTCATGTCTTCCCTATGATCATGCACTAAAAGCAGACAAACAGATAAAAAAAACCTGACATGACAAGGAAACCGCAAAGCAAAGAAAAAAGAGGAACTGAGGTTAAAAAGGAAGAAGGGATGTTTTGTAATATCAGGCCACCGTCCAACTGCTGATGAGGCTTTTGTGTTACTAATCCTGCCTAACTCCGTTTGTAAAAGACAGTGAAGATAAACACTCGAGTCTCAAGTTAACAGATTCATGTACTGGAGACCCTGCTGGCAACACAGCAAGAAAGAGTCTATTTTGACAATTTACTTTGGCAAAATAAAACAAAATCGCTGCATGAGTAACCTAACACTTCCAGCGAGGACAGCAGAGGTTTGGAGAAATTCGTGTTGGAAGTGTCGGACAGTATCCTACACTTGTAGGATGATACAAGCTGCCTGAGCCAAAGTCAGCACTGTCTGACTTTTACAAACAGCACATCTGGTTTGATTTCTGCTCAGAGGAACAAAATTTGCATTAATACTGCAGCTAGCTACAAAGATGCCAGATAAATATGAGTAATTCTTACTGTACTGAGTCACAGTCACCAAGAATAAACAGTCCATACAGGGTTTAATCAAGTTACATTTAATGAAGAAGCAAGGGAAGTTATTGCATTAGCATAGCCACTGTATGCATATACATGTAGGTATAATACTGTCAGGCGTTTTTCAGGTGACTTCCTTGTTGCCGTTATCAAGTGAACACTGGTGCCACCTGAGCAAATCCAACTGGTTAGTCCACAGCAGCAGTGCCATTTTCTAACAAACTGATGTTTCAAATTCAAATGAACCAGTGGGTGTCTGTGGGAGATCAATCCACACACTCCAACAGGAAAAAGACACTTGAACAACTGATGTGATCTGAATCGGAAACAAATGAAATCATCTCACTCAATTGAGCAATTTTTTTGCTTTTACTTTGAGAGAGAGAAAAAAAAACATTTGCACTCAAATCTAGTTGAAGTTACTCATTAAAATGTATGATTTGTAAGTGTGTATAGCCTGACGAACATTCTCCAGAATTCTGCTTGATGACATCTTAAAGAGCCTCTTGCATTTTTTTTTTTTTTTTTGCTTTGAGACTCACATTTTAATATTCACAAATCAAGCCTGCACTCCTCATGTTCACCATAATACTGTCACTCCTGATTCAAAGTGGATTTCCCTTTTAAATTGCTGCTAGAACTTATTGTGGCCTACACTCTCACACACAGACATATATAGACAAACTCATGGGAGCCAGGTGAGGGGGGTGGGGCTGGCCAGAGCTGACAACCTGATGTGCCGTCAT
This sequence comes from Nibea coibor, assembly GCA_023373845.1. Classification (NCBI taxonomy): domain Eukaryota; kingdom Metazoa; phylum Chordata; class Actinopteri; family Sciaenidae; genus Nibea; species Nibea coibor. The sequence continues at coordinate 11,242,474 of CM041738.1, forward strand.
ATCATATCCCTCCCATAATGCCTTGTAGTACACCTGCTTTCTAGCACAACAGAAGCGTCCCTGTTCTCTGCCGAGGGAATGCATCGCGCCACACGTCTCTGCTCTGATGAGGCTTTTTATAGTCACTCAGTGCTCTTACCTGCATCCTCCAACCCTTCATCTGTCTCCATATCAAACACATCAGATCTGCTGCCTCTCAACGAGTCCCGTTGTTATTAGACAGAAGAGCAGAGAACCACAGATGAAGTAGTGAACCAGAGAAGAAGGAGGGAGGGAATCTTTAAAAGCGCTGCTCATTTGATTAACAAATACGTGTGCACGCGTGTGCTGCGTGTTCTTCAGTGTAGTGTACGCACATGTGTGTGTGTGTGTGTGTATACCGAGCCATATGTGGGTGTGTGTCTTGTGAAATCGCCTGGGGGCAGGTGGTATGGTATGCAAACGTAGCTGAGGGAACCTAGAGAGCAGACACAGCAGGAGAATCCTGCTTTACAGCAACACGCCACAAAGACGCTGACAACAAGCTGATGGGGTGGGATCACACACACACCTACACGCGTGTACACACACTCAATGATTATACACACATTACATACATGTACGAATGAGAATATCACGTACAGTCCAATGTACTTGATTTAATATTTAATTGCGTGTATGCGTACACACAAAACTACAGCCACACACACAAACACACTACAAGCACACACAAAGAGCTGCTGGCAGTGTGTTTTTCGCTTGACTTGTGCTCTCCTGTGACATTTCCTCATTGGCTTGTTTGTCTCAATTATCCCTGCTTATTGGACAGAGATGGTTAACCCATTAACTCACACACAGGGAGGAGGAAAGGAGAGCAAGAGAGACAAACAGTGAAAGAGAGAGCGCTGGATTATGGTTCGAGCAGCCTTAGGCGTGTTGTGAATCACACAACTGTACAAGGCATGGACTGGTCTGGCTGGACGCCAACAAAACACACAAGTTGTACATGTATGCAGGCGCCAGAGAGCAGCTGAAGGGCCAGTCGAGCACCGGCACCTCAGGGCCTATTGGAGGGCCTGAGTTGACCTTCTCCACTCACCAATGGGCTACTGGATTTACCACGCTATCCTAGGACAAGGCTGCAGCTTTGGGTGTGTGAGTGTTGTAACTGTCATCATTAGATGTGCCAACATGTGTGTGCCTGTGATGTATGTATGTTGGAAAGCTGCGTGTGTGTATAAGGAGGTTGCCTTGCCCTGTGTCAGACCTCTGCTGTGTTCAGTAAGTGAGGCGTGCTAATACTGCGTGTGCTCAGGTTTCACGCATCAGCACACAGTCGAAGAGACTTACCCGAGGTCACAGACTGTCAAACCCTCCTCCCCTTCGCCTCCTCCTCGTCGCCCCTACCTCCTCCCCCTCTGTGACTCAAGCTTTCCTTTTCTCTCACTAAATACTTTACCTTTTGCCAAGCTTCAGCACTCTATCTTTCAGTTTCCTTTTACTCCCCCCCCCCAACACTCTCCTATTTTGATATCAGTCCTCCCCTTCCCTCTGCCTCTCCTCTTTCTCCTCCTCCCTCCTCCTCCTTACTCCCTGGAGGATTCCATCATGCTCAGTCTTTTAGTATCTTTAATGTCTTTTACCTGTCAACTGAGGAGAGAATGTGTGAGCAGCTCCCCAACAAAGGAAAAACACCCTCCTGTCATCTCAGAAAACGCTGCAGGGAGGAGGGGGGCAGGGAAGGAGATCGACAAGGGGGACATAGGGAACTAGATAACAAGGGAAGCTGAATAAAAAGGGAAATGTTGAGGGAAGGGGATAGGAAAATGAGGCAGAGTGAATTTTGTACTCCTAATATGTGTTAAATAAACACAAGCTGTGCCATTCCTGAGCTAGTTAGCGGTTTGAAAATAGCACCTAAATGGCAACATGTCTTAAACATGCGTCATTTTTCAACACCTTCATCCTGCTGGAGACAACATGCCCCTTTCGTAAACTACTCCTGTACAATGAGTCCTTGTTTTAATGACAAAGAGCGACTCATGTATGACGTGTCAAACTGACGCACACGCGCTTGCCAAAGAACACAGACAAATATACACACATGACCTCTCTAGCTTCAGACAGCTATAGTCTGTGAATCCTCAGCAGCTCAGTTCAGCTCTACCACGCTCCACAACAGCACCGGCAACACACATTCACACGGGATAAAACTATAAGCCGTACAATCCAATAGGCACCTCACTCAATCTGTGACTGTCTCTGTATCCCATGCCCAGTTTGTGTTTGTGTGTGTGTGTGTTTGTGTGAGTGAATCCTTTGCTATTACTAATCTGCTGGCACAGCCCCCGTCCTCAGCGTTTGCCCTCATCTCCGTATTATTCTGGGATTAGCTTGTGTGTTAGCCTAGCCGCAGCCCACAGCCTGAGCTGGGGAGAGGCAGCCATCTTAGAACAATGCCTATTGATGAAACACTAAGAGGCTTGATTGGATTAATCATCTCTCCCTCTCCTTTTTTTCCCCTTCTCTAGCTGTCCCTCTTTGTCTCTGTTCCCCTTCTGTTTCTCTTCTGTCCTTCTGCCTTCCCCTACTTTCTTTCAAAGCTCAACAACACGCAGATTTCGTTGTTTCTCCCTGGTGACGAGACGATGCTGTTGACGCCCCCTTGTTGGATAACGAACGCAAATAACAGGCTGTCGGTTTATGAGGGCACTTCAAGGTAAAAAGTAAACATCTAATTAAAAGGAGAATCAAACAGCTTCTAACTGCTTTGGCGATGTGGTACATTTTACATTACTGTGCTTAAGTGGTAGGCCCCTCCTCGCTGAGAGCGGAAACACCGCCTCTCGCAGGGGCTGATTATGATTACAATGTAGAATCTGATCATATGCGAGAGGTTGAGGGGAAAACTATGATAGGCGACGCATACATGAAGGTTGTGTCTTTTCTTTCTGTCTATGAAACACATGAACGAGAGCTGCCAAAATGTGAGGGAGAGCAGAGAGGAATAAGGGTGAATCTCTGCAGATTTGGCCTGTGTTTAGTTGGGGCACTCTACCAAGTGGCAGTCGCTAGCCTGGGCGGCCTCTGGCCCGCTGTCCCCACCAATCACATTCCAGCCCCGACTACGCCAGCGTGGACCCACAGCAACCCTCCAGTCTGGTGCCAAACACCCGCACACACACAGACACACACCACAGCTCATATAAACACTGCAGCCAACTCCATTTTCAAACATGGATAACAACTGAATTAACACTCTGTGATCCTCTGCCAAAGCAGAAGGATGCTCCTTTATACATTCAAACACACATGCATATACGCAAACACACGCATCCACACACACACACACACATATACAAGGGGCTGGCTGTCTGGGTGGAGTTATCTGTGGTTAGATTTTAAATGCCTCATCCAGTCTCTCTCTCTCTCTGGGGCTCTCTGCTCTCACTCTGCCTTTTCTGCTGCTGCAAAGATAAAAGCAAATGACTGTCTTATGCCGGTGTTGTTAGCGTTAAAGCTATTCACACGGTGACTCTTCTGTGTGATGCTACAGTGTTTGGAATGCAAAAATTGGGTTGAGAACAAGGGCGAGTCAGAGTGGTGAGGGGTAAGGTCGCTTAGATGAGGGGTGGGAAGGCAGAGGCAGTTTGATAAAGCAGCTGGGACATCATTTGTTCCCTAACCTGAAGCACAAACCACTTGATCTGAATGCATCTCATTTACATTTGCAACAATAATGACCACACATACACCTCCTCCCCTTTCTCCTCCTCATCTCTTTTAGAAATCTTTTCCTTTTTTTTCTCTCCCGTGTCTTATCCCTCCCTGACTCTGTTCCCTCCCCTGTTATTTCCTCCATCCATGGCCGAAAATGGTTGTCTCTCTCTATAATCCTCTGATCACATCACCGGTCTAATCTGACCACTTCTCTGCCTCCCTAATTCCTCCGTCTTTCTTTTCCTCCCCTACTTGTCTCTTTGCCAATTTTTCTTAGCTTTAGGCACACACAAAGACACACAGATCGGAGACCGGTTTTGTTTTTGTTTTTCAAACAAACCAATTGTCACAGCTATGGTTATTTAAGCATGTTTTGTCTGTTGAAAATCACAGTGGGAGAAAAAATGGTAACCCACTAAAAACGGAGAAAGCAAGGCAATCACCTGACATCACAGCTATTCATCCTGCAGAGAGCAGAGAGCTGTCTGGTCCTCCAGCAGCATGAAGAGGAAAGGCCTTCCAAGAATCCCTCCTCTCTGTCCTCTCTGTCTTTTTCCACAGATTAAACTGTCCAGCAGACATATAAATCTCTGCTCTCGCTGTGGAGAAATGCTCTCTGTGGATAATTTATGCATGACACAAAAAAGGAGATAAACCTTGGTAAACCTCTCATTAAACGACCTAAACCGATGCTACACACACCGTGTTTAGTGGTAGCAGCAACAATGCGTGCTTTTTGTGCTGTGAGAAGTGAGATAATGTTGAACTGTAAGTTTACATTACCCAGGGAGCAAGTGTGAGTTGTCTTGGTTGTGCTGCTTGTTAAGGTGTCATGATCATTTATAGCTGAGGTCAAAACAACTCTCTCCTTTACTAGAAGATGGGAGGAGTGGGGGAGAGGAAGGCGCTCAGGGGAGGAGAACTGGAGAAAGAAAAAACATTGGAAGGAGGGGGCTTCAGATAGCTTCAAAGGGTCTTGCTGTAACCATGGTGCTCCTGAGCTTGGTCACCGTGGGAACAGACCTTCCACAATGTTGAGGAAGGGGATAAGCATTTTTGTAATAGGGGGGCTGTTTCCCCAAGTCCCCCTCTGTCACAGTTCACTGCTCACACAAACATAATGTTTTATCACTTTAAGAGCTAATAATCAAGTCATTTGTGACAAACAGAATATAAGAAATCAATAATAAATGGTAATAAACAAGTAGGTGTTGAATAGACAGTGGTGTAGACTTTGCAGTACAGCAGTTTATAAGGGATCTTGGACTCTGTAATGCTGCCTATAAAACATCAGTCCAACATTTACTAATACGCGCAGCAGCACTACGGCTTCATAATCCACCTTTCATTCAAGGAAACAGAAAACATAACGACATATGTCCTTAAGTTGCTTATCTTGTCTGACATACAGTCTCAAGCCTTCAATGTTTACTTATGTTACTTAGGGCACAAACGACTAAATACATAACACATATCATTTTTTAAAATTTGGTGACAAACAACTATCTTCATTGTCTATAAAATACTAATGCCATTCCCGAATAACTGATTATAGATAGACCTTTTTATTCTAGAAAATGCAAAACAAAAACAAGTCATGTTCTAAAATTGGTTGTTATCTCTCTTGTCTGACAGATTGTAATGAGAACTCAGTGTTAGTTAATGATAGTATAACGGGAGAAAAAGCTCAAGCTTTCTGCCTATAATAAGATGTTTGGTCTTTTTTCTTGATAAATCACTTCAATTGCACATACAACTGCTTCAGCACTACAGTCAACCTTGGTTGATGTATGTTTGTGTGTACGTGCTCTTTAGATTAATGAACTGTGTTCACATCACCTAACATTAGTAAAAAAAAAAATATCCAGTATTAATCAGTTCTTACTATATTCTGTTCCAGGGACTGATTAACACTTCAACCCACAAGATGGAAACGCATCTACAGTATTTTACTTTTCTTTGGCAGCGTCTCCAAAGTGCGTGTAAATCCTGCTTGACAGTTGGATGGAACCAGCTTGTGTCTCCGAGCAGGAACCTCTCCTATTAGATACAGATGATGAGCAGAGTTTTCCAAAGGTTTTTTGGAGGGGGAGAGAACGATGAACGAGAACAGAGACTCTTCTGTTTCAGGACAATGTTATTGCAAAATTAGCTTCATCAATCTCGCTGACCGCATTGGCAAGACCAATTCTTATTCTCAGGCCGGATCTGTGTACGTGTGTGTATGTGTGTGTGTCCGACCATGCTGTCTCAACAGTACCCAATAATACCATCTTCAATATGGTCCCACAGTAAGTAAAAGCTCTGTGATTTAGATGATATTTGTTTGCATAGATAGAGCATAAAGTGTACTTGTGAGCATGCGTGTGTGTGTGTGTGTGTGTGTGTGTGTGTGTGTGTGTGTGGGATTGATTTCCTGTCAACAAACAGGCTGAATCTGTCAAAGGAAGACAGGCACTTTTAGCAGTGACCACTGCGGCAGGATTTATAGCACTCTTAACGATCACACCCTCAATTAGACCTGCAGAATAGTGCTGTGTGTGTGTGTGTGTGTGTGTGTGTGTGTGTGTGTGTGTGTGTGAGATAATAACTACTGCGCAGAATAGTAGGATGAAGGGGTTATGAGTAAGTGCTGCAACACTTCGATTTCCCCTCTTGCTGTGATGTCACTGAATTTATTGCTAGCTCTTGCTTAACACCATACTCATCATAAATCAGACACACACACACACGCACGAATATGCTCAGAGTTACACACACGTCGCTGTCTGTTCGCGTCGGGCTTATGATGAGGAGCAGAGCGGAGAGGGACTGTGATGAGGAGGAAACAAACAGAGCGTGAAGACGGATGACGGATAGCTCCTCTCATTCAACGAGCCAGTCTGAGATGAACATACACTTAGGCAATACGTTCCCCGGTCTCAGCCTCCATCTTCCTGTCTCCTCTGCTGCGACAGATAACTAACACCATGGCACCTTGATGTGCTGATAGTACCACTGCGGACCAGCAGCAAAGAGATGATTCCTAGGCTGATAGGCTGACTGTCGCACACCAGCAGCAGTAGAGATGTGAGTCGTGAGATGACGCTACTAGCAGAGTGATGACTCCCACTGTGTGAAGAATGGGTATAATAGAGGAAGGCCCACTCAAAGTCGAGCAGTGAGCAGTGGCAGGGGCGCTGGAGGTGACCAGAAGGGAGAGTAATTGCCTCACCACACTCAAGGTGCTTGAAATGATCTGTGACCTGTTCCAAGTGTGTGCGCTTGAAGGGAGGTGGGGGTGGGGTGGGCGACAGACGTAGTGTGTGAGAGAGGCATTGAGCAAGAGAGAGAAATGACCGTTGCAAATGCCCATTTCCTGTCACCGCAGGTCATGCCTGAGCACCGCCAGAAAGTGTGGGACGGAGCGGAAGGTGGAATAACGGAGGGATAATCTTGTCTGAGCTCCAGTGAGAGAGGGCAGGGGGCTTGTTATGAGAAAATGAGAGGGGAGAGGTGGAGGAAAGGAGAGCCATGGGCCATTGAAGACACCTCGGCTACACATAATAGCAGGCAACGGTGAGGGGGATGCAAGTGGAGTAGAGGTTAGAGTGTGCACATGCACACATATGTTCAACATGACACTTTTGACTACACACCAATGGTGCAACATGACATTTTCTGTTGGTGCACATAAGTAAATTGTAAGCAAGGAAATATATAATAATGAGATGATGATGACCATAGTTCATTTTGCAATGATTCCTAGTCTTATATCTTGATAGCAAAATAATATTCATATTCATAGTGTTGTATTTATACCAGGCAGTTCTGCTGCTTTCCTCTGTAGAAAAAGTCTAATATCACTACAATAATCCTTTATCTAGATGTGGCCTTAGTGTCTGCCTCACTGTTTTTTTTTTTCTTCGCTTTTTTTAATATGTCTCTAATAAGTAGGTGGCACAATTGCAGGCTGAAGAGAGAATATGAGGATATACAGAAGGTATGGGAAAAAAGAGAGACACCGGGAAAAAAAAAGCACAATGTTTGTGTTTTCTATGCTCAACTCTCAATTTTCCAGACTCTTGTTTTTCTTCTTCCTCTCCCCTCTCATCAGTTTCTTCCTCTAACTGCCCTCTCCAGCACAAAGCCTCTAATCAGAAGGTATCTGCTGGACTATGTCCTAGAAACATAAAAAAAATTGTGTGTCAGTGGTTTACACAGACTACCGTGAAGATGTATATGTCCTCAGATTTGTTTTCTCTTTCCTTCCTGTTTCTCCAGTTTGTTCCTCACTTTATCCCTCACTGACTTACATGCTTCACTTCCACTGCTGTAATCTCAGCAGCATTTGCTGAGCTAATTAATGGGGCAGAGACAACTCCTCCTCTTTGTCTCTTGTGCACATGGATTACTATATAGAGAAAGGGAGGTTCCAGTGTAAGAAAAGGCAGGAGTGTGGAAGAAACAGAAGGAGAGATTTACCTTTTTTACGTTTAGTGCCAGGAAAATAACACCAGAAGACAGGAGAAAAGGAGTAAGTTAATAAAGTAGTCGACTTGACATTTACTCCATATAAGTCTTGCCAATAAATTCTCTGCTTAAATACAAATATATTATTAAATAATATAAATCATATTTAGTACTGGCTGCAAATACGTTAATCTCACACTTACATATTATGTATTATTGTTACAATTATATGACATCATTATGTATTGTTTTTCATTGGCTACATTATAAAAAAAAACAACTATTACATGAGTGAGGGTGTACTTTTCTTGTTTTTTTCATATTAAATGTGATTCATTGAGAAACATTGCAGAATTTGTCCTTCCAGCCACTAGATAAGCAAACTCACTGATTAATAACTAAGTTCAGACTGCTAGTTCAAATCCGTTTTTTGGCACATCCTGGATGATTTTAGAAAGTAAGAAGAAGAAAAACATGTGAAATACTTCTGATTTTTGCAAATATGATTCAAACCACATTTGGAGGGGCTTTAACACATGTTTTCCAGACTGATCTCTTTTTCTGACCCTTTTGAGTCACAAAACAACGTCAAACTGTGAGCGTGATGTTGCTACTATAGTAACCCACGCAGATAGGTTGGTGATGTCTGGACGCACAAATCCAATCTGATCACTTGCAGGTAACAGTGGGGTCAGTCTGTATTCAAGATTTGATTTGAGAAACAAATCTAATTTGCAGTCTAAACAAAGCCAAAGTGAATTACTGTAGCTTCATGAGGTCCTGCACACCTGAAAACCACTGAATGAGATTATAGCCTAACTACTCTGAAAAATACTAAGCACCTACAGTCACACAAGACCACCATGAATTTACTAGCAGTACATGGGAGATACTGGTTTTTACATTTGCATGACTTATTTTAAGGTCTGTGCAGTTTCTCAAGAAAGCTACGCTAGGCTTTTTCTACCGCCCTCCTGTCTCACAAAGTGCAAGTTGCCAAGTTACGTGGGTTCATTTGGTCAATAACATTCACATAAAAAAGGATGAGAGAAAGCTTTACGTTGATGACAGCAAATTGTAGAAAAAAGCACAAGAACGGACAAAGACAAAGAATCAGAGAAAGGCAGAGAGAAAAACAGATGTACTGTACTGCAGGAGAGCAAAAGGCAAGGCTCTTAAGCAGACATTATAATGAGTAAAATGTCACCTTATTATCAGAGGAGAACGGCCAGCCTCACTTTCTCTCTGCCACCCGAGAAACATGATACCCAACGTATTTGCACCCAGAGAGCACAAGATGTGTAGGTCAGTCTGCACGAGGGCATTAAGAATAATGTCTCACTCTATTACATCCAAAGAACCTCATGATAAACCATTAGTATCTCTTCCCTGTGATTCATAAAATAAGACAATTTACACATTTTAAACTATTGCAAATTTAAAATGTAATCACCCTGTCTTGACATATGAATTACAATCAATCCTGTGAAACCACTGATTTCATTGAGTGTTTGATCAAACAATTAGTGATAATAAGATTGATAATGTTTTCTGGGAATAAAGCTTTTATAAACAGTGAATCAAACTGGTCCCTGCAAAATAAAAGGATTGCTGGTACTGTTGATTATACTCAGAATGAATAATCGTCATTATATTTTTTTTAGCCGATTTTGCCTCAAGGTTTTGGTTCACAACTTTAAGTAAATAATGGAGGCCACTTTATTTTTAATTACACTTGAAGTGCAGAAGAATATTGCAAATATATAATATTTTTCTTACTGAGTTTGCACCAAGGTCAACATTTCAGATGTCAGAAAAAAGAAGCACTTCAGCTTTTAAGAGTGTCAGTTGAATGCACTCTGGTACAAATAAATCTAAGTTTCAGACAGCCAGCTCCACAACACCTATATTGTGTTCTGTACAAAGGTACTGATGCCATATATTTTATTTTCTCACCCAAATCAGTCCAACAATTTGTCATATTTTTCATCAGACCACCCCTACACTCATGTTCCATTTTGCTATTTGTGTCCTTTAAGAAATGGAAAATCTAGGTAGCAATAAACCACAATATGAAACATCATATATACTCAATGCTAGATTACAGACAACAGAGAAACCAAGCTGAGAGACCAAGAAAATTCTTTATAAACAATCATTAGCTACGGATCCCAAGTCTTTCATCCCCGGTTGATTTTCACTTCTGTTTAATCCGTCTTATTTTCTGCTTCCTAACTATATCGTCTTCTCTTCTTCTGTTATATTCCTTTACAATCCAAACCAGACTGAAACACTCTCACTATATTTACAAAGTGTCACACTCAATTTTTCCTGCTTTCTCTCTATGACCTGTTCATTTGTACTCAGTGTGGACACACATGCCCAAACTACAAGGTGTCTTGTTGTTGTTATGCACATATTTGATTGGTCGAACCAGACAGAGAGAATAATGAACAAGTCTGCATGACAAATTCTGTTTGTAGACTACCACCATACCAGCTGAGTCTGGACGTGTCCTTATTTTTTTTGTGTGTGTGAGTGTGTGTGTATGTGTATGTGTGTGTGTTTGTATGCAACTGCAGTAAATCCACATATACAGAGAATTCTCTATTAGCTGCGAGACCACTAAGCAATATGTATCCTGTACAAGCTTCACAATATAATATTTTATAGTCTTATAGTCACACAGAATTTATCTGACATTCAGCACTTTTTGATGTATTTATTATTGACCACATTTAGTGTATTTAGTCAATAACTTTCAGAATTTTATGTAAGTATGCTGTTGATGCAAACCCAACACTTCCTATCTGTGCTTCAGATAGAAGCACAGAGATGCAGAGAGACTTTATTAAGCTTTTACAGGGAAACAGCTGCAGGAGCGATGAGATATAGTCTTTGAGAAGTAATGAACTGGACTTTTTATTTTAGTGTAGCCCCTGTCACATCACCAATTTAGGACAAGCCTTATTCTTTGCCACTGATGTCACACTCTGCACTGCCAGGAAACCCTTTTTAGAAATCCATTAAGCTAAACTGAGTCATAAGATGAATCAATATTATAACGCACAAAACAGATTCATGTTTTGTCTTGCCTTTACTTTACTTTGCAAATTCAACCATTTGTTATATTCAGGATCAAGCAAGATGTGTTTGAGAAAAAAGTGCCAGATTGTTCATTAATGTTACATCAGTGTAAAGGTGATGAGTCAGAGCAGGTCAGAGATAAAGATCGTCACTGAGTGTCATTTTTTCCCCAACCTCCCTCCTCTCCTTTCTTTCCTCCTTGAATCATTGTCACCTAGCTTACTTGAACCTTTGATCTTTGTACCCTCACCATCTCTCTCTCTCTGTCCCTCTCTCTGACCTCACACACACTCACACACTCTATCTCTCTCACACACACACACCCCTACACACAGAATCAGCCCAGGAGCCATATGGATGCAGGTGGTGCTGCAGGGAGAGCCGAGCAGGGGTAGGTTATTGATGTCTGCTCTCACAAAGCCAAGGTCTAGGCCATGAATTGCAAAGTCCAGCCTCCACCAGCCCCAGACATTAGCAGCCTCAGATAAGACATGAAGGATCACCTGCATTATAGGAAAAACAGCTTCACTGCATTACCCCCACTCCCCCCGACCACAAACAATCCTCACTGATATCACACATACACACATAGACATGCACACGTACACGTACTCTTTCCAAGAGTTGCCTTTGTGCAATTTTGTTTTGTAATGGAGGAAATTGTGTACCACTGCACTTGTGAACTTAACAATTTGAGATCAGATGCAAGAAATGGAAGTAAAGTCAGGTCATTAGGAAACAGATGGGAAAGAGGAAGAAACTATGAACTCATCTACTTTACCAATAAAATTAACTACCAAATGCTTATGTGTAGGTGCAGGTTATTGTAAGGTTACTGTATTTTATTAATGCGGAACTATTGAGCTCTCACACATACATTATCTAAGTAGTTTATCTACTTAAGTATGGAGCTGTGATTCATGAGTGAATGTAAATAATGGTTAAGAAGCTTATCAGCAGATATTCAGTGTTCAAAGTTCAATGATGAACGAATTGGGAGCAACATCCTCCAAGTCCAAAATGAAGGGCAATTAACTTGGTCCTGAATGTTACATTATTCAAAGGAGACCTCACAGCCATCATCCAATAAGCATTACTTTTGACCTTTGCCCGTGCTGATCTGAGGTCAGAGGGCTCAGTCTAGTGACTGCCTGTGGCCTCTTGCCTGGACCCTTCAGGTCAATAGAGTTCAAAGATCAAGCTGCTGCCGCTGAGTCACTGAGCATGTGGTCTAAAGCTATCAATTACTATCTACAACCCGGGCACAGCAACAGGTTTTAATAGCCTCTGACCCTTCACCCCACTGGCATGGAAACCCTGCTCTGCACCTGAACCATGAGCAACATGAACACAATTTGGAACCGGCCTGTGAAAGGTTCGCCTCCTCCTTTTGCTATTTGTAAAGATTTGTGTTTTGAGGAGCTACAGAAGGATCTACACAACAAAGGCATCAAGGCTGAGACGTGACAGCAGAGGCAGAAGGCCAGAGTATGACGCACTTGCATACTGCATGAGGTACATCAATCTGAGCTGTCAACAGCCCTTTTTATGTTGAATGACATTTTATTTTGGAGCCAGAAATAATAAACACTTAAGGAAAATGAGGTGTTCCTCGTTCCCCTGATTGTTCACGCTGATTGCATCTTGGTGTTCCCAGCGAGTGTGTACGGACACAGAGGAGTTCTCTGCTTTGTAGCTGAAGATTACCATAGTGTTAGGTCTGAAATGATTTTTAGCACTTTTCTTGTCACGAGGCTCTGTGAGCTCGGCCCTTTTCTTAGTTTTTATGGGCCCAGGTGACATCTATGAGTGAACAAGCATATGGATGGATAAACCCTGTCCCCACGCTGACACACATGCACTGTTGCTCACACACACGATCTTGATCATCAGCGCCAAGCTCTTTCATTATTTAATCAGAGCCACTCTTTGCAGTGGCTAAATTATTGAGCAAGTGTATGTTCACACAATCCCTCGCTGAAAGGTAGTACATGGGTTTTCTGAAAACCCACTACTCCCACACAGCAGCTATGAAACACACTGCGCCTCGCCTTAACAGCTCCTATTCTCTGCTATCTTTCTGTCTCCTCCTGATCTCTTGAGTAATGCTTTTACAAACACAACAGGAGAAATTAGGCAGGAGTGAGCTAACTGACGTGTTATATATTTCAATAACTGAGTTGCTGGAGGAAAAAAAAACAGAGAGGGAGGAGCCTTCCTCCCTCGCTCTCTCCTCCTGGCATCCTCTGGGCTCATAAAGGCAAACACACAGTCAAAAAGACAGAGACACTAATTCAGGATGCAGATGGACAGGCAGACAGACAGATGGACTGAGGGAAGGACATGCAGATTTCTATTGGCTCTTGGAGGTAGCAGCACCCAGACTAGGGCCATGGCCATCCCAGTCTGTCTCCGCAGCATAACCCCTTCCTATGGCAGAGATTTAGAGGTCCAAGGGACCAACTCCCTGCTCCCCCTCGCTTCCTCTCCTCCTAGGCCACAACTGCTCCCCAACCCCGCATATTATACACACGCAGCACACAACGCACACATCGCAACCCACGCCCACCAAGGAGGCCCTCCCTGTAGGGGCCTGGTGACTCTTCCAGAGACCAGACAGGTGGTGGGAGCTGAGCGGGCACGCGAACGTCAGCCCACTGCCAAGGGCACAGTGCCAGTTGGCACGCAGTTAACAGGCGCACTCCCTCAATGTAGAGCATGGTGCACACATGAAGATAACGGGCCTACACACATGCTTGTTTTAATGTACTTGTGAGGACCTTTCACCACAGCATGCTAAACCATTATGGAAACTTTAGCTCTAAAGAAAGCACTTGAAGAGTCGAGGACAGGCCAAAATAACAAAAAAAAAAATCAACTATGAACTCTGAAGTGGATGGAAGAAACTAGCAAGAGAATGGGAGGAGGGAAATATTTCATGGATTTTCTGTGAATAAATGTCAAGTGAGGCAAGTTATCTGTACAGTACACACATAGACACAAAGATATGCAGCATGATTTATGTGGCCAGACAGCAGAAGCTGATCTATGTGTCTACAAGACATCTGGGTTCTTCAACTTGCAAATATAATCAAGCTCGCTATTCATTCTGCATTAGGAGATACTTAATCCTGGTCAAGTGACTCAAAGCTATGGTGTGAAGCTACATAGCTAAAAGCAACAAGTTTACTTCAAGCCTTAAAAGTGCAATAATCAGAGTGGGTGGTTTTTTAGAAAACAAAATGAATTAAAATACTGCAAATGCACACATACCATAATGGTGAGTTATAATTTAATCAATTTATCTACAATTTACATTTACATTCACTCACAGCAACGGGCATTTATTTTGATGCGATGCACTGTATGCTGAGCAGTAATGTGACTGACAAGTCAAAATCACCAGCGCAGGAATTTTTAAAAAAATTAAATACTGTAATAGGCTGCTGCTAGGATATGCCGCTGTGAATAACTTAAAGTTTATGCTAAGGCAAGGTCAGTTGCAAACTAGAGAACATGATGAAAAAAAAGAATTTAAGAATTAATGATGAATTAATTTATTTTGGACATGGAGATGTGGTACAGTCATGTCCTCTTGTGGCTGAAATTCAATAGAATATTGAATTTGCTTAAGGAGGTGAAAAATTTAAATAAATACCCGGTTTCATTATATCTAAAAAGTGTTGCTTTAAGTATTTCAATCAAATCCATCCCAAAGCTTTTGAAGGAATTCTAAATTTCAAGGGTTACTTCAATAACCAAACTTTGACGACCTGAAACAGTTTTTCATCACTAATATGTATTTAAAGTGTACAAATATAATTCTTCAAATTTCAGGAAGAGAATTTTATATATCGTTCAGACGACTAAAACGTCACAAAACACATAATGCAAATTCTGTTGTCTGGTGGCACTAATCTCACCCCTTACAGTGCCGTGCATACCCTCTCACACATGTCACTGGCAGATTTTGCAGCATGTGTGTTATCACCATATGCCAACTAAAAGAGAGGCCTCATGTCTTAAACAACAGACTGTCTCTACATCAGACACCCACACATCATGCTGTCCCAATGAGAGCTAAAGCCTTCTCCTCCAAATTTAAAAGCCCTCTTATAGGCATTTATGTTTAAACACACAGATACTGCACTTCTGAAATAGCAAACACTCATCAAAGATGTACACTAATTTTCTGACCATTATCATCGCTTCGCCCACTCTTAAGGTAATGACTTTAAGTATGAAACTATTTGCACTGTTTGTGTTTGCAGGCGTGCAGTTGCATGTGAGCCTGGATGGGAAGGTAATGAAAATTCTATTGACTCTGTGAGGAGTCTCTAATTATAAACAGGCCTACTTTTCTATTCAACTCAAACTGACAGACTGACAAGAACAATTGTCTTCCCCTCCCTCTGGAGACATTATACTTTGATAAAGAGAGTGCTTTTCTTGTTTGAGAGCAGAACAGAAAGTGTCATAATACCATTCCTCAAAAATGCCTCAAAAGATCTGACAGGACATCTACAGGCGGTTTTATGAGATGGAGGGAACTTGTTTTGTCGCTTTACTAATTTATATGCCACTTCCACACTGATACACTGCAGCAGGCTGGTGCCTGGTTTAGCGGAACATGGCTGTAACGGACAATGTACTACAGACTCATGATATACTCCAGCAAGACAGCTAGAAATACACAGAGCACACAGACAGTTTCTACATTACTGGAGTGTTTAACAGGCTTTTACAAACCTTTATCCCTCACAACTGGAGCCGTCTCTTACTTTCCCCTCTCTTTCTCTGTCTTCTGCTCTCCCTCTGTCTCCTTGTCTTACTCCTTTGTTCTTTTTCATAGTTCATCCCCCACGCATGCATTTACTCCAACACTGCCTGCTTTTGCCTTCATTTTACCCTCACAGTCAATCTATTTTCCTTTGTTTTCCTCTAAAGATTAAAGCTACTTCGAGATTAAGAAGCGTCACAAGCTAACCAACTGAGACAGACATTTAAATTCATAGCCCACACACACAAGTGTCCAACCTGCACGCACACACACACACACACACACACTCACACGCACTATTTGACAATAAACATGTCAACATATGCCAGCAGGAGGAGGGCGGGGAGGATAACCGTTACAAAACTAACACTGCTTAATGGCTCTCTATTTTCTCCAGTTTCAGTCAGGAACCTCCTTTAGCTGTGTGCTTAGTCTTTGCTCTGTGAAACACCCTCTTCTCCTTTCTCCTCGCTTCCCCCCACTCCCTCTGCCTCCTCCAGCTCTTGAGAGGTCCTGTCCCGGGCCGGCAGAATTGTGGCCGACCTTTCACCCCTGCTCGCTAATTACAGCACCATGGCGACACTTCAAGTACCCAGTCAACCCCGGTACCACAAAAGTGTTCGCGTGTGCACACACAAAGAAAGAAATACACACACACACATACACACTTGTCAGACCGACATTCCAAAATGCATCACCAACAACACACACACACACAAAGAGGTGCAGACACATGCAGAACACATTCACACACACATAGACACACACGGTTGCAGCTAGCTTGCTCTACAAAGTCATTTAATTGGGGCCTCTTTTCAATCCTGAATGGTAGAGATTCCTCTGACCCGGCTATTACAATAGAGAGCCCCCACCCCTCCCACCTCCCACCACTCTCTCTTCCTCCTCATCACTCCCACTCAACCACCAAACACCCGCCCCATCTCCCTCCACCTTTCTCATTCTTTCTTCTCATTTTTGTTTACAGAAGGCAGATAGGAGAACAAGGATGAAGAATTCTTTCAACCTCTGTCTGCAGTTATAACAGCTCTTCCTACCCAGTGTAGGCTCTGTCCCTCATCGTCCTCAGGCACCTATAAGACCCCTGGTCTCTGCCCCCTGCCCTCAGCCCTGCTCTAAGCCTAAGATAAAGCTGGCATTCTGTTGTGTGTTTGTAGTTTGGAGAAGGTGAACTGATTCTCATAACTCTGACGTGCTGTTGTATGGATTGGCAGAATTTATTTTTACGTCCTCTTCTGGGTTTCACTTATTTAATCACCTGCCATTTGAAAACTGGGTCTTTTGTTAATGTGTTGTTTCTATTTTTAAACCATTTGACCCGGCAAAGATCCAACGGGTATTGAAACAGTGTCTATTTGTGGTGTGGAATCAGCGAGTAGGCGTTATTTTTTCCATCAGTGCTGGGTGTTTTTCAGTAGCCTTGGATCTATACGTAATGTGTATAACTACGCTCCTTCTGTTGTTTATTTGTTACATGAAGATAAACCTTTGATATTCATAAAAGTACTCGTATTGCATGCAGGTGAAATTACAACCTCTAACAGAAGGATATATAGTCTCTCAAATCATGTAGTGGTAGTAATAATCCCCTTTGTCTGACAGAAGTTTTTGCTCTTGGTCATTCTTCAGACTGTCATAAACATTGGCAATCATTATGATGTCATGCTGCTTCTTTTGGTCCCACTAGTGCTGTAGTTGAAGATTTCTGTAAATCCTGCAAGAGCCTGAGCCATCAAAGTGTCTTAGATAGAGAATCAACTCCGACACCTGTTCCCAATATGTCCCTGAAATGAAAAGTTGCTACAATATTTACAGTTTAAGTTGCATTGCTGAAAGGAGCTTATAACAGCCCAGGATGATGAGACTTTCATTCCTCTTTGGATAAACTAAAGTCTGACCTTTGAACCTGTTCCACCTGCAGAGTGCAACGACATGCTCTGTCATCACAGCCAGAGGTCAAAAAAGGAAATAAAAATCCCCTGAAACTTGATTTCTCAGTTGCATGCCTTCATCTGTCTTAACTGTCTGAGCGAGCACCTGTCTGTCTCTTCTTCTCTGGGTTTGGAAAGTAACAGCATAGAGAGGACGTGTGTGTCCAGATGATGTGCGATGTTCAGGGGCTCATGAGAAACTGGATCGAGTACGTGTGTGTATTTGTGTGTGCGTGCATGTGCTATCACTGTCTAACAGGTGGGAGACTCTGGCTGCTCTTCTCTGGAACAGTCTGGGAAACAAATGACATTTCCACTCCAAAGGGAAGAGGGGAAGCAGATATACCCCAGCCTGTTTGAAGAGCTGGAAACACAGCTATGGAAGAAAGGAGAGATGGATGGAGGAGTAGAGGGAGGGAGGGAGGAGGACAGAAGAATATACCACAGGAAACAAGAAAGATAAAGAGAAAAAGAGATATAGAGAAAGAGTTTTACAGAGAAGTAAAGAAATTAGCAGAGGTTATTGCTGTTAGAAAGAGATGATGAGGTCTGTTCTCCTCATGGCTACGTTCTTGAGGATCCGTTATGGATGTTACACATCCTTCTCTCTCTTACACACACACACACACACACACACACACACACACACACACACACTCACTCAGGCAGGCTTGTTAAGCTGGGAATTCCTCACGGCGCTGTGCACTCTTGTGCGCGGCAGGCAGAGCATCCATTATGTATGCCCCACACACGCCGTCTCTTTACATGGGTCAGTGCCACACACATGCACACGCACAGATACACACTCGTGTACACACAGACAAATGCAAACAGGGATACACGCATGCATACACAAAGTGGCCCGCAGACACCCAAGCCTTTAGTCAAATGCCAGGAGAGCTGCCTCAAGGGCTCAAACTGTGTCTCACACACACACATGCACGCACACACATACACACAAAGACAAAAGACACCTTGCTCTCAGACATTGTGTTTCTTTCAGAGCCGTGGCATCCAGTGGCTGTGCTAACACCTTTCTCCTTTTCATTTCAGACAGAGAGATATGAGGGAGGGAGAGAGTGTGAGATATGAAGATAGAGAGGTGGCATGGAGGTAGAGAGGCTAAAGTCGTGCTTCAACAGAAAAAATTAAATGCCTGCTGAACGATTCATCCTTAAAGAGCAGGAAGAAAGAAAGGAAAGGACAAAGCAAGAAAAAAAGCCACCATTTCCCACAGCACCCATTTCTCTATTACTCTAACTCCACCCATCCTCGCTTTTTATCCTTTGCTCCCTCTGCCTCTAATAACCAGGTATATCGCTCTCACCCTCCTCTCTTTTATCTTTGTTTGAACATATCTGTCTTCTCCAAGCCTATATCCTGTGCTATCCATTTTCTCTCTCTTATCTGTGCAAATCCATGTTGTGCTGCTGTTCTCTTTATGTGCTTCACTTCACATCTCTCCACTCTCACTCTCTCTCCCTTCTTCCCAGTTTGACCCCATCTCTCTCTCTCTCTCTCTCTCTCTCTCTCTCTCTCTCTCTCTCTCTCTCTCTCTCTCTCTCTCTCTCTCTCTCTCTCTCTCTCTCTCTCTCTCTCTCTCTCTCTCTCTCTCTCTCTCTATGTTACTGAATGTCCTCTTTCTCCTTCTCTATTGTGCTGACGGCAGAGCCAAAAGAGGCACACTGTGTGTATGTGTGTAGGTTTGTAAGTGTGTGTGTGTGTGTGTGTGATGCTGCTCTGACCCTCTAATCAGTGTGAGGAGAAACAGAGGAGGACTTGTGCTGCCCAGCAGGGTCAGAGGCCGTGTAGAGTCAGCCATTACCCTCTTTCACCGACACACACACACAATTCCTGGGCTCTACGCCCAGTGAGGCATCTGCCTCCGAACAGACAGTCTTGTGTACAACAGCCCTGCTCGAAACACACACACACACACACACACACAGGAATAGATAGGAAAGACCGAGCCACTCTGTATCTATGCACTGTTTGACTGTTCCAACCCCAGGTCTCCTTATCAGCTGTCTCTCATCTATCACAGCCTTACAGACACAACTCTCATTCTTTCTACATACACAAACACACACACACCTCTTAGGAGAACATTTCAGTTTGCGTTGACACAGCTTCTGCATCTTCAGCTGACCGCTTTGGTGTACAGGGTTCGAACGCTGTGTAAATAACATCTAATATGATCCATCAACGCACACACACACACACAGACACACACACAAAATCGTTAACTCCTAAAGTTATCACTAGTTTACAGCAGTTGCACTTCCATCTCTATCGCTAATGTCTGTCTGGTTAATATCTTAGACCTGATGCACAATAATGGCCTCCACGTCACACACTGTATACAGAATACGCACCTACTGCAGTGTATGACAATATAAAGATTTGGTTGATTCAAATGGAAATCCCCTATTTTTCTGCCTCTGGTTTGCATCACACCCCATCTCATAGAGCACAAGTGCACATCTACTGACATGGCTCTTTAGGTTTCGGGTAAACAGCTGTGATGTAAAAATGCATGGCTATTAAGCCTGCTGGACCTACAAGCAATTAATTACATTCAACTTAACCGTTTTCTTCAGGGGTTCATCCTACATTAAGCTCAAAGCAGCATCCAGCCCTGATGAGAGCAGAGCCAGTGGTGCACTGTAGGACGAGCTGGCAGCAGGAGGAATGATATCAATTATGGAGGCTGCAGTTGTCGCCACTGTCGTCATCATCATCATCATCATCCTGATTGTCCCACAGCATTTATTCTCATCACCCATATGTTCGTGTAGAAAATACAGTTTAAACCTTTGTTCCATGTTTAATCCTATCATCTCTCCTGTCCTCTGCTTTACCCTGTCGCACTTCTCCTCCACCTCTCTCCTGCCTCTTTCATACAACCCCCTCCAAAATCATTCCCCTCTCCTCTCCTGCTCCATGTGACGGTCCCACACTGTTCCCTATAGACTGAAAGAAAGGCCAGCTTAACATTGTAGCAGCTTGGCAACCAGGCACTAAAAGAGGGGGTGTAAAAAATGAAAAAAAGCCCTGTGTTTTCCCTTGAGCCTCTTCTTCCCTCCATCTCTGACCCCCGTCTCTCTGTCTCTCTGATTCTCTCCTCTAAGCTGGCTGATGGCGGAGGGGTCGGGGACCCTGGCTGAGTGGAACTCATTACAGACTCCCTTCATTTCCATTCTGAGTGGGGCCTGTAGAGAGCGCGCGCACCGGGGCATTGAGGTGCACTCGCACAGGGAACAGGGCGAACACATTGAGCAAGACACCACTTATGAAGAGTGACGGCCAACAGAAACAGCCTTTAATACCCCCACAGAGGAATAAGAAGAGAGGAGGAGGGGGACGGAGGGAAAGGGCGGGCTAGCACACCAACCACAGAAAGAGGGAAGAAGAGAGGGAGAGATGGCGAGGAGAGAAAGAGCAAAGCAAGAAAATAGTAGGACAAGGCAGAGACCAGGGCAAGCTGTGGGGCTGACACAACAAGAAGGCTCATTTAATAAACATGAGCTGGAGCCCAGTGCAATCGAGTGCTACAACGGAAAGCTTATGCAGATGAGAGCCGACCTAATGACTAAATGGAGTGGATAGAGAAAAGAAAAGAAAAGGGAGGAGGGAGAGATTAAAGAGGGAATGGAAGGCAGAGGCGAGGGAGTAGTGTTTAAGTGTCTGTGATGGAGTGTAAACAGAGGAGTTTCTCTGCTGTGTAGTGAAAGACTTTGTTAAACACAGAGAAGGAGGAGAACTGAAAAGAACACAGCCCGTCGTGCAGCTGTGCATTTTAACACCAGACAACCAAGGGCATCATAGCGAGGGTGCAGCTCACACGGCCTTGTATAAACTCATCACGAGAGGACATGTTTACAAGTGAAGTGCGTACTCCATAAATATTGTTTCCATGGTAATATTTAATATTTTCTTTTACACCAAGTCATTCGTGGTAGAGATATGAAGCCGCACAAAAAGTGACTCATCTAACATGTGACCTTAACTTGACCGTGAATGGAAGGCAGTTAACATACTAGACAAACAGTGACACTCTATTGTTTGTTTAAGAACCTCATCAGCTGCAAATCAACACACATCAGGCTAATTTGCACCAATTACAGAGCAGCATTTGTGCATCAGTGAGTTCAGATAAGGGGCCCTGAGCTTTAAGAAAGGAGGAGGTTTAAAGACATATGCAAAAGAAGAGCTTTTTTTGATGGTGTGAGTGTGCAGGAGATGGGTCTGGGCTTCTGGAGGAAGAAAGCTGTTTACCTGGAACAGAGGATTATGGGACAACTCCCTGTGGCATGTTGGAAGCTGTGGGGGTCTGAGAGCTGGGCTGGGCCTTAAATCAGTTTAGGGAACAGTCACACCTCTCAAAGTCCCTCACCGCCACTGTCTCCTCCTTTTTTCCCCCTGTGTCTGTCTGTCTCTGCCTTTCTCACACACATATACACACAAACACCCACGCACTCTCTCCATCACCCCAAAATATTTATCCACTCTCCATTCATTTTTTGCAAAAGGTTTAAGTCGCAGTTAGTTTCTGAACTTAATCCATCAGACACTTTCCTTTTCTCCTTGCAGAAGTAATTCTTTTTTTCCCCACAGACTGCAAAAAGATGATTCAAAGTCATAGTTTTGAAAGTATAGACATACATATACTGTATGTAGATAGTCAGTTCATATTAAGTGTGTTTTTCATTGTTATAGTCAAATAAAGTAGTAAAGTATTCAGTATTGTGAAGGACAAACAAAAATAGCTAAAATTAGATTTTAAATGAGCCTTCCATGAAAATCTACCAGGGGAATGAGTCTGTGATGCCTTGCTATCGTGGGATTTGATTCCTGCCCAGTTCTGCCGTGATATGGAAACAATAGTAGACGAAAGAGATGAGGGAAAGCCTTGTCCAGGCTAAAACAGTATCCATATGATGTCACTAAAGGCTTTGTCTTCATAACATCAGTGACAGCTTTATCCCCCCCAGTTTGTCGAGGGACCATGGAAAATGCTGCAGTGAGATCAGAGAGAGGAGGAGAGCTGTGGGTGGACGCCAAATAGAACACTCCTACTCTAAAGTGGGACAGTCTGTTGGCAGCGTGAAGTCTGTGTGTAAGCGTGTAATACAATTGTTTCTGTTCCTGTGTTATAAAGTGTTTGCATTCCTCACTTCTTTTTCTTCTTCTTCACATCCAGCAAGTGTGGGTGGATCTTTGTGTGTGTGTGTCTATTTGTGTTATTGAATTCACACAGTTGACGTGAGCTGGCGTATGTGTGTCTCTCAGTGTGAGTGGGAGTAAGAGTGTATGTGCCACACTGAGTTTAATTAGCCTGCGTGGTGCTAGCAGGGCTGTGGTCAGACAGGGCTGGTGGAGCGGTGAATGGGAGCAGGTGGCCTCTGCTACTTGGGGGAGTAAGGGTCTAGCCTCCAGAGTGGCTCACCCCTCCCACCTGCCCACACAACCCTGGCCTTGACTGATGGGGACAGAGGGCTTACCTGCACGGCTCTCTGAGCCTGAGGATGGCTGGTGGATGGTAATCACTAATCGCTAACATGCTGTCTTTTTGCCTGTCTGGCCTATATTCACCCCACAACAGGGAGGGTGAAGCCTTTAGAAGAGGGGATTCTCTGTCTTAGAAGTAAGTCAAACTGGGAAAAACAGGACTCTGCTACACTGTCACAGCAGGGGCTCTGGAGGAAGACCAGGTCAAGAGCTGATAGCAATATTATGGCTCAGAGAAAGAACAAGGGAGAGAAGGACACAGGGTAGTGAGTGCCAGGTGGCAGCAGTGGCATGTCTCTGCCACCTGTCCTGGGGAATATGAACCCTTCTCGCTCCTCCTGTTCTCTCAGTGTGGGATGACACTGGCTCCCTGTCTGCCTGGCTGGCTCGCTGGCTGTCAGCCTGTCCATCTACCCGTATGGCCGTCTGTCATCCTCACTACTAGTCAGTTAGTCAGTCAGTCAGTCTCCCTTTTTGTCAGCCTGTCTGTTAGCCCATTAGTCTAGACAGTCTAAAACAGCTTGATAGCACCACCTGTATTCATCATCCCCTCTCCACTTTAATGTTTACCTCCACCGCATCCATTTGTATCCATTTCTCAGCCTCATTATTCTCTTGGTTTATTGCCATCTTCTTTGCAACCTCCCTCGCTGTTTTACAGATCCATCTCTCCTTCCTTCATCACTATTCCTTTTCACCTTCCCTAACTCCTTGTCCTTCCTTACCTCCTGGCCACAGTTCAGCCAAGCCAAGCACGCTAATATGCTTTAGCTATGCACAAGTCATCATGGCAACCAGTCATTTCAATTACAGCAACCACACATGCACCGGCTGACACACACAAAAGTGCACACACATACCCAAATACGTATTTGCACAGTGTAATGGGAAACAATACCTCCAGCAAAACACAAAGAGCTTGTTTCATTCACTGCCAGCTACATTCAACTTCAAACAGGTCCTCCTTGTGCTTAATATGCACAGGCTACACTCTGCAGTCTCTTAGAAAGGAAATGACTCTTACAAAACACTGTGACTGGGTTGAAAAATGTCTATGAAGACATAGAGGTTGCGCTGGGGGTAACATTTTCTGACACCTAGCTAGGCAACAGGAAGCAGTTAGGAGAGGCACTGCTAGCATAGCCCGAAGCCTCAACTCCACTGGTGTGTGGAGTACAAAGTGATGTTTGAAAATGCACGAAGACACGGGAGAATGCACGCACGCAAGCACGAATGCACATAAACAATCAGTCATACGCATACATATACACACTTGCACACACATACACGCACAGAGGACAGTAGAAACTCCTCCTGCCAGCCCTGCACCATCTGTCTCTCTGTCTGTGCTTCACAGCCGTGCCCAAACAGGGCCCCAGCAGAGTCAGTGTGAAATTAGCTGCCTTTGTGGGGCTTTGTCTGCTTGTTCATGTCTGTTTGGGTGTACCAGCATGCTCGGTTTAGATGCGTATTTTAGAACATATTTGCTGTCAGACTGTCAAGAGGTAACCCACGTTGGAGTGCTAATGTGTGTGTCTGTGTACGTAAGAGAGGTGGAGGGACCAAGTAAATCCACGCTCTGATCTAATGGCTATTTCCCCTGACCTCTGACCTCCAAACAACCACACTGACCTTAGCCTCTATACACTCCTACGTACACCAGCCTGCAAGTAAAGTTTTTGTATATGTGTGTGTGTTTACGTGCTATTGTCTGGCCAGTCCCTGGAAGCCTATATGGCCCAGGTCGGCCATATCTAGCTCCCAGGGTGCTCTTTGATATTCACTCAGCACTCTGACCCTTTACGACCTTTGACCTGACCTTGTAACCCCAGGCTTTTGAGAGCTCTGTGCTCCTCCTCTCTGCCTACTAATACGTGATAAATCATGTCTCCTCTGACACCATTCTGAATGCACACACACACATACACACACAAACACACAAGCATGCACCAATTATCCCACTGCCACATCATCACCCCACACCCCTCACATTAATGAGTCCAGAGGTTAAAGGTTGTTGACATTCCTCTCACGCTCCTGTCTGAGCACTATTGCATGGCCCACACACACACACCACACACACACAGACACACACACACACACACACACACACACACACACACACACACACAGAAACCACAGCAAAAGAGAAACTTGCTCACAACACTCTGTGGTAAAGTGAAAAGCTTTCGATGTACCCATATATGCCCTTTAAAGTCAGACAGAATGTCAAATAGTTGCATCAAGCTCAAAGTATGAAAAACATTTTACCACACAGACCAAAAAAAACAAAAGATAAACAACAAAAAAAAAAACAACAAAACAATAAACCATATTTAGAGTTTCAGAGTTAAAAAGGTCCTGAAGCAGATTCAGTGTGTGGTCTGAGGCTTGTACAGGGCAGTTTGAGCTGTTGCTAGCCAGACTGATGAAGAACGCTGCTGCCTTGTGACAGATAATCATTGTATTCTTCTCTGCTGCAGAGTCTTGGCTAGGAGACAAACCGTCTGGCAAACAGACAGCTTTACGGCGCAGAGCTCAATCAAACTGTCTCCCTACCCAACGGTAAACACACACACGCACACACACAAACACTCACACAAGCAAACCTTACACACATATGTGCACACACACTCACAGATGAAACAAGCCTAGAGCCAGCAGAGCCTAACCCAGATTGATAACACCAAACAAATCAGTCTGTCGATTCCCCCCACTGCTTACAGGAACATAGCTTTATCAACAGTGACATTTTGATTGTTGCATACTTTACTTACCTAATTAATTTAGAAGTGTTCTAATTCAAATGCCATTAACATTGTACACTGGTTGATTTCAACCATTATTCCTGCATAGATGAGCAGGAAAGTCAGCAGTCATGACAAAAGGAAGGAACCCTTGGCTCCTCTGTGCCAAGTGCCCTCTGCTGGACAGACAAGATACGACACCACTCTCCTAGCTCCACTGCTGCGTGTCTCAGCAATTGGTTACTGGTGAGGAAATTGGCAACAGCGAAAGTCAAAGCTGATAGGCTCTACTGCCCTCTTAAGACACCCAATCCTGTCCCTAAAGAGAAGTGGGCTCCTCACTAACAACACAAAAGAGGAATAATGCAGGAAAAAGGGCTGAGCTAGTCTACTGAGTATTGACTATATAGTATATAATGTGTGTGTGTGCAGTGATGTGAGGACAGCCTAGCTTCTTTGCTGCCCAGTGACAAATTGAATGAACAGAGGAAATGGAGAGAAAAAGCCTCTATGTTCACATAACAACAGAGTGTCTGACCATGTGTGTGAGAAAGAGAAAGTGAGTGATGGGGAGGTGAGTCCTTTCCTCCAATGCTGTGAGAATATTTCAAATGGAAAATGGATATATACGTGTGTGTGTGTGTGTGTGTGTGTGTGTGCCCAGGCATGTGTGTGTGTCCTATCTTTTCCCCTCTGATGGCTGACCCCTCACCTCCACAGCCACCTCTGGACCATGCAACAATTGTCCCTTTGAGGCCTAAGGCCCCTGAGGGTGTGTGAGTTTGTGTGTGTGTGTGTGTGTGTGTGTGTGTGTGTGTGTCGTTGTGGTAGAAGACCATCCATGGCAGTCTGATCCTAAGCTGAGCTAACAGGATTAGAGGAGCCAGGGCTAAGAGGGGAGGAGTCCCTCCAACCCCTCCACCCCGTGTCTCTGTCTCTTGGGGATCAGAAATGACACACAGCCTCAGCAGATGCCCTTAGAACTACAGACAACTAACACAGATTCAAAGGTGGAGAGAGTAGAGAGTAACAGCAGACGTGCCTATTTTCCTCTGAATCCTCAGAAGAGCAGTGAAAATTTTGAGCGTGCAAGAAAAGCACATACAAAACTCTTTTTTTCTGCTGCCAAGGCCCCATTTAGGAAGGCACTTCCCTTAACTTCAAGTGCTCCCAGTTGCCAGCGGTGGAAGATTGTGTTCACTGGAAAAAAGTGAAGAATGTGCTGCTGTTAAAAAAAAAAAAAAAAAGTGATTAATGGATCTCTCGGGTAACGATTGGTTAAAAGTGATTAAGATCTGCACAGCTCATGGAGGATGAACCTGATGCATTTGACGAGCTCAAACCAAATCAAACCACTACAGACCAGTTTACATGTGGCTCTAATGACAGCTGGCTAAATCACATTGGGTTAATGAATTTAGGGAGTCTCTAATCAAATTTGTGTGATCTGGCAACAAGACTGACATCCGTGTATGTGTGTGTGTGAGTGTGTGATGATAGATGTGAGTGTGTATTGATAACAAGAGAAAATAAATCCATAGGGAGACTGGCTAGGCACAGAGATTCTACATGCTTCTGTCGCAGAATGAAACAGGGTGTCAGGGTTTTTCTAAAATGTAATAAAAAGCATGAAGACATCAAAGTGTTGGGAGGAGAAAATGAGAAAGAAGGAGAGCGAGGGGGGAGAAATGAGAGGACTTGCTTGTATGCATGTGGATGAGAGTGCATGCATGCATACATGATTGCACATCTGGCAGCCCCATAGAGCGAGGTTTCACAGTGACCCTATTTAGCTCACCATAATATACTCACACTCTCATTACCACCCAGTTTGTGTGTGTGTGTGTGTGTGTGGTGTGTGTCTGTGTGTGCTATTCTAAATGCTTCTCCCATTATGCTGTGTTTAAACATGAGAGAGCTCTTTGAGACAAGAGAGAGCTGCATGAGGGGATCAAACAACCACATATACACAAACACAGTCAAGTACACATACACACACGCTTTAGCGTGCTTATACACACACACACACACACACACACACACGAGTATGTGAAGAGACACGAAAATGCAATACATCCCCCCCTACTGCTCTGATTAATAAAGGTCAATTAGCAATTATAATTTCCATATTTAATCAGTCCCCTGTGGTGTCGCTCTGTGGCCCGAGCTTTGACAACTGGCTCCTCTCTCTCTCTCTCTCTCTCTCTCTCTCCCTCTCCCTCTCCCTCTCTCTCTCTCTCTCTCTCTCTCTCCTTTTCTCTATCTGCTCTTTTGCTTTATGTCACGCTCCTGCGCTCTTCCCATCTCCTACGTCATTAACATCTGAGCATCACTCCCTTCTCCACCTCCTCCTCTACCAGCCCCTCCCTTCTTACCATGACATCCCTCTATTCTCCCCTCCCCCGTTTCTCTTTTCTCCCTCTATCGTTCCTCTCTCTCTCCTCTCTCTCTCTCTGACGAATGCCTCCCCTCATTAATCTTGATGTTTTTCCTCTTGCTGTGTTCTTCCACAGGCCTTCAAACCTCTCGCTAATTGCAATTAATCACCGAGGGAAACAGATGCTGGGAACAAAGGCAACCTGGGGGGGCCATGAGTCTGTACATGTGTATATGTGTGTGTGCGGGTATCAGTGCACACGGATGTGTCCACATATGTGTACAACAGGGTTGGGGTTTGATGAAGCTGTCAGTCAGGGGGTGACACACAAAAGTTAGGTGCCTGCGGGACTCTGACATCAACCCTGGGCTGTGTATGCGTGTGTGAAGGGGTGTCAGGAGGAGTATGTGTCCGTGCTTAAATGTAGTTTATTTTTGTGTGTCGTACAGTACGTGCCTGACCCTGTCATAGCTCGTCATAGCATCTGTTCAACCCCACTGTGTGCCGATGACAATGACAGCTCATAAAAAAAGATAACGACATGAGTAAGTAGACAATAGGAGAGCGAAGAGTGAAAAAAGAGCAGCAGCTTCTTGCTTTAACAAGTCTGTAAATGGCTGCTCTGTCTGTAATCCACCTTGTTTTCTACCTCTGTGGCACTCATCTGTAATTTCTGAGTGAAGATGGCTGCAAAAATGTCAGGCAGCAATATTATTAAAAAACAAACACCATGAAAATTACAATTCAACATCTTCCTTCATTCTCTTTACTTGAACATTGTGATTATTGAACTCCGGGTGGTGTTATTTTATTTCACCTGCAGAGAATAATCACAGTCTCTTTCTTTCCTTCCCATCTTCCTTTTTTTCTCTCCCTCACTCCCTCCCTGCCTCCCTCCCTCCCTCCTTCAGATGTCTGTTGTCCCTTCTGTTCTGAGAATCCACATTGAGAACACACGCTATGTTTCGGTAGAATAAAGCACACACAAATACACAATTAGGGGGAGAGGATAGAGGTGGCAGTGTGTGTGTGTGTGTGTGTGTGTGTGTGTGTGTGTGTGTGTGTGTCAGGCAATATTATCCATCACATCACACTATCTGCATCACTTATCAGCCGCAAGGAAGCAGAGAGAAGAGGCTCCTGAAAAAAACAACAGCAACACAGGCACTCGAAACAAAATGGAGAAGAAATGAAAAGAAACCACAAGTCATATTTTCCACCGGGTAAACACATGCAATAATGGATGCACGTCACACACACACACACTTCAGGAGCATAGACTCAAACTACACTACTCAAAGCAGACGTGAGCGTTGAAAAACCTATCAAATAATCAGTGGGAGGCGATACAGGGAAAAGATGCGCTATGTTTTAACACAAGCCTGTTATGCTCCAAATCCACTCCAGCAACACAGCAGAGAGTCCAACACAATAGACTTCATCTCCACCACAGATAACAGACTGCAGAACAGCTTCTTTTCTACCATCCATAGGAGAGGATCATTCTAAGTAGCTTTGAGCCCCTACATATGGGGCATCAGAGGGACAATAATGAAATCAAGCTGATCTGATATGGTCTCTAGGATTAACACAATACGGTGACCCCTACATAACCCTGCGCACGCACCATCAGCCTCTGAATGCAAGATAGCAGAGATAGCAGGCTAAAAGAGGGAGGAACGGGAAAGAGGGACGGGGTGTAAGATGGAGGGACAGGGAAGGGAGGCAGTGTAAAGTGTGTAGCACCTCATAAATTGCTAAAAAGATGTGAAGCAGGTTCTGTGTTAATGCTCTACAAGGTGTGGGTCTACCTCATGTGCCCTTTCCCTCCATCACATAATCACAATATAGCTTACATCCCTCAATGTATCATTGGCTCTTCAGGAGGCATAAAAAGAGAGAGGAAAGTGACGAATGTTATATGAAAATAAACACGTACGTCGGATAATGAGAAGTATAAAAGGTCTAAGTATGTATTTCTTTCTTTATGTATACATAAGTGTCAATGAGTCATTGATGATGACAGCACAGTATACACAGCTAGGCCCTGCACCTCTGTTCTGAAGCAGCTTCATTTGTCACTGCTGCTGTCACACTTCAAAGCCCAAAGCATATTGAGCTGTTTTTCATTTCTAGTAAAAGTAGAGTGGGAGGAGATCTTTACTGAAAGCCTGGAGGAAGCTCTATTAAGTCTCTACTGTTCTTTACCTGATAATCCTACTACTTCAAAAAATGACAAAGGATTCTTCCCAAAACACAACACCAACCCCCTCCCACCAACACAGTCCCTTGACAATTCCCTCCCAGCAGGCTCCACTCAGCCTTTATTCATTTTTTATATATCACCTCCTGAGAGTCTACTGCTCGGCACGCAGCAATCGCTGCACTTAACCCATTATGCTAGGTAACGCTCCCCAGAACGGTCGCTCCCTCCCCGGGATAAATTATTAACTTCCTCCACATCCCGCCATTTATCACTGAGCCCCATCGAGCAGAACGGGAGAACCATTGCTCATATCCATGGCAACAAGGGCCCATTTGTGCAGCAGTTGGATGCTGCTGATGATGAAGGAAGAGATGAGGAAGAGGAGGAAGAAGAAAGAAGATAAATAATAACTGCTTTTATCCTACTGTTAGCATCACACTCTCTTTCTTCTTCTCTTTCCACTTGATTGTTCTTCCTCCTCTACTGTTATCCTTTTTTTACAAACTCCATGTGCCACCCCTTGCCTCTTCCTCGCTTGCTCCTCTCGCCTTATTCACAACACCCAGCCCTCTCCTCAAGTCTGAGATGGCAGCAGTATGGGTAATTAGATCAGAGCTTTTCTCTTGTCTCCATGGAGATGAATCATACAGTCAGGGTGACAGTCTGAGCTTTAGCACTACGCGATAACCTAATCAGAACGTTTGAACTCCAGCCAGAGCGCCAACATAACCTAATAATACCAACATGAACCTGTAGTGACCTGCATCCCTGTGCACACCAGTGCACACAGATAGGGGTGACGAGCAGGTCTGGTTAAACACACCAGGTCACATCCCAGGATATGTCTGTGTGTGTGTCAGTGTGTGTATGTGTGTGTTTTTATGTGCATGAGTGAGTGTCTGAGCTTGAGAGGAGAGAGCCCTCACAGGTGTCCTAATTCATGAGCAATCGCAGCTCATGAATAATTAAACACGAAAAATGCAAATGTGCTCCTTTGATCATTTACATTCATGTCTAACAGCATTAATTAATCAAACAAACCTTTTCTTTATCCCCAGTGGAATAGCAAAAAGGAAAAAAAAAACAGCAGTCAAAGCACACAAACACACACAAACACACACACACACACCGCAGTCAGACAAGTATACAAAAAAGAAAACTCACACAGTAAACAACTTTACTAATCACACCATTTAGCCACATCTGAAGAAACAAAATTCTGTGTGCTGAGCATGTTAGTATGACTCAACCCAACCACATGGTGAAGGTGACTTACTATCTCTTCATGTGAGATTACTCTAATCTCCTCTAGTAGCTACACCCACCGTATGCTAATGCAGTTTGCACAAAAAACACGAAGGGATGGAAGGATAAACTCGGTGGTCGATGACCAGATGTATTTCTGCTATAGTAAGAACGCTACATCTCACCAGCAGATACAGGCTGTTGTGCCGCAGCTTCTGTTGCAACAATAACACAACTTATACAGCATGGCAGACAAGGCAAAGAGAGCTCAACTCTGAAACAGATGTTGTTGCTAATGGCTCTGACACAAATACACACACGGGCTGATCAGGATTTCACAGGATTTTTGATATGCTCACTGTGAGAGATGGACCTCATAAACAACCACTCTTCTGCTGACCTCTTGTTTATAGCAACAGTATCATACACAGAGGGAAAGCTCATAAAGAAAGAAACAGATCTGCCTCCCTCCACCTCCCTACCCGTTCAGATTGCCGTCTGTCTCCCAGTTTTTTCCCCGATTAGTGGTCTCCTCCTTAGCTTAACCTGCTACCTCGCCAAACTGACTCCTCTCTTTCCCTTAATAAATATGTTTGTATGCATGGCACACTTGTAGAGGCCTTGTGCAAAACACAGACTTCAATACATATGCGGCCAAACTCTTGTGACTCCCTGCCAGCTCCATTCCCTACTTGTCACACCCTTCTGTCATCAATTTCTCCTCAGTACCAGAGAAAGGCACGTTTGACTTATGGAGGATATCAATATCTCCGACATAAAGAGGGAGGAGGGAGGTGCGCACACCTCAGGCTTCTTTTAGGACACCTCGTAAAGCTAAATGATAGTTGAAGGGGAAGAGAAGCCGAGGGGAAGGCGGGGGCAGAGAGAGAAAGACGGAGGTAGGAAAAGCCAGTGCCGGTTGTTAACGTGATGGCAGGGGGTCGTAAATAACTGAGATACAGATCTATAGCATGTGTGTGACATTTGCAGGTGAGGTATGTCTGTGTGTGGACGGTAGTGTTAACAAGGTTAAAAAGGACTGAGTGGCTGACTGAGTGATAACCGGCTGTATACAGTGCACGATTTAAGGTTGAACATCGTCGACAATGTGTATTATCCACTGGCTGATCCCAAAAGGGGATTTATGCTAACTGCCAGTGTCCGAAGTGTCTAACACTGGGCTGTAAATAGCTGTCTGTCTCCGCTGACATTGCCAAACTGTCCATAAACCTGTCACCTAGGACAGTTGCAGTCACACAGGACAGGACAGGCAGCCATTAAACTATCAGTTTACACTAAGAAGGGAGGTGTGTGTGTGTGTGTTTAAATGTGTATGGTGGTTTGTGTGTCTGCTAGAGTGCAGAACAAGTGAGAGGGCAGGGCGTTGTGAGGTTCTAAATATTCATGATGCCGTTAAAGGGTACAGGTTGACACCGGTTGAGATGTGGTTATTGTAAACAGATATATCACACAATGGTTAGGCCTTTGACACACACGCAGCTGTACAGACACAGTTGTTGACACACACACACACACACACACACACATGCACCAACACACACAGAGGTGCTTCAGAATGAGGTCAAGGAGTCAGTGTTGAACTGAGGAGAGGATCAATAGAGCTGTGAGTGTTTGTGCACCTCTTGCCCCCCTCCCACATTTTCTGCGCCTTTTTGAAATCTCTCGATCCATCTCTTTCTCTCGTTCTCCCTCGTTGCTTCCTCTGAAGCAAAACCACCACAAGCGCACAGACAGCAGCAGCCACTGCAACACAGGTATCTGTAAAAGCCCACAAACTCCCACAAATGCACAGAAATGTAGCTACTTGGCTGCTACATACCATCTCTGCTATGTGGTATAGCTGTCAGCGCTGTATTAGTGTGCCTGGGCCCAGAGGCTGTGTTCATTCTACTGTGGGAGATCTATGACTGGTGACTCCAACTCACTGGCACCCCACTAGCAATAGCCCGGATGTGATAGGCAGATGAAAAGAGAACAAGGCAGTGACAGAACGACAAGCAGAGGAGAGGCAGAGAGAACATGTAAAGGACAAAATGCTTTCTTCCCCGGTTGGGAGCATCTCATTTTTTCTCATTAGGGGAACTCATATGAGCTCAGAGGATAAAAGGAGGACTGATAGCCGGTATTTCTCTCTCACTCAATCTCTCCTCTCCCTCTTTTTCTCCTACTGTGCACATGCCACCTAATTAATTACACCCTACCATCGCTTTGCTACAACAACCACTGCCGGCTAATTAACAGCATGCCTCAATCATGACCCCACTTTGAGGGTTCTGGATGTGTTTGTGTGAGTTAGAGAGATGGGGGAGGAGGAGGAAAAGTGTATGTGTGATATGCAGTGAAGAGAAAGAGGGGAAAAAAGCAGCAGGAGAGAGAAAGAGAGAGGAAAGAAGAGGAGGTGTGGCAGAGAGTCTGTAGGAAAGAAGTGTTGAGAACATCAGAGGTAAAAAAAAAAAAAAAAAAAGGAAAAGAAAAACAGGGAATGCAGAAATGTGGAGAGAAGCACTTTGATGTGACAGATAGATGCTCAAGAGATGAGAAGAGTGCAGTGAAGGGGGTGGGGGGCAGGAGATAGATGGAGCAACTCCTCTCCACGCCCAGCTGGACTCTATCAGCCAGGCTGGAGCCAGAAAGGCTGGTAGGGAGTCCCAACTATGGGGTGTTTCACCCCGGACACGTCACTACCAATCTCCCCTGAGCCTGCCTGAGCCTGGCCAGACCTTGGTGCTGCTGCAGCCTGCAATGCCAGGCTCCGTGGCTCCTACTGCCACAAACACACTCATACTGATCGTATCAGAAAGAAAAATGGAGTGAGCCAGGAACTACAAAAACACACACAGGCTGAACAAGCTGAAAACCACGTACACCACATGTTACACCCTCATGGTTGAAGTGATAGAGAGAGAAATGAAAAGAGAGAGACAGAGAGGGAGGGGGCTATAATTTGTTTAGTGTATGTGATTACATTAGCGTTAGGGTCATATTATTCTTCACCCAAGTCACACACACACACAGAACTGAAGCCCAGTGGGGCAATCATATCATTAATAGCGCTTGACCGAGCCTAGACAGACACAGAGATACTCACACACACGTGTTTCCTCTGTATCTGCTCAACAGTTTATGTAGAGAATGAGGACAGAAGGGTGGGGAATACGAAGATAAGATGAAAAACAGAAAAGAAAGACCACAGAGGAAGTAAAGTAAACGAGAACAGGAAAATATAGTTGAATGAAGACAAGATAGAGAGATAAAAATGTCACATAATTTAACAACGCTCAGAGATTTGAACTAATAATTACCTGTCAAAATTAATTGCGCGTGTGATTAATTAATATTGTTAAAGAGAGAAGACGCAAGTAACTGATTAGCAATGCAAATACACCCGGAGATGTAAATATAAGAGTGAACATAAATTATCATTTCATGCATTTAGTTTTACAAACCAAAAAGATGTTTGTGCTGCCCTCAAAGACAAAATTCACAGGTTTGAAAATCAAAAAATCTGTATAATTATTTTGCTTTGTGTGACTGGTGGCAGCGGAAAAAAGGTCAAGGAAGCTAAAAGAAGTAATTTCAAGAAATATGTCAGATAATTGGGAAATGGTTATGCTATTTAGTGACTGATTGCGTAGGAGATTTTAAATATCTTCGAAAGAAGCTACTGGATGGGCTGGGACATGTAAATCACTTCTTTAAAAGTGTAACATTTGCACATCAAGTTGCTTGAAGGAAAATGTTAAATGACAGAAAAGAGGTGGAGGTGAGTGTTGTTAAAATTTCCCTGGGTAATCAACCATGAGAAAATGGTGTTGACATAATGATAAATTCATTCAAACCCTTACATAATTACTGTAATGCATTTCAGATTTTCTAATGGCGACAGTTGTAAGACAAGCATCCAGTTCTCCCTAATTTTCTTCGCATTGCGATAGGCTCATACAACTGTGGTTATAAAAAAGTGACATCTTGATACTGTCACCAGAGCACCATGAATGGAAAATGTAGCTGAAGAAAAGAGGACAACAGAGAGACGAACAAAGAGTGAGAGTGAAACAGAATGTACTAGTAATGGGCCAACAGCAGAGTGGAGAGGCCATGTTCGCTGTCAGCCATTAACATGGCCAGGACTAAATTATTCACTGCTCTCTGTCACCTTACACAAGCCTGGGCTAACTCAGAGGGTTGTGTGTGTGAATGTGTATGTGTATGTGAATGTATGTGCATGCGTGTGAGCGTGCGTGTGAATGAACAGTGGCTTGCAGGAGGAGGTAAAGCAGGATTCCTTTAAAGAAGGGGCTCAGTATTGCCATCCTGTGGCTTGAACAAGTAAGATACTATGCACACCTACACACACACACACCTACACACACACACACACACACACACACACACAAGGGAATATGGGTTTAAATGAGTCTCACAAACATGCATGCAAATAGTGTACAAGCTCTAACCTTTAGATGCCCTTTGAGTGTAATGTGCAGTAACAAGTGCACACATATACATAAACATACAAGCATGTACACTGTGCAAACATAAAGAGACAATGAGGAACAGAGAACTGTTTTGTGTAGAAGAAGCTGATTTCCATGCAGCCTGCTGGTTTACTATGGAACAGGAGAGGCTGGTTAGCAGGAGCAGCTGGGCAAACAATACAACCTCACCTGGAGTCATTTACATGGATTGTGTGTGCGTGTGTGTGTGTGTGTGTGTGTGCGGTTGTTATGTTGAGAGGGGTGTCTCCTGTTGCTGCTCTTCTTCATCATGTTCCTGAAAGTGCCGTTGGCAAGGAAACCAGAGAGAGAGGGGGGGACATGAGAGACAAGTCAAGGAGCATGGTTTTGGGTAATAGCGAGGCGAAATCAGGAAGAAAAGGCAGACAAATGAGAGAGGAAAAATAAAAGCAGAGGATCCTGGGAGGGGGTTAGCAGGGATGGGGGCAGGGGTGGGTGATTGTAGGGAGATGGAGGAGGGAGTTAACAGAGGGGAGGCAAAGAGCATGTGACAGTGCGACCCATGCCTCCCACTGACAAGCTTTATTACAGTCCCACCTGCAGGGAAACAGCAAAAAGCACTTAGGCTCAGCCAAGTCGCCTGACAGTGGAGGACAGTATGAGAGGCAGGGAAGAGAAGAGAGGGAGATCGAAGTGCAGAAAGAAAGAGGGAAGAGAGGGTGGAGGTGGAGACAGGGAGGCTGGGTGGGATGAATGGACGACTCGAGTCATGGGGTTGCAGAAAGGGAGGGAGGAAGATATAAAGGACAAGGGAAGGAGAAGGAAAAACATGACAGGAACATATTTCCAAACAAAGGGGAAAGGAATAAATCAAAATTTGCTCAGATGTTCAACTAAAATAAAGCATAAATAAAACCGTTTCCATCCAAACATTTTCCACTGTATCCTGACTTATACCCAAATATGGACTCATCTCAACTCTGTGGAATCTTACCTTTGTCCATCTGCTGTAAATAAAACAGACAGACACCAAGACATCACCACGCTGCCAGCTGTGCGCGTGTGCAGGCAGTTGGGCTTAATCTTGCTTGAACACCTGTTTCCTGGTGAAACTGAGGTCAAAGGTCAGAGTCTGGAGGTTTCTCACTAAGTGGTCGTCTTTTTCAAAGCTACTGCTAAACATGTCTGTAACCTGACCTCATTGTACCGAGCCTCAACCTCACGTCGGGTGGCCTCACCAAAGCCTAAATATAACTTCTCCCAAAAAGAAGAACTCTTTGGTCCATGCTGCACAAAGTTGAATTTTATATATATTGTGTGCGATTCAGCTATAACAACATAACACACTCTCAGATGCTTTTTGCTGTCATCATTTAGTGCAACTCATGCAGTTCGTGAGACCAAAATAATTAAGGGAATGAAATGAAGAGAGGTTTATTACTTCCTGAACAGCGACAGCTCGCATCTATTAGCGCTCCAGCCTGCTGATGTATCTGCTGATGAGCTATGGCCAAGTAATGACGTGCTCGGCTGGCTGTGAATCTATAGGTCTCTCCCTAAGTCTACTCTTTCTGGCTCCCAGGCTCTGGATGGAAAACCACAGTCACTAAATCAAACCCATCCGGAGGGAAGACGAGAGAGAGTGAAAGAGAGGGAGAGAGAGGGAGTGTGGAGAGAGAGAGGGGGGGGGGTTAACGGCCTGTTTCTCAGCCTTTCGGAGAGAGGAATGTGTTGGAAAGGGTACAAATCAACCAGAAGTGACTGCACAATAAGGTCAGTGTGATCAGAGGAGAATCCTGACTCAAACGCAAGACACGCACAAACAAACATGCACAGAAACAAACACATTAAGCACACACATGCAAACACAGTGAGTGATTGAGTCGGGGCATAACCCCGTGCCCACCCTGTGAGTGGCTAATAACCGTGGCGCAGTGCCAAACCCACTGTCTCCTGACTAATTCCCCCCATGCCCGCCAGGACTGGCGCCACACTGCAGAACAGAGCTCTGTTTCTCAAAAATCCTGTGATCATTACATTACTGAATCGCTCAAATAGATGGATGAAAAAACAGCCTCAGAGGCCATACAGCTTGCTCACCCCCTGAAGAAAAGATATAATAGAACAGACAATGGGAACACTGTG
Source organism: Nibea coibor (assembly GCA_023373845.1). Classification (NCBI taxonomy): domain Eukaryota; kingdom Metazoa; phylum Chordata; class Actinopteri; family Sciaenidae; genus Nibea; species Nibea coibor. Next base: position 11,281,150 of record CM041738.1, read on the forward strand.
AATTAATATTTGTTTGTTGAGACTGCAATCACTCACACACACACACACACACACACACACACACACACCTCAACGCCCACTCTGCTGGGCTGGAAAAAGAGGGCAGTGAGGTGGCACTCTGCCAAGCGTGGTGCTGCCAAGAGACTCGGTATACCCTGGTCTCCAGTGGCATTTTAATCACACATACACACACACACACTTCCATCTGCTGTGCTTCATGGGAGCGGTGGCAAGCTTGTCGCTGTCATTCGAAGTTAGCCCACCCTCCTGCCATCCCTACTGAGGGTGACAAAAGAAAAGAAGAAAGGAGAGGGAGTGGGGTGGTGGGTGGGGGTGTCGGGGGACAGGCAGTGGCATTCCTCTCCATTCCTGCTCTGTTGCCCTCTGATCTCTCTCTCCAAACACATCCCCTGTCGTCTCTCCATTCAGTGTCCTTGTCCTCCTCTCTCCATACTCCCCATACCTTCCTCACCAACCTCCCAGCTCACTGCTCCTGTTATCCCTCAGCTCTGTTCTGCGTGTGCTCTGCTACTCTCATCCCTCCACCTGCTGCTCTGTTCTCTGGACAAGAGATAGAAGGATGGGCAGCTGTAACCATCCCCTTGTGGACACACTGTTTCTAATGTGTTGTATGTGCATGTATGTACTCTTGTAGCATGGCTGGTTCAAGATTGAACCAAACTGCTGCGCTCTCCATTCAAGACCGCTAATGTGAAACCACAGTGGCTAAAGCAGCAGCTAAGACATCGATCCTCCTCCCAAGCAAACGTGGGTTGCCAGATACTGTGAATTCTCCCCCTCTGTGCCCCAACTAGCACCCACAACCCATCATCAATGGTGCTCCATGCTCCCATGGTGGGTGATTGTAATTGTATTGAACTGGCTAGCAGCCAAGCGCACAAGACTGCCAAGTCTGCCAAGTCCAGCTGCGCTGTTGCAATCAACAGCTCACAGCTCTCAGCACAATCACATCTTCAGCATGCGTAAGTCCAAGACACATAAAACATAAACATATATATCTTTATACACATATGCTAAGTATGAAGACAGTGATGAAACAGGTTCATGGTAAAGGCTAAATTCACACAAGAGGTAAGAGGAGAAGAAGAACAAGAAGAGCATAATGGTGCAAACCCTTACCATATATTCTGTCCCTTCTATAAGTCCAGGGTGTCCCTCCCTCCATTAGATGTCTGTGCAGACACTACAGCATGAAGTCGACTTTGTTCCTCCACCACTAATAGTGATGTACTGACTGTTTGGCTGAGTGACTGCTGGTGTACGTGAAGGGTTTCAGCAAATGTGTTGACTGCTCGACGGGCCTGAAGCAGCACATTGTGGTCTGCCCAGGTGTCACACCCTCCCCACTCAAAGTCTGTTTCCTGTCAGATAGGTGCTCTTGAGGGACCGCAATATGATAGGACATGTTAAATTCTGATTATTTTATAAAAGATCTCCTTAACTCTCTCTCACATACAGACGTGCACAAATACCAATATCCAACATCTTTAACGCCACAACGCAGTAAGAAAATACACTGCCTTCTTCTATCTGTATTCAAAGCTAATATTTAAATTAGAGCTGTGACCATTAGGCCATTAAAAATTCACACGCTCTCAATTAAAACTCAGCAGAGATTAAACAGCAGCACTGTGTAGCATCAACCGTCTAAAATCATCAGCCTCTTCCTCAGTCTTACTCTAGCTGTTGCCTGTTTAATCATTGAAACTCAACAGTCTTAAGATCATGACTGATTGCTCACCTCTCTACTTTATTCTGTGTGAATACCGCAAGCGTGTCTTGTGTCACGTTTCTTAGCCTGTGCGAAGGAAATGGGCCGTGTCATGTAAGTGTGAGCCGCAGCACAACGCACATGATGGAGAGCACTTAAATAACTCATGAAAACCCTGTTCTCAACCCACACTAGACCACTGGGAGGAACATTCTGTATTCTGTGTGTATGTATGTGTGTGTCTGTGGATGTGTGGTGGTGGCCCCCTTTGTCATGACTGCTTAACCAAGTGTCTTCAAGTATGTTGTGGTTAAGCTAGTGTGCCTGTATGCTTGAGTGTGTGTGTGTGTGTGTGTGTGTGTGGGGGGGGGGGGGGGGGGGGGGTGTTCAGTTGGAAAGAGAGTTTGAGATGAGTTTCTGTACATGGGGGGCCCTCACGGCTAAACAGAAATAGCCTCAGAGAAAAGAGAGAAAGAGGCCTGAGCAGGAGGGAGAAGTGAGAAAGACAGAAGAAATAAAAAAGAAGAAGTTAAAGAGTGGAGAGTTAAGAAAATTAGATTTACCAAACTCCTGTGTTTATCTGTGTAACCATTTGTGTAAAAAAACAAAAAAAAGAGGAAAAGGGGAAATAGATACCCAGTGAAAAGGCAGTCCAGCTACACTGATAGGAGGAGACAGCAGCACTTTCCACATAAACGCACTGAGCTCCAAAACCCACTGTGGTGATGGCCTCCCTCGGGGCATACTCACACACATCCACACGCACATGTCACTTATTTTTTGTGTCCGTGCCTGCTTCATCATGACATCTTCCACCTCATCTCTCTGTCTCACTTTAACACTACCATCCTCTCCTTCACCAGCATCCCAACAACTTGCTTATTCACCACACTCCCTCTCTCTCTCCCTCTCTTTCACTCTCATCTGGCTGAACACCACACTGTAGATCAGTGGTTCGCAATATTTTCCTGCAGGGACTGCTTTGAACTGAATCTGACTAAAACTAAAACTGACGTCATGTTACATTAACCTTAGGATAATAACTGTATGGAAGAAATAAACTGCACAATTAATCAAAATAGTGGAGGCAATCACTGCAGGAAATCTGTGCAAAACGGGCTATTTGGATGAATTCTGAGCAGATTATTTCCTGTGAATACTGCAACAGTTTTCTTGATATTTTAAGAAGGTTTTACACAATTCTCTATGTATCTTGTCTTTCTTTTCAAATGTAATAATCACACATCTCAATAGGCTTCTTTTTGACAAAAATCTTTTTTTCTTCTTCCTCTCATTTTTCTACTAGTTCTTTGGTTTAACTGCATATCTCTCTAATGCAGGTCCAGGCTGTTTACCAGAGAGTGAAGGCTCTTTGAATATAACTTGTGTTCGCACTTGTGTCCTCACCGTGCTTTTATCCTTTCTCTTTTAACTTTGTGTTTAATTATAATATAAACCGTGAAGCTTTGGCGTCCCTTAGTGTGGGACGGGACCCTGAGGTTAGTGCTGCAGATGAAGGATTTGAAGTGAAGTAACAGAAGTCTCTTAAACAAAACAAAACAAAAAAAGATGAACATTGAACAAATGTTTAAGTATGGATGTATGAGCGTCTTTGTGTGAACATTTTATGGGCAGGTTGTGTTTGCCAGTTTGCACTGTTGATATTTAAAAGCAGTTGCTATTAAACAATACATTCAAAGGAGATGAAGATCCTCTGCACATTTGCAAAACAAACCACAGGGAAATCATTATTACCTCTGATCTCATGCAGCAGTATGTGTACGTTGAAAAAAAAAGGAAAGCGAAGAGTAAATTTAGTTTGGGTGAGAGGGTGATAGCTATAGCGATAAAATGTAATAGTGGTGGAGGTGTGTGGTTCAAGAGTTACAACAAGATGAGCAATGGACATGAGAGCACAAGTCTGAAAAGAAGAACTCGAAATATTGTTTTTTGTCACTATCTGTCACTTCAGACCTCATCTCATTCACTCTAGGGGTCTCACTACTTCCTGTGTTGTCACACAGCAGGGTCATAACAACATCTCACACAGGAAACAGGAAGCAGAGATAAGCCTGCTAAATGAAGAGATATGTAGTCAGAGGCTAGCTTATGGGTTATTCTTAGTAGTTGAATGATGAAGGGTAAACCAAAGCATTTACTACTGCATGTTCAGTTGTGGCCAAAAAGTTATGAGATTAAGAAATGCAACATGAAACATGACAAATGTGTCGGAAAATGCTGCTAGAGATTGGAGAATTGCAGCAGGCGTGTTTAATTGCAATGGTCTGTTGGTGTGAAGTTACTGGATTATCCAGTCACTTCCTTGAAACAGACAAGATTATTTTAAGTTACAGCAACCGCTCAAAACAAATGTAAAAAAGATAAAGACAGAGGAGAATCTAATGACACATGTAAGACAAAGTTCAACACCTTTTGGAGAGCTATACTCACTGGAAAGTGGGCGTTCGTCTCGGTCAGCTTTCTCTGGCTCCAAGGTCACTGGGTGAGAAGGAGCGTGGTCACCCGGAGGGTGTGAAGGCCCTGAGTCCTCCTCCTTACTGGCTCCAGCAGCACTCTCAATCACAGCACAAGCCTGAAAGATATAAAGACATAATTAACATGCAAGAAACAAGTAAAGAACTTTTGAATTATGATGCTCTTTTGTAAGATAGAGGTTGAGTTAATTAATTACAGTTGAATCACTGAGTGACTTCAGTATCAAGTCTCCTATATTAATTACCAACAACTCCAGATTTTTTTCTGCTTAATACATTTACTAAGAGGTGTCATGAAAATGTTACAGAACACAAATATTCTGCCATTATTGAGGCTAAAACAGTAATATTGACATAACAATCAAATCTAAACAATAAAAAGACACAAATGGTGCAAATATAGCAATTAACTGCTGATGTAGGCCATCATTGATGCAACCATTTTTAGCTGCTGTCACAGCACTCAGATTTCTGCTATAAAAAGACAACAACTAAAGGGGATGCAGCGCTGGGTGAAGAAGTGTCCCTTCCCAGAAGCGACAGAGCCGCAACACAGACAGACAGACTGAATCAAAGACGGAGAGAGACAGAGAGCGAGAAAGAGTTTTCCTGACAGCCCAAGTCTGTTTGGATGTGCTCTACTCTGCTCCCCTCCACAGCTGAAAGAGGAAAGAGGGATGAGCCTTCAGGAGAGAGACAAGCTGACCATGAAAAGCAGAGGGAGAAGCAGAGGGTGGCTGTCAGCGAGGAGAGAGAGAGAAGTGGGGGAGAGTTTAAAAGAGGCTGTGATGGCTCCCACCACTGACGAGTAGGAGAGAGACAGGCTGGGGTGGTGCAGCGCATCTTAAGACAAAAAGGCACCCTGGGCTTATGAAATATACATAGCTCTCAGCTGGAGACAGACACAGACCGACAGAGCAGAGGAGGGCCCTGAAGACTGATGAGACTCCGCTACCCCTCCTAAACACACACTGCTAAAAATAAAATACACAGACACATTCCTAATGACTTCTCATGAGGAGCCAGGGGGGAAGTAGTTAGTGCTCTCTTCTTTGAGTGTGTGTGTCTGTGTGCTTGTGTGTGTGTGTGTGTGTGTGTTCTCACAGTCACACATACATGCAGGTGTTTGTGAGCATCAAGTTGCATCAATGCTTCCTCCTACAGTTACAGACTGATTGGGCAAACCACAAAAGTAGCGATGACAAAAAAAAAAAACGACAAGTGCTTTGGCTGTGGGCCCATATGTAAATCCACCTGCTGGTCACGGGGATTTCTTTTTTTGTGTGTGTGTGTGTCGGAAATTTGTATCAACTGCCTCTCGCAGACCTGCCCACCTGCCCTCTCTTCAAGCCCAGACAACTGCCTCTGCCACGCCAGCAGTTAAAAACCATTTAAACAGACCTCACTTAACAATAAACTCACCCTTTGTTCAAGCTAACGATCCACCTCTCCCACGCACTCTCTGTAATGGCTGTGCCACTGAAGTATTGGGATTCTCATGCGAGTGTGTTTGTGTACGTGTTAGCACAGACTGGGTATATTCATTTATTTGCTTTCTTGAGTCTCCTTACTTATCTTATCCCCCTCATCAGATGGATAGGGTGTGCCTCTCCAGTCTATATCCCCAACACGTCAGGTGTGAGCAGACAAAAAAATGGTGCAGGTAAATAGTCATGTCTGAGCCTGGGGATTATCCGCACTCCAGAAAACTTACACAACAAACATGTCTACACGTTGCCTAACCTTTTTGTCACCTATTCTCTCTACCAGCCATTTTGCAGTCCTTTTTTTCTTTCTCCATTCTGAGTAAAACTGCACACGAGGAACATGTTTATGAATTCCCCACACTGTATATTAAACTGCAAAAAGGAGGGTATAGAGAGCTGTCAGGTCAGGGCCATGAGCCTTCATAATTTAATTGTGACTGAGACGCTGTTGCTTCCCTCGTTCACTATAACAGATGGTAAAGAGTAATACTCACACACACTGGCCTTAAAGAACAAGCTGGGATGCCTAGATTTGATGGTACACATAACTGTCGTCATCATTGCTCTCAAATGACTCACTTATGCCTATATATAATTAGCGAGGGGCATAGTCACTCACAGTATGTCATGTTAGAAAACAGACTGTTTCTGTGGCTACAGTCATTAATCACAATCACAAGTTCTGAGCTTAAAGCAATAAAAGATAAAATCAAATCATTTTGATGCTACATTAACTTGTCCATACACCACCAACCGTCACTGATTTTGGCGAAACTGCATCATATCTTTGCCTCAAATGTCCTTCAGCTGCTCCCTCTCTCACTCAGTGATTGTAAATCTCAGTGATTTACAGAGGATAGAAGAGCAAACTGCTGCAAAATGCAGTTGCTGTTAGCCAATGTTATTTAGCTCAGTTAGCTGTAACATTGCTGCCCAGACTGAGGACTCTGACAACTAGGGAGTGTTGGTGTTTTACTCAGGAGGGGCACAGGAGCACAGGATTCATAAAATGTCAAAATGCAACAAATACCAATTTTTGGGGTAATTTTTGCAATTTGTCACCTTCAGTTATGTAGTACGTAAGTATGGACAGCTCTATACACGCATTTGTAAGCAATAATCTCTTTTTATGCTACACTTGGCTAAAATAACTATATTATTGAAGTTTTTTTATATAAGAATTCTGCCTGAGTTAATATGCACACACTGTTTATATATGCCCTCTGAATTGAGCTGTGACAGACCAGGGACATGTAAGATGCAGCGCAGGAGTTGGGAGGTGAAATGAGGAGGATCTAGAGAGGTAAGACTAATTGGGGTTAATTCCACAGTTCAGCATTATCTCTTCTAATCATTAAGGAGGAAGTAGGTAATGGATGATGTTGCAGGACATGCAGAAACCACACAGCAGTGCGGAGTACCGTGTGCCCTCAAAGGATCAAAAGACATTAGCAGCCGTGTGCAGATCTTGATATGAAGCTGCAGATAAACAAAGATGGCCTGCAGCAGGCTTGCACAAGTAGAAGTGTGAGTGCTTGTGTGCGTATATGAGTGTCTTAGAGAGAGAGGCTTGTCAGTCAAGAAAGTCACAGTCTCCCTCATCATTTGCCTGTCCCACATCTCACCTGTCAATCACTTGAAGCAATGCTGACACTGTCTCACACACAGGCACCCTGCTCTGGACTCAATATCACTTCCTAGCAGTGACACACGGGGAGTGATGGGGCGCTACACATGCACATCACCCAGAAACACATGCACCCACTAACAATAACTCTCTCTCTCTCATTCTCTTTCTCTCTCTCTCTCACACACACACACACACTCACTGTGACCTAACCCAGGCCTCTCCAGGGACAAGCTCTTTCATCACGTCTGTGCCCATCGATACTTGAGCCCTGCACAACATCTGCAGTTCAACACCTACCAGATTCATTAAGGAGGACAGAGTCAAAAGCAAAGTATACATCGATAGGAAGAGGAGGTGGGTGCACATGTGTGTGTGCGTGTGTGTCACCAGGAGGCAGGGCCATCCATAAACACTGCTGACAGTCTAGACAGGAAATACACTTGAGGATGTCAATATGTTAGTCAGCGGGGGTGAGGATAGATCAATAGGAACACAGGATGATGTCACTGGCTGCAGATGAGATCACTTGACGCCACTAAGGATCTACATGAGAGGTTTGGATATCAAATTAAATGCATATTCATAAAGTGTTCCATATTAACTATTTTACAGGAACAAGGAGGGAGAAAATAATGAAATGATATTCACGTGCAAAAAGCTGAAGATTCAACAAAGACAGAGTGGAGTATTTTCAAAAGACCTCTGAGCAATAAATCATGTAATTATCCCTCTGTTTCTTCTGGTGCCAATTCCAGCTGTTGTTCTGTATTCACTACACTGGCACTCGAATCACTATTGTGTTACATCATTTTATGTTAGAGAGTTGGAAAGCAGATGTTAATTCATGTGAAAATGCCACAGATTACAACTTCAACATTATTGGGAATAAAAAATCTCCGGAGGCATACAGTGATTCTCCCTTGAGATTTAGGAAAATAAAGGAGATGAAGCCGATTGCACCCACAGGACTCGACTGCCCTATATCACGTTGCCTTTCTTCCCATGGCGTTGAGCACGAGCATCTGTGTGTGCGCACGCTCTGGCCAATGTGTGTTTACGTGTGTTCTCAGCTCTTCTGACATTTCCTCAAACGTGGTTGACATTTCCAAGGGATTTGAGGATTTGATCCTTCTGTGTTTGAAGAGTTGTGTGCTGCCCTCCTCAAAACACTGAGGAAAATGCTGCAGCAGAGCCGGCAGCGTGCCCTGCCTTCAAGGCCTTACTCTACAGCATTTGGAGCAGGCCGTTCTCACTCACCCAAAATGTGATCAGGAGAAGGCCTCCGCTATACATTGCCAGCCTTTTAGAGATGACTGGTTCACTGCTTGGTCTTTTACTTAGTCTTGCTGTTTTCCCCTGAGCTGTGGAGTGTTTCTGCTTCTCTCAACTGAGGCAGAAAAGCTATCACCAAAAGATATGAGACACTAAAGTAGATAGAAATGGTGTGGGAGGGAGAGAGAGGGAGAGAAAGCAAGAAAGTGTGAGAGAGAGAGAGGGAGAGATCTGTTTCTCCCGCTACAGGCTGGTTAGTGGAGCGAACTGACACAGACTGACATCTCTCTTCCACGGAGACAGAGTTAAAAAGAGCCTCGCTAGTCTTTGTCCATTACTCTCTCTCCCTCGCTCCCTCTCTCCAACCTTACTTCTTTTTACTCTTTCAGCTGCCCTGCCTTCTCTCTCTCACTCTCTATCTGTCTCTCTCTGCCCACCCTGCAGCTCCCATGTCTTGCTTTTTCTGCCTGAATGGACTCTGCAGCAGTCCTGTCCTGGCCTAGGGCTCAAATTACACCCTACCATACACAAACACACACACATATATACACACACATACACACAAGCCCATACAGTAGCCATGAGGAGGCCCAGGGCCAAAACACAGGTCAGGCTTGGGTCAATGAAGGGCAGAAAGGCAGGAAGTCTGACCGAAGCAAACACTGGACTGAGGCTGATCAGATAAAAGCAGGATAGGCAAGACAAGAGGCACAAATACATTCATATTAAGACTTTGGCTTACTTGTTAGATTATCTGCATGACTGAATGGATATGCAAACATGAAAATACAGCCGGAAGCTCACAGCTACAAAATGTGAAATATGATCAAAATGTCACATTCATCAAAATAAAAACAGTTACAGCACAACACAGTCGACCATATGTCAAATATAGCCAAATAAAAAACATCCTTTAACTGAGTTGCAACACTGGAACGGATGCTGGACATGACCTTGGAGGAAACCAGAATTGGCATCAGTCTCATGTCCGAAGAAACAGCATACATTAGAATTGCTAATCAGAGTCAGACTCTATCAGCAGTATTGTTTCAGTCTCACCACACCTGCATACCCCCCTGCACCACAGGATACTTGAGGTCAGTGTATCAGCCAAAGTGATCTGACCTTAGTGCTCACTATCATCCTGTCCTTCAAATGCCAGTGATGTCATGGCTGTAAAACATGTGCATCCTGATGGAGAGCAGCGCTCAAAGGGAAGGGAAGAGCTGCATTTGAAGTATCACAGTAAACATTTTGCCCCTTCCTGTGTTGGTGTGTGCCCGGGAACGGGATGCACTGTGCCTCAATAACCATGTGATATAACCCCTTCAAGGGAGGTCATAGCATAGAGAGGGAGCAGGGAGGGATTCAGATTAAGGACTCCAACAGCAACACAGTGTATCTCTGCATCAATATATACTGCATTTTACTCCTGTCTGCTTCAGCCTTTTCAGTTTATTTTCTTAATTCAAATTCAAGGTTGTTAAACTATTGTTTCAGAGTTATTAAGACTTTGATAGGTTAAACCTGCAGTTGGGTCTCAAACTGCAGGGTAAAAAAAACCTAGATGGATGTCAATAAATCAAGAGAAATGATCCTCCATGGCACTACAGCGTGTCCTTGGGCTAACGCTCCAAAAACATAGATTCACTCAATTTTCCTCAGCCTCAAACATAAGACAATACTTTATACACAAAAAAAGTGTGTGCACACAGGTAGTCACATGCTTACACACACATACAGTGACTGCAGGGCTGTGTCCTTCTCCCAGGTCTGTTGGGAACTCTAACAGGAAGAGGGTAAGTGCTATCGATTGGCTTCTTCCTGCTTGGCCTGGTTGTCGGAGCAAAAACAAGCTGACCGTTTGACCGTCTGCTTTTCAGTGCAGCACTAACTACTGTACATGTACACACACACACACACACACACACGCATAGAGACGGTGCTTGCCTTACTGTTCCTCAAGGATTATTCTTAGTAGTCCAGTATCAAGTCCTCTTGTGTTTCTGAGGTTTTAGGAGCCATATAGAGATCACACAATTATGTCAAATTATATTTTAATATAACTATCATGATCAGTTGTAGGAATTGGCCCTGTTGATCAACCTGGCAATCATGTCTGATGATCACACAAAATTAAGCAGGGAGTGAAAATAAATGAATTCATAAATGAATTAATGTTGTCACAGAAGCATGATCTGTGTGTGTAATGCCAATAATGCTCAAAGACCGTTCCTGAAGAACTGTGCATGGTGTGTGCACTGCTTATGGCTAGAGGATGTATACATATAGCAAGAAAAGCTTAGAGACAGATACTTGGGTTAATATACAACACTCCTCTGGGCAGCACTGTGACATTATGAACAGAAATCTCTGCTGCACTCGGCTCTCTTCGATGGCATTTAGATACGAGACGGAGCAAAGGAGGGGCGGAGGGGTACAAATCAGGAGGAGGGATAAGTGGATGGCCAGACAAGCAGACTGATGGAGACAGAGAGACTGCTCATTGTGGTTTAAAAAATCAAAGGCGGGGGAGATGGAAAGAGAAAAGAGTGGCGTGTATGCGTTTGAGTAAAATGCCTTATTTAACAGACATGAACGGACCTCGATGTGACAGAGGTAAACGTATTTCTCTGAGCCTCGCAGACACAGGGCAGCGTACATAAAACGCTATTTTGACATCACTTGATCAGTTGTGGCACACTGGGAATGGTGTAGACCGCTGTTCCTTTTCTTATAGTAGCAGACTATTGTTTTTGTGTTTTCTTAACTGACTCAACTAATCAAATGATGTCTTGTACTATCTAGTGAAATATAGTTTCAATATATATTAAACAGTTAAAAGAGGGGTAAACAACGTCAAATCACTTTTAAAGTGCAATTCTGACACAGAGAAACAATCAACACCACTGCATTTTCAGTATAGTTACTTGATATTATTTATTCTCACAGTATTCTGCCAAGCTGCAGTATACAGTAGTTGTAAAACTCGGTGTAATTCTGTTTTATTTACCATAATTTAGCACATCGTATCAAAGGCACAGTGTAAATATGAACATCATAATATTAACCATGTTTGTATCAAAATGTCATTTTTTATGTATGGATTTTATTGCTCCATTTACTGGTAAATATGAAAGGCTGGTGTCAGCCAAAAACACTGCTGCACTCGTATATCTGTTGTCAGGCCCCAGGAAAATATATACAGTAGGTAATATATACAGCAGAGCACAGCAAAACAACTCTATTCTCCAGAGGGAGAAGAAAGTGGGGAGACAGCGAGAACAAGATAGAGAGAGATACACAGGCAGAAGGAAAGAGGGAGAAGGAGAGAGAGGGAGAAGCACAAAGGGCTGTTTTCTGCTGGGTGGGTAAAGTGTGTCCAGGGGGCAGCTGAGTGAGCACACACAACACAAAGCCTGTCATTAGTCCTAGGCTTTTTGCAGACGCAACAAACTGTGAGAGGGTGTGAGAGAGAGAGAGAAAGAGAGAGAGCGAGGGAGAGAGAGGATGACGCTGCATGCATGTGTGACTCTAGATGTGTGTATGTGTGGAGTTTGAGACACTGACAAAAGCCTGTGTTGTTGTGCTTGTCTTCTCTGATGTACAGCTCCTTCAGGATCACAGCCCTCTGCAGTCAATACTCAGCCCTGCCTGCTTCTGTGAATGTGTGTGTGAGATCAGTTACAATGTATAGATCCTGCCACCCCTCCTCCTCCTCCTTCTCCTTCCCCTTCCCTTTCTTCTCTTCTCTCCATCCTCCTCCTTGTATCTGCCTCTGACACCACCACACACACCGCCTCCTGTCTACCAGCTGCCACTTTGCAGCCATTCATCAGGGCTATGATTAGTGTGTGGAGGAATGTCATGTAGCTACAGCCGACTCCTCACCCCGACCCTGACCTTTCACCTCTGGGTGACCCTGGGTGACCCCGGGGCTGCAGCAGCTGCTTTTACACTGCGCCGACACACTCCATTAGGTCTGACACCTGCTTCTATGCACACCGAATCACAGTGAAACACACACAGAAACATGCGCACAAAGATGCAGAGGATGGCTGCAGAAGCAAGACTCAAAACAGTTACTTATGCACGGGCACACACAAACACAATGGCCTTTACACATGCTAATGCTGTAAGGCGGCCCTTTTATGAGATTACACAGTCATTACAGTGAGAGGGGTCATGAGGGGCACCTGTAGCTGAGCGGCTCCACAGTCTATCAGGAGCAAGTGTGAGTGTAAGTGTGTGTGTGCTCGTGTGTGTGTGGAAAAACAGAAAATGAATAAAAGAGTGTGACAGAGTGTATGTACTGTATAAACTGAAGTATAAGCAGACCTACAGGACTGTTACAGAGCCAATACTAGCGTCATTCAGTGGACACTGTGCATATGTTCTGTATGCAATAAGACACTCTTTGTATGACTGAGTGTTTCTGTGTGAGCGTTCACGTGTATGTATGTGTGAGTGTGTGTGTCTGTGTGTGGGCCCCAGGCTGACTCTGACAGCTCAGTGCTAGCCATCTGCTGGCAGTCACACCAGGAGAAAGCAACCACAGCCAAACAATGGAGAGCAATGACAGGCCAGGATTTGTGGGGAGTTGTGTGTGTGCGTGCATGTGTGTGTGTATGTGTGCGTGTATTTTGGTGTGGTGTGCACGTTTTCCCTTCAAAGATCCAAATGAGCCCCTCTCTATGAGCATGTGCAGAGGGGCGTGGCTGTTGTTGATAGGCTGTCTCTGTTACCAGGCGATAGATTACCAAGCCCAAATGGCCATCTGAGGAGGATAGATAGCATGGGCGAGTGTGGGCTCACTTTTTTTTTTCCCTTTCTGTGTGCCACATGCTGTGTGCCTACTGTACGAGTATGTCTGTCCACTCCCTTACTCTTTTATCTACTCTTTCCCTCTGGCTCTCCCTCTCTTTGTAAGTTGGAAATTGATATGAATATACAGTCAAAGGCTAGGTGGACGTGCACTACGTCTCCACATACAGTACACTTGCCAGCCTTTTTTGTGGGTATATGCAGGCATCTCTCTTCCCAACATACAGTATGTTTGTCATCCTCTTTCTATTTCTCTCTCTCTCCCTCTCCCTCCTCTCTCTCTATCTGCAGGTAGAGTGACATCCTGTATGCAGACAGATGGTCGGGTGTTGGGAGGAAGCTGGCTTGCCTGGATGTGACACACCAGTCTGACAGCAAGCATCATCCAGCTGGGTAGAGGCCTGCAGTGCCTCCTAGAAAGAGCATGCCTGGTGGCCAAAAAACGGGCTGCTGCAGCCACTACACAAATATCCCTCCAGTCACTATTATGCTATTTTACCACCAAACACAACACAGTGCTGTTTCCGACTAAGAAATACAAATAAGCCAAGACCGCAAGTCAAGAGAGGAGGAAATGAAAGGAAAAATGGCCAAGTCAGGACAGGAGGCAAGTGGCTGATTATTGAAAAAATCCCTGAACTCCATTTGAAGAAGAGTGTGCATGTGCCTGTTTTTGTGTTTGTGCTGCTTGGCCATCATGCCTTTGTATGGCAGCACTTCAAAGGAAGCCTTCAGTAAGTTTCTGCTCTTCCACCTCCTGCTGCTACTAGTTTGCGTTTATGTTTGTGAGTGTGTGCGTTGTGGAGCACTGCCTCCTGTAGCTGGGGGCTATGGCTGATCACCACTACCGCAGCGAGGCTGGCATGCCATGCCCGCTGGCACACTTACAGGGCACACCTATTTACACAGGCCCAGACTGAATGGCAGGCATTGTCTGGGTGAGAATGCAACACTTAAGCTCCTGATTAAGGCAGAACAAAGCCCTGAGGGGCAAGAGTGATGAATGCATGGAGTGAAATAGGGAGGAAGCCAGAGAGAGACAGAGAAGAAGAGATGAAGGGAGGCAGGGAAGGGAGGCTCTGTAAAAGGGAATCTCATCTGCTGTTGCTGCGGGAATGTGAGAAAGCGGGGGGGAACTGAGAGAACAGAGGAAGGGAAGGAGGTGAAAAAGGCGAGAGGGCAAGAATTGGCAGGAATGTAAGGGACTAGAAGAGAGACAGATAGAGAAGTGAGAGGAAGACGAGGTAGGAGGTAAGCAGAGAGACAGGTAAGGATGAAAAGAAATGGTATGGAGGGAACCAAGAGGGAAGCAGGAGGAAGAAATGAGGGGAGGGGGGCAGAGAGACAGGCTTAGGAAGAGTTAAAAAGACAACAGAGAGGGAGCCAAACAGAGAGGTAAAGAGAAATAAGAGAGGAGGGAGCTACTGCCGAGGTATCCTCACTGATAAGGAGGAAGTGCTGCTACACGAGTGCAGAATGAGGTAAATAGACTGATAGCGCCCTCTAATGGTCCATGTGCACTGACAATGTGCTCTCCATCATGCCCCCTCTTGTCCAGGGAGTTAACTGCAGACAAGAGGGAGAATCCAATCACTGCCAAATCTTCAAATCTATTAAAACAATAACAAACTCAATGGGACACTGCTTCAAAGCGCAGCTATTAAAAAAATCAATTTTATATTAACATGTCCACTGTGACAGTGTAGACGACATCATCGGAGGATTTCTTCCCTTCATTTAGTGTATGTGTACACGGCCATGTGAAGTTCAGCGTGTGTGTGTGTGTGTGTACACTAAGTAGGACCTTGGCAACATATGGGCACAAACACAATGTGTATGACAAGGGGTGAGCTACTCCCTGAGTGTGTATGTATCCTAGCAACAAGACAGACGTAGTAGCAGTGCAGTGAGCAGCTGGCAGAATGTGACACAGAGGCCATGATGGATTTATCACAATGTGTGTGTGTGCGGGTGTGTGTGTGTGTGTGCTACATTTAACAGCTGTGGGAGAATTAGGTGTGTCTGTGTGTGCGCACATGCTATGCATCCATGCATGTTTAATGCTTAAACACTCATCACTGTGTCAAGCTGCCAATTTCAATAATAACAGCCAATAGACAACAACCATCATCACATGATCACGGTTTCATAGTTCACAGTTTTGATGTATAATCCAAAACAACGTGTCCGTCAATGAAAATGAAATTAAATTTTGGTTCTTGATAAACTGATGTAGCAGAACATCTGTTGGTCTTGAGCATATTTTTACAGAGACAGTTTGTGTTAATGTAGACAGTTTTGCATTTGGCATATTTAAAGCAGGTAAGCTGTGATATATACTAAACCACTGCCATCAAAAAACATATGGGAGATGTGGCCAGTGTAATCACAAAAAGGCACAACTCTCTCAAGGCCATGTATGTAAAAAATGATTCAGAAATTATGGTCTCGCATCCTTCACTGGAATGTGGCATATGAAGAAATGCTGGGGGGGGGGGGGGGGGGGGGGCCTCCACCAACTTTACACTTCAAAGTCTGTTTACAGGTCTTGGGGAGCACACCTCAGCCGCTTACGTGAAATAAAGCCCAGAGTCTGATAAATTGCGTTAAGTGATGTCACATGACTTGGTGGTGTGAAGCGCGTGAAGTGAGCTTACGAGACTTCAGCTGCTCATCTCTGCTTGAGGCTAGCAGCTTGAGGCATCTATAGCTGCTACTAGCATAACACACAAAATTAAGTAAGTAAACTGTGGTCAAGTTGCATTGTGGGTAATCTAGGAGCCAGGTTTGACAGGAAAGAATTCATGGAATAAAAAGTACGATATCCTATTTTGTTTAACGTGGTAATTGTGAGTACTACAATGTTAAAGTATAGAATACTATGGAGTCATTTACAAACTTTCAGTTTAGGATTCAAACGTGACATTCAATATCTGATTGCAGCGTGCTGCTTTATCAAAATATACTAATGCTTTTATCATCAATCTTATCATGTATCGTAAATATACTGAAATACCCATTTATCAGACAGAAGTTCAGAGATCACCGTTTTCTAATCATGTCTTTACCTATCCCTCACTCTAAAGATTAGTCTGGATGTTTGATACATGCAGTGAATGTTAGCCTACAGAAATAAAGGCCTTATCTAATCTTGCACTTGCATCTCATCAACAGGGATGTTTTTGAGACTCATAGATAGGATGCAGAAGATAATACACATGCATTTGTTGAAGTGCCAGTGATCCTCGGGCCCAGCTGTGCACGAGTAAGTGTGGAAATTCTCCATGGTGAGAAGGGGCTGGCTTCCAAACCCCATACCAGTTGGAGGGCTCTGGCCTGGGCAGAATTCTGTCTCCATGGGCCTCACTGCCTGCCAGCTTCTTCTCCATGGAGGTGCATCATGCTACAGCTAATCACCAACCCAAAACCGCTTCTGGAGTGCAGAGCCAAGCCACAATAAGGAGATAACACATTTCACTAACACTGCTGCAATCATCTGACCTCATACCATATGTCGCTGTGCACTTTTCTGTTTCTGACTTTAGATCCTTAGCAGTGGGGTGAAAGAGTCAGATGACTCAGAGAAACTCTTCACATCACAACATCCCCACAGATTTGAGTATTAACCAAGGAGAATGTTGAAACTAACATCTGCAGTTCCTTGTTACATAAACAGACAACAGTGATGCACATGTGTATTATCAATTTGTGGCTCACACAGTGTTGTATCTGTGTCAGCATGCATGTGGATATATGAAATTAAAGTCATGCTTAAGACTAACATTCAAGACGTTCAGCAGAAGCCTGGGTGCCTACACGAAGGAAGGTAGAGGTACAAAGGAAAAAAGAAAATAGACTGAAAAAGGTGAGCTGCTTTGTTTCTTTTTGACTCTCTATGTGGTACGCTGTTGCATCCTTCGTCACTGCCATCTTCCACCTCCACCACCCCTAACCCTCCTTCCTTTCTGTTTCTCTGCAGGCTGTCTTGGGAAGTGTGATGTCTTTTTAAACGGCGCCGGCTTCATGTGTTTTTATGTCTGCTCATAAAAAAGTGGCTTCCTTTTAAAGGCTTCTCTCACCAATGACTTGCGTTCTCGCTGTCACAGGATGACAGGCGGCACTGGGAATGACAACAGAGAGCCTGAGAGAAGGAGAGTCTGAAAGAAAGGGAAAAAAGAAGAGAAAAGAAAAAACAGAAAGAAAGGAAAGGAAAGAAAACTATGGTTTGGTTCTGATTCTCCAGCGATGGCACAGCGCTAAAAGAAAATGTGGAGGTAGGCGTGGCTCTGCAACACTACAGTTTGGGGTGAAAAGCCTGGAAACACAGGTGAAGCTAGCATATATAAGTCTATGCACGGTATGCACGGCATTCCTGTTATCGCTCCCAGTATTTATCAAGTAGAATTTCTACTTAAATTGTCCATCCCTAGCTCATGCTTCCACTAAAGAACTTTTCAAATAAAAAAGCTAAGATTATAAAAAAAAGTAATCTGTGTGATCCCTTGTTTGGAAACAACTTCTCTAGCCAGTGGGAGGCTCTACTGAAGCCGTTGGCTGTGGAGGGGTTCTTTGGACATCTTCACAATAGACGTTCAGGGAAAGCTCCTCACCCACATCCTCCTATTCATCTCTGAAATTCAAACCATCAATCCACTTCTCTAACATCTTGTATATATAGCTGTAACATGTCACAATAACTATATACCAAAAACAAATGAGGTGAAAGTCCCTAAATTGTAAGGCAATGTTCAGACCAACTTTAGCCCTGTGTGAAGTAGTGCAGCGCCCTCTTTTATTTAAATGTGACCAGTCCAGCCGTACAGCAGGTTTCACTTTATGGTTCACTTTACCTGGTTCACTACAATGGCCAATCGTGTACAAGTGCACATTGTAACTTGAATAACATACTGTACCTCTATAGTTTAGCTCACTGACTTGCTTGACTTGAGATAAAATAGTTGCCACTGTGAAAACTTTCCAGAGTGTTGTCTCTGATTATTCTGTTTTCAGTCTGAATGCTGCAGTAATGATACACTGAGACATTTATGTGTTTTGGCTCAAATAGCATGAGCACATTTAGCCGGATATATTGTAGATTCTCAAACCAGAGTTTAACTATCTCTGATCTACTTGGGATGTGTTTACCACCCAGCGCTGTGCTTTCTTTGTTAGCCAATAGACCAGACTAGTGGCTGATGGCTTTTTTCCTCAAAATGGCCATGTCGATAGCATGGGAGTCAGCACACACACACAAAGATGGCACGTACATCGCACTTACACACACCAACATGCACACAGCTGGCTCACATACAAGCCCCAAGAGGCAGACCTCAGCCGAACCATAAAATGCCCCACCACACACAGACACACACACACAAACTCCACAAGACTTCATACATCACTGCGCTACCTCCATCTCAATTCCCCCCCTCTCTGTCTCTGTCTCTCTCGCTGTCTCTCTGTCTCTCTCTCTCTTTCCTACATCAACCCCCACCTCCTTCGCCTAACTCTCCACTGCAGCCCACCTGGTAGTGATCCCCATCTGGATCTGATGGGGTGTGTGATGTATTTTAAGGCCACATTAATAGCTACCCAGCACAGCCCCTGTGACCACATTAAGAGACTATATCACAGACCTCTCAACCTGTGCTCCCTCTCTATTTCCTTTTCTCTGTCTCCCTCACAACCATTCCATATTTCCCCTCTTCGAATCCTTGTGAGAGTGTGTCCACTGACTTAACAAGATCGATCACGCCTAACTCCTTGTACTCCCTGCTAAATCAATGGCTCTTTGTCTCGTTAAGCACTGGAAGGAACTTAGTGGGAAAGAAATAAAGAGAGGAGGAAAAAAGAGAGTTCGGCACTATAGAGGTGCAATGTAACAGGAGAATCTCACTGCGGAACAACTTAGGGTTTATCTTGGGACATGGTCAGATCATTAAAACGAGCCGTGATCTAGCTCCTTGGGGGGCAGGAAGGCAAAGAGGGTGGGTGAGCTGTACGTAAAATAAAAAGAACACTTATGCGGATGGGTCAGTGCAAAAGAGAGAGAGGTATAAGGGACAAAGAAAGAGGGACTGTGTGTGTGTGTAAGTCTGTGTGTGCAGTGTTGCAAGAAGTGAGCCAAACCTCACCGCTGACTTGGCCAGGGCCTCTGGAGCCAGAGAGAAAGCCCTGCTAACCACAAACTCTCTTTCTGTGTGTGTGTGTGTGTGTCTCTCTCTCACATACACACCCTTGCTGACAGTGTCTCACTGTGTGAATACGTCATTTCAAAACATGTATTACTGGCCAGGAGAGCAAGGGAAGTAGCTTGTGAAAGAGAGAGGGCTGCAGAGGAAGAGAGAAAAACGGCAGCGGCTGGGACAAAGTGAACAGAGAACAACGCAGCAATTCACTCCCATCCTGAACAAAGCAAACAGGAAACACACTCTCTTGATCCACTTGTGTTACCCTCTCTCATCTCTGCCCTCGCCACTCCAGTGTATTTAAATTCCTGTCGCTGTAGCTCATTATATTTCCCAAATGCACCAGAGTAGGTGGTTGCATCGCTGCACTTTAAGTCAACAGCGGGACTGCAGAGCCATGAAAATGAATAAGGATAGGGGCTCTTCACACAGCAGCACTGTGTAAAAAGGCCTGGGAGTACTCATCTACAGCACGGCTTCTCTCGGCACCATTTACATTTCACAGTGACACTACATTAGCTGCCCCTGGATGAGCACACAGTCTGTAATCCCTGCTCTGCCTCACCCTGTGCACAGATACATACACTGTATTGAGTATTTGGCTGTTGCAGTGCAAAATATTGAGAAGACGGGAAGGAAAATGAATGACACAAAGCAACAGGTGTATTCCAGATGCAAACACACCAGACCTTTCATAGGATGCACACAATGACATACACAGGTATAGAAAAAGTGTAGCACATTCAGTGACAATGGGGGGAAAAAAGAAAAGAGTACCAGCCGGCATGAAGGTCTCTCACCTCAAACTGGTCAGTCAGTCTCTTCAGAGAAACCCTGCGTGAACACCCAGACAGCAGACACCACACACAAGCCACCGAGACATAATCAGACACGCACCTCTGTCTGTGTCAACACAAACTTGTGAGAAGGTTGAGAAGTATTGCTAAAGGGGAGTGGGTGCAGGCTTTCTTTGGCATGTTTGTTTTTGTTTTGCTTCTTTTTTTTTCCTGACGCTGGAGGTTGAGTCAAAGCTACACAGAGCAGTGTGTATGTGCATGTATGTGTGTGTGTGTGTGTGTGTCAGAGAGTGTGTTAAGCAGAGACAAAAGGAGCATATGGCAGCAGCAGCCAAGGCTGTAAATTAAACATAGAGCAAGATTAGATAATGAATGTGTACTCTGAGACACAGAGACAGCACTGAGCCAGGGGCGGAGCAGACCACTGCAAGACCAGAACCAGGGATGGGGTGTGGGGGGTGGCAGAGAGCATATGTGCATGTAGTTAACCACATATTAAACACTTGAAACAAACAAGTGAGATGACTAAGTGTCATAAAAGCATTATAAAACAATACAAAGATGAAGAAAATGAGAAACACAGAGAGGAAAGAAATATATAAAAGCCTTTGATGGCTGTGTCACTGGTCAACGAGAGTGGAAGCAACATGAAGACGACAACACCCCCCCACTGCTAACGAGAACTGGACCCCTCTGCTCCAAACTAGACAGCTGCTGTTGAGCTGAAGCAAAGCTGCATCTCTGTCAATAGGATTACTGAAGCTCTTCTCAAACACACAGTCCAACACATGCTCACACATACTGTGCACAACCACTCCAAAATTGGTTAGCAGTTAAAGGACAACTGATAAACATAATGGACAAGCGAAACAGAACATGGGTGGAAAAAAAGAGAAACACATGGAAAGGCAGACAAACACAGGGAAACATATGTGTGGTTGTGTCTAAATACTGGAGATGTTTCAGGGTTTTCAACAAATGATCAATTCATAATTATACATCCTCTTGTGGTATTGAGTCATAAGTGTTGTCTTCCTTCCTTCATGACTATCTGACATCTAAATGATTGTATGTGTTCATGTTCCTGTGTGTGTATTGAAAAGGCTCAGGCATTGCACGCTGACACACAACTCTGTCCTGTCATGCAAGGAACTGGCTGAGCCATCTGGAACAATTTGGGGTTCAGTGTCTTGCCCATTGCCCACACTGTGGACCCACTCTAGGTCCTGAGCCGCAACTGATACTCTCAGAT
Source organism: Nibea coibor (assembly GCA_023373845.1). NCBI lineage: Eukaryota > Metazoa > Chordata > Actinopteri > Sciaenidae > Nibea > Nibea coibor. The sequence goes on from CM041738.1 coordinate 11,302,827, forward strand.
AGAGTTACTAAATTAGTTATGTAAATTAAAATTCTATATAGAAAACATTTGATTTGATTTTCTAAAATACTTAATTGCATAGTAAACTACCCAACAGGTAGGAGTCCACCTATCTAGTTCTAGTACTAGTTCACTAGCACAACCAATTGCAGCAATAAAATGCTGTTTACACATTACTGCAAGAGCAATATTAAACCAATAAAATAACACATAAAAGGTATAATACAAAATAAGGAAATGTTCTTTTTGATATTTTACACAAATTTAGTCATTGGCATATGTGTACTTCAGTTACATTTTTAATGCAAGGGCTTTACTTGCCACTTTTATTTCATAAATGATCTGAATCGGATCAATGATTTATAGATATTTTTCAATATCTTATAGCTTCAGCAGTATGCCTGATGTTCCTAAATAATTAATTGAGGGTAATACTCTGTTACAAGAACAGCTGACACTCTTACCATAACAAACATGTTACAAAGCACATATAGCATCTACAGTTAGCTGTGTAACTGTAGACGTGGGCCAATAATAAGTATACGCTTTTTCTAATAGGTATACAGTCTAATGAAACAATGTCTCTACAACACAGCATTATTATGGCACTAGAGTGATAGCATCATTATCATGTACACAGTGTTGTGGTAGTATCATATCCCTGTGATGTGTTACTCTTTGATGCCAGGCCTTACTGATGTTTAATTTTGGTTCTCGTCTACCTGTCAGTTCTCTCACAAATTGGCACAAATCGTCTGACATGGGATTAGAAACAGAATCTGTACCACATGAACCATATCACAGTCTCGTCACCTGAGCTTACAAGCTTACACGCTTCATACATAACTTGCACGTCCGCACACAGTACTTACAAATTGAAGCTCATTGCAAGCCCCTATCTCAGTGTGAGAGGGGAGATGGGGGGAGAGATAGAGGGAGTAGGGTTTAGGGTAATCCGTCACTGTCTCATTACTGGGCCACATAAAGCAGGGAGGGAGGGTTAGGGAGGCGGAGATAATGCAATAATATAAAAACCAAGAGAACAAGAAAAGAGGGAGGGAAGGGGAGAGGAGGGCCAAGTTATCCTAATTCAATAATGGGAATCAGTTGGGGAGCAGATGAAACTCATGTGTACCTAACTTGAGATCCTGAGTAATTGTTCGCCTCTGAGAGCAGCAGCAGCATCTTAGGAGAAGAACGCAGTTCAATCAGGACTCAAATCTGACTTCTTGAATATTCTGCAAGCTGCACATTTTCTAACAAATTAAGCAATACATCCAACTGCTGGGGCTCTTTCAACACTAATTATAGTACTATATTAATATGGAAATAGACTACACAGATGTGTGCATAGGGTCACCTGGAACATGTGGTTATTAGCCATAATTGCGGCAAGGCTGTTGAGATCGGTCTGATGGCTGGTCCATAACTACTGGATGGATTGTCTGAACTTTTGTGCACATTCAGAATGAATCCTAATGACCGTGATGGTTCCCCTGAAGGTTCCTGTGGCACCACCAGTAGGTCATTTATCCAGAGAAATATCTCAACATTTAAGTTTTTCAATCAATTGGCAAAAGGTTTTGTACTGCCATTCATGTTTCCAAGACTATGTATCCTAATGACTCTGACGATCTTTGCGTTTTATCTAGCATCACCATGAGTCCAACATTCATGATTTTGAGTCAAATTAATCTGCATGAAGGAATTTGAATATGCTCACACTCTAGAACCTGAGCATTTTTGTGTTTGTTTATTTGTTTGTTTTATAGCTATATGTGTACAATACACACATTCCCATGGATATGTGTGTGGTGTGGAGCGCAAGTCCAAGTTCATATGATTATAAAAGCTTCTGTGTGTTGTGAAAAAATGCTTGGACGCTCTTGATATGTCAGTCACCAAGCCTTTCAGAGTCACACAGTCACATGTCAGCCAAAAAGCTAAATAAACAAAGCTCTTTCAAATACACACACACACACACAGATCACTTTGCCTTCACCCACATGCACCACTGCTGCCTGTAAGGCTACCAGGGGGGGAACCATAATCACACACACAGGAGGTAAAGGTGATCTGCTGGAGCCATAATGAGGGAACACTGTTGTTGTGATCCTCTCACTGCAGCTCTGATTACAGCCCGGTGTTCAGTTTCTACACATGAGAGTAAACACATGAGAACACCGGTGCTGGGGGGATTTGACAATGCATAAGCACGCACACACACAGGCAGGTACATCATGCATACAGAGGTGGAGCAACACAGCCGGAACGTGAATGACGCATGGTGCCTTCATGTGTGTAAGTTTAGTAGGCTGCAGCCCAACACGCACCACTTTCCCCCGCTCGCCGTCTGTCTCTTCAAAAGACAATGCGTGGCCTTACTGCCCTTAGCTCATTAGCAGCAGCAGAGAAAGAGACAAACAACACATATGAACACATTCATCCACACACGCCTTGTTTTCTTACTGGCATGCCGTGGATCCTTTGGCAGTTTAAATGACATTCTGCAGTAGGCAAAACTTACACTGTTTTGCATGCTCATATTCAAAGCGTGGAATAATTAATGCATAACTGACACTGTTGTCCCGCTACATGTGATTTCTTACAAAATAATTTTTAAAAACTATATTGGTAACGTCACCCCTCCGCTAGCATTTCACTGTGATTCTGTAAGTGAACTACAATATGCCTTTTTTACTGCCTGTCAGTGGCTTTACAGAGCTTCCAGCTTGCCACCGGGGATTAGCTCAATACTCAATTCTCCACTCAATCTCACTACCGCACACACTATATAAGGGGATCTGTACGTGTGCGTGTGTGACTGCGCATGCACACGTGTGTGCCGGATGTGTGCATGTATATACACTCAGGGGTGATATTAGTTAATCATAGCCTTCACTCAGCATAAATAAAGACCAATTACTGTGCTTCCCTATGGGCCCCGCACTATTAGCACACTAAAGACCCCAAAGAGTGTTGCCCCATAGCCAGTACAGCCTTGGTATAAAAAGCAGCCTGCTGAATCATGATGATAAGCACTACAGAGGGTAACAGAAGGACAACATTCACAACATCATAAAGACTGGGGCTGGATTAGCCATATGTGCACAATGGCAATCAGTAAGTGAAGTAATCAAAAGAATAACAATGATAATCAGGATCAATTATGCCATATCAGTAATGAATATGCTTCAGAATTAGCTTAACTTTATTTGCCAGAGGAATTTGGTACAAATGTGACTTTTGAAGAGAACAGATGTACCAGGTAATAGACCAAACACAGTCAGTTCTATCACAACGTGCATGTGTATTACACTGTTACATAATACACTGGCATAATAGTATACTTCATATCAATCCCAGTTCGGGAGGTCAAATGGCCTCCTGCCTGTAGGGTTTAAATGTCACTAAACTGTGCAAACAGCTCGAGACTATACAATGAAGAAGGGCCCTATCATTTCCGTTCAACGGATATGCCTAGAGGATAACACACCTGCTAGCTATCATATAATTCTTAAAGACACAGAATCATGTTTCTATCGAGGAGATACTAAGGTTTAAAAAGAAGTTTGCTTTTTCCTGCTTGATAGTTGTCACAATGGCTGCAGTTCAGTGCTACAAAAAGCTGCTGCAAACAATAACCCAAATTTTAAAACTTCCTGTCATAACCAGCAGAGTCATAGATGCTGAGTCAGTGTTTTACAGTATGTTCTGTATATTAGCATTACAAACACCTTACAACGAAGTGGTTTTACTTTCTCTGCAACAGCACCACAGAAAACTTTTAACACATCCCTCCGAGGGAGTGGACTGAGCCAGCGGACATTACATGCTGACTCACCCTTTAACAAGCAAATCCTGCTGTTAAGTTTAGACTACTCCTGTTCATCTTGTGTGAAGTCAACTGTTGTCGACTTTTGCCATGCATTACTTAGTGAGATAAACAGACACTAAGTTACAACACTAAGGAAAGCAAACAATGTGCCACTGGTCCCATAGAGACACCTTCCTTTGTCCTTTCTTTGGGCGGATGTCTACGTGTGGACAAGTGACACAGCAACTGAAGAACTGTGCTTCACAGCTCATGGACAAATGCAAAAACACACACACACACACACGCGCGCAAATAAAGTGGACCCTTGCTGGCAGTCACTCATCACCCAGAGAGGCCAACCTAATTTGGAGGACAGGCTCCTCTCTGCCTGCTGGGGAGGCAGCAGGGATTATGAGCCTTTATACACACTAATCTAGTTTAGCCACGCTGGGAGAGGGAATCTGTGTGTGTGTGTGTGTGTGTGTGTGTGTGTGTGTGTGTGTATGAAAGAAAGAGAGGGAAAGAGTATAAAGGGAATATACATGAACCAAACGTATAAGCATGTGTGCATGGACAGTATGTGTGACTGTGCTTGTTTGTGCACAAGCGTGTGGGTTTGTGCGTGTACATGTGTATGTGTGTGCAGCGCATATGTGTGCCCAGCAACCCAGTCTGTGGGAGCAGAGATAGGGAGGCTCTCAAACTGGTTGGAGATGTGGCTTAGCCTCTTGTCCTCTGACAGCAGCTGGCAGTAGCTGCATAGGAACATACACACACACAAACAGAGGTAAAACTGACGCACAAACAGGCACACTCTTACTGGCATGATCGAAGATACAAAAGTGTTACATTAGACTGGATGTTGATGATGTACAGTGAGAAGAAAGACTTGGGGGAGTTGGGGGCGGGAGGTTCAGAAGTCAAAGAAGCTGCTGGCAACTACCTGCAATACCAGGTGTGGCTGGACTGGACTAGACAACTGGATTAAACACACACACAAACAGCGAGCGCAATGCTGACGGGTCAATTTCAAAACCTGTCTGGTATGTCTTAGCTCAGTGGTTAAAATGTGTGTATCTAAACACAGTCATGTGTAATTGGTTTGATGGCTGGGTCAAATTGGTCAGGTGTGTGTGTGTGTGTGTGTGTGTGTGTGTGTGTGTGTGTGTGTGTGTGTTGTCTGTGAAGCATGAGTATGAGGGTGAATTGGCTAGAGGCACCGACACATTCCAAAACACAGGAGACAGATCTCATGGCCAAACCAAAGCTGGGACCACACTGGGAATCACAGAGGAAGACTTTAGAGGAGAGAGAGAGAGAGAGAGAGAGAGAGGAGAGAGAGAGAGAGAGAGAGAGAGAGAGAGAGAGAGAGCGAGAGAGAGAGAGAGTTAAGAGAAAGAGAGAGAGAGGGGGGGGGCTCTACAAGCTTACAGTGTGTATGAGCGTTGGCTTGAGTAATTACAGACTTGCCTGGTGTGTGGAGCCGAAAGTCTACCACAACATAGCCCAAGTGATGACACCATACACCACACACATACACGCACGCATACACACCAGCAATTACTGTACAAAGCATTTAAACAGCTGCTCCATATCCCCATTCCTCAAAGCCACACATACATTCATGCACACTTTCCAAGCCACCCAGTGGTGCAGGATAACTTTAACTGTTGCACAAGGAAGTACATTTTGCACACACAGATGGACATACAAACACACACATACACCCAGGCAATTATGTTCAATCTGCTGTAAATATAAAACAAATACCTGGGTTCACTCCCTCCCTGTGTACCCACTGGAGTCTCCATTGTTTTATCAACTGGAGATCGCCACCACTGCTTTTTGTCCAGCGTCAGACCTGTCCTGAGTGGAGCACTAACACCATCTGCTGGCTAGTCATATCATTACACTTTCTGCACACACACACTAAGTGCCAAGGAGCACTTCCTATGATAACCTCTAATGTATCATCATTTATCAGACAGGGAAAAAACAAATAAATGAAGACAAACCCAATTTCTACTCATTCATGTGAAAATGACGATGACTTGTAAATTCCATGACATGTCATGAGGAAAGACAAGATGTCTCCAGCAGCAGGAAACCGAAACAGAGAATCTGTCCAGACGGCAGTCACTTGGAACAAATCAAACATCAACGGCAGACGCCGGTGGTTTTGATCTCTGGAGTCGGCCACAAGGTCCCAATCTATCCTCTAACTGGGTATCTGTCTGACGCACGGCACTTCCTGACAATAAGCACAGAAACAGGGAAAGGGACACAGATGGAGAGACTGACGGAGAGACAGAAAGAAAGGAGGAAACTCTAAAATAGGGTATAATAGCTTCAGAATTTATAGCAGCTTGCCAAAACCACACAAACTGACTACAAAGACTGATGTCACATTTACTCAACAATTAATTTAAATTTACTGCGTGCTGTGCACAGTCATTTTACATTAATACATATTTATGTCTGTGTCGTGGAAACTGAAAAAGTAGCTCTTGTCTAGCGCAGATGAGGGTTAAATACCAAGCGACATAACATGCTTTAATTTATTCTTTCGTCATCTTCACCAAGATGATTGAGTCAAATTAGTTTCTCCTCCATTTTTTATAGGATTTTATTGCAACATACATTTACTGTAACCAACAACAACAGGAAGGGCTTGATTTTAATCACGTTATTATATGAGCTTTCTTCTTCTACCACATCACACAAACATGGCCACACAATTTTTGATACAATTAAATATATTTTACTCAGAAATGTATTTTCTATAGTTCAAATTTAACAGAACATTTACTCTGCTCCAAACATAACTACCAGGTGAAGTGCACTCAGAGAGCTCGGCAAATTCAGTCAATGTAAAGAAAATGTACAGATTTATTTTATTATTATCAAACGATTTGTTGAAGAGGAAATAGAATTTCAGTCAAAGAAGATTTTCTTTGGCTGTCTACAGCCCTAGTTTCAACCCTCATACAGTTTAAACACCATTACAGTGAGCTACTAATATTAAATGACAGCTCTGGTGGTAGAGGTGCTTGTCTAGTAATCATGGGACACTCGATCGATTCCAGAGTCTAGTTGAAGTGTCCTTGGGCAAGACACTGAACTCCAAATTGCTCCCAATGGCTGTGCTGTGTGCATGTATATGTGAGTTTTGTATTATCGTGTGCCATTTGGATAGGAAGCACTATGTTGCTCCCGATGAGCAGCTCCATGGCAGCCATTCATCGGTGTCTGAATGTGTGTGAATGAGTGAAAGTGTTGAGCGCTTGGTAGACTTGAAAAGTGCTGCATAAATAAAAGTCGATTGACCATTACTGATGTTAAATGTCAAGGTCTTGCTTTTGGTCAATCACTACACACAGAACACACACTTTCTATCGACACACACACAAACTGGGACGATGCAGTAAGTGGAGCCAGACTGATGAGTCATGGTGGCCACTTTCTTCTCTCATCTCTTCTCTCCTATTTACTTTCCCCTTACATGTCATCTTTTTGTCCCTCATGCTCTATTTGTTTCTTCACTCCCTTCAGATCATCTACCATCTTCTCCCATCTCCTCATCCTCCTGTCCCACCTCTGATTTCTTTCCTCAACCATTCTCACATCCTTTCCATTTTCCATCTCTCCCCCAGTAATCATCTCCCCGCTCCTATTCTCACACACTTATCTCCCTCTGTGAGTTATTACACCCACTCCTCATGTTATCCGTTCCATGTGGAATCTGCCTCAGAAAGACATTTCCTCCTGGTCTGGAGTATCGGAGAAGACGGGGAGAAATGCTCGGACAAAAAAAGAAAGATAGATGGATATATAGATATAAAATTTTAGTTTTGTCTACTCCTAGAGCTTGGTCACTGTTCCACCAATAAAGCCATTAAATTGTTCCATTAAGACAAAGAGACAGAATGACTGATGGATGGCTCTGCCAAAAGAAAGACAGGGTGGGAGAGGGAGGAAAAAATAGAGGCAAGAGCAATATATAACATTTACAAGGGGATTAGTGTACAGCAGTACAGGACATGAAGACCCCCACACGCCAACTCTGAACTTGTTAAGGTGGAACATCTGTGGTAGAGTGGGAAGGAGAGGGAGGAGGAGGGAGAGGAGAAGGTCAGGGGTAAACAGAGAAAGAAAGAGAGAGAGGGGAGGTGGAGGAAAAAGGAAAAGAGCAGATCAAAGCATGAGAGCTTTGTGCTCCCTCTCTTGGCAGGACTCTGCGGCTGTGTGTGTGCGTTTGTCTGTGTGCAGTGTGTGTGTGAGTGTGTGTGTGTGTCAGTGCGTGTATGTGTGTGTGTGTGTGTGTGTGTGTGTGTGTGTGCAGTGTGTGTGGGTGCGCACGCACACACATGCCTGTGCTCCTGGCAGACTCAGACTAGGCATTAAAATTATTGGTGCCGCCAGCATGCCGCGGCCCCCACTGAAAAAGGGAGGGAGGTGAGTAGGGAGGGCAGGAGGGAGGGGAGGGAGTCACCAAGTGCTAATCAGACCCATGTGTGTGTGGCCAGCCCTGCTCTGAACAGCTGTTCCCATGCTGAGGACCTGGCCACCACACACATACACACACACACGCACACACAAAAATGTCCTGTAAAGGTATACAGGTATAATCAGTTTGCAGTTAACACACCCTGCCCTGCATTAATATGCTCAGAAGTGCATTATATATAAAATATATATCCAATAAACAGTCTTCAAAATTACTACTTTTTTAAAATTATCTTGTCATTTATTCTTTGTAGTTTCATTTCTAGTGACACAGATGTAAAAATGTAGGATAGGATGAGATGAGGAAGAGACAGAGAGAGTGAGGAATGGAAGTGGCATGTCTTTTCCTCCCTATACCAGGGGGACAACAGGAAGAGTCAGAGAGCAGAGGGAGGAAGCTCTGTTATTTATTCTATCAATGGAGGGAGGAAGAGACCCCCACCTTACAACCCACCCCATTACAGACACACACACCCACACACATGCACATTACAATGAAGAGGGCATCAATCCATCTTACTTTGCTTGTTTAGATTAGCTGTTTCTTTTTTAGTAATTGGATCTTTAGGCTGCAACAGTGCCCTCTGAAACAGTGTTAAGCGGGCTGTGTGTGTGTGTAACGAGGCAGAGCTGTGATGAGCCTTGGGGAATGGGTCTCTTTGTAGTGGGCAGGGAAGTAGAGGAATGTCAGGAATCTCCCTAGAGGATGCAGGGTCTGTCCGGTCATCTCTCTCTCTCTCTCTCTCTCTCTCTCTCTCTCTCTCTCTCTCTCTCTCTCTCTCTCTCTCTCTCTCTCTCTCTCTCTCTCTCTCTCTCTCTCTCTCTCTCTCTCTCTCTCTCTCTCTCTCTCTCTCTCTCTCTCTCTCTCTCTCTCTCTCTCTCTCTCTCTCTCTCTCTCTCGTATAACCGTGCGTGGTGCATGTATGTGTGGCTGTACGCGTGCACAGAACAAACACAGCAGCTGAGATGAGTGTAAAAAGATTTGGAGCCAATAAAGTTCACTAACAGCCCGGGAGCAAATAAAATAAAGCTTTTGCCAGAGGCCTTTGGCTGTGTGTGTTAAATAGGGTGATGAAAGAGTTGGTGGTCAGACTTGAGTCAAGACCTCTAATCTCTTTACCAGCTACACTTTATATTGACACAATAGTGCTGTTCTATCCTGTGTGTCCTGTGTCTGCGTGTGTCGCTCTTCCCTTTCTTGTTGTCAGGGGTCATGTTCACTTCTGTGTGTATGTGTGTCTCTCTCTCTTTCTGTCTGTCAACCCCCAGCTACAGCGAATTCCTCACTGCGGTGCAGTTTTCAGCAGTGATGTTTGTAACACAAAATGTGCTGGCACCCAATCACAGCAGAGCATCCGGTTGATGACAGAGATTTTGCAGATCCTCAGTGAATTGAGGTTGGAGAGCAGGCAAGCATATGTGTGTCTATGTGTGTGTTGTGTATGTAAACTAAACACAGATCCCCAGCAGTGCTCTGTTCTGTATCAGAGATCAGACAAAAAAAAAAAAAACACATACGCATACAGCAAAAAAAGTGAGCCATAGTGGAACTTGGTGGAGCGAAAAGAAGATAAGATAAGCAGAGGGGATTAAGTCAGACTATAGGATGTGAATCACCGGAGGGAACATGCGTACGTTTGGAAATGACACATCACAAGCTGCGGTGTTGCTCTGGGAAAGAGATTCGGTCTGTGAAAAGTGAAGACATGCACAGTGCTGATGGGAATGGAGACTGAACAGAACCACACAAAAGATAGATCATGCACTAACGCACAGCCTTTGGGCGTGCACACACACACACACACAAGCCAGACAGAAAAGAGAGCAAAATGTCCAGTGTAGCCAGAGGATAGACAGAGAAAAGAGAGGGAAGAGAGTGAGTGATGTTATGAGTGAAATGAGCAAGTCCAGGCTCCATCAGCAAACAGATGTTCAGCACAGCATATATAGGTTGTGATTCTGTAAACACACATTATTTCCTTATGAAAACTGATATTGCTCACATCCATTTATTTAAATGCTTTGTAATCTCCGACAATTTCACCACCATCACTCACCACAAAAGAGAAGCCAACACACTGAGCCTCACCTCCTCGCCTCTCTCATTTTTCACATCCATCAGAGGAGGAGAGGAGAGGAGAGGAGGCTTGGGGAGCAAAGTTGTAATAGGTGATGACCTGGTGGGCTTTTGGGGGGTCTGATGTGTCTTTAAGGGGCCGGGGTCAGGGGGGCATCTAGGGTTAGAGTTGAAGTACAAAGTCACAGTGAAACCAGAGGATGCTGAGGGGTTAAAGGACACACAGCAGCAGAAACAGTTAACCAATGCAGCACAGACACAAACTGAGCAAGATTTAAAGCACAGGCACAGGAACCACAAGAAATGACCATGACAGTGGAACCAAGTTAATTTCATACCGGAGAATGGAGTAAACTACTACAGCTGTGTGAGAGAAAATCAATGATTGTAACAGTGGTGTGTAAAGTGGAGCATTTCACTTCCATCTGCGGCAGCTTACAGGTACTTACAGGTGTTAAGTCTGGTAATAGTAGTGTTGTTTCCAGGCCACTGAGCAGCAGCCCGCTTAGACCTTTGCTGCAAGAATCAGCAAGGCAGAGCTCTCACAATGAACATCTGACATAACTGAAAAAAATATGCTTTGACTTAAGGAGGGGGCCTGCAGTCTTTCTTTGAATTGTGTATAAAGTGAACACAGCACACAGGCACAAAGTGATTGGAGTGTATCCACTGTGGAACCTGCTTGTATCTGGTTCCTGTACCGTAAAAGCTTAAGTCTCTATGTCTCTGCCTACAGCTCCTCTCTCGTAAGAAACTGTACATACTATAAAATAACCTCCCCTCTCCAAACAGACAATAAAGACTAGCTAGCAGCCCCAGGACGCGGCACCATTCACACTTTAAAATAACCAGCAAAGAGCTATTTAAACAGGACCAGGTTTCAGCCCCTCATAAAACAAATACACACAGGAATAATTGTATCGACACAGCAACCTGGCAGGGAAAAAAGAAAAAAAAACGTCTCTCCATGGGGGGTACCAGGATGCTACGCCGAAGAGTGGTCGTGTTGATGTTGGTGTGTGGAAATGGTGGGAGGGAAAAAGGAAAAAGGGGGGAGGAAGAAAAACAGGTCCCACAGAGCTACCGTGCAGGCGCCAGCAAAGACAGCGAGGGTGGAAAGGAGAGGGGGGGGGGGGGGGGGGGGGTGTAGAAAGACCCTGGTGAAACTCTCAACAGATGCGTGAAGCCCTTGTCAGCATTCCTGCTAGGTAACGCAAGGTCAGGAGCAAGCAGGAAGACAATATGAGGACTATTTGGGCTCCCTGAGCGCCAGATGTGTTTTAATAAGACGGCTGCCCTCCTAGCTAATAAGGTCAGCCTCTGGCTCCAGCCAGACGAGCAAACAAGTAGACTCTTGGCAGGAATTCAGCTCCAGCTTGGCACAGCCTCCCTCCCTGCTTCCTGCCTCGCTCTCTCACTCACTCGCTCCCTCTCTCACACAATCTTGGAGAGATCGAGGCAGGCGGACTCACTCGCTCCCTCTCTTTCTGTGCGTGTGCGCGTATGACTCACTCTGTCTCATACACCCGCCTTTTATTAGACACTTCCCTTTTTCTGCAAGGGGAGAGGGAGAACTACTGCCTAAAAACTGGAGCCTTTGAGAACATCTGTGCTTGGATCGCACACTAATATGCACACACCCACACACATGCAAGTGCATGCACACACATACACACTCACAGATATAAACATATTACAATACGGTTCATGCCACTGACTACTGACTTCTAGTGGACATGAAAAAAGCCACTCTGCTCATGTTAATAGATAAGTAATGAAGAACTAAGGTTAGTTATAAAAAATAATTATTGGACCAATAAATCTTACTCCTCAAGAGGGAAAAATAAAGCAGTGGCATCGGCGCCAGAAAACACTGGCTTGCTCTGCACTGAGATGGAGACAGAGGAGGTGAAGAATGCGGAGGAGGAGGAAGAGTTGAGAATGAGGAATGAATGAAGGAAAGAGAAACTAAGAAAGACAAAGATGGAGGGATCAGGAGTGAGAAAGACGAATCTTGGCAGCTTCAGTTGAGGTTCTGTTCACACAAGCTCCCTGCCAGTTGCTTATTGGGTACAAAAAGAAAGTCATTGTCAAGCGAATCCAAACATTGTCTGGCATTTAAGCTTGTTTAATTGTCCAATAAAAATGTTGAGAGCAAGAGATCCAAAAGCAACTAGAACCACTGTAACTCACAAAAATAACTTTCTAATGCTATCAGTGTATTTGAAACATGTGGATGCATGTCACTGGGCAGAACCCAGGTGCCACAGGAAGCAGTGGAGGAAATATGATTGAGGGGATGTCACAAGCAAAGTGCAGGGTATTTTAACTTCCAATAAACACAGACACACACATAAACAAACTAACAAGACCAATACTTATTTAATTATGTTCTGAAAGTACAAAAATGCTATTATGTGCACATTAACTGTAGATACACTCACTGTACTACACACACACACGCACTCCTCCAACTCCTGGCTCTCTTTCTGTGATCCTCTGAGGTAAAGTTGACGTCATCCTCTGCCTCACATGAAATCAGCCCATCAAAGACAGACCCTCTCCTAATGGTGCCTGCAGTCCTCAAATATTTACCCCTGGGCTGGGCCACGCGATACCACACACACACACACACACACAGACACACACACACACACACACACACACACACACACACACACAAATACAGATGCAGACAGGAGCTCTCCACACATGGCTTCCATTCTCACCTATTCTATCTCCTATTCACACAAGCCAGGTTAACACACGGTGATCAATCGGTGGCTTAATAAGACAAGTGTAGAAAAAACAGAATGAATGCCACATTTTAAACCTTACATTCATTTAGGAGACTTTCTTTATTCAAAAGGAACTTAAATATAGGAAACAATTTGGAAATTTGGATCTTGCCCAAGGACACACTGACACATGAACTAAAACAAAACAAGTGAACTCATCATTCTTGCCTGGTGTGCTACATTAGTAGTGAGATAAACAATCTTTACTACCATATGTCATGGTCAAAAGGTGCTTCCTGCATTTCCTGTAGGCAGTTGGCATGTAGCCTTTGCCTATGTTCAGTGCTAGTGTGTTTTTATAAACCTCTATAAAACATGAATGATAATACAGTAAAGAAATGCAGACTTTTGAGCAAATGCAGAAAATCACAGATCTATCATATGATCTGTGATTTTGCAAACATTATTTTGCCACTTTTAATATTGTTAAAGAATGAGTTACCCTCTGATTCCCAGCCCTGTGCTGTGTGCCCAAGAGAGTGTATTTGTACATTTGTCTAATCATTGGACATAAGGTTGGACCATCAGCCATCGTCGGGTTAGAAAAGGTTTCTGTTCCAGAGGTTAGACCTTCCTGTTTTAATGCTAGCAGACAGGGAACATTTGGCTAGGTGTAATCTGATATGACCTTGTCACAGCAAGCTCGAGGTCACAAGGTCAGCAGGTCTTATCATTCAACAGCCGGCCCTGTTTCTGCTCTACACTGACTCTGTCACACACACGCACAGACAGACTGAAACACAAATCTGTTCCCACGGTTGCAGCAGGTCTATTGGTTGATGTATAGCAGCTTGTAAAGCATGGCTGTCGGTCATTTTTAACAGCCTATCATAGAGATCCAACAGGACCACAGCCATCCATGCAGGCTCATGCCACTGACTGGCTCAGCAACACTCCATAAAAGAAGCTCAGACTCCTCCGTGCGCACTGACTCAGCCCAGTACAGCAATACAGCAGAGAAGCACAGCTTTGATCTACACTGACAGACACTCACAATCAAGATGCTCAAAAATGCTCTCACGTGTGTGCAAATGAACCCCAAATAAGTCCACACTGCCTGTCTTTCTAACACAATCACAAAACCCTGAACAACTCTGACACCTGTGGAGCTGTGCAGTGTGGGAGCCCGTCCAAAGCCTGCTATCAGTCCAACACTGAGGACACATGTTCCATATTGAGTGGATGTCAAACAGCATCTGATCACTGCTCGGCCAGCGTCAGTCTGTCTGAGGCTCTGGTTTGTAGAAATTGCTCTGCTTACCGCTCTCCTCAGGCACACCGACAGGTGGAGAACGATTGGCTCACAAAAACCCCATCTGGCCAGGACCGAACACACAGTGTTATCATATACACAGGACAGCGAGGACATGGGTAATAAGATCTTATGAATGTAATTCTCCAAAGCATCCACACAGAGCCACATGTTTTAGCTGATGGTCACACCGGATTTATTGATCTGCAGTGAGCTGAATTTGAGTCAAATTGGACTGGAGATCAAAGATGAGACAAGGCTATTTTTGTTAAAAAACATGTATGGAAAAGACTGCTAGGGTCGCTGATGAATCTCACAGATCTAGTCATGAAATTTAACAACAGCACAACGTAATGGATATTTAAAAGGATACAATATCAGGCTGGTAAAACAATTAGAGCTCGGAGTTTAGATGGTTTCATTTCATCAGGTTTAATGCAGGTACCATTTTGATTTTAAAACTGTGTATGCATTGGTTAGAGGGTGTTGCACCAACTGTGAAGACTTCTGCTGTAAGTTCTGAAAATTGGAAGAATGCCTTTGATTTCTACTGAAAAAAGCAAATGAGCATCTACACTATGAGCTTGGACACGTTCATATAATCCCATATTTTATTGAAATAAAAAGTGCCAGTGCATTTTTTACACATTTTAATCAGGGCCATAGTAGCTCCCACAGAGGACACTGTGGTCACGCCTACTGCATTTTATTTATCTGTCTTATACAATTAAACTTTCACATGATGGCATCTACAAGCAGACTCCACTATGTTTAAGGTCTTTTAAATCTGACTAGTGTTAGGCTTAGCTTCCATACTTTTAATATCCTGGCCGAATTTTAATGTATGGCCATATCCTACAGAAGGGTAATGACTGGACACAAGCACACTTAAGGTCTGGCAGAAGCACTTTATGCTAACTGAGTGTAAATAAATATTCATTAGTGTGCTGCTAAGCTACCTGACCTGTGACCCACTCACTTCCTCTTCTCCAAGGCTATCAAGGAGCGGAGCTGCAGGCGGATATGAAGCCTCATAAAGAAATCTCTCTTTTCTTTGCCGTCTCCTATTTTTGTCCTTTCTGTTTGATGTGTAGCTTGTCTGTATTTGAAGTGGTTTTCAAAAAGACAGAGCAGAGAGGAGATGTCACACAGAAAGGTCTTCCTAAACATCACAGGAACGATGAGTGAGGATTGTGGTTGCACTTTGAATTAATGAACTGAGCTAGCTCCTGTTACTATAGGAACCAGCACAAAGGTGCCATACTATAGTTGTTTAATCTCTTTAAAATGATAGTTGACTATTAAAACTTAATATAACAATCACAAAGTGTTTGTTAATTAAAATAAAAAAAATGCTGGTGTTGTCACAGGTCAGCCACCAACATGCTCAAAGCATCATTTTATTTCTCATCCTGGAGACAAATCTTATTTAGAACCAAATTTAACCAAATTTAAAACCAAAACTGGAGCTGGAGGATTCTGCAGCCGGAGTGACTCATAAACTACAAGGACGACTGTATTATGATGACCAATGAACTGCCCTTTTTCAGAGTTGAAGGCTTGAAGCCCATACTGCATATTGTAGCTGATTAATATTCTGTAAGCAGTTATACCTCCAGGAACAAAAACATGCCACTCTTATCCTTACACTCTTACAGGCTTACACAACACAGATAACATTCAGCTGTGTGACTCTGACTTGAAGGCGGTAGGAATGACTTATGTTGCTTTAGAGGAAATAAGGATCAGTGCCAAAGCACAATGGCTCTAACAGCCTCCACTGTTAGTCATACATACATATATACATTACTCACATATATATATATATACACATACAAACACAAGGATATCCTCTCCTGCCTAAGTTTATGTATGGGTTTTGTGGCTATATGACTTCAGTGCGCGTTAGTGACCTTCTGTCAGCATTACTGTCCAGTCCAATCACTGTGACCAAACTAGAAAGGCCACTGATGACACTGGACAGAGATTAGGAGGCAGAGTGAGAATGAAATAGAGAAACTACAGCAGAAACAGGGAGTAAGTGATTAAATAAATGTGACAGCGAGAGAAAGAGACCTGATGGATATAAAGAAGTAGATGATAGAAAAGATCTAAACAGGTCCACAGAGAAGAATAATGAGGTATGAATATATGACGCATTAATTAAGAGGAGAATAAGGAACATGTGTGTGTGGATGAGTGTATTGTTGTTGAGAGTTAGTCATGCAGTGACACATGCTCACAGTCAACACACGCAAATATACACACACGCATAAAGCCTTTTAACCCCGGCCAAAGTTCATCACACCCAGCAGTAACCTTTAAGAATCCTGAATGAATAAAATATAGAGAACCGGGAACAGGAAGACTTGGAAATTTATATAGGCCTCAAACTTTATCTTTAATGATCGTCAGTGTGCACACATGAACAAGAGGCCCCGGCATCAAAATGTTTGTGGGCTCATATGGATTTTATTAATGAAAATACAAATAAATAAAAGCAATGCGATCATACAAAAATATAAAACACTAAAAGTTGAGGCAGGTGGGTGGCAGGACTACTTTGTCAAACACTATTTGGACTACTTAGATATTTTCATTTTGATACAAACAGATGATTTTTCTTAGGCTATTGGATGACAGACAGGATTGCAGAGAAGACTTCTAAGTATACAGGGAGGGAACTGGAAATACTTGACTTTTCATTTATTTATTATTTGGCCCTGGATTTTGTGGTTGCTGAAATGTAGAAACTGAAAGTAAACAAAATACATGAGTGAGTTTGAAAAATTAGATTAAAACTACAGATTCCAAGTTCAAGCAGCTGTCACATTTCTGTTCCAGACAATATATTGACAAATAACTTTTTCCAACCTCACACACACTAACTCAGTCTCAAAAATGCCCATTCAATTCACTGTCTTATATATATATAAAAAATATAAAAAAATTCATATATATATATATATATATACATGAATTTTTAGGTTAATATAAGAGGTTAATATACATACAGATATAGATATAGATAGATATATATATAGAGGGGGGGGGGGGTATGGTAGAAAAAGGTGAGGCTGATGTGAGGAGAGAGAGGTTAATAGTTATCACCCTGGTTGACCTGAAGCAATGTGACAGGACATGTCATCACTTTTGCAAACATAGAGCAGCAGCTTGAATCAGAGCAAGAGTGGAAAGGCGATGCGCGGACATCAAAACCCGACTGGACTCTGTTTCATAAATCATCTGCTTTATGTGCACATCGCAAAGATGTGCCTGGCTGTGCATGTGCTATCCGGCATTGTTTTTTTCTGCAGAGATCCTTCTCTTTTCCAAATACAAAGTGTTGGTCATATGGTTGTGTTCAGGAGACCCCCACAGAATGGACACCTCCTCAGTCTTTATGCCCCCTCCTGAGGTGTGAGATCATGTCTGCACTAGGGATGTTGCCAACAGAACAGAGAAGCATGCGCAAACCAGTGTGTGTGTGTGTGTGTGTGCATATGTATGTAAGCATGTGTGTGAAGCAGATGGGAGGAAAGAAAGAAATTAGAGAGGGGTAAAAGGAGAGTAGCGACAGAAAGTCTGCAAGAGCATGTGTGTGTGTGTCTGTGTGTGTGTGTTAGACTGAGGGGGCTGTGAGGGGTTAGGGGGAGGCAGAAGGGAGAGGAGAGGGGGAGTAGTGTGGTTAGGCATCCAGAGTCAGTGAACATTTTTCTGGCAGGCCCTCTCTATGCTCCTGGCTGCTTGCCCGTCTCTGAAGCAAACTTAAACAAACTCCTGTTGCAGCCATCTGCTGGGCCCGCGGGATAAATCACAGCACTACTCCACTCTGTACTGCTCAGCCGCACCACTATCAGGTTACTGTGTTAGTGGCCTCACACACACACACACACACACTCTTAGGCATGCAGGCACACATTACAGTCTCCCTCTCATCCACACATACACCGAGCTACGCGTCAGCCTGGAGCCAGGGCCTGCCATGGGGCTCGCACCACCAGGAGAGGCCAGCAACATGTGGCCCCGCTAATACCACAGGGAGAGATGAAGGGGAGGGGGGGTGAAAAGGGGAAAAGAGGGGAAAAGGAGTGGGGGCGTGGACTGAGGTGATGAGGGGACAGGAGAAAGAAGGATAGAGATGGACAGAAGACAGCGCCAAGAGAAGAAGAAAGAGGAAAAAAGGGAGAGGAGAGAGAGGAGAAGACCTATGACACCTAACTCGAGCCAAGTGCTATTTTTATAGCCCCCTGTAGAAGAGGAGAACATAAAAACCATCTCGAACCCCTCTGCCTCGGCAGGCTTTCATAACAACCGAAGCGTTTTATAACTGGGGCTTTCTTTGAGGGGGAAACACTGGATTTTAACATCTCATTCTTCTCTCTGTAATTTTCATGGTAAAACATTTTCTAACCTAAAACCATTGTTGGCAATAAATCTTGTTACAACACCATGTTATTGTCATATTCCGTCAGTGAGTTTGCCGCCAAGGCGCTTGGAGATCATTTGCGACAGGTTAAATCTACTCAAGTGGCTTACCGCTCTGGCTACTTCGCTGTGGCCTTGAGGCTGTGCTCTGCACATCAACCATGACTAGCACATTGGTCCACATTGCACACAACTCTTGGCCATGTGGGAAATGCCACTGACCAAGTTGGCAGGTCATATGTTAGTACACTGCTAGCCTCATAGCCTTGGATCAGGTTAGGTATGCTTTCAGTAAGTCGTAGACATAACCAGCAGTGGTAAACAGCCACATGAAATCTATATTAATAACATTTCAACAGAGCAAATAGCACACTTGAAAGGGATAGCAGGCAAAAAGTAACAAATAAATAATGACAGGCCTTCGGGAAGTATCTGTGGTATCTATCTGTCACACAGATGGAGAAACTGTATCGGTTTATTTCTGACTCATAGGATGGTCATGGCAGTGTGGGAGACTCTCACCCATGGAAACTATTCACAAAGTCCCTGTAACTCCTGACTATGTCTGTTTGTGCTCATGCATGTGTGTTCATGTCAGTGACCACTCATGGTTTGAGAGCATCTCTGTTGAAGTCTACACCACCTGGCTGACATTTAGGTCACTCTGACTCTAACATTTGAGTGTTTGCACAATGCTGTGGATTACTGACTGCTCTGGGAAACTGGATCAAAATCCAAAACTAAGGGTCAAATGTTAACCTCCAGTATGCCATTTATACAAAAGAGACACATGGAGACATCTGTGGCCAGCTTACTGGCACAAAAGTATATGAGCACTGTGTGGTAACTTCATCCTGAAAAGTGTACTTTCAGCACACAGTGTAGACACCACATACTACTAAATGTGTCAGGGCTACTGTATAGCCTGTCAACTATATTGTTCCAGAGCAGCATCATGAGAGGCTCAGTCCAGATCTCGTTCTCTGTTGCCTTCTTCCCAGCTGTCCCAAAGCTGGCAGGACAAGCTGAGTATGCGGGAGACCAGGTGGCTGTACGACATGTGTAGGGGTCACGGCCAGTACTTGGGGATGCTGACAGGGAGGAGGGAGTAATTCAAGGAGGGAATGCCTTCTTCAGCCAAAATAAGCTCTCTGAAGATCACCAGCAATGCTAATCATTATGTGTTCTCTGGTTGGCTGACAGAAAGAGGGTGAAGTTATCTAGCGGCTGGTTGGTTGGAGGCAGTGGTTGTTTGTGTGCTGTGTGAGTGGGGCAAAAGGGTGTGTAGTATATTTAGTTCACTACAGGGGGCTATTTTGGCTTTCCGGTTGTCTTGACAGCAGGGTGAGAGCAAGTCTTCCTCTCTCTTCACCCCGTTAGAAGTATCAGCACATCAAGAGGAAGATGCATGAGTAAAACAAAGTGGGAACTGAAGAGGAAGAGAACGAAGAATCAAATTCACACAGACCTTCAACTTCACTTGGGAGGTCTAAAAGAGCAAGACTAATGAGTAGCACTTAATAGTAATGAATAATTCAGCGGAGAGCATAAGTTACATGTTAAATGTCTGGCAAGGAAATAGGTTGCTATTAGCTACTGTGCTGCCACACACTCCAGCTGTGTCCAGGTGCAGAACCACACACACACGCATACACACCTAGACACACACACATACGCGTGCACACACACACACACACACACACACACACACACACACACACAGCTGTGGCACAATCCAGCTGCATTTGCCAGCACGAGACCAAACACCTGCCAGTGCTCCCAACCACCTGGCAGACACACGTGCACATAAACACACATTCACACATGCTTGCAGCTGTTCTGTATGTAAATGATGATCAAAGATTACGTAGTTTAAGCGTGTATGTTGAATGTATGCATTTCTACATGACTGTGGGTGATATGTCCAGAGGGCAGCTGCCAGAGAGAGCTGAGCTATAGTTACATTACACTCTGTCCTCTATAATTACCACAGTCAAACTCCAGGACAGTGCAGCAGAGCAGCCTTTACACTACAGAATCTGCTTCTTCTGCATTGGCCTCTTGCCACACCATGCCAGACTCCAGGCAACGCAGAGGAATTTATTACAAAGCAGATGTAGTATAGCAAATGTCTATGACAAACCTCAGGGTGTAAGCATGTGGACTGACCTAAAAATGCCTAGCTGTTAAAAAAAAAAAAAAAAGGACATGACAGTCTAGGAGAGAATTTTTTTAAAGGATCGTTACACATACACACAAAGGATTTTCTGCAGACTAAGACATAATTTCCTCTAATGTCCACGCAAAACTCATTTTGCACACAAATTACAAGAAAAAAGTTTTCCTGAGAAATACAGAAAATCAGATTTCTCTGGAGACTTTTACAATATCATTACCTACTGATAATGTCAGTTCTTCTGATGTGCATGTTTTAATTTTTAAATTAACATTTCATGTAAAACATATTTAAAAAACTTGACTTCTGGTTTGGATGAGTGAATTCTCTAGATATGATAATAAACGACAAAGCCTGTGTATAGAAGACAACATAAATTCAAGCTTAAAAATATCTCCTTATAAACCTGAGGTAGTGAGTGAAATAATTAGTTATTTCATGTTAGACAGTCAAAAGTACACTCTTTCACTGTGCAGTTACTTGTTTACTGTATATCAGTCTGGTCACACACTAATTGTCTTCGGCTGTAGAATGAAGTGATAAAGAGTAAATGTGAGTGACAAATGTGTAGAAGCAGTGATTTAGGCAACACTACACCAGTGTGGGCACACAGCCCAGTTTTCACAAGAATTAAGCAAGAATGGAGAGAAGTGGATCAATAAAAACTGTATAATAAGGAAGACAATGGCCCCAGCCTGGCCCATCACATACACACTTTTTGGTGCCAAAGGGGCACCCATGAAAATAGCTCACAACGGGCGGTTTCAGGGGTTTAGTGGGACACTGCCCTCTCTGTTCTATTTTCAACCTGTCCACTCAAGTACATTGACCAGGCACAATTAATAATTTGTAATACAAGATACTTCTTTCACTGACACTAAGGAGATATTTTTCTCATTTTAAATGTATTTTCCATATTTGTCTGAATGATAGAATTAGGTCTGTGACATCCACAGCTAAAGGCAGACACCTGTAATCATTTACCCCTACCATCCATGAGCCTATTATAACATCAACTGATAGAAGTTATGTATTTTTTCTTGTCCTCCCACAAGCCTAGGTAAAGCACATTACACTTTATCTACAATATCAAAATTAAGAGGAGAATTTCAGCCAAAGTGACAGTTTTTCAGATGATGGTGTTAATTATTTCAGATTATGATATGATGCCAAGGTCAACACATCCCCCTATGAGCCAGAGGTCACAGGTGGGAATGCTAGAAAGTGAGGTAAACGCTCTGGCAGCTGCCTTTTCTAAGAAGACCCCCACACAGCTTCACAGGTGTTTTCAGTTATTCTTGGCTGATTTGATATCTTCTCAGGTTAGAGCTGGGTGAAGGTATGTTGGGAGGTTGCTGAGGGCACCAATCTCCCTTTACTAATAGAGATCATAAATGTGTAAGTTTCCCTGCCCTGACAGGTACAACAAAACTGACAAAAGAGTTGTGGAGATGTCAGACAGGTGCAGTTTCATGCCTATACATTCTTGAGACAAGGTCTAATCAGCAGAAATAAGTGAAAGCACCTGGGTGGGAGGACCAGGGGTGTGTAATGGTTTAAGCCTCTCAAGATCAAGTTTATGTATCCATCTCTCCCAGACAATTCAGTAAGTATTAAGCAGCAATTCAATACAAAAAATCATAGACATAATTGTAACAACTTGTAACACTTGTAACATTTCAATCAAGGCCACATTCAGACTGACTCCCTAATTCTTCTGAGTGGGATTCAAGGGTGCCAACACAGAGGGACAAAAACGCCACATCTTCCAGCAAGGCGGCCAATGAAATAGCCAAAAGTGCACATTCCTTTTTATTTCAAGTGTTCAAGCAAATCAAGTGCATCAAGTGATGAGTATAATGACCTTAAATCTGTGGTGAAGGCCAATTTACATATTTCTTTTTTGTATGGTCACAGGCTGTTAAGGCCTTACCAGGCCTATGCTCAGTGTATTGATAAAATACGCACACTGTATAAAAAAAGCTCTCAGCAAGTTTTTAAACTGCGTAGCAGACCATATGCCCAAATAATACTGATGTCAAAAAACTAAACAGGTGTGTCAGAATCCTGGTTCCTCCAACATATGACCTTTGCCCTGACCCTGTGCCTGAGTGCTGAGCATGTATCGATATCACCTCCCTGTTTGGCTTCGCAGGGTTAAAAGGTCATTATGCCTTGGCTTGGAGGTCTGCAGTGAGGCAAACCTTAAAATCTCTGACTTCCTTCTCACCCCCCTGCTCCTTTTAGTCAAAGAAACCTAAAAAGAGCAGTGCTGCACACTTATTCTCTCTCAGTTTAGTGAGCTACCACACTGTCATTCACTCTTTGCCCTCAATGACATTCCATTCTGTACCAACACAGATGTGAGGAAAGTTTTGACAGTGCTTGATTTAATCACTCTCTCCTTCCCTCTTTGGCCCTGTACTGCTTCCTGTTGGCAATCGTCTGCCAGGGAATTTTAAGATTAACATGTCTGTTATGATTTTTTTTGGCATATGTTTATACGTTTGGACTGCCAACCTATGAACACAATCAACAGGACAAAACCAATGTCTTTTGGGTTAAATTAAAATAAAAGTTCATCTCCTGGAGTTTTTCTATTACATTATAATTTAGAGAACAAATTCTCACCCGCCAGTGTTTTCTATCTCGTCTAGACCACTGCTCTCTGTCTGCCTCTTTTCATTTCCCGCATTAAAATCAACCAAAATCAAAATGCAGATTCCAGCCATGTGAAAAAGGAAAACATATGAACTTCTTTGAGTGTCGAGTACATGATTAATAGCTAGCTAGCTATTGGTGGCAGCTAACTTACCACCACTGCATGTTTGCTACCAGTGTAATTATAAAAACCTATGAAAAGTATGAACAATAATTTCATTTAAAATTAAGTCGACTAAAACTGTGAATGATTTAAGTCTAAATGTCTATAAACATGCGAAACACATTTCGAAAGCTAGCTAACCGACTAAGCTAGCTCAGTAAATTTACAGATATTTACGCAATGCCAACAGAAAATGTCCACAAAAAAGCTAAAGAGGTTGTATTACTCACCATGTTTACAGCAATTCAGTCTTTTCTCTCTCTTTTTTTTCTGTAGCTGGTTGTTTGCTTGTTTTTTTAGCAGCAGTAAGGAATAGACCTTTTTCACAGTAGCTGTTTTTTTAGGTCAAATAGTAAGGTTAACACAGGTGCTTCCAGTGATACTAATTAAGGGTCTGTTCCATTTATTGCAGCAGAGCTTTTCCAGTAAGCCAACATGCAGGACAGCAGCACGCTGACTCTGAACGACCCTAATGGAATGGAGCCTTAATTAGTACCATTAGTAACACCTGTGTTTACCACTGACAGTATGGAGCATGGACAGTGCATGCATGACGTCACCCACAGGTTTCTGAAGAGCTGTTCTGAAGCTTGAAATCTGTGATGCGGGCGCATCCAGTTTAGTACTCCTGCCTCTTCTGCCTTTTTCACTAATCTAAAAATGTATGTGTTCTGTAGTCAGCCTCAAGTGGTCGTTTTTGGCACTGCCGCATAGGTTTCACTTCACAGCCATGGAGGTTGCTGTTTGGTGTTTACCCTCCTATTTTAAGTCAAAATGACTACTGTGAAAAAGATCTATTGGAGGGCACAAGGAATGGACCAAACCAAGTATATAGAGGGGGAAGGAAATGCAGTTAATAATAATAAGTATATTTCAGGTAAATCCAGAGCCAATCAGGTGGATTTTTTTCTACTGTGGCTTGAAACATATAGTAATTAAAATCATAATTTAATTTCAACCATCTAATTACACATATGCATATTAATTACACCTTTGCAGGAAGTGAGAAAGCCTTTTCGACTTGTGCAGGTCGAGTCATTTTTAGACAAATGAAAACCATTCCCAAGCCTATGTAAGCTGTTTTTATATGCTTACCATTACTTCAAGGTGCAGGAAAACTGATGTGCAGTAAGCAGCACAACATAGAAGCTGTGAGAAAGATAACCTTGTGGCATATGTGCTGTGTGAGCAACTTTCATTTGAATGAACTGCCAAGAGTCATGGATGTATTAAGGGAACTTAATATAGGTCTCCAAGATGGTGTCTATAGTGAGCATGCATGGGTGCTGTATGCCAGGAGAGAAAGGGGAAGGGGGTGGCAGGTAGATCAAAGAATTCCCTTCCAATAATATCTATTCCAAGATGTTGAAGGCTGTGACATGGACAGCTCAAACACCACCTTTGACATTAGAAAGAGTATGAGGGTGAGGACCTGCAAACGTGCCGTGCACAGGTGTCACTCTAGTCTAGTTCTGGAGGAGGCTTGCTTATAGGTAAGTCTTTGCAGGGAAAAGGGAAGACGAGGAATGAAACACTGGAACGTCATCTCATCTGCTCCATACGGGATCAGATCTCTCCATTCAGATATGAACAAGAATGCAACACTGAAGGATCCTAGCGGGAAAAGGGTGATTAAAGCTTTGAGCGCTAAATCAAAACCCACCTCCAGCAGCTTTGAAATTAAGCCCCTCAAATACCAAAGGATTCCCTGTGAAACGCAAGGCTATCTGTCAGACTGCACTGCTGGGAGAAGAGAGAAGCACAGCTGCAGGAACTTTACAGGATACAGGCAATATGAATGGTCTTGACTAAACACACTCATAGACATAGGCACGCATAAAAACAGCTCTCACCATATGTTCATCAGCTCACATGCCTTGAATTAACACAATTTTAATAGAATCCCCTTTCTGGTTAAAACAGGCTCTGAGGCCAACATGCTGTAATATTTCCATTTATGATGAATTGATGAAAATAGGTCTTCTGTTTTCCTCTGGCTGCAATTTAAATCCCATTAACCCCCTCACCTTCTCTCAGCCCTCCACTGCTCTCTTCTCTTCTTCTTCCAATAATTCACTCGGGATAATCTTTCTCTCGTATTTCAACCTCACATCTAGATTTGATGTGTAATTTTGCCCTCACTCCTTCTTTCACCACGCTATTAATCTTCCTTGGCGACACTGTCAAGACGCCGGCATGTTTTTCCTGTGACAGCAAATACCTCCTTTACAGGATATGGGCCATGCAGCGAGAACATAGTTGATCTTTTAAGATGCCAAATACACATAAACACACAATATGCACACTCGCACGCGCACACACAGACACAATCAGTGACTGAATGATTGAACTCAGCCACAGAAAGTCAGGTCAACAATAGTTATCCACTCGAAACAGTTACTCAGCAGACCACCATATGAAGGTAAACATCCATGTGTGGATACAGACACACACACACCGTATACACGAGTGTGTGTATGAGTATGTAAGTCAGGCTCAATATATTTGTATATTCTGTATCTCTCTATTTATGTACAATTATGTGATGTTTATCTTTGCATGGTTTGACTAATGATTGATTTATTTGCTTTTTAGTGCTTTATCTCCTTGTACAAGCAGAAGACACAGTGTTCCCTATGGGGAGGCTGTGTGTTTATCTATAAGCATCACTTATACACATCTACATATATCAGACTCATGCAATCAGTCCCAATCCTTATAATAACAAAGTTATGCATAGCCGGTCTCCAATCGGTGGAAGAATCATGTAACTGTGATATCATGTGCTTACTTAGGACATAAGCACTGGGGCACTCCATCATTTCTTCTCTTTTCTCTGTATCCACACTTGTCACTTTTTTACATAAGAGTAAAAAAGTAGATTTTTCATTATCTATAATATATTTTTCTTGGATATGCATGAATGCAAGCTCAATCCCAATACTCAGAAGTCTTAAGTTATGTTCTGCCTTTTATGCACTTTGCAACCTGTCCTATTTGTGTCTGTCAGCTGATGATTACACAATTAGTTTCGGGAGAATGCCTTCTTGGCACATTTTGTCAGTGAGAGCGAGCTCATGATGCGCAGTTGAGAGATGGAATTTGTGTTACATCAGCAAGCATCTGCTGTTAACTTCGAAGAAAATCATTACCTAGATCACAGTTACCTAGAATCTGCTTTTCTGTCTCTCTCTAACTAATCCAGCACAGAGCACAGAACATACAGGTTAATTAAAGACTTCTTCCTCCACACGACCATCTTCTATTATACTATAACTTGACTATATTAATTGCTGCAATAATTTCTTCTAGTAAAGGAAAGATCAATGTGCTGAAAAGACAAAATCTGAAAGAAGCAGACTTCACTGTTTAGACACATGGTGAGACACACAAGTGCAGACATTGGGCAGAAAGGGCTAACTAAATAAAGATGGCACTTCAGAAGAGAAAATGCATTATGGCAGCCTTCTAAGTATGGCATCCCGCTGCAGAAATATGATTAAAACAACAAAACTACGACCATACAACATCTGTTTTACCGAGAGTGCAAGTGAAAGATCTGCTGACCAGCAGCCCC
Organism: Nibea coibor; assembly: GCA_023373845.1. NCBI lineage: Eukaryota > Metazoa > Chordata > Actinopteri > Sciaenidae > Nibea > Nibea coibor. Next base: position 11,330,282 of record CM041738.1, read on the forward strand.
TCCCCAGACACCAGCTGGTGGTCTATACTTACACACCTGTCAAAGGTCAGGTCCAACATACTAATTAAACACATGGCAGCAGAAGAGAGAACATGAGAACTACCCATCACTTAGGTTTGTGTGTGTGTGTGTGTGTGTGTGTGTGTGTGTGTGCATGTGTTACATTTAACAGCTACTAGAGTGTCCTGTGGCTAAATCTCATTACATGGGTTAATTCATATCATACCAAGCAGGGAAAACAGACAGCAGAGCATCAAGCACCTTTTCACACTTCACAGGATTCACACATTCATACCAGCACTATAATGCTGACACCACGGTGAGTGAGTGATCTCAGTCTAGCCCTAAGTAAAAGTTTTAAATTTGTCTATGTCGATTATTACATTAAACATGAATTAATTACTGCAACGGTCCCTGCTCTGTCCCTGAAGAACAGAACAGAACAGAACAGAACAGAACAGAACAGAATAGAATAAGTTTATCTTTATACATCCCCCTTCATCAGGCGCACACAGTGCTAAAGGGAACCAGATGGGCACTCCCTTCTGACAGCCCAAACCCCAGTGATGACAGACCCTCTCAAGCATACAGCGTGACACTAGAGGACAAAGCACCTGTTTTCCCCTTACCTCCCCTTCCCCACAGAAACACACACTGGCACTCTCTGTCATGAGGTCATTGGCTCACTCAGGCCAAAACTGACTGTGCCACCTGCAACGCTCCTTGTCCAAAATAATCGCCCGACACCATGCGTGCCCCAGCACCCCGCTCATACCACCCACCCTTTTATGCCCCAACCTCGGCAGGCAGAAAAGTTGATTCCTTATCAGGAGATTACTATAAGCTCATCTGGGACTGGCTCACGTGCGAGTGCTCAGACAGATATTAAAGACTTACGACTGGAGGTCATAAGAGTAAGAGCAATGTTACTCTCAAACACTTCTGTAAGGGACAGAGAGAAAATTAGATAGACAACTCCAGACAGCTGGAGTGAGTGTGCAACATACTGACGTTGCTGAGTGTGAATGGCATCCACAGATGTTCTTCACGTGTCATGGGCGGACAGTCTGTGTCTGTTTGCATGAGAGAACTGGTCACAGAGCCAACTGGCTGTCTAAATGCTCTTCAGCTCTTCATCAACACATTACCATCTTCATTTGCTCCGCACAGGTTGGCCATATAGCCCTACAGCCTCCGACTTGCATCCTCTGCTATTGATCATCTGGAATCTGGATCAGCTTTTTAACAGCAGGGAAAGGATTTTATGTTTCTTGTTGAGGGATGAGTTGAACGAAACTAAACTTTGGAGACAGAAAAGCAAGAAAATGGCAAGAAAGCGAATGCTGACGGAATGATCTCTCTTCAGAGGAAGTGTGTAGTTTGTACTGTTCCCTGAGCCAGCCCATCTGGACCACCTATGCAAAAGCATCTTCACTCATCAGAATCACTTAATACAACATTAACATGCACTACTTTGTCATTAATATGAACAGAAAACAGACAAATGATAAAATACACCACATAATTGCTGTAATGTGAAAACTCCTTAACGTCACTGTCAGATTAGCTAAATGTGGGTAGATGTGTGGGGACGGGGGGAGTCACATTGTCCCCTTACTTTTCATTTTAGGGGAGATCAGTGTCATGTGTGGCATCATCAGGGATCATTTGACCTCATCAATCATGTATGTTATTGCAGAAAGGTATTTAATTGATGGCACCACAGATCATAGGAATGCTGTGTGGGCATATGTTTTTCATATAAACAGGTAGAAAAAGTCAACGTGAGTCATGTTTGTTATTGCAGTCCCCATCTAGTGCCCTCTGTCATCATGGGTATTTCAACCGTAATCTTACCTGGGAACACAAGGAATCAAACATATGGAAAGAGACAGACAGAACCAATTCACTCTGTGTTAGTGTGACTTTTCTATTTCCACCATACTCCGCTGTCGGGTTTCATTTGCAAATGATAAAACATTGAGATTATTATTCCACATGTAGAGACTAAAGCTGACCACTTTAAATAAATGTCATTTTCAGGGACTTTTAACAGCGAGCTGATGTTTTTGAGGAAATGAGGTCTATACATCAAGTATGAGAGGCCTACATTACTGTTACGCTTATTGTCATTATAAAAAGAAATACATTATGGACGTGCATTAAACTCACTTCCTTGAAAACACTATTTAAGATCGTCACTATGCTCAAATCAAAACAAACTGCTCGGCACCGGGTGAGACATACTCAGTCATGCTTGCTCAAATAAACACACTCTCACACACATGCACACAGCAAACACAAGGCTGGCCTTGGCCTTCAGATTCCCATAGTTTTCCTCCGGTGTTTATAGAAGTAAGTTTTGATGAAAGTGTTTGTCTCATCATTGTTCATCCCAGCTGTGTAAGCCCCCCTAACTAAGATTTTCAGGCTCCAGACACACACACACACACACACATTACTGTTTGAGAGGTATTCTTCTGCAAAAAGTAAAATACAGTACTTTAACGCACGGTAAGCAGTTTCAAGAATATTCACAATTATTACCCTGATGCATTTCTTTACCACAGCAACTCCACTATGCAAAATATCAAAATAAGCCCTTTGCCATGTGACTCAGAGGTCGTATCAGGGCACACACAGTCTGCACTGCACTGTGGGAGTGTAGGTGGGGATTAAAAGCTGACAGGAGATGACAGATCATTTAACAGACCTTATGAATGGATTTAATAAATTTGAAGACACTAGGATAAAGGAAGAACATTTTTGGCTGTGTGTCTTATCAGGCAGTTTGTTTTGGTCTTACCTTATGTCTAGACTGTGACGAGGCCGATTCTGGTTCCTTTCTCTCCTCGTCTGAGGCTCTGTGACCCAGCTTATCCCTGTCCTGCTGCAAGTTCTGTCCCACCTGCACCATGGCTTTACATTCCACACATGAGCCAATCACCAACCGCCTCCCATCATCCACCAGGAGTGTGCGTGTGCTGCGAGGTGCATAGAGGAACACAGGTAGCCTGGCAACAGTAACAGCGCACAGCCTGCCTAGCCTGCGCTGCTCCTGCCTGCAGAAGAAACACACAAAAGCCTCACAGCTGTACTGGCGGGCCCAGGGGGAGCTGGGTGGTTGTGGGTTGGCACTAGATAAACTAGAGGTAGAAGGGGTGGAGGGGCCCAGGCCTTTGCTTTCATGTTGGGCCCACTGGGTGTGTAGGTCATGATAACAGAGGTTACAAGCTGACACCAGGCCTGTTGCATCGACTGGTTTGGCACGGGGAGCAGGAGGGTGGACGGTGAGAAAGGGGAAGAAAGGCTCCCTCTCCCCGCAACGCCCAGGTGGGTTGACATGCAGCTGGTACTCTCCACCTGCACACAGCTCAGCTCCACACAGGTAACACACTGACACGGAGCTGCCGGGGCGAGAGACCACACCTGTCTGGGAATTGGCTGGTCCAGAACCCTCAATGGCCATGGCAGCGTGGTACCTGATTAGGAAGGAGCTGACAGAGGTGATGAGGTCCTCACTAAGGCTGAGTCGATACGCACCCCATATCTCCTCCAGGATAAAATGGCACTGCGGACAGCAGTGCACACAGCCATTCCTCACCCCCTGGGCGTTAGGTGGGCAAGGCAACATGTTGATGAAGGGAAAATACATTGCACCACGGGATTTGCCAACACCAGCCTGTGCATATGCAACTCTCATGTCTCCTCTACACTCCTGACCACAAAGGAAACAGGCCTCGTGGCCATTAATGCACTCCATGGGCTCTGGAGGTTTCACCTCCTGGGGGGTTAGCTGGGAAGTATGGACAGAACTGGTGCCCTGGTTGAGGGGGACTACATACAGGCGCTGGAGGACAGGCACATCCGCCAGCTGGAAGCTCTGCCACTGCTGCATGAGGGAGGTGTGGCAGCTGCCACACACCAAGGTTGTACCTGCTGGACTGATGGGCATTGCACCCCGAGGAGGGGTGTGAAGCCACAGGAAGGGAAAGAAGGGCTCGCCCTGTGCCCTCTCCTGTTTCTGAACACTGACTTTAAAACGACCATCACGTCTGAGCCCGGTGCCACAGATATAGCAAACACCTTCCTCTGGACAGGTATCCAAATTGTTGTGCGTCTGGAAACTCTTTCTTGCTGAGTGGTCTCTGGCAGATCTGAGCTGGGTTCTCGGGCCTGTTTTGCTGTCATACGTGTCTGTGTCATCATCACTTGTAATGTTAATTTCATCTTCATCAGAGCTGTCAGAGTCATTTTCCCTGGGAACGGTACATTTAGTGGCCGTGCCAACAGATGACAGTGCAGTACTGGGGTGACCCTCACCTCTTCCTCGGTAAAGAAGCGATGAATGTCTGGATGAAGCACAGCTGCTGTCGGCAACGTGCTGACTCTGACGAGGATCCGCATGTCTGACATTCCCCTCCTCCAGCCATCGCCTGTTGCGCATAATGACCCCGTTGTCCTGCACAGGTGTGTCAGAGAGAGGATAGCATCGCTGAGGGAATCTCTCCTGGGACTTTGCCAGAGATTCTGATGACTGACAGACACTACTCGTAATTTTAGCACCGCGTCTCGCCGGCATAACGCTCTCTGCTTTTGGCGATCCCTGCGCCCCATAAACACCCACCGGGTAGCGGATTGCCCGCTGTGAATCCGGGCTGTTTTTAACACTGATGACATTGTTTTTCCTGCTACTGTCTCTTGGCGATTTGCCAGATGCTCTCAAGCACTTGTCTTTGCCCACGCCGGCTCTGTCGACTATATCCATCTCCTGGTCTGACATGTTCTCGTTTTCAGAAAAAGACGAGAAATCGGACTCTGCGCCCCCGTCGTAGTTCTGGCTGCTGACACTGATCCTCCTCTCCAGATCATAAGAGATGTTCCACTCCTGCGGGACCCGCCGAGAGTCACACTGGTAGGGCCGTTTCAACCAGTACATGCGCTTCTCAATGGGCGTTCTGCTCCGCTCGAAGGAGTTCCACTGCTCCGTCAGAAAGCAGTGGCACACGGCGCACACCAGCGTATGTCCATCCGGGCTCACTTCACATGCACCCGGGGCTGGCTCCTGGTTTTGTAGAAACGGGAAAAATGGCACCCTCTCCTTTTGGTATGTCACTTGTAACCTCAATTCCTTTCCTGGTGTAACTCCGCTTCCACATATAAAACAGTGAACCAGCCCCCCTAATCCATTCCGATCACTCCTGGAAGTGTTGCCGGGCAATGGGCTGTCCTCACCGGGCATAGCTGCAGCCATGAGTCGGTGTTTCCGAGATAAGGGTGCCAGTTCCTTGCCACGGGGGGAGTTCATTGTTTTTTAAACAGCCAAGACTAGGCTACATGGCATACTGTCAACATTAAGTCATGCTCATGGTCCGCACTTATCTGCAGGTCAGGAAATCATGCAATCAATTTTAGTCTGAGTTACTCACTGAATGATAAGATAGGCGGTAGTCCATTGAAACGACAGCGTGCAGCGAAGGCAGCAAACCGTTAACTGTTATCTTTCAAGGACAGAGAGGAATTCACTCAAAACACACACGAAACAGCACAGAAGTCTGCGGTCCGCATGTCTGCGCTGGAAATCCGTAGGTAATATGACAGAGGAACTTTGGATCACGGGTCGCCTCTCCAGCGAACTTTCCTGCCTGCGCTCTGCAAACTTTGGCTGCTAACTCGCTCACACTGTACACAGCGCCATCCCCGATTCATGGGACCCGCTTCGACACCCCAAAGGCAACCTCCACCCCCCTGCCAACCCCCCCCAATAACAATTTTGCAGAGATTATGAGCACACACTCCTGCAGTAGCTGCCCGTGCGTCAAAGTATTAAGCATGCACGGGATATCCACAGTTTAACATGCACGGGGGCGTGTATTTGATAGACTCACTCCCAGCATCTGCAAGCAGAACTTCGAAACTCCTTCGTATCAATCAATATTAGACCGCGTTAGGACGATTGCCTTTGAGTGAGAAGGTATACACCGTATAAATACTTTATTCATTTAATTCCACAGATGCTGTGGGCAGCACATGGTCCACAGTATGATTTTTTTTAAACGGCTTCCAGCTGAATTCTGACATTTTTTCATTATTCAGGATCGAAAAACTTATAGCATGAAATGCTCCTTTGTAAGTAATCATGTACTTATTATTTGTATTTATTTATTTATTTATTTAGATAAATATGACAATATGTCTAACACTGCACAAGATGTCTGGGCAACATGAGATCATATTCATAACATATCTTTATATTCACGCCTCAGGCAACTCCTTTCCCAGGAGCATAGATCTTCATTTGGATTTTAATGAAGTTAATCAACTTGAGCAAATATATGTAAATGGAGTAAACATATAAAGCACAAAGTAATGAATTGCATAAGTATTCACCCCCACTGAAAACCCAAATCATCACTTGTCCAATTGTGTTTTGACTTGTTGAAGTGGTGACAGGTGATCTTAGGTTAAATACAATGGTATGCATCCTCTTCTTGGTAAGTTTCCCAGGAAAAGCTGTCAACAAAATTATCACTTAAAGAAATCTGTGAAAGGTTTACTGAAAAGTACTGATCAGAGAGGCAAGAGGCAAGAGCATTAAACTCTTTCTATAAGTCCTAAAAAATAATAATAATAATAAAGGGAGAGACGATGGCTCAGCTGTACATCTGAGCAGACTGTCCTGAACTGAGCGTCTGTGTGAAAAGGGGACAAATGAAGGTCACCAAGCCGCTGACAACTGTGAAGGAGCTATGTATTTCCTGGCTGAGATCGGAGAGACTGTGCAGTGTGATGACAACAACAGTTTTCCCATTGCTTCACAAGTAGCAGCCTGAAGACACAGTAGAAAAGCGAAAACCACTTTTGAAGAAAACTTAACATAACATCTGGACTGTGGGAGACTCTGAAACAACCCTAACCAGAAGGCTCTCTGGTTTTATAACACCAAAACTAACCTTTTTGCTACCTTAAATGTTCCACATTTAAACCAACCAAATGTTGCACATGTGCAGAAACAAACATTCCCCGGCATTAGGCATGGTGGCGGCAGTATCATGTTGTGAGGATGCTACTCTGCCAAAGGTACTGTAACGCTCAGAGCACAATGAATGCAGCAAATTTAAAAAAAAATGTTGGCAGAAATCCTGCAGTTTGCAGGACAACTGTGACTTGGGAGATATATATTTCCAGAAAGACTGTCTGTCTGTCTGTCTGTCTGTCTGTCTTTCTATCTATCTATCTATCTATCTATCTATCTATCTATCTATCTATCTATCTATCTATCTATCTTGTCTATCTATCTTGTCTATCTACCATAATGAAAGTGAGAACAAGAGTGAACTAATACTGACAGCACATTAGATATCCTCCTCATTCCACACACATGTACACAGATACACAATATTTACAACTCCTACAGTGGTCCCCCTCCCATTGTTGAACTCTAGTATCTCTGACAAAGACGAGACAGCAAGTCCAGTAATCAAACCTCAAACACTCGCGTCATGTAACAATAACACACATAAACAGTTATGTCTGTCCGTTCCACTGTTCCACTGCCTTCCCTGGCCTTGTCTTCTGTCTAGTGACTCACTGAAAGTTGTGGACCATCTTCTACCTTCCACCTTTCTACCTCTGCGCTCCCCCCTCCCCTTCAACTATTATCCTCTTCACCCTGAAGAAAAATTAAGCTTCCTCCTCTGCCTTTCAAGCTGGAGGTCCAGGAAAGGTTTTAATGATACTGCTGAGCCTCTATATAACTCCTTGCCCACCCAAGATCTGTTTTTTTTCCTCTCTCTTCAGCATGGCAACTGAGAAAGATCACAGAAAAAAGGGCATTCCTGAGTGATGCTGACCTGTTTCTACTGACAATTCCCACAGAAAGAAGGAGAAAGTTGGAGGGGGTGAGAGTGAAGCACAAGCACAGAGAGTAGAGGCCCAGCATGACAATGTAACATGACCCTTTGCATGAAGTCATACATATATTTTCAGTGCATACCCCAATTACTCTGTCCTCACTTGAAGTTATACCTTGCGCATAGTGAAACATCAGTGACTTAATGATGTATTGTCAGCATAGATTTACAACACTGCCCTGCAGTGTCAAATCTTGGTATTGCATCATGTGGGAAATCCCCCTGTGCAGTCAGTCAGACTGAGGATCATGAAGGCAAATCACAGTTGAGCAGAAGAGCTTGAAAAAAAAAAACGTATTCTCTCGTCTTTGTTTTTTTACGTCTCTTTTTCTTGCTTTATTGGTGCAGGTTCCCAACCTGGGGGTTGGTAAAAATCTGAGGGTTCACAAGATGATTAAGTGATACGAATGAAAACAGTTTGTTTATTTCTTCAGACTTACTTCAAGTTTTTTATGAAATACTGGCTACTTTAACCTCTTTCTAAAAGTCCCTCAGAAGTCCAGCCCGGGAAATAAAATCACTCTTTGGTTGAACTGCTCAGAACTCGTGTCCATCCTACATTTGTAAGCTGTCCAAGTGATGACATGAATGACACTGATTCATTTCAAGGGGTGACACATGAAAAAGCTCATGTAGTATTCACTATACCTCAGGGTCAAGTAGGTCCACATGTTCTATCATTCAGTACAGGTCATTAGAGTCCCTTCCTGTCATGCAGGAATCTTGATGTTGATGAAACACTGGGGACAAACATAAGATGTCCACAAATGCATACAAACACACGCACAAGCTTATGCACTGCGTATATCAAAAACTGTAGCTGATGATGTGAAAGAGGAGGTTTTGATGTCGTCTCTGTAACTGCGTTCAGACTCTCCCAGATTGCTTAAACGGCCTGTGTGTGTAATGATCTGTGTGTGCACATTCTGAGTGACTGAAATGGTGTGTCTCATGAGAGCTGAAGTATCTGCTGTATTGCTCGTCGTGCACTGTAGGGAAATTGCTCTGCTTCATCAGTCCCCCCAAGGCTGAGGAGAGTGGAAAGGGAGACAGGATGAGGGGGATATGTGTGTGTGTGTGTGTGTGTGTTGAGGTCGGGGTAGTGAGGGGAGAAAGGGAATGCAGTGGGAGAGTGATTTGAATAAAATCCCCTTGTTGAGTAGTGTAGGGCCTCCAGCAGTTTTGTCAGAAGGAGGTGATGACAGGGGGCAGGAGGAGGACATAGACGCTACACTCTGCCGTGTGTGTCTGAGGAGTGGGCGTACAATAACACCTGCCAATACAGGTCATGTGACGATTGTCATGGAGCCTTTTGATTTTTGAACTTTGCGTGATGCATGAGAGATATTTAAACTTTCAAACGTATGCATGCTAGAGCACACACACACCGACACAGTGCGCTAAGAGGTTCAGCCTGTGTTCCTCGTTTGTTCGGGATATTTGTAGACTGTGACAGATATAGTAGGCCACAAATACACCTGATTTCACCATATATAATATACTGGCCTCCCCATAGTCGATAATCAATATATGTGCATGTGCAGTGCATTACTTATAGCATTCTGTATGTGATTTCAGGGCACATCTGGGAGGCATTATTTTACAGTTACACCACAGGACTTCATACTTCACCAGAGAGACCTCCTGGGATCTGAACATGTCAGTATGAGTGAGAGAGAATATAGGTATACTTATAAGAAGAACTACTTTTTTCAAGTAGAGTGACGGCAGTTCCAACAGAATAGTATTAATACATCTAAATCCAAAATATTGTCAGATATTGTCATCTACTAACACTGTAATGCAGGGGGGAATCATTTTTGATCCTATTAAGGTGGAACAAGTAGTCTTAACGCAGACTGCAGGGTTAGTATTCACAGAATGTGCTAAATGCATGCTAATCTGCATCATGTTTGATAAGTTACTGGCTAAGTTTTTCCCTGGCTAAGTTATTGGATAAGTTATAAAACTGAGGTACAATAGTGACAAATAACGTCTTAACAGTGTCCCCCTAACCACTGCTTCATTAAGAGCTTCTCTGGCCCATCTGTTAAACAAAGTAGCTCCCCCATATATACTGCTTGGCCTGCTGTTTCTGTCACAGCTTATTCTTTAAAAAAAGTTCAAGAACACCTACTACAACACAGATGTTTTCTCGCATTTTGCCTGATTAGACCTCTCCCCCAGGACTAAGTGGACTTGTATAAACTAGGCTTGATTGACAGCTCTTTTGTGACTTCTATTTCTACTACTCAGTGCCTTCCTTGCTTTTTCTGACGTCTCTCTCTCTCTTTCTTTCTCTGTTTCTCTGCTGCTCTTCTGCGGTCTCTTTTTGGCCCAGTTGATGATGTAGCAACACAACTTAAAGGTACAGCATGTAGAACTAAGCGACATCTATCTTTAAGGTTGGAGATTACAACCAACTAAATACCACTTGATTTGGAGAAATTGCTGAAGCCAAAGGTCAGTGGTGAGGTCGGGAAGAAAGAAAGTGTTCAACGAGCCTCTGATGTCTTATGCTGTGTTATTTATTAACACTTGGCCAAGGAGAATTAGAGACATTCTCATAAAGCATCAGAAATGCCTGAGTTGGTCTCACATTCTGCCCAACTCATGCTGGTGGACAGACTTTAAACCCCGAGATAACACAACAAACACTATACGCCCCGAATTAGGTAAAAGAGAAAGCTTTCACCAAGAATGGTGTCTTCGTCAACATGACTAAGTCTGGAGACACAGATGTCTGTTTACGCAGATTGGAATGTCAATGGCAAGCTGTCTATTATGTCTAAACAGACAGCACCAGAGTCCTTCGACCCTGGCCACAACAGTGTTGAGATAGGATGGAACCTGCTACTGCCAGCCAAAGACAAACAGCTAATACTGCTGAGGACCTCAAGGCCCACATGTGACTGCATGTAACCTTGTATAATGTCTGTATGTTTGTGCTTTTATTATATTCCATTTAAAAGTATGTCTGTGTCACTCAGAACACTACAAGAATAGAAAATTCCATAACACCACTCACTTCAGACATGGCCGATTCAACATGGTGCACTGCATGGAAGCGGACCCGTGGCATCTCTGTAGATATAAATGGCTTACTCTAAGGTAACAAAAACAAAGTGATTCTCGTTTTCAGATGATTGTAATGGGAACATGTAAAGGTCTATAGATGGAGCGCCTTATAGCCTCATATCTCTAGCCCCTATATTACACACTAGACCTTTAAATGCTTGATATATTTTTGAGTTTGCTGTACTCACTTTCACTCTGATGGATGTGGACTGGGTGCAGAAGGTCAGGATGTTCAGGAAATTGTTATTGACTACAGTAAGGGTTTCAAAAAGTATTTCACAGTCACTCAAACACATGGTCTACACATGATTGAGCACTGCAGTTGAACATCGAGCCAGTGGTTAGAGCTCAGCTCAACACTAGTTGCCCATTGTGTAATTCATAAACAGGAACTGTTAAATTCATACTTGAGAAAAGACACTACATTTTTATTTTCTAAATTAGGTCAATAAGACCCAATAAGAAGTGCTTTTTTTCTCTGTTTCTTTGTTTTTTCGGATGTCAAAATGTCTGCCCTGGACAGTTTTTCTCAGAAAAGACTGAGAAAGCAGGTGTCAAATGTAAGAAATGACTAACTAACAACTAATTAATAAATTAATGTTGTAATCTTAAGAGGCACAAGAACGGGAGTCTTTGGCAAGCGGGATGTGAAAGGTGTGAGAGCAGGAACACAAACACTCTTTGTGTCTGCTACGGTTTCAATGTCTATTGTGTTTATTAAGGTTTATAAGAGGCTGATAGCTTTTGATGACAGAAATAACAGTCATGCTTAGCTGCCAACCACACCTCTGCATCCTGCCAGGCGGGAAGTGAGGGTGCACATGCCATTGCCGAAAGGTGACACAGGAAGCAAAAATGAGCCAAGGAGTTAGTTGCACGGCCGAGAGTCATCACAGTGGTAGAGAAACAGGTCACAGATTGTACACAAATAAAGACATACAAAATAATCTTACAGCTTCTCCAGGGCGAGCTCTGTCAATTCTGACACGAGTTTCATTATCTAGTTTTATCAGCAGCAGTGAAGGATGTCGCACACAGATGAGAGGGAGAGAAAATACAACCTCTGGAGAGAAGCCTGGTCTTTCTTCTTGTTGTTTATTTATTCATTTATTTCTGCAGACTCTCTTCTCTCTCTCCAAGGTCAGAGGTGCAACTAAGGAATGTGTTTCCTCCAAACAAGGAAAAACCAACGCGTCCAGCTCATACAGAGTCGACTGGGCCACAGTTCATTTGGTTTTCTGGACTGTATTCTCCCTGCTTCACTAGACTTCAACAAAAATAGATGTCATTTTTACTACAAGGTTGGAAAGATGTGACCCCTAATTGGGTCAATTTTAAGGCATAAACATAAATACCCTTATGTTTTCTTTAGAAAATCATTTATGCTCCTTAGCTGACCCAATCCGCAATCTAATCATACTGAGTTTCATCACGTGTACTCTCTATTTCAAGTCTCGGTGCTCCTAAAAGGGAGGAAGACTGTACTACAGAGCTCCTACTTTCCCTTGTAGCTAACCCCATCAGCTGTAGTTGACCTATCCCCTCTTTCCCAGAGTGGAATAGCCTGACTGGAGCCTGTGTGTGTGTGTCCTGTGACACAAGGTTGACCTAATCCGCTCTCACCTGTACTTGTCAGTCAGTCAGTCACAAGGCCCCTCCCAGGCCCAAGGCTCCGGGTACCTCCCAGCGGAGACCTTGAAAAGTCTTGACATATTTCTGATGAACATTCCTCCCTTCTCAGGTCATTGAGACCCAACGGAAGGAGTCTCCAAAGGGGGAAGAAGAAGAGAAAATTTAGGGGTGGAGAGGACACGATGAGAGAAAACAAGAGATACAGAAAGAGAGAACGTGTGGAAAAGAAGAACAAGTGATAAGAGGCCCTGATGGTGTTTCCATGCTGGGCTGTGAGTGATCCACATGGAACTGGAGATCCTGGGACACCTGTTCCCTGTCGCAGATGTTAGCAAACTATCTCTCACTCTGTCATCCTTCTCTGGGGCGCATGTAGCAACTTTAGTGATACAAAACTGTATAGCTTTTACTCGACCTTGTATAACCTAGAAGCTCGAGGGGTTTGAATTTTGTCAGCGTCTAGTTTAAAGGATGACATGGCAAACATTCAAACCATCACACAGACATATGCACACACTCAGGGAGCCTTTGTAGGAACAGAAGCCCTTCAATCTCGTGCCCCTTCCTCCCCCGTTCTCTGACTCATCACCGTCTTTCGCCTCAGCTAATAACCAAAAAAATAATGACAAGGATGAAAACACAGGACATCAGGGGCAAGAGGAAAGGCCAGCCAAAATCCGGGGATGGTGCTGCTTGCAAAGAGACGCCTGGAATAATGGGAAAGGAATGTGGTGTAACGACTCCCCTGGGACCGGCCCAGCCGAAGGCCCTCTGGCTCTGGAACAACAAACGGGAACGCTTGAGGAGCGCAGGGTGCACACATAAGGGCTTTAACAGCACCCCCCACATACACACACACAAACACACACAGATCCACACAAATACACTCATACACCCCCGCCCCCGAGCCACCCCCCCCACCTTCCTGTGCCGACCTACTGGAGTCGGCTGTTGTTGTTGGCTGCCTGCCACCTTCGGAAGAAGCTCGCCCTCGGCCTCTCCCTCATTCCCCTCTCTTCACTCCCTCTTTCCTTCTCTCTCTCTCTCTCTCTCTCTCTCTCTCTCTCCCTCTCTCACTGTGAGCAAACTGCCAGGGAAATGCTGATGACATGACATCTTCGGAGAGGTCCCTGGAAAAAACGATTACCGCCCATCGCCGTCCCTATCAAAAAATCCTATTCCTTGTCTACAACCCCACCTTCCAGTCTATTCAGCATTCAGTATTCACCCCACCTCCCACTTGCTGTCTCTCCATCTCCCTCTGTCACCTTTATGTCTTTGTATGTGTGGCTTTGTGTGACTTCATGCGTGTGTGTGCATTCTCTTGGTATTAGCAGCAGGATCACTTGTCCTCTGCTCCAGAGGGGAGCAAATGGCTTTATTCTGAACCACTGGCAAACACATTTATGCACATGCAGTCACAGCTGTCAAGACCCCAGCATTTTCTTCTCAGGTTGTGCCCTTTAACCTGTGTAATCACATGTAAGCGTGTGTGTGAGTCTGTGTGAGCAGAGTATTCAAACGAGGCAGAAATGCACCTTGTCTCTTGTTCATTTTGTTCCAGTGAACAGAGGTGCTGTCTGATACATGAGGTGCTTGACATACACATAACCTCCATAAGGAGTCTTTAATTCCCTATGCACACACACACACACACACACACACACACACACAGATTCTCCTCTCATGGCTTGCCTGGATTCCCAGGGTGTGTCGGTCACGCGAGGAGCAGTGTGAGTGCTGAGTGTGAGCCAGTAGTCAGAAGAGGAGAAAAAGTTCTGACGGGGAAAAGAGGCCTGCTGCGTTTGGGTCAGAGCCATCTTTACATTCAGCCTTTTGACTCACAGTTTGCTGCCCATTGCCAGAACCATTAAACCACTATGAACTCTAAATTTCCAGAGGATATCTTGGAAGACATCAAGGAAATAATCGCGTGTCTCATTTGCTGGATGCTGTGAAACTGTTTATAATTGTGGTAACGATGAAAGATATTTAATGTTTTAGTTTGTGTGATGGAGAATCTGCTGATTTTACCATTGTATTTTTTTTATGTGGTAAATGTCACAATACATTTTTCTTTCTCAGAGATCACTTTATAATTCTGGAGTTTCACTTTGTATTTCTAGCGGAGTGGCTTAAGGAATAGCATTGTTGGCCAGCTAGTCCACTGACCACTATGTCCCAGACTGAAATATCTCAACCAACCATCAACCTGCTTGATGAGTTATCGTGTAGTTTGACACAGACATACAGTGTGCCCTGGGAGTGAATCCTAATGACTTTGGCGTTCCCCTGACTTTTATTCTAACATCACTGGAGGTGAAAATTTGGACTAGCATCATGGTTTTACAAATATTCATGGTTCCAAGATGATGAATCTAATGGGATGCTTTCCTCTAGTGCCATGAAATTGACAATTGTGGTTTTGAGTGAAATGTCTCAACAACTATTTCGCTTACAAAACTTACCCCACCAGGCGAGGACGCGCCGCGTTCCGTGTGCGCCGCGGTCACCACAGCAATACGCGGCCTTCTAGTCAATGTTTCAAACCCCACTGGCTCTGCCACGGTCTGGTTCAGAAGTGTCAAAGAAGCAGGCCTCCGCTCCGTGGAGAATACGCGGCTGTTCTATTTTTGACGGAAACATCGCGAGCAGCCTACGTCAATTTACGCAGAGCAGCTGAAGCTGGCAGAAGCCAGACACAGAAACAGCATAGAGAATCCGGGCAATTATTATAATATAGGGAAAAGCGAAACAAATTAACAGTGTAGTATATTTACACACGTAAAAGCACCTAAACCAGGAAAATGACCAAATCTGAGCAAGTAAATAAAGTCTGGTGGGCTAAATGTTCCGCTTCTGAAACGCTCCAGGTGGGGTTTGAAGCCGCGTGGAGGATGGACCAAAACAGCGTCACAGCCGTGACATGAGAGAGATGTGCCCGGTGGGGTTTCGGGGTCAGCTGTTTTAAGCATGCTAACACACCAATCCAAGATGGTGAACAGGGTAAACATTATACACACAGAATCACTAGCTGGTGAGGTTAGCGTGTTAGCGTGGTGAGGCTATTTTTTTTTTTAAACAAGACATCATGGTTGCTGTTGCTCATCTGAACAATCTTTATCCAATCATACAATCCTTTGTTGTCGCTGCTTTGAGGTGCACCACCTAAATACAGGTGTGCAAAACATGTTATTCATTTGTTCCAGACATGACATGTTATTGCTTTCAAATTTCTGACCACTCACTTTCCCCATTACATCAAGTTCTTGTTTTGTTGTCTATAAAACAGAAAACTTAAAGTGGAGAAATCAAGTGATTAGTATCTCCAGAGAGCAACTCGTTTCTTCTCCCATCCTCCTCTCCTTTTCACTATTCTCCTGCTCTCCTCCATGACAATCGCTTTCACAACTCCCCCTCCCGAGCCATGACGGGCTAAGGGCCAGAGTTGTGCTCGAGAGCAAAAGAAGTCCTCTTTCTACTTCTTTCTTTCTCTCAGACAACACAATTCCTTCACACTGAAACCACAGTCTTCAGTTCTTTTCTTAAGACTCTCTATGCAGGAAAGATCACGCCGTATGCATTGGACAGTGCAGTGTGTCAGAGGTTGGCTGTGGTGGCAGCAGAGAAACAGAACAAAAGCTTGTGTTGGTAAACCATTTTCAGAGAGATGACAGTCAATCACTTTTTTTTCAATTTTACATATCCATCTTACTCATTAATTTGTCCTGACTTTACCCACTTCTTCATACAACAGTACTGCGATATAATCATCCAGCAAAAATGGGCATGATTGTTTAGTTTGGATGACAAGACAAGCTGACCTTTTACTTTTACACCACTAGATATCTCTCATATTGAAAAGTAGTGCTGTGAGCTGGACTGTGCTCATGTTGTTAAAAGAAGAAATCATTAATTCCTTCACCAAACTAAGCAGCTGAATCTTAATGGCCCATGATGGATGAAGTCTGCTGTTTTGTATTTATTCCAGCGTCGGTGTCGTAATTCTGTTAGTGTAACTTAGTCATTTGGGCTCTGGCTGGGTCCACCACATCCAGGAATTTGCTGTTGTGTTTGTCTGCGTGTGTATTTTTGTGGTATAAATCATATGTGTGATTGTGCACGTGTCTGAGTCTGCATCTATTTCTGTGTATGCATGTTTGTTTGTTAAATTGCTCATCCCCAGATGTGCCGAGCAGGTGGCCACATTACTCTCCTCTGAGCTGAACTGCATGCAGGGGAGGCCACTCACAGCACCTCACACGCACACACACACACACACACACACACACACACACACACACACACACGATTCTCATGTTTCACCATTTACCTGACGAAAGAAAGAGAACAGAATCTAAAAGCAGGCTCTATGCATTGAATCAAGTTTCACCCTGTATGTTCATTCATGTCTGCGAGCTCTCATGTGTGCGCGTGATTGAGCACATGTGTGTTTATCATGATGCCTCACCTCAGCTCTCCCACAGCTTCCCGGCAACTTCCCGAGGATGAAAGCGAGTGAAACCCCAGACTAGTGGGGCTCCACAGCCAATTAGGATTGTTTATTTAGCCAGCCACGGCCGCCTAGCAGAACAGGAGCACACAGCCAGCTACACAGCCCTGCACTGGAAACCTCTCCTCGCTCTCTCTCTCTCTCTCTCTCTCTTTCTCTCTCTCTCTCTCCCTCTTTTTCCACTCCTTTAAACTCCTTTGGCTCCATCTCCTCTCTTGCCTCTCTACACCCTTTGCCCCCTTTCTCCAACTTTTATTACCCTCCAGTCAGATGCAACCATTTCAGGATGTTCCTGAAGTCCTGAGCTGAAAATAGTGATCAATAAGTCTGAGATTCTTTCGCTTGTTTACGCTGTGGTTTCTTTATTTGTATATGGATGCAATTGCTGCTACTAGCATTAGTGGCCATAATCATCCCCTCACACAGTATTTAAAGCACACACATAGATGCACACATAGAAAGGATAATAAGTTATTTTCTCTCTCCAACTCTCTGATATTCATCCTCTGGTAATGTAATAGTCTAGTTGTGGTAACGCCTGTCATACATTGTTGAATTTCCAAGCAGTCCAGCGTCTGCATTTATCCAATCTTCCATTGTTGGACTCAGATCATGACAGTACTGTGGTTTCTCCCTGTCTGATTTCTGACCAGTATAAATCCTTCAGCCTTTTGTCTGACGTTCTCACTGCGGAAAACCAACATGGTGAGTTATCACTGTCCAGGGGTTCTCACGCATATGGGCACTAACCAAGGCAGGATTTACTTTTTTTAAATCAAACATGCATTAGATTCCATGCATCCCCCATGATCACTCACACCTTTCCCTTCACCCTCGATTTCTTTCTCCAGGTCCTCTCACATCCCCTCACATAAGCCATCGCATGTGTACGTTTTTCCTGCTTGACTTCACATTCATGTGGGTTTCAAAGAGGAGAGTAGCCATCAACCAGCATTCTCTCCCTCATCCATCACCACGATCAGGGCTCTACATCTTCTCCCCTTTCCCTTCTTCTCCCTCTCTAACCCCTGAGTCTGCCCCTCTCTCTCTCCAACCTACTGCTCTCTCTCTCTCTCTTTTTTTTTTTTACTATTCTTCTCATCAGCACAAACTTCCCATGATGGATTGGCTCACTGACTGATGCCTGAGGGGGGCTTTAATGTTGTGTGTGCATTGGGGTGGGCGTTTGGAGGTACTGGAGCAAGGAGAGAGAGAGAGAGAGAGAGAGAGAGAGAGAGAGAGAGAGAGATGGGGTAATCAGGCAACATGATATCCCACTAAGAAGCATTTAGCGTACACAGGATAGCTTCACAGGGGAAAGATAATTCTTTATTGAATCAACCACTCCAATCACACCTCATACATTCTTAAACACACATATGCTCAAATAGAGTGATTGGGTTTGATGCTGAAAGGTGTTTGTTCTGGAAAAAAATCAGCTGGATGTTCCAGGTTCCTCTCCAAAGTCCCCGAGCCCAGAAGATTTCCAGAAGTGTACAAACACACACACACACAGTAACACTCATATGTATGTGTGCATACATAAGTACACGTGGGGCGCCTGAGGCTTGTGCTTCCAGGAGAGTGGAAAATGTAAAAGGATCTTTGTGCACCTTTGCACACGCCTGCTGTGCCAGAGGATAGATGGGGAAGTACCTGTTTACTCGTACATACACACACACACACACACATTCAGTAACCCAATCAGTGTGTCAGACAGGTACTGAAGGGCCAAATGGGCTGCACGTCCCTGACTGGGCAACAGGCCAACTTGAGAGAGTTCACTCCGAGGTCACAGAGCAGACAAACAAAACCCTCCAGGTAAGAGGGTCAGCATGCAAACAAGACAAAAGCAACTTAGCAAGATAATGTTCAGTGTATTGAATGGCTCTCAATAATTATGGAGCTGGCAACACACGTGTAACTAAATAAGTAAGTAAAGAGAATTGACACACAAGTTTGAGTGAATTACTTTACTCATAGAGCAGCTCAATGCAGGAATAAAGGTCTGTTCACTGACTCGTTCCACATGGGTGCCTGTGGTTTGGGCTTGTCGTGACCACAGTGCATGTCTGTGAGTGCGTGTGTGTGTGTGTGTGTGTGTGTGTGTGTGTGTGTGTGCGCGCGTGTGTGTCCACTAACCCTTTCTCCACCATCACTCAACAACGTGGGCATGGCTGTGGAGAGCCAAAGATCATGGAAACCAAAAGCTGAATGACATCATTTTACAAGACTTGACAGCACTTTGATGAGTAAACCTGGGCGGTTGAAAATTAGTAAAAGACAGTGTTGACTAATTTCTTTGCGTTCCTTGTGTGGGTGTACTGTTACCACGTGAACGTGTCATCAGCCGTTAACTCCGGAGGAGAAACTTGAAATTCTTCTGCACTGCTTCATTTTTGTACAGTGATTTTCTTTTGATTAGAGTTGTTTTTGGCACAAACGCTGTTTTAATTGTTTAAATAAAAAGGAAATGAATACATTCAGAAACCTTTTTCGAGTGCACTTTATTGTGTGAAATGTATCTAAATGTGGAATGCAAAATACTTACTGACATAGTTGCATTTTGCTTATCCTTATCAAGGTTGCAGGGCGCTGAAGCTGATCCCAGCTGGCATTGGGCGAGAGGTGGGGTACACTCTGGGCAAGTTGCCAAATCATTTTGAACCGAGATAAACAATTCAAATCTAAGGACAAATGAACCTGCATGTCTTTGGATGTGGGAAGAAGCTGGAGTACCTAATACACCTTGGATAATTTGAAAAGGCCCTATCTAAACCCAGTGTTTGGATTGTCTGTTCTGGGCTATTGTAAAAATATGGCGTTACAACATGTTAGACTCTCCAAAAGTATACCTGTGACTTCTGTAGATGTAAAAAGCTCATTCTAAGGCAACAAAAACATCATTCTTTATTCTTATTTTCAGGTGACTATACATTAACGAAAACAAAATAATGCATATTATATTCCATTATTTCTGACATATTCTGTAAATAGATCCCCCCAAATCTGACACACTGGACGTTTAATGCATTTACCATTTACAAGTTAAATTTCCAAGACTTTTTTGGAGATCCCTTCCCTGTTTGATGTGAGCGAAATCACAGCACCCGTTCTCAAATCTTTTTTGGAGATCAGTATTTCTCTTTGTGTCAGAGTGGTCACAGGTCAGAGTCAGCCAGAAAGAAATATGTATTTTAGACTGGAAAACTACACAAAAATAGACCAGCTAATGGAAATTTAATCGTTTTCCACTGAGTTTTGTGACCTCTATGGTGAAATGTTGGCTCGCATAAAAGGCAGCTCACGTAAAAAAGATAAAAGTTGATTTCCATCAACTGCAGATCTAGAATGTTAGACGCCCATAAGGCCTCATCTCTCTGTTCTCTGGGTTGGCTGGATGGATAATATAGATGGTCATGCACAATCAATCTCCTCAGCTCTCCCCCCTGTGGAAACACCTTTAAAAAAAACACTGTCTGTACTGTGTTTGGTACATCGCAGTCTTTCTCTCAAAGTCTCTGTCTTTATGACTTATTGTCAGGTTGGCAGAGCGGCTGCCGGCCTGCAGACTGGCAGGGCTATTGTTTTCATTTCCCTTCCATTAAACACAGCCTTGGGAGAAAAGAGAGGGAAAGTAGGAGAGGAGAGTGGAGAGGAGGTGTGGGGAACCATCTTGGGAGGATCTGTTGCTACTAGACAGCGTGTTTATCATAACAGCTGCTGTCCACAGGGGAAACTTGGCAGGAAGCATCAAAGGCTCATTCACAGCCCACCTCTACCATCTGACACACACACACACACACACAGAAAGACATGCTATCTTCCCATTCAATGTGCAAAAGATAGTGAAAGAAAAACCCTATAAAAAGGCTAATTCTCAGGTTAAAGGAAGTTATGTTCCAGCCTTTATTACCTAAGCTGTTAGCTCTCGGCAGTGAGGTCTGTTTTTACGATTGTTCTGGTTTTTGTGTAAATGAATTAAAGTTCCATTTGAGTGGCGCCCCTTGTATATGCCAACACATTCTTCAGATTGAGAGCTGAGCTGGCCTCGCTTCAACACATCTCTCTCACAGACTCTTGTTAATAGGGAGCAGTCCTTACAATCCCTCCCCTCAAGACAGAGAGAAAAGGGGGAAGGGAGGAGGGGGTGGGGGGTTGGATAAGGGAAGCCAACGCAAGTCTTTTTTATACAGCAATTTTACCAGACTCCTCAAAGGCTCCGAGGATGAGGTTACAATTTATTTCCTTGCTAAACCTCCCCCCGGCTCTGTGAGGAGATTCCAACCATGTCACTCTGCTGCCATCATGAGGCTGATGAAATCAACTACCAGCTGTTCTTCCACAGATATCACCGTTAACGCAGTTTGTCCAACCATCCACTTTCTGTAATCCTCTGTAATCATCAGGGTCATGGACGGCTATCCCAGCCGACTTAGGGCACATAGAGACAGTTACACACTATGTATTAAGTTATTCTTATATCTCTAAATTCACTGCGGCCCACATGTTGAATATACAGGTTATCACTGATGTATTTCTTAGAATTTTATATTTGTGTGACCTGGAAACCAAAATACAACCATGAATTAAATGCAAAGATGTATGAAAGGCATCTGTAAGTGTCTGACTGGATAAAGTAAAGGTAATCATCTCAAAAAATGAAGCTATATTTCTGCACAATGCGGGTAAGATTTTAAGAGAAGGAGCTTTAACTATTTCTCCCTCTTCTCCATGAGCGCTTCACTGCAATTTGAAAATGTGCCGTCATTGGAGAAAAGTAAATACACGTTGTTAGGGTACTCTTCTGCAGCCTATTTTAAGGAAGGCAGCTCTGATCAGAATATTTATTAAACACAGTCGACATTTTTACTCCACAGCTGCTATGAAACCTCTACTGTCAAAAAGTCACAAATCATGCCAAAAAGGATTATATTATTTTTCTTATGTGGGTGTGTGTGTGTAAAAATGTAAATCAAAGAATCACAACAGTAAGGTGAATAGATTTTTTCCCACCCACTCATTCAAGTTTTGTTAACAGTGTGCTTTAGATTTATGCATGATATTTGACCCTTTATCTACAAGTAATAGTCTACACAGATGCATAAACACATGCACATACACACGCAGAGACACTACAGCTGTTCTAATCTAAAGGGTAATGGTATGCTGTCACCCACTGTAGATAAATATGTATCACACAGCTGCCACTATGTTGTAATCAATCTTTTAGGGCTATGGAGCTCTTTTTACCCTCAGCAAATACAAATTGCACACTGAGTAAATTGATATGTCAGGACAAGAAAGTGCAACCTTTCAAAAGTTTATTATACGGTACAATGAAACAATAACAACATTTTGCTCTGCTGAAATAACTAAATAACCTTGACTGCAATGGGAGCTGGAAACATATCATTTAAGCTAGACAGCCTACAAATGTAAAATTACAGAAATGCTACAAACTCTCATCATTGCAATGTTTCCAGTGAATGAATACATCAATATTAGGCAGCCCCGTTGTGACCACTGCTACTGTATGACCTGAGACAGTATTAATCCCAAGGCACAGCCTCTGCAAAACATAAGCGCAAATGCACACTACTACATGCAGGCCCCAAATACAGTATAACTCGCATGCAGACCTTTGGGGATTGTTGTCTACAACATGCAGCTTTGCCTGAAGGACATCAGCATAAAGACAGAGCACACTGACGTCAGCGTAGCAGCACTATTGAACCATATGTCACCCGGTTTTCAATCAATTTTGAATGATCATCGTGTCTTTAACACTTTCTAAGTGTCTGCCAGTGACTATGATAATGAACCAGGGATATATTGCACCATATCATTTAAAACATTCAGTAATAAATCATAAGTCTGTATCGTAATTAGGATGAAAACAGTCTGTCTGTCTGTCTGTCTGTCTGTCTGTCTGTCTGTCCATCTTTCACTTGTGTGTGTTGTTGAAATCCTTCCCCCTGGATCTCTCCCTGCTGTCCCTGAGGCTGCCCAGCTGAAACAACACAGAGTGGAGGACACTTAAGAGCCCTGCTCTATCCTCTCTCACACACTCACACAGCCCCGCCAAAATCGTAAGCCCTGCACTCATCTCCTGCCAAAACCTCTTCCTCGTGGCACGGAAGTGTCAGTTGTGTTTGACAGCCGCTGCGATGAATTGGCCGAGATTTTCCAACTTCAACACTTGTGCAACCTCTGCACTGCTTTTTGAAACTGGAAAAAAAAAAAAGTGGCCCATCGGCGCAGTCAATCTGCAGTTGCAAGCATATATATTGAACTGACACAAGATCGGGAAGATTGGGGTCTCAACTACAATGAAGCAGTAGGTCACCATGGCAACAGTCAAGATGAAAGCAAATGGGGGAGAGGGTGAGCAAGGGGAGAGATTAGCACACCTGGTGTTTATTTGTGTGCATGAAGTTTAATGCAAACATGCAAATTAAGAAAAAAATGTATTAATTTCAAAACATATGCAAGAACAAAGTCCTGACAGCATGAGTGTGGCTGGCCTGCAACTGATGGTCGTTGTGACACTCACACAGTAGACATGAGATGGAGTGTGAGGGGAGAGAGAGAGAGAGAGGAGAGGGAGTGCTGTCCTCCAGACAGATGGAGGCAGTGATGCTGTTTCTGATGAGTGGGCCCCAGAGAAAGGCGCAATCTCTCTGCTGCCAGCAGGCTCGCATTCTGGGCTTTGTTCTCTGTAATCTGCTAACCTGTGGAGCATCCGGACAGATGAGACCAACAAAGTCTCATTCATTAACCTGACTTTCACAGAGGATTTACAGCATTCTAAAAGGATCTGTGCTGTGTGTGTGTGTGTGTGTGTGTGTTGAGTATTGACGACAATAAGTCGTCAGTGCTCAAGGATTTACAGGATAAACATGTGAATTGTCTCCCATCAGACAATCTCGCAGATGTGCAGGTGAATTATGAGCCTGGATGATCCTCTGCAACACTGCAAGCCACAATATTGTTTTAAAATGTTTGCACAAAAGAGGGCAGCAGAGAGTGGGAGCTGAACCTCAGCAAGAAAAGTCACCATATGCAGAGTCTCAGCGCGCACATGCGTGATGTGCTTCAGTTTGGTTCATCGCACAGCAGTGCTTTCTCCTACACGTGGTGCATGTGCTTAAGAAAAAACAACATCTTCAGAATGCATCAAGACAGTGGAGCATGAACTACAGAGTTTTGTATTTGTAATTTATCTATTTAAATAAATGCACGTAGACATGCACACATCCACGCAGTCCATGAAAAAGTAGCATCATAATAATTGCACTTCTATAACTGTTTAAAATGCAAGCGATGAGGATGAACAGGCAACTCGCCCTCTCGCCCAATGCCAGCTGGATAAGCAGTCATGGAAAATGGATGGATGGAGAAAAATTGCAGTTTAAAAAAAGTAAATTAAATCAATTAAAATAAATTAAAAGGTTGTGTTGTGGTTTATTATCGATATAGTAAAGTGTAAATATATAAATGGATCTTTAGTAGGTGATGCCATTGAATTTCATTGACTTAGCCAGTCTAAGCTAAAGGACCAGAGAGAACTGCACTGATACTAGACACATAAACTACACCTAGGCAGCAACTGAGCTAAGGTTCACTGACAAAGAAAGGCTACAGTGCGTTCAGTCACACATTCACGCCATGTGACCTGCCACTGTCTGTAGGGGAGTCTGAGAGACATGACAGAGTGCTTTGGGGTAGAAGCCAGACACACAGAGAGGCGTGTGAGAGTGCAGCAACATAATTATTTCATGAGACCTGTTGTGAGACTCTGTACCTCAAGGCAACAGGCCTTAGAGAAATGTGGCCATCGGGGTGAAAATGATATGATTCAGGTTACCATAAGGCAGACACACGGAGAGAGGACAACCTAAATATACACACGGTGCTCTCAAAGGCATACAGATGAGTGCACACACACACACACACACACAAACTCGCTGTGTTTTCGTGTTCATGCATGACTGCTGCTTCACGCCTGATACATCGAATTTCCAGCTCCCATCTGTGGGCAGAGACGTTCCCTAACGAACTAACAAATATTTGTTCTGACAGCAGTCACGTTTTGCTGAATCACTCACACGCTTGTCCATGCTCCACAACACTAGGGTTTTTATTTGGAAATGAGGGTGGGGCTGGGAGCCAATGGCGTCATTTCCTGTGATAAAGTGCCCATGACACCACTGCAGGGGTGACAGTGGTGAAGATGGAGCGGGAGACTCAACAGTGCTACGAAAGGATCAGCCCAATGTGTCTCTCCTGTGTGTCTGTAATAGGAGACAAAGACGTCTGCCTGTCTGTCGCCGTGTCCCTGTACATGTTCAGTGGGGTGACTTTCTTCTGTGGATGCTGACTGTACTCTCTCTCTCTTTGGCACTGCCTTATTCAAATTTGGCATGTGAACCAGATCGCTAATTTAATTGAATGGTTTTACCCACAAGGTCCTAGGGGAGTACAGTCTGTCCCAGCATGCATTGGGCACAACTACCACTAGCTTTAAAGTGTCATGCCTGATTCATCAATCAACTCTGATATTTTAAAATTTCAGTCCACATTTCATTCACTTTCCATCATTTTTTTCATCCGTGACGTCGTCTCAGCCAGACATCTTGGCTCATGGCCATTTACATATTTTCCTGTATCTTAAAATCTTAGAAGCATCTTCTTCCTGGTTCACATTATCCAATTGAATAAGTGCAATGCTACCATGCCTACCATGTCACTTATATTCAGCATCACGTTCCACCCTTGATTATATTCCTTTATTCTGGATCTGTTGTTCATGGCTTTGGTCCCTTAGATCTAGCTGAGAGAGATCTTAAAAGAATGGCTGTGAAGGGAATTTTGATATGGAGGCTTGTGGAATTGAACTCACACTAAGTATGATGTAAAAGGAGAGTGACCACTGTGTGAATACTTCTGTACCTAAAGCTAAGCCCATAAAAAAAAAAAAAAAAAAAAAATCTACATTTACTGTGGAAACAATACACACAGCCCCGCCCTCAACCCCACCCAATACCTTTGGTATGAACTGAATGCTGGGTCTTATCGCTCAACATCTGTGACCAATCACGAACACTTGAAATCATGCAGACAGACTCAGACCACAGCTTTTGTGGAAGGCTTTCCCAGGATGTTGCTACAACAGCATATTACTGTATTATGGTTTTGGACCTACCTTATTCAAATGTCCACATACTTTAGGTCACATTACTATTAATGTGTTATATCTATACACTGATTATTTTACAGGTAGACCATGACATAATAAAACCCATCAGTTAAACTCGTTACTCTACGTGCTCTGTGCACTATTCCTGACAGAGATTTGCCTGTTTTTATTTATTGCTGCCATCTATAATACTTTGACCTTGTTTCCAATCCCGAATGAAGGCAAGACAGGTTGGATCTATCACTCATGAACACACTGAGGAGTCCCACAGGAGTGTCCCACTGAATCAAAGTGACTAAATGTCAGGGCACATGGTCAACAGACCCAGGGAGTTCAACTCAAATAGGGTAATAGCAATTACTGTCATGTACAGTGACATATATAGACCATTAGTGCAACAGGATGTGTGATTTGATTACAGATTAAATATATCTAGTAACCAGAGTTTGTTCTACTTTTTTGAGGTTTAAAAGTACTCTGTACTCTCTCTCTCTGTTTACTGCTGTAACTTTGTTAATAGTAAACAGTGACAGGTGTATGACATGAACTGGTACATACATCTCTCATAGGGTAGATCAGTAGAGTTTTAATGCGTTACTTCCAGATAGAATGATGATGACTTCCAACATCCGAGACAGACATTCACTGATTTCTATACCACAGTGGGTCCAATGGCTTTGTACACTTTAACCACCATGGTGACTCTTATGGGGAATATGTCAAACCTGAATTTGCGATTTGCATTGGCTGAAGAGTAAATCCTTCCAGTGTCCTCAATAAGTTATCCAGCATGTTGTGACAGACCTGTAAGTTGGGAAGGGAAGATGCTTAATGTTCTACTGATTATCTCCTCTCACCACATGGTCCTTCAGCACGCACACGCGTGTGTGTGTTTACATGCACTATGCTGTGTGCTTTTATATAAGTGCCTATCAGGTCAGTCTTTCAACCTGTTTGTCAGCGTCATTCTTTCTGTCGATTCATCTTAGGTCAGACTGACATGATGCAGAGCTGATGAAAGGATGGAAACAGTCTGGATCAGTAGATAATTCATGACTGTGCCTTTGGCCCAGACTTCTTTCCTGATGCCAGGGCAAAAAATTTACTGTGTCTGCAGTGGTGCGACTGCTCATTGCATTATTAGAATAACATACAGTCCAGAAGGACACTTAGAGCACAGAGAGTAAGGAAGGACAGTGAAAAAAGTTAGGACACATGGAGAATGAGAGAAGAGCAATGAAAATAACGAACAAGACACATTTAATTTATTGGAGAGCACCGGCAAATGTATGGGATGAAAAGCAGACGGAGACAGAACTGTGTATAAAAGCACTTGAGTGCAGCAATAAGAGAAAATGAAAACAGCAGAGAGTGAAAGAAAAGGAATGGGTGGAGCATTTTAAAAATGATGGAGGAAATGCTGTACCTGTTGTTTTATTCAGAGCAATATTCTGCAGTGCAATGACTCGAGCTATGCTCATATGAAACAACTTAGGTGTTTTATTACATAAGGTCTGGTAGACCTGGGAGGTCTGGAAAGAGACCAGCAGCATACTAATCAGGCACTGATGGTGGAAAGGACTGCCCATAAAGCTCTTTGGATTCGTGTCTTGTGCACAATGGACCAGACTACTACATTTCAGGACACTTTTCATTTCATTTCATTTTTTAAATGTCAGACATATCCCATTTGCTGCATATGAAATAACATCTACAGCCTGCCTACTTGCACTGCCCACTTGGCTTTTGAAGTTTCAACATCTGCACCAGTGCAAGTATCCGGTGAAAATATTATTAATTATCATTTAATTATTAATGATAACAATTTAATCCTTAGTAACACTTTAACAGTATTAGGCCATACATCAATTCAGGGCACAAACTAATCATACTTGACATACCAATTCACATCATAAACTCTTGGCAGCATTATGGACAATGTTGTTCAACATGTTAGCAAATAGTTGGATATTTACACATCCAACCACAATAGAGCAACATCAAAATTCATTTGGAGTTGAATGCATCAGACACCTAGGGGTGTGACAAATCGTTGGTATTTGGGCCAGATAAAATGACGTGGTGGGCCACGGGCCTTGAGTTTGACACGTGTGACTCAGAGGGTGGTATGCGGTTTTGGCACATGGCTATTGTTTCGTTTGGAAAGTATTTCCGAGGAAGCCTATCTTACTTTGTTCCTTTACCATGTCTAAATATGGTGTGAGGAAACAAGTCATTTTTCGTTCTCATAAACAAACTTTGTAAGGTAGTGGAAATTTCCACTAAGAGCTCTATAATAAGTCAAGTCATTGTAACTGTAAGGAAAGCTTCCAACAGATACAGACATGTACTACTTGTGTGTGTGCATGTTAGTTTATTTATTTAACTTATGTAACAAAGCAGTGATGTAGAGAGGCTATCTGGTTCAGCAAGTATGGTTGACAAACAGGGTTTCAAAACTAAACCTGCAATTTCATCAGTCTGATGAACGTCCTGCTACATTTTGTGCTACCACCACCATTAATATTATTTGAATGGTTATTAAACTATGTGATTTTCATATCAAGTTTTTGGAACTTTCCCTGGTGTTTGGGTTCACGTGAGCTTTCATAAAAGTTTTAATCGATTCCAGAAAAAGAGAAAATTTTATATGAGATTAAATATATAAAACTGAAAACTTGAAGAGGGTGAGAACATATGTGGATGTGTCTATACGAGGTTTACCCTTGTGTCTGACTGTGTTTGTGATATTCATGGATGGGATCTTAAAGCACACCGGGGTGAGGAGGATGTCCGGTTTGGGAGCCTCAGATCTGTGCTTTTTACAGATGATGTGGTTCTGTCGGTTTCATCACATCCACGCCCAGAATCTGCTGAAATAATAAAATGAAGAAAATGTATATTGCAAACAAAAAGTGAAGCAAACTGCGATTTGAGTCAGAAAGAAGGGGTTGGTGGGCAAAGGAGAAAATACATTTTCAGTTTTAAAAAGAGATTTTGGGGAAAGCAACGTGAATAAGGGAGCCACCATGGTCAGCTATCTGAGTACAAACAACAAAATGAATTCTCCAAAGTTGTGCAAGATCATTTAGCCAATTAATTATTCAGGTCCAGCGCCAGAGAAGAGGTTATGGCTGTACCCATACACTGCAGACCTGGCTGCTGCTGAGTCAGGATTAATCTCGTGGCACAGCATTTCCTTGAATGCCTCACATGAATTATTTAACCTGAAGTCATGAAACCTATTGGCTTGGCCACGTTACTTGAGCCGTAGGACACGCTTTATAGTGAGGGAAGCTACGCAGGTGGGATGAAAATGACTCTGTGGTCTGTAATCTCATAATGCCAGATGCCAGAGGGCAAGAACAATCACAACGTCATCACCGCCTGAACACAGCACATTACATAAGCAGCTGTTACACGGCATAAAAATGTTTTTCTGATCACCACCACACCCAGACAAGCACACAACACATGCACTTTGCTGATATATATGGTGTGATTGGACACACGCTCATGCCAAAAGTTAATTTTACTGTGAAACGGTCGATTTGCGTTCATGTAATGTGTCAAATGTATCCTAAAAATGGTCAAATAAAATCCAGGCAAGACTGCAGTCAAATCAAACTGTGCATGTCTTAATGTTTCCATTTCCCTTTTATCTTGATTCGGGGGGATTAAGTGATTTTCTACTTTAACAAGCTGCTGAGTAGCTCTAATCATAGAATTAGATTGGAATCTCACAGCAGGCTTTAATTGACTGGCCATATGGATTCATGCTGACGAGTTGCTGAAATGCTGAATGCAGAGCAGCTACAGTGCAGTAACTGTCACGATGCCCCCAACACAAGTATAAGTAAGCAAAGTTGAACTCAGCTTCCTCCGACTGTGGGCCAACACTGCTCACTCATCACTGTCTTCAGGTTTACACAGAGATTAGGCGGGATCATGTTCCTAATCTGACACGGAAGCCCCCCCAAAACACAGTATGTACAACATGTACCTGCTGCACGTGACCAGACAAAGCTTTACATGCAGCACACTCAGTTAGTTCTGTAAGCTTTAAAAATACAGAACCTCCAGCATCAGACTTTGCTTTCCATCAGTCAAGACCGCAGCACAGTACAGAACCATTATCAGCCATTTAATTTCTATAATGAAATAGTTGGAGGCGATGTTGATGGGCTCTAGAGACTTAGAGAGACTTATTATTTCCTCTATGGTAATTACTCATGCTATTAAGACAGAAAGCTAATTTGATTAGTATAGAAATTATAGGTCAATTGTGTTTACATATTTGTTAATCATGATATTACAATATAAACAGCAGAGAAAGCATCTGATCCAAAGAGAACTATACCGCTAATAACAGATGCATCTTAGATATGAGGATATACTGTGTACATGAGCATGCTTCGTGTGTGTAATGTCAAGGTTGAGGACTGTTTTATAATCATCAAATCTAATATGGTTGGTAGGATTTTAAAATAGTTTGGTCTTTATATTAGTCTCAGCTGATTAGAGGAAAGCTAAACAAACAGCAGCGTGTCTATAGTTTAAATAGCCACATTAACCCTTGGTCAGAGGTTGAACGTACGCTGTTATCATTAGGTTTATTGGGTTCTTTTATACTCTGCTTATTGTGTCTTTACTCAGCTCTCCTCCACTTCTTCCTGCTTCAGGCTCCGACCCCTCCCTTCCATGGATAGAAGGGGGCGTGGTGTCCGACTGTAATCAATTCAAGGACATGTCCGCAGCCATGTCTCCAATGGTGATGGCGACATCCCACTGCAGTGTGCCGCTTTGTGAATGGGAACCAGCTGCAGCCTTTAGAAAATGAGATTCTCAGCTGACCTAATGGTCCGACACATCGGGGACACGCGCATGTACAGCTCTGCAGTCACACACTGCATATATGTCACAGTACTGTAGTACTATTTTATATTATAATGCTATAAAACTGTGAAGTCTAAAAGATGTGATGCATTATGCAACAGATTGTGTTCGTGTTCACATAATGTGCATGGAGTAATTAAATAAAGAGGTATATTTGGCTGATTTTGATCTTCAAGTACTGGCAGAGTATCTTATTTTCATCATAAATGCTTTTATTAACCACTGTTTTAACAAAATATAAGCTACATTAAAAACCAAACATTAAAAGAAAGGTATGTTACAGCTGTCATGCAAACATGATTAACATTCACTGCAAAAAGGGAGAAAAAAAAGACAGCACACAGTACAGATTAACACAGTCATAGGACTGCAGATGTTACAACACAAAAGGGGGCTGCATAGAATTTACAAATCCCAAAAAAGTGCCATACAGTGGTTATAAATAAGACAGAAGTGAATTAGGCTTTCCACAGTGACAGAAATAAGGAGTAAGGAGAAAGAATGGAAAACATCTTGGTTAGTAGCTATTCACAGGAGAAGCTTTTCATACATTGACAGTGACTTGCAACCCTGCCTCTTCCCTTATTCTCACTCACAGCACATTAGACCTGCTTTGATTCCGTCCGCTACAATCATAAGTCGCTCATAATAAAAGTTATCAAACGCCAAAGTGCATCTCGTGCCTTTGCTGCGTGTTCCAGTCCACATTTTTTTCATCCATTTGCAATCACGTCCTTTCTTGACACACACGCACTTGCTTCCTTCCAGCTTGGCTTCGTGTCTTTTCAGTAAGGCAGTCTCCACCTAGAATTGTGCACAGGGGGTTTCCAATATATTCATTGCATTCAGAAGCACCCTCACATGGTTGTACATATTTCAATATTCTGCAATATCTCACTCAAATTCTGCAATATCTCACTCATATATCAAACATCATTGTGAGACAAATGATTGCAGTTAGTGGTTTTATCAATTTAACTAGCAGCCTTATTTTAGAGGACCTTGAAGAAAGATTTCATTATTAAATCTAAAAAATAAGTGTGCTTTAGGAATTCATTAAGTTTGGGCTCATCTTATCTTCTAACTTCACAGGATAACAAACTTTTACTATCCACATCTCTCAGTTCTGCTTTTAGGACGCTTCAAAATACACACAACATAGAAACAGTAATAGGAAGACATTCAATATGAAGCAGTAACACATTTACATACACATCCACGGTATATATCTGTGAGTTCTGATGCAAAATGTTACGTATACATTGAGCTGAAAATCTAAACAGACCAGAAGCCCTTCGTTTCTTTTATGGCAGGAATGCACCAATAACTAACAATTGTGTGTAACAGAAGATGGAGAAAGCCTTATATTCAGATGGTCAGTTGTGTCACACAATCCCAAACTGTCCATTGTTGACTAAACAGAGCAAATCTTGTCAAAAAAACACAGTCTGTTTTGGCAGTGACTGGTGACTGTATTGATGCATCTCTCTGTATTCAAATCAGTAGTAAAGTCGTTGGTGTACTGCTACAGCATGAACAAGGTTTGCACAGACCAAAGCAGACAATATGCCACAGAATTAACAATATAACACACAGTAAGCTCTGCCATGGCCAGACCCTTAATATCCACAGTGTAATAAAATAAACAGGTGACACAAATGCAGCTCTGTACACAATGAAGCTGAAAGTTTTTGAAAACAAAAAAGAAGTAAATGCCAGTTCAGTGCTTTAGCAAAAGTTCTATCCTGAATTCCACAAACTATGTTCAGATTTAGAGACAAACATTGCTGATGGATTCACAGTGGAGCTGCTCCAAAACCTAAGTGGTTACAGGAATAGTCTTTATCCACATTCCAACCTGATGGCCTATTAAATGGAAAGCTTCCTTTTGAGGCCACGATGATGTAAACAAAGGGCAAAGTAATGTTCAGATTGCAGTCAGAGCACTGGAATCAAAAGCCCCCTCTCTGTTATTTCTCGACTTTATGAACTGGAGTCTCAACTTTCTGCATGTCAACAAGCATTAATAATATTGTACAAACAAAAAAAACACCTGATGAATATTTGATATATGTAAAGTCTTGCCTCTGACATGCAAATCTGTTTGTATAAGAACTGAACACGTGACCACGAATAGATGAGGAGCGGGTTTGGAAGACTACTCGCCAGTGAATTAATACAAAGCCTATGGAAGTAACAGGGCAGATATAACATCAATCAAGGCTTATGGTACAGAGATGAAGCAATCAGACGACAGTTTGTCACCTAAGGGTGGAAATGCCAGGTGGTTCAAACTACTTTGGTCATGTGGGGTGTGAAGAGCAGCACTATTTTTGCACAGTGAGTGACTGAGGACAGAAACTGGTTAAACACAGTGTAATAGCTACTCTGTCAATAGACAACACTGCTCAGTGAAAAACAGGAGTTTCACAGTGTAATTAAGAACACAAGAAATGACTGAACATTGTGTTTTAGATCTAAATGTACAATAACACGTTTCTGTATCTGTTAAAAAATAATTACTGTGAAAATATCATCTGTCTTACAGTGATCAACCTGAAGTAATCTGAGGTAAATTGAACCTTGCAAACGGTTACTAGCTTTATTTTCCTTGGGGTTGACAACAACCATGCTGTTCACTGAGAAACAAAAAAAACCTTCCTGTCACAGTACAGCATGAGAGTGTTGAAGTCCATTCTTTAGAGACATAGCCTTTATGATTTGATGGAATATGCATGATAGAATTTTGGGACACTTGTTCTCTAGAGAAAACCAATTTCTAGAGTTCATTGTCTTTAGACTTTTGTGAGGCCCCATTGATTTTTGAATATGGCAAAATACAGTTTTCTTACATTAATGCAGCACAAAATATACAATGGGCATTGAAATATATGGCTAAAAGGCAGGTTTATGTCCGAGGATCGGAAGCCTACAGGTGTATGGACATTAATTCAATTAATACCTGTGGGTGTTATTTTAAAATTAATATAAGCATATTAATGCTTTGCATTCATGCCTAATGAAGAAAATACTGTATCCCACATAGCTTATAATAAGGCATTCTTTCATGACAGTGGGAAATTAAACATTGATATTTCTTTGAATGAAAAAAAAAACTGCCACATATTTCAGTTTTATCATCGTCGCGTCATCTCAGTATGACATGTGTATGTTTCCTCCTCCACCAGCCTGCAGGAGACCACTTGAGGAGTATGCTACAATAGATTCGCTTGGCATCACTATCAGCCAAACGTGTTGCTTTCCCTGCATCCCATAAATTCCCCCCCCCCCCCCCCCCCGTTTTTGCACACGTTCCCACAACATTCCCACACTACCAAATAATTTCACAGCATCTCAGTGATGCAGTGATGCCTGAAGCCGGCATTGCCCGGCACGTTTTCCGTGGCACGTGTTTCTACATTACATAACGCGAACATGCCCTCCCAAAGGGCACCAAGCCGTATAACATCCCACACCAGGCCCCCATCAGGGGCTCAAACAGTAGTCTTCAACACTTCAACCAAATATGTGGATTATTGTGGGACAGCGTGTGTGTAGCTGACAATGGCAGAAAAAAAAAATCAGGTTTAACAGGCTACAGTCTCAATTAAGGTACCCGGGGATCAGTTACGCGCAAATTACGCAGAGCTCAGATAAAGTGAATCCATCCATTCTCCCACTCCCGCGGTGGGGACATCTTGAACCGGTGGCGCCTCACTTTGTAGTTGTTCCCATTATTATTGTCCCAGTACTCTTCCCCGCCGACACAGTATTTAATTGCAAATTGCAAAGTGCCTCCGCTGTCGAGGTAGGTGGGCATGACTATCTTGAAACGGAACTTATCGGTGACACCGTCGCTGGAGCTCGGCACATATGACGCCAAGCTGTCCATAAATGTTATCCAGTTGTTTAGAGAATAGCGCAAAAAGACGCTCTTTTCGAAAGCCAGATTCAAGACGCGCACAAACCCGGACAGGCTGAATTCGTCTGCCTCGACGCTCTCCAACATGACTTTCACTTCCCTCACTTTCTGCTCAAAGCCGGGTAGCGTGCCTGGGTTGGTGAACTGCAACTCCATGAACAAAGACTGCGAAGGGGGGCGTGGGAATTTAGTTTCCAGGCTGTTAAGGTTGAGGGGTCCTTTGGGTAGTTTTGCCAATATGCGCTCTGGCACCT
Organism: Nibea coibor; assembly: GCA_023373845.1. Lineage (NCBI taxonomy): Eukaryota > Metazoa > Chordata > Actinopteri > Sciaenidae > Nibea > Nibea coibor. Next base: position 11,365,692 of record CM041738.1, read on the forward strand.
CTGGCTCATCCGTATCATCGAAATGCTTCACTGAAATGAGCTCCAGGCCCAGGGAGTCAGCGAAGCGGACCTTTTTCTGACTGGTTGGACTCCTGCTGCGGGAGATCTCTAACTTTGCTCTCTCTGTAGGTGTGGGCAGCGACTTGCACCTCCGACGCAGATTTGGACTCTGTGGAGGCTTCAGGAAGATCTCTCTGCCCCGCGGTCTCTCATCCACCACGGGGCTCTCGATGGGCTCGCAAGTACCGTTCATCCTGTCCAAATCTTCCCCATCTTCAAGCCTCGGGTTCGCCGCCGCCAGACTTCCGAACAGTCCGGCTATGCAGCTGTAGTTCCTGGGCAGGCAGTTCTTTGGGGGCAGCATGACCACGATAGTATGCGAAGGCTCCGCTTCCATAAAACGCAGCAGCTCCAGCACTGCAGAGTCCAAGTGGCAAGGACCGGCGTGTGAGATGGAGCAGTCAGGTGTCAGTATCCCGCTCTCGGATAGGTGCTCCGGCTGCGTCAGGAGTGACACTGTCCAGCTTTGGGCCAATAAACGGAGATGTGCGCCGGCAAAATGCGAGTTTGCTCCTGCGAATCGATCAGTTTATTTAAACGATGCGAAGAATAAACCCAACTGTCTGCTCAGTGCAAGAAGAATAAAAAGAAAACACTGTTACTCTGCGCAGCCAGCATCCTACGTCTCCATGTTCATACTCATGTGGTGAACGCGGAGTGTCCGCTCACAGCTGATGTGAACCCGCGCGGAGCTGTACGTGCAGAACTGAACGTTGCACTTAACCAAAATGGTTTCCTTCCTCCTTCACAAGTTATAACCGGTTAACGCCTCCTACCACAACAGTGCTACAGTATTACAGCACACAGAAAACACACAATACACACAAACACATTTTAATTGAATTTTGGGCATTTTCTGAGATAACATATGCTTATTCATAGCAAGAGTTTCGCCTCATCATCTCTATTCTATTCTATTGTATATAATATATATAATATATTATATATATAATATATATAATATATTATATATATAATATAATATATATATCTATTCTACATTTTGCATTTGAATGTGCATCATCGGATTACCGTGCATTGCATAACAGAGAAGTAATCATTCAGCTGTGGCAGTGACGCCCCTTTCCTCTACGTCACGGCTTCCCGGTGCAGCCTACCGGTTGCCATGACGACGGCGTTGCAGCCCGTCTCCAAAGGCATTCGCCGCCTCTCTGCACCTGTGTTTGGGGAAAACCGTGTCGACCGTAGAGAAAACGAGCCACGGCGGGTAGCAGCGCTTCTTCTGTGTGGACGGTGCTCTGGAGGATGATGCGAAGCCTTTAAAAATGCCACACAGAGAGTCACGCTGCTTCCGCTTAGCGAGTGTTGTTTGTTTCAAGTCAAAGTATTTGCACGACTCGACTCCAAGAAGTCAACAAAGCATTTGTTTTCTCGCGTCCTTCTTTTAGACGTCACCATAAAGTCGCCGGCTTGAGCTAACTCCGTCATGGCGACCTTAAAGAAAGCGGAGCACACAGCTGTGAGTGGATCGGACCGGGAGTTTTTAGCTCAGGAGGACGCAGCTGGGGAGCAGCGTCACAGGACAGCCGACAGGAGACACGTCGAAGCCCTACTGGACATCAGTGAGGAGGACTTGTTGAGAGAACTGGAGCCATATGAGGATCATTGTTACTCTGGTTGGGATGAAGCTGTAAGTGTAAGATCTTCTTGCTTAATGTCACCTTTGGCAGTGCCAATTGGACAAGCGTACTCTGTCACAGTCTGGTTATTTAATCTAATTAATTATATACCCACCTGTTGATATTACACTTATTTATATAGCATTTCTTCTCCAATATTACCTTACTTTAATTTGAATGTTGCCATGGCACAATAATAATAACAAATTATCCTTTTAAAGGGTTGTTTTAACATCATATTTCATTTTAAAACAGGTTCAAGGTTGGGCCAGAGTTGCTCCACTGAGCTGCATACTTCTGACTCAGAAGACAGAAACATACAAGAAACCAAAGAATAAGGAGTGTGAAAAGCAGACCTCCTTGTCTGTTGTTGATCCAACAATCCCACCTGCAGACATCTCAGCCAACAATGCAGAAAATCGCTGCCAAGCTCATGTGGGCCCACGTGACAGCATGAAGAAATCCATGGTGTTAAACCAGCATTTAGGATTCTGGAATAACACAGCTGTGGCAGCTCTGCAGAGAGACGTCCTCGATGCAATGCAGAAAACATCAAGTGCCGTACTGGAGGAAAAGATAGAGGAGGGAGTGACCCTAAGAGTGACTCCTTTGCAGAGCAGGCCCACTAAGCCTCAGAAACACAGCCATAGGCCCAGTAATTCAGTGGTTCCTATTAAAAACTTTACGTTTTTACCGCCCATTAAATCACCACACCTGAGTCCTCAGAGAGTCAGCGGCCAGCTCTTCAGTGGCAAGAAGTTTCCAGAAGGGGAAACAATAGAGGAACAGTGTTTCATGTTTGATAAGATGAGCAGTACAAGAGGAAAAAAAGTGGACACTGCTGCTAACCCAGAGCCTCCCACTTCTTCTGCGGGCCTGACCTCCAAGCTGACATGTCAGCATAACCCACACTTGTTTTCTTCTGTAAGTGTTTCTATCCCCAAAAGGTATCATGTGCCCCTGTCTTCCAAACGTGACACAGCACTCCGCACTAACTTCCCAATGGGCAAGAACATCACACAGGACCTTTACCCGAGCCCCGCAGCAGGTGCACAGGCCCGTCTGCGCCCCAGTAAGACCGTGTGCTGTCAGGCTGTGTGAGAGCTGTGAAATAAACGTTTAACATGACCGACGGTGACGTTTGCAATGTTTTTAAAGCTCTCGGGTTCACTTCAATCTGGCATTCACACAGGTGCCTTTTCAGCTGCTCTAGTTACCTAGCAACGGTGTGGCTACCTCATAGGAAGCATAGCAGCGTGGCTGCCTCGCGCTTTCTACTAAGTTCAACCACAGCTCTGCGTTGCACTGTAGTGAGTCACTAAGAACTGTTGCCAAACTACTGCATCTGCTCTGTCAAATTTCACTTTAGTTTTATCAGTCATTAGATGATTCCTAATCATTGTGGATGGGAAACTGGGTTATGTAATGTACAGCAATAAGCCGGGAGGCCTAAGCACAGTATGTACGCAGCATGTGTGTCAAGGCCAGCCAGTTACAGCAACATTATTGACAACTTGGAGGATCTTTTTTTTTTTTTTTTTTTTTAAACTTTGCTTTATTATACTACCTCTTTGTTGGCTGTCCTGTAAATAAAAATAAAATAGTATGCTTAGTGAGGTTGTTGTCCTATAGTGAAAAGAAGTGCAGTGTTTAATTATACAAAACATTTGTCTCACTTGAGTATGCATGTATAATAAAATGGTTACTTAAAAGCAATTTGTAAAAAAAAGAGTTGCTATATCGAATACAAGCTGTTACTATATTTAGTAACATGTAAATGCATCAAAAATGAAACCTTGAGAGCCATTTTTGTTTGTTTGTTTCTGTTCTGTAAGCAACAAAGAACACAATATACACTTTCCAGCAGTTTATTAAGAACATCTGTAGTGTAGCTTCAACATGTATCAAGGCAACCATTAAATCTACACATATAGGCAACAGAAACTCAAATTCTGCCAAAACAAATATTTTGTGCTGGGAGAAAGATCTGCATGCACTCCCAACAGAGAGAAAATAAAGCACTGTAACTGACACTTGAGACTGACAAGGCTTCTACGTATAGTTCTGTTTAAAGCAAAGCATGTCCCACTAAATCAGCAGGGAGCCGCTGTGCTCTATTTGAATTCAAGAACCACAAACTAGAAGTACTAATCTCAGTACAAGAAATGCTGAATTTTTACGGGAGTGCCAAAATCTATATCAACGGAGGGAAATCATCCTTAATCAGTTTGGATGCGGTGCAAAAAAATAGAGCATGTTATCCTTGGGCACAGTGTCGTGTTCTGTACATTCTTCAGTTTCCACAAACATCTATGAGCTGTGACGGTGTTAAACCATCCCTCCATAAAAATATTGAGCTGACGACAAACAAATCCTCTTAAATTAAATGCTGCATAGCATTATTTTCATGTGACAGAACAGAAATATTTCCATAGAAGCTATGGAGAACGATTAGGGACATTCTAATAGTTCATGCGACAAAAAGCACAAATGCAGGATGGATTAAACATGCAAAGCAAAGACTGAAAGGATTCTGACAATTTTTCAGTGTTTGTTCATTTTCCAAAACATGTTGTAGTATAATTATATTCATGATTCGAAAGCAGCAAAATCGCGTGGAACGGAATTGAGCTAATACTTGTGTTAAGGCACCAACGTAACAAAACAAACGAATAATCAGGCAGACAGCTCTAGGTTCCTCAGACTTAGAACATAGTCTGCATGTGGTGCCTGTGCTATGAGGTAACCCAGTGCAACAGTATGATGAAAAATATAAATCAAAACATGACATTTAGTTGTTTGGAGAGGAGAAAAAAAAATACTGTGTCTAATTGCTAAGGGTGGAAAATCTGCAGATTTTAACTTCAGATATTGAACGGGACTCCTTTCAGTCCACATCAGCTAGTGAATGCATACAATAACTCTATGCTAATCCTCGTTCTAATCCACTACGTGTTTCTGTACAGCAACATTACTGGATCACTTCAGCACTGAGTACTGCTACTGTATACACTTACACCCAGCTAATGAATAAGTCAAAGATAATGACAGCCTAGTCTGCTTACAGACTCGAACTGACTGCTTAGCTGTGGAGGCCCGGACGCAAAAAAAAAATGTTTACACAAGATCATACTTCCACAATTTACATTTTAAATGAAAAGTGTGCAACAACTCGACGAGACCAACATTTCATTTTTACTTGTGCCACAGCTGCATGAGTAACGGTATGTTCAGAAATCCTTCTTAATGCCACTGAGTAATGCCTTGTTCATTGCTGAAGGCTTTGTGGGGTTTTATTTTGGAAAACATAAAGCTTATAGGTTCTCCCTGGTCAAGTTTTCCACTGGCTGCAAAGCTTGCAGGAGATAATTCAGTGTTTACAGTCGTGCTGCCCCTGACAAGGCAACGTCAAACGCGAGAATACATATTTTATGCTTCTGTGCTGCTGACCAAGTAAAGGCTTCATGCACATTTACGAACATACTTAAACTTAATGCACATTGTCGTTTGCTGTACAGCTGAGATGAAACCGGTTTCATGCAGTATATGCATATCTGATAGCCGTCATAGGGGCAGCTTTACAGTTTTATGAGCCTTTTCTTGACACGCACGCACAGCTGAAGATGTCATCCCTTTTAAGCTCAGATCTAACATTAACAAAATGTTAACTTGAGTTTTAAACTGCTAGTAAGACCAAACAGTGAAAACCAGTCACAGTGGTTATACACTGAAATACAGTAAGTAAACTGGAATTTCGGACAAGACACGTACAATATGTTACTTTATGTGCAAATAAATATGTAAACTGTCACAGGAATTGATAATTCATGCCCGTTGAGCTAATAAAGTGCAGCGGAGCTGTCAGGATGTATACCTGGACATGACGTCTCCAGTGGAATGTTCAAAGATATTTTCGCAGACTTCTTAGTGCTAAGACTGTGGTCCACCGGAGGACAGTGTAGACTGATTCCTCTCATGGGGAGAAGCAGACATGAGAAAGCTGTACTGCAAAAGCTTGGCTAGCTTCGTGATGAGGCCTTCAGCTGTTGGGTTTCTCGGGGTGCTGAAAGAGAGCACAAAGCTCCTCGCATGTCTGCGTTTCCACTGAGCTGAAATGGGACTCCATATTCCACGCCAGATCTGCTGACAAGAAGTCATCCATGACAGTTTGTGTTTCGTTGCTCGTCAGAAAGAGGTGTCCCAGGCCTTCTGCCTGGCTCGTCACAGTCTGTGTCTCTGTGCTGTTCAGCAGCCTTGCGTGCTCGCCCTGACTGACAGGGGCCTGAGCAGAGAGGCCAGTGGCAAATGAAGGGAGATCAGTCTGTGTTTCTGTATCTGAGGACTCGGTGCTCATAGAAAAGCTTGAGTGGCGCAGGATGCTGCTCAGGGGCATGTGGCTTCCAGCGCTCAGCAGGAAATTGAGGTCTGTCTGAGTTTGAGTGTCAAATAGCTCCAGGTCGCTGGCTTGAGTTCGACTTGGTCCCTCACTTTGGTCCAGTTCATCCATCAGGAGGAAGTCTGTTTGGGTCTGGATGTCCAGAGACTCCAGTGGTGTGTCACCACCCAGTCCTCCCAGCTCACTCTCCTCTGTCTGCGTCTGGATGTGCACAGCGTTAAGAAACTCTTCAAAGTCAAAGTCAATTCCATTGTGTTGCTCTTGAACAGAGCCCAGACCTGACCCACAGCCTGCAGAGGCCTCAGTGAGCACTTGGTGGCCTGACATGCTGTCGGACAGAATATTTTCTAGGTCACTGAATAAGGTCATTGTTTGGGTCTGGTTGTCTGCCATGTTGTTTGAGTTGAGCTCGTCGGTCTGCACCCCAAAACACATACCACCTGCTGACTTTGAGTCCTCATAGATACTGCTTCCTGCAGCGGTCAGGGGGTCGTCCATGTCCAGAGCGGTCTGGGTGGAGACGCTGCCAAATAGGTCAGAACACATGATAGTCTGATCCTGGGCCTTCTCCTCCGACTGTGGCATGGCAAAGTATGTCTGCGTCTGCCTGGTTTTGTATGGGGGCACCGATGAGGAGGAGCAAGAAATTTGGCTCATGCACTGGCTGTCTGTCTGAGCTCCAATAGAGGATGTGGCTTTGGCCCGAGAGGAGAACGTCTGGGTTTCAACACTGACTGGCAGGAGGACTTGGGCACTCACACTGATGTCTGTCTGAGAGCAGGATGACACCGAGGACTCACCCACAGAGCACAAGCCTATTCCCTCCCCAACTCCGACTCCTGTGGGCATTTTTGACAAGTATGATTTGTCCGTTTGAATGGTGGTGGATGTGCTTCTTCCCCGTGGTCCTGCCAGGCTGCTGGCTGAGTCTTCTGTGCTTTCAGGGTCCAGACTGACCTGCACCCCTGTGCTAATGGGTCCAAGGCTAGAGCGGGAGGTAGGCATGCTATCCTTGAAACCCAAATTCTTAGCATCAAGCTGGGGTACCACAGCTCCTGTGGCTTGTGGCAGGAGTTGAAGGGTGCTGACCGAGCCTTGGCTGTCCACTGCCAGCACTACAGACCTCAGAGCCCCACTTTCTGTAGATGGCAGAAGGACAGGCAGATGGGCCAGCTGCATCACAGGAACGCTTACCAGAGCCATCTTGGGCTTCGGTAAGAGCATCTTCTGCAGGTTCTTACGGGGGTTGGAGTTCAGATTCACCAAGTCTGGGGTATGAACAGCTGTATCAGAAGGGAGAGCAGTCTCGGTCAGCTCTTTACTAGTGGACAGGATGTGACAGGTTAGCTCACTGGCTCTAACCTTTTCAGAACCACTTAACAGTTTCTCCATCTTTCTCTTTTTCACTGGAGGAATTCTGTTAGGAAACAAAACCGATACAGAGAAAGCCAATCAAAATTCAGTTTAGGCAAACCTAAAGTAAAGATAAAGCAAACATGTCAATAAAAAAACTCTTCTGAGCTATACATGTACATGCCTGTGTTCTGTAGGGATCTCGTGACCTGTCCTGTAGATGTGTGAGAGTAGAGCAGCTCTGCTAGCATACGGGCAGCCACATGTACAGTGGTAGGTCTTCCCACAGTCTTCTATGTGCCTCTTTAGGTCCCACTCCGTACTGTAGCCATTGTTGCACTTGAAGCACTTGTGTTTCTTTTCTGCATGCATCTTCATGAAGTGCTACAAAGACACAGATCAAAGAATATATTACATACAACTGCTTTACACTTGGTTTGCGACAGAGATCTTTTTTGTCTGATCCGCCCACGGCATCATTTAGACAAATCCTGTAAATAAGTGCACGTTCACTCAGTGTTTTGCACTCCTAGATGCTGTAGGGGTCAGAGAACACACATTAATGTAAATGGTGGGTGGAATACAACACACAGAGCATTTCTTTAACTTATGTAGAGTGGATGTGAAGTGCATTAACCTCCAGGGTCATTTGAAGAGACTTTGAGTCATCCGCAACATGTAGGATGGTCTGTAAAACTTTCAACCCACCCAAACAAATATTAGCAATATTTTTTGAGTTTCGCACTTATCATTAAAAAGGGTTTAAATCTTTGTGGGATTGGAAATGATTTAGGAGAATCTTATGATTTTTATTACAAGTGGGCAAAAGAATCATGCAAACAACTGTCAATTAATAGATAAACCGATAAACTCACAGTACAGACATACAACATTCCTGTAAAAAAGATTTTTGTAAACATATTTGGTACTTATTAAGGAATTTGGAACTATTCCACAAACCAGACCGCATAATTTTATACCACTGTTCACATGGATGAGATTAAAGATGACTGGAGAAAAGACTTACTTGTTTAACCAGGGAGAACTGGGAGAAGGGTCTGTTTGGCCCCCTGGGACAACCCTCAATGGGGCAGCAGTAAAGCTTCTGAGAGCCCTTCATGTCCTTTCTGACCGTGGGATTGACCATACCATCCTGAGGGTCACAGACAGGGGACAAAGCAGAGATATATTGTATCATTTCAAGCCATTTTAAGAGACTGAAACATTTTTGGCTTACCTGACAACCAAGTTTTCATTTCCTTCCTTGCAGTGCCTGCTTTAAAAGCACTAAATGTCAGCTACTCTGTACTCCTGAAAAATACAAAATGCTGTCTTTTTTTTACTCTCAGTCAGTGCCTACTGCAGCTGGCTCTGCTTTACATAACAGAAAAAGAAAGTAATTAGTCTGGCAGTAGATGGATTTAACAGATTGCTGTACCACTGCTCCTCTTTGAGTCCCAAGGCAAACTCGCTACAGCAGCTGTCAGTACCTTGTATATACTGTACAACATCAATGAATATCTTAAGTATCACAGAAAACACCAAATGCACTCTGTACGGAGAAAACAAAACCATCCCGCTCCATAACAGTCATTAATACTGCAGCCTTCCAGTGGTCAAGGTGACCTCCATCTGCTGTAACACTGGAGGGAACAAAACAGCTAAAACTGACAAAAACCCTGTGGCCTCACATAATGAGTTACCAAGCATAAACAGACATTTGCTAACAATGAATGTTCTGGCAGTTGGCTTCAGCTACATCATCTGGTCGTAGGCTGAAGTCTGACTCATGTCAAGACATTATTTGTCATCAGTAGCTGTAGGCCAAAAGATGGAGCAAGTCCAGCTTCGCCATCTTTGCTCCACTAGGGTCAGTCCACCTCCTTTTAAGTGGCGATTTCCCTGAGTTTGTACAAAACAGTGATGGGTAATAGTCCAATTCTGCTCCTCCTCACTGCTGATGAAGGTAAGCGATATGGACAGGAAATCAGCTAAAACAGGCCAAAACAGTCACATTATACTTATGAAAAAGGAGTCTCAACTGGGCTGAGTAAACAAGTCCAAACAGAAACGCGTCAGTCTTCATGACCAGTAAGAGACCAGTAGAAAGCAGTGATCAGCAGATACATTACTGCTGTGCAACGATGCAGTAGAGCTCCAGCAGCGATCAAGTGGATGTAGAATACACAGATATGGTGTCTTACATGGTGCCTCATTCGTACATCGTTCATGAATAATGCAGACCAAGCAGCAGAGAGTAAACTATTCCAACGTTTAAGAACTTCATCATGTCAGCCAGAATATCATAAGCACTGCTGACAGTAGCTTCACATAGCTGCAGACCCTCCTTAAGGCCATAATCTGTGATGCAAGTGTGGCTGCACAATAGGGAAAAAAAATCAAAACACAGAATTTAAAGTGTTTGAGTACAGTAGTTTCCTGTAGCTCCTTAAAAATGTGTTTACGCAAGTAAAGTTTAGGCAACTTTGCGCCTTAAAATGTATGCAACCAAGTGGGCCTTTTAACACTCCTCTAGCCGGGCCACATAAACTACTTCTAAGAGCTAATTCAAATTCTCACATTCACCTGTTTCAAACAAAGAGCTTAGTCTATTGCAGGACAAAAGGCAGCCTTTCCCAGCAAAGAACTTCATTCATGGAGGGGAAACAGTGAATTACTGCCTCCTACGAGACAGCCCAGTTCAGGGAGGACATGAGAACCAGGTTGTAAAGTAGACTTTGGTTCAAATGCGTTGATCGCCTCCACTTTGGTGACTGTTTAGTATTGGCAGTAGACCATGAGGCTCAGACAATCAATAGTGGTCGTATTTCAGGAGGTGATCAGACGCTTATCACAACGTTACGATGACAAACGGATTTCACATACTAGCGCAGCCACAATAACACACTAACATTTCCGCCTCCACACAGCACCAGACTAAATCTAAGGCTGTAGCTGGATGTGGATTAAAACACGCACTGGGCATCAATCGTCACGTGCGATCCAAATCATTAATTGATGACATAAGTAGCTCGTTACACTGCAGCTAGCTAAGTTAACGGATAACTAGCTCGTAGCTACTTGGTAAATGTTACGGAGCTTTGCTAAAGTGAACTTTTACTAAACGTTCACTGTAACGTCGTGATTGCTCGGCGTGACTATTGTGTGTTAGCTAAGACGAAGTTGTTATGGATGACTTGCGTTTTTTTTCTTCAGTTTTTATGACGAGTGTTTTCACGATCCGGAGTTAGCCAAGTTAGCATCGCAGTCACCTACGCCATGTGAAAATAAAGCAGGTGTTAAAGCCGTTTACCTTTATTCTGTGCGACTTCACGAGATGCATGTTCAATGCAGGTGTGTTGGGGAGAATCTTGCCACATCCTTCCACGGTGCAGAGGATGTTGGTCCTCACTTCTTTGGTCAGCTCCGTGATGCTGGGTTTTATTATTTCCCGTGACTGCGACAGAGACTCTTCCTGACATTTCGGACTGTCTGTGGCAGCGTTATCTCTGTTGTTCGCCTTGCCCGTTGCAGAGGCAGCCATGTTTCTGTGTTGACAGTCCACTCTGTGTTTGGCAGAGAGCCCCAGCAGCAGCATTGAATGAACTGTGGCATAACGTCCCTCAGATTTGCCTGAAAGGCTGCTTCGCCACCTTCCACCAAAAGGACGTCTGGGGCGGCTTAGCCTACGTCAGATCCGGTATAACTGTACTATTTCCGCTTTTCAAAATAAAGTTGAAATTACTGTGACTGATTGTCTAATATATGTAATGTATATGCCGGGTATATGGTAGGGTGATAGTGTTTTAAAAAGTATAGCTGTACCTTATACACAGTATGTGTTTTAAACAAGCGGCAACCAAAATGAAGCCTATGGGGCAGTGCCAAAATCTGTAGTTCCTCGAATGGCCACCTGAGGCTGGCTACAGAACAAGTTCATCTCCATAAGCAACCATATTAAATGTGCAACTTCACAGCAGAAACAACAACACATTTACAACCTGGGGCAAAAACGGCTTTGGTCTCTATAGTTAATTTCCTTGTTCATGACTGTACTGATATAAATGTATAAATGTAAATTATATTAAGGCTTAATGCCATGCATAATTAACGGTGTGGCTGCTTTAAATCAACAGGTTGGTGCCATTACAGATGGCTTGTTTGAGCACCCAGGCGTCACTCGGCCGCCTCAGGACTGCCGCTAATCCAGGACAATCCAGTTGGCAGTTTGGCGAGAGAGCCAGATTTTGAGATTCAAAATATCTCTTCAGAAACCTACGTGTGACATCACACATACTGTCAATGCTTTCAGTCTGAAAAGTGTATAAAGAAGCCCTATCTTTCTTGTTACTTAAACATAAAGTGTTGGGTAATCACAATAATGTTTCATCTCACAGAGAACCTTTGAGAGATTGGCTGTGTGAACCACACATAGACTATTGTGGATTGTAGCTGGGTTCTAGTTTAGGAAAGTTTCACCAAAGTATTGGCCATGCTGTCACAAATATGTTGATATTGCAGTATATGTCTGTCTTTAAAAAGCAAGAAACTGCAGCACAAAATGATGTAGGTCATTTATAACCTGTGTTGCCATGACATCATTTTACCACCATGAATTGTCCCACATGTCTTCATTATAATTCTTATAACTGGATTCGGGGGATCCATTAAATTTAGCGTTGGTTTGTTTCACTAAATGTACAACAGGCTTTACCCTGCTTAAAAGACAACTATACCAGACACAGCAAAAAAGGCGAGGAGAATTATTAAATTCTGTTTTGTTTTTGTTTTGATTTTGGGTGGTATCACAGGTCTTCAGGATTATCTCTGAATGGGCCATAGTGCGTGGGAAAGAGCGACTTTTAGACTACACAGACTGTAACTTTGGAAGATACCCACTTGGCTAACTCTGATTGCTGGAGGCTCATATTAGCTTTGGCTAGACTTTGGAATTAATATTAGTGAAGACAGACACAGGCTGTGGATTTTATATCCTGTCTGTTACAGTGTAGATTTGTTAGTAAGGGATCTATCTGCTGTCAGTATGGAGACAACAATAACGCTTTCACTGTACATGAGTATTGTTATATGGCAGACTGAAAAAATGTGAACCTATCCTTAGTTTGTGCACAGACAGGAGAACAAGAACAGGACAAGGACTCTAAATGCAAACTGCCCAGTTCTCCACACCACTTGGAACTTTGTCAGAATAAGTAATATTAAAAATACTGGAAAAAGATAAAGGATAACTGGTGTCTAGGGAGAAGTGACATGAAGAGGACACAAGTTACAAACATCAAGAATATTAAAAATCCTGCTTTTATATTCAGCTTGGACATATATAACCATTTGACGACAGTAAGATTTGGTCACTTAAACACCAACAAAAAATAATAAAATGACAATTATCTATTGCAAACTACTGGCATACAGTATTTGCAACTAGAAGCACATAAAGAGAATATTAACCCAAGGAGCCATGACTCTCCAAGAGCCACACTAACAAGGAAATCAATGAAAGAATGATAAAAGCAAACCACGGGCTGTCCTTTAAATTAAGAGTCTGTCACCCATCAGTTCTGTGTTTGGCGTGTTTGTGAGGAGGGACCAGGACCATTGTCTGTGATGACAAAATAATTCCTTCCTTTTAGGGGAATAGATGACAGCAGAGGTGTGACGGGTGTGGAGGCAATTCCTGTAACATATATATAAAAAAAGGCATTATATTAGATCAACAGTTCAGGAACAGATCATTAGAAAATAACTCTCACAACGCACTGACCATGATAGGTAATGTCAGAGAATTACATTATTCATAGATGTATAAGGGGTGTACAAGCCCTCTTGTGGTCATTTATGGAATTGACAGTAGTATGAAACATTCAAAGGCTGTTTACTGTTTTACTGAGTTACAATGTAAATATAATTATCTTCTAAAACACAAATACTTTCTTTAATGGTTGTGGCTAAAAAAAAATCTTGATACCTGAAGATGCGCAGTGTCTGAGTGACTCCAGGAGGTTGGTGCTTGCAAACTTGACAACACATCTGAAGGGCTCCTCCCGCTCTGTCATGGTCTTGTTGCTGTGGTCTTTGAACTTTGTCTCCAGCTGAGGAAAGATGAACACAAAACAGAATTTAGATTATCACAACAGAGTCAGACTGAACCCTTGCATGTCTGAACTGCTAGAATTAGACAGCAAGTTGTGCCCTTTGTTTCTTTCATTTTGATATTGACTGACTAGTATTTCAAAAACACAACAATGCCCCAGGGTACCTTATAAACTGAAGACTGTAGTTGAGGTAACACCCCATCACCAAAGGCCTCACAGGCCATCTGAAGTCTGTCTTCTGCAGACTTAACTTGTTCTTTTTCTATCTGTGGGTCTGGAAATACAAACAAAGCCAAATGAATAAAAACCCAATACACATTAAGACCAAATACATTTAATTAAACAACAAATCATATGTAACATATTTAACTACCTTCGTCTGTTATATTTAATTGAAAAAACATACTTGAGACAGTTTTGTTCCTTTCTGCAAGAGGGCTGGGATAATTGGTGGGAAACACCTAGAAACAAAAATAAATGAGTTTATTAAAAGAACCCACAACATAACCACAATAGGCTTCAGGTCAATCCATCTACTCAGAGTTACACATAAAGGGTTGTAATGAGTTTACACCTAGCTTAAAGTCAAACACACTGTGACCTGGAGTAGAAGATATTTTCTTGATGTTATTTGACCATGCCAAGTGACGGTTCTGTAATGACTTAATAAATTCTGTCCGTCCTTAACCAGTCAGACAACTAGTAAGATTACAACAAACCTCTACTTCAGCTTTATCATCTAAACCAAAACATGTCATACACATACAAGAGATGTGTATGTGAGAAGTGCAAAGGTCGAACTTGGACCAGGAAATAGTTCTGCAATATGACTGATGTTTGTTATAGATATACGGTAATACCTTCAACACAATAATCCTTTAATGACAAACATCAGGGATTGCAACCTGTGAAGCTTTGCATAGTTGATTGTTAATGATTTAAACATTTTGTGTCATAAGAAAAATTAAGCTGCTACTCCTGTACAAAAAGGAAAAGTTATGTGTAATTGAGGTGCATAAAGGGTGAACATGACATGACAAATGACAATTCAGAGTTTAGTAACAGACAATTATAAATGCCCTATGCTCATCAGAAATGTTTAAAGTAGGAAAAGCAGGGCATGCAGAGTACGGTTGGTGTGGTTAAAAATTAAGTTAATATGGAAACGTGACGTCCCTTTTCTGTTGTAATCACAATATGCCTACCTGTTGATATTGCCTCATCAGAAGGTCCCTAATGGCACCGAGTTTCCGTCCACTGAGGTTGGCATCTTTGATAGCTTGGTGTCTGGTGGACAGGACCAAGGCCTGAAAAAGTACATCACTCTTTTAGGGGGGGAATGGAAAGACAGAAAAAGCAGCTACCTGGCAACTGTACAAACAATGTCATGGACTAAATATAAAACTAATTCCTGACCTGGGACAAAAGAGGCTTTTGCTTTGAAGTTAGGCTGGTCACAAAGACATAAGGGGTTTGAAGATTGTGAACAACATATGTGGGTTTTAGGTGGTTGGGTCGAGAGAAGCTGTCCCCCCATGCGATCCGAATCCATACGGCTTCATCTGTGTGCTTCTTTATTTTGACGGATACCTTGAATGCAAAGTCAAGTGGAGACTTTTAACGGAGGAACACATAGAAGACCAAAAAAATGAGTAAGATTCATGTGTAAGACTTCTGTGAGGAGGAAAATCTGGCTTACAGGTCTCACAAGCTCACTGAGGTGAGATTTAAATTGTTCCTTGAAGTGTGTCAGCTCTACAGAGTGAGCATCATCTGCAAAAATACACAGATAAAGAATACATGTGACATTGCCATACATTTTTCTAGAAATGTTTTGCTTTACAACTGTAAAAGAAAACATGATGACTAAAACTAAAGCTACAGTACTTTCAACCAGAAAAACGTAAAAGAAGGAAGAGGTCTGATCCCATCAGGAGCTGTAGACTTTTAGCCCTCCAAGTTTCAACATACCTTCAGGGTCCATGAGCTGGAAGGCATACCACATTCCCTGGTTTGGATTGTCGATGATATCTGACAGACACAACAACACCAAAGCGACACGAGAAACATTATTTCCTTGGCGCTACTTAAATCCAGGTAAGAAAATAATTTCACTTGACTTACATGTCATCTCGAGTTCTGTGACGTGTTTCCCTGTCCACCCATTTTCCTGTGAAGTAAACACACAGGGTTTAAATACATGATAAACACACACAAAGGCTAGATAAATCCACTTACTATTGAAAGACATCGAGAAGTAACGGCTTAACGTTAAACGTGGTGTGCAACGACAGATTTCACGGTCCCTCCAGCAGCATCTTGATAAATAACGTGCTTTTAACGGACTTATCTGTTTTTACAGCGTGTATTTAACTCACACGACAGAGTATATTTAAGACAGAGACCCACACACCTCGTAAATGGCCAATAGTTTTTCCGTTAACGCCCATTTCGGTTCAGTAAAATCCAAGGACTTCTTCTGCGCCGCAGTCAAACGGCCCCATTTGTCCAACGTCGTTTTCAACATTTGAGCCGGTATCCGTCTTATGAGCCGCTGCAGTAAGCGTTTCATAGAGTCGTCCATTCTTCCTCAGACAGTTATCGATATCTACTTTAGCTTTGTCGTATTAGAAGAGAGGTTTTGAGTTTTATTTTCAAATGTTGGCTCCGTCCAATTTGTGCGGCGGCAGCAGCACAGCCGAAAAAAACTTCTAAACAAACCGCCTACAAGAGGAGCACACGAATCCACCAATCAGATGTCAGCAGAAAACTGTACGCGCCCACTGTAGCGCCCTCTGTTGTGTTGGAGTGGCAGTACTTCTAGTAGTCAATACATTACATTAAATTGTTTTGCATTTAAAATCCTTCTGAAGTAAAAGTATTTTCAGTAAGATGTATTTAAAGAATTAAAAGTACTGGGTCTGCAGTAGAATAAATTACTAGATAAGAATTTATTCAGTTGTTCAAACAGCATAAGGACAGAAATCAGTTCAGATCAGTTCAAAGTACAGAAACTTAAAATAAAAAGTAAAGATAAATAATAAATAATAAAAAGTACATGAAACAAAAATATATAAAACGACAATAGAAACTATCAAAAATAGAAACTATAATTGAAGACTCATTTATGAGGAAAAGTGATGGCTGTGTCATTAATAGCAGGAGAGTCAGCAAGTATAACATGTAAAATGATATACAGTATATAGTACAAAAATACATAACAGTAAATGTTTCTGTAGTGTTTATCTGTATTAATATAGAGATATAATATATGACATAACATAATGTAACAGCATGGCATATAAACATTATATAGCATAACATTGATGTATATTTTGTTGAAAAACTTATTTAAAAGTAATTTGTTATAAGGGTATAGATAATCTGTCTGGTGTTCATACGAAATATATAAACTGTCTTCACATCCCACTACACTCCATAAAACAGTACGGTAAGGACACTGGATTGGATCAGTGCAGCGGCATCATCATCTCTGAAATACGTTGGATAAGCAAAAGCAGCATTGTTAAGATAAGGATATAGAGAGGATACTAAAACTATTAAGCTGTCAATTGTAACCTGTCAAAAAGGACGTCAGCCAAAGCAAAAACGGAAGTATGTTACGGGAACACTCTTGAGTCGCCCGTAAGCTTCGTTTATAAAAAGTCCCGCCTTTTTGCGAGAAGAACGCATGCCATTGGTAGATTAAGAAAAAAGGCGGACGCTGATTCGCTGTTGATTATTGTCACTCAATTGTCAAACAGTTACCGAAGTGTCGTATCCGGCACATGTCCGACTACAGGTCCGTACTGTTTTTCGAGGTTACACAGATGTCAGCACAAGTCAAACAACTTTATCCTAAATTGTAGAGACTTCATTGCAACCCGCGTCATTATTGTACGTGGAGAAACCTTGAGTACTGCTTCAGAGGTCGTATGCTGTGTCACAAACAGTTAACGTTAGCCGAGGCCTGGCAGTTAGCTAACGTGACCGAGGTTTGCTGGATGAAAACTTCTCCACTGGTAAGTGTATCACATTTACCTACAGTGCTATTAAATAACTTGTAATAAGGTATTATATATGTGTGTATCTGTTCAGGGCAAACCGAATTATTCTCTTAACAGTGCTATGCCAAAACACAGTCTCCTGTGTACAGACACCTCCTAATTGTCTATTCAGACAACCCTGTCCTGTGATCCAGAGACTTCTAGTCAGGACTGGATAGTTAACATGGAGGATTGAGGGTGAACGCAGACAGTTTACAAAGCCATAATGTTACATTTGTCACAGTGATGTATACACTGCACTCCCTCTGTGCCTCTGTATCTGCAGGTGAGTGTCCTCTGGAAAGAGGTGGGGATGGGCAGTCTTTAGCATCATTGAGAAGACATGTCCTTGGCATGAGTGTAACAACAAAGAGATGACCTTGAGAGCGAGCGTTCATCAATTTTTTTAAAAATGATTCAGAAAAAGCAAATGTCAGTTTTGGCTCTGGGAAACTGTGATGAGCATTTTGACTCTTTTTTTGAAACACTCTGCAGACTGCATAGTTGATTTATAGACTAGCTGCACAAACCAACAATGAAAATGTCTTACAGCGAATGCCGATGTGTGCACCTCTTCTTTGTGGCTTCTCAGTGTTGCTGCGGTGGTACAGTAAAGCTTTAACTAAGCATGCATCCTGACCTGTCACCTCACCTGCACACGGGCGAGTGTAATGAACTGATCACTCATCTGAAGCAGTGTCACAAGGAGGTACGTTGTTCTCTAAACGCTCATTCTGCTGCATGCCTCATGTACACACAGAAAGCAAAATAAATTCTCATGTCCCCCATCAGCACAACGTCATGAGGTTCTTTGGCGCGTGTAATGAAATGGATCTTGCTATGCGTGAATGCTTGAAGAAGGAGGTCTGTCTTTTTTTTTTTTTTGGCACATTTTGACACAACAAGAGCTCTGACTGCTGACCTTTGAGTGTTTTTCTCATTTATCAACGTTTTCTTTGTTTCCTTACAATTCAACAGAGGCTGGAAAAACAGGCCCGCAGTCAGCAGCACGCAAAAGAGATGAAAAAGAGGCTGAAAGAAGGACCCAAGGAGCAGCTCTGAAGGACACTTTAGTGCAATATTGTCTCTCACACTGCAAGTTAAAAGTATTGGGACGTTGGTACATTGAATTAATTATGACACTGTGTAACAGGCCTCTGCTGCAGGTTTATGTTAAGACAGAGGAAGGGTTATACCGTAAGTCTGACACTGACTTTTGATCATCTGCGCAGAATAAAACTTGTCTAGTCCTTAAAGATTACAGATTGTTGCTGGGGATCATCATTTCTTTCCTCTTAGCAGCACAGCTACAGCTCCATCAAAGAGATTGGCGTAGCTGGTGGCAGAAGCCTTTCATAAAACTATTATTTTAGTTGTCAGGACGCCTCAGGAATCTTCTGGTATCTGATTCATTCATGAAAATTTCGGGCAGTTCATTTCAGGGTATCGGAGATGCATTTAAAAAGACACCCAAAACGGGCTGACAAGTGTGTTTTCTGCTACTCTCTGTACGCCCATGAACATACCCATTGGACAAAGTTGTTTGAAAGTCTGTTTGAATGAAGAATCATATTGATTGTGATTTATGTATTTTTTAAATAAAGTGAATTCATGTGTTTATTTAATTAGGAATCTGTTCTTGCTTTGATATCATGTGCCCTCCTTCTTAAAATGCTGTAAACAAGTATCAATAAGTGTCAATGCAGGTCTTAAAAAGTCCTTAAAGCGTTGAAATGCTTTTCCTCAAAAGAGACTGAAGAAGGCAGTCTCAAATACAATTTACAAAACTCAAAAATATTTTCTCTTGCCATCTGTCAGTTATGAAATGTTACTATATCTATTTGCAGGCTGCTGGGAGATGTTCTCCTGTACTGTACAGTACTGTTCTTACTGCTAGATATACAGTAATAGGTAGGAAGGTCATGACTCTTAATTGGTAAGCGCCTGTTTTATCAGGAAATTGTACAGAACAATAAATAGAAAGCCATATTGTCCTGATTAGTTCTCCACCATACATCCATGCTTTAGCTTCCATTTAAAATGTATTAAATTTTAAAAAAGGTATTAAAAGTTCTTAAGTTTAACTTTTTAATGATCCCCGCTGAAACAGTCATCAAGATATAAAGCTCAAATGTCCATGTATGTATTATTTAGAGCTTTCAACTGCACCTCATGGTCTTCATTCAGCAACTGGAGTGGGTAAAGGTGTCATCATGTGACCTAAATGGGAAACCTCCACGGTCACATGTTAGCTGGTAGTCATATTACCGCTCTCTTTAGATGATTGTTGGATGGGGTTTGCCTCCTTGATCCTTCCTTGGCTGTCCATTGAATCTCAGTCAATGACCTTGTGGTCATGTGACTGCGAGTTCCCATTTAGGTCACCATCCAACACCTGAGCCTTCTCTATTTGCTAAGTGAAGACTGTGAGATGTGCTTGAGGGCTCAGAAGCAGCAGTCAGTAAATGCTTAGGCTTGAATTCTCTTCACCGTATACGACACCAAAAGCGGATTGTAGCATGTCCGTTACATCAATGATAAATTACTTTTAACTTCCTCACAACTAACACAGGAAATGCCAAGCACCTGAGTCAATTGTACTGAAAGATGGGACCAGCAAACAGCTAATAGTACAGACTGAAGCCCATGTTTTTCAATGGTGTGCTTTTTTACTTGTTGACAAAATGATTTTAGTGAATAACAACCAAATCAAAGTTCAGGGTCATTAAGGTAAGTTGAGGTTTGCTAACTGAAAATGAATCAGTCATTTGAGAAATGTAAAAACAGAAAAGGATACTGTGAAAGTACTGATTCTTTATTTGAAGCGGCTCACTCTACCCATCACAATGAATGGATCAATCTTTGACAGATATTTAAATTGTAAGGCACCCCAAGGTGTGCTTTGAAACAATGTGGGGAGGGGAAAAAAACACGAAGGATACACATATACACATACATGGAACCAAAACAAAACACAGAAAACCTGTCAGTTTGCAATACATAATGAACCAAATATTTTAAAGGTATAACTGATTTCATTCATTTTATTATCACACACACACACACACACACTCAAACATGCTAAGGAGGGAATTTGGAGCCAATGACTCAAAGAGAAACTCACAATTCAAAGTAAAGAAATGCAGGCTTTACCTCAGGTGACACTCTGAAAAGAACTGGTGATATTTTACAAATTAAAATAAATAAATGAATAAATATATAAAGATCCCTGTCTTGAAAGATCAGTGTGGTTACAATCTGTGGACCTGAGTGATAGCGGCAAGTAGCCACATCACACAGGTCTAGAAACCAAAAGCCAAGCAAGGACTGGGGATATTATTCCAACAGGCAAAGGAAACGTAGGTACCCCTTTCATTAAAAAACAAAAACATTTACAACGTCTTCCTCATTATTTAAGCCTGATGAGAGTTTTTGGTCACAAACCTACCAGACTGCTTATGAAAACACACACACACATCTGACGAGTTAAGATAAAATGTCAAATTTAAGTGCACTATGATGCAACTACAAAAGGTTTTATTTTCCAAGAGTGGGAGTGTGCCTCAACCAACCATTAATTATTCTCTGCAATCAAACTGCAATAAACACAAATAAAAGTGATGTCTAAAAAAATCAACAGGCAACCTCACGGAGCAAAGTCCTATATGCTTGAAAGTGACAAAGCCGGAATACAAGCTCAGTAATGTCAACTGAAAAGGCTAACATTCAAGTGACAACAGTGTTTAGATATTTTGGTTTTGAAATTTGTATAAATTATCGTCTTTTCTGACCCATTTTATTATTCATAGCTGCTATGGAATAAATTAGGAGGGTGATAAAGAGAGATGGGGTGCTTCTGGAGCAAAAGGAGACCACATGGCACTGCACATACAAACAGTTACCTCAAATAAATACAAAAATAAACTGCACCATTTTCTAACAATACTTACAATGCTGGTACAAAACATACCCTGGAATACAATGTATTCAGACAGGCAACACATTTATATGTACAGTATATTACATGCAATTAGATACACAAAACAGTCTACTTTATCGATATATTATTCTATACTGTATGTGTACAACTGCAAATATGGACAAATATCTTCTTTTTACAAAACAATTTTCACAGACCTACATTTTTTTTTTTTGGTAAAACAAAATAGATCCCTAAATATAATACACGGCGCAATATAAAATTTCTTGAAATCTTAAATCATCTCATGCAGGTAAGGACAAAGATGACTCCAGCTACACGACTGTTGGATTTCAACAATATGGATCACTGACAATTAGTCACTATGCGATTATTATCTCTTTTGTGTGCTAAAAAAAATCCAGTCAAGTAACAGAATTGTCTGATGTTTTTTTTTTTTTTTTAACTAATAATAAAAACCCCAAACAATCACGCATATTATACAATCACTAACTGCACTGGTAACTGGAAGTTATACATATGATTCACCACAATACCGCATGTAAGGCTACTTTTTATATCTAGCTCAAACGAAATGGGGTACACTCCACTACTAATCCTTCATGTGATATGTGCCACCATTTCATTTAATCATCTGAAGTTTTTAAAGCCAAAATGCCGCTTGATTAATAACAGACACGTTTGTGTGTTTAGTGCAAGCACTCACATTAAATTTCCAGTGTTCTCCACTTCTGCTTTTCTCAGCTGTAAAAAATATGACCTCAATTAGATTTTATTTGTATAAATAAAAGTTAAACACTTGTCATGTCTGTTTTATTCCAGGTGAAAATCACTAAAGACGGATGGCTGCTGACAGTATGAGGATGCTGTTTCATGAACTTATGCACCATCGCCACAGTCTCATTAACACATGAGCATTAATCTTAGTTTCATCTAACGAATACCCATTTTTGGTAATTATGATAATGATGATGAAGTTAGTGGAAAACAGGATGTCCGTTCTGTGTAATTAAAACATTTACAGTATGAAAAATGAACTCGGTGTGAAAGGGGAAAAAAAAGCCCAAGAACCTTCATTGAATTATTCAGAGTTTTTCATGATCTTTTATAATAACTCAAAAACTGTCATTGAATCTGACCCACTGACATGTATGAGCATATATGAGTGTTTGTCTATACAGAGTGGATGGAATGTGCACGTAAGGAGCAGTGTCCTCATGCAGACTTTGGTTTACACTTCAACTCAACAATAAGTATCCAAAGCAAATCCTGAAAAAAAATGCATCTCATATACAGAAAGAAACTCTTTTTAAACACTTGAAATAAATATATATATTAATATATATTACTGTCAAATCATCATGTGCTATCAGACACACATTTCATTCATCCTGATGATTTCACAAACACATAGGCCTCGCATATGCACAGAAATACTCTGTACCTCCCTGAAGAACCTCCTTCAGTGTTTATTCGAGAAATGCACATTTGGCTCTTTGCTCTTTGAGTATACACGGACAGTTAAAAGGTGGTTTACAAAAGATAATCATGAAGGAACTGTTGGTACACAGGCGAGCAAACAGAACTCCAAAGACCCTTGATGAGACTTTTCCTTCAGCTCGGATGTCGCCCTGTAGAAAACCTTCGATCACTTCTCATACGACTTGTTGTGCAGGTAACTGAAGAGTGCCTCTAGTCCTTTGGTTGAACACCACAGCTGCTTCAACATCTGACACTCTTTCTCGTTGACTTCCTCCAGGACTGACATGATGATACTCCTCACCAGGCATTTGGATTCTTCTAAAACCTACACACAGAAAAGGGAGAGGAGGAGTTATTGGGTTATAATTAGGAGCTTTGCCATCTGGATTGTCTAGACCAGAACCTACCACAGCATTGCATGATGCCATTTCCTTCACACGCAGCATCACTTCTTGGTTAAATGTGGTTGGCCAGAAGACCTGCGACACCAGACCTCGGCTGCATGCTTCTTGTGCTGTGAGTTTTCTTCCACAGAACAGCATCTCGTTGGCCTGTCATCGGGGACAGCGAGTGGAGGAAATTATTTTCAATATATCATGCCATCCAATTTACAGGGTAATCAGAGGAATCAAATTAGGTCAAGTAAAATTAGCCAAAAGCCTTGATATTGGTGAACCCACCAGAGCTACACCAAGAATCTGGGGGAAGGTGTAAGAGGAACATCCGGAGGGGGTAAGGTGGAGGGCTGCACATGGAGTTTGGAACCAGGCCCTCTCACTAGCCCACACCACGTCACACAGGGGCAGGATGGAGGCCCCTAGTCCCAGAGCAGGTCCATTTATTGCCACCACGATGGGTTTCTTGAAGCGGATGAACGCCAACACAAAATCCCTAAAGGGGTCACAGAACGATCAGGACCAACTGTGAAGTCTTACGGTAAGCGACAAGAGAGTCAGCTCTTCGAGTGGACAGATTTCTCATTACCGTACGGCATCTGCGATGCGGCTGCTCTCTTTCCTTCGGTCGGTGGACAGACGCCCTATCAGGTACGACGGCTCCAGGCCACTGCAGAAGACAGTCCCCACAGAGCTGAGCAGTAATAATTTGCTGTCATCAGCAGCTGCATTACCCAGAGCTCGACACACTTCTTTCATGATCTAAAGAGGAGAAAGAGAAGATGTGTATTACTTTCTTAACTCACCTGACACACAAAGTAAGGTTGAGGAAAGGAGTAAAATATAAATATTTAATCCTTAGAGTAAGGCTGGAAAAGATTTTTGGCAGCCAGACAGGTCTAAGAAATAATGACAAACACTGGCAATGCAAGAATGCTTTTTCCATCCCTACAATACTGACAGCTTATGAAAAAGTGCTCTTACAATAGTGCTATTCATCTAGCGCAACTTGGTACCATGTGATCAACATATTTTCAATTGAGGGGCCACAGATTTTCAGGATCCAGTAAAACTGGATCCAGGAGTGTCGGTGTTTAAGTTTAGTATGTCCAGTGGTTTCATTTATCTTGCTAACAAAAACAGATGAATGAAATTATACTCAAGCGTAAATCACAATGCAGGCTTTTAGTCTCATTTACTTAAATAACTGTTATGTTCTTTCTTTCTCTGTTGTTTTGCAAGTGCTCTGCGTTTGCTTTCTGTTCTGGAGTGAATAATTATCGTATCAAGAAATGCATTAAAATTGAAGCCACATTCAATTCACACTAGATAAGCAATTTCACACTGCACAGATCACGGAGCACAGTGGGATTATAGTGGAGGTTACGTCTAAATGTTATGAAACTTTATCATGAAGTTACCAACAAAAATATGTTGTCAGCAAAATGCATGGACACACATGGTTATAATGGCATTGGTTACTGGTCTCCGATGGCTCATTTCTTAGATCCTGAACTATTTTAAGTCATCTGCTGACTAAATGGCAATAGGCTCAAGTTTTGACCGGGACATCAACAGACAATTGTCCCTAGCAAAGGTCATCTCCTCGGTGAACATGCTGCATCCATCAAATCATTGAACAATGTTGGTTATAATATTTAAATGAAATAAAAAGTGAGATTTTGTGGTCACTTTCTTCCGGATTGTTAATGTTACTGTCTGAGCAGCAGTGGGCAGCAGGTGAGTTGATTATTTGACAACTTGTCGGGCAGCTTTTTTTTCCTTGACAACCTGCCTGCCATCGCCAACCAATTTGACTTAAGGTTGACTGTAGCTCCAACAGCCTGTAGAGTGAGACCAATAGAAGTTGTGCATGCAAACTACTATTAAATATACAACTAAAATGTGTTTTTCTTTTAATAATTTATTGGAAATAGGCAGGCAGTATAATACATCAACATATGGGAGCCATATAGGAATCTGTATTTCACTCTGTCAGTAAATATCAGCAGTGCATCATTCAGCATCAGCAGACAGTGTTTGACCTTTGTCAGACAACCGACCCGATAAGAAGTCGTCTGGAAAACCCAGCACCCACATCGCTGCATCGCTGTCTGCAGTCAATCTGCACAGCTATTGCTACATTTTAATCAGATTATCACCCTTGACCCACATTAACCATTCAACCTCAAAGTGAACTTAATTCTCTGTCTCACCAAGCACATAATCTGTCCCCAGTTTTAACTGGATGTGGCGCGCGTGCGTGTCTGTGTGTAGCTACGGGTGATGTTATTTTAACAAGGTGAATTAAAATCCTGCTCAGATACGTGAAGCAGAGATGGGCAGATGCTGGTTCCAGTCTGTAAAACAGAGAGGAAGAAGAAGAGAGCAGTCAAAGTGACATTCATGTGCGGTGAGCAGAGGCCTCGAGGACATCTGTAGACAAACGAGAGTAGTAACCACAACAAAGAGCTCTCTAGATCGAAATCACCACCTCTAGGGGTGGATGTAACAAACACAGAAACACCAAACAAAAGAAAAACATATGCTTTTATGTTTTGTGGAGCTTTTTGCAGGAACGTTTTTGATTTCTAAAAGAGGAAGAGCTTGCTTTTTTTCTTTTTTTGAAACTGCTCCCTATGGAACAGACACTAGTTTACTCATCATCGCATCTTCATTGACAGGTGTAGACAACACACTGTCGTGACACGTGAGCTATTTGATACAAATCAGTGCACATGCCAAGGAGATACTTCAACTCAGATAAAATAGCAGGCAGTGAAAAGAATGCGTTACTTAGTGAGTAGGAAATGTTTGCAGCCAAAGTCCTACATTTTCTATGTCCATTTAAAAGATAAGTGAGTACACCTCACAGAGTTAATTTCCTCAGGTCACAGTAGAAAAAGCACAGATGTAAATAATGAAATGGCTGAATTCTATTTAGCTGCTTCAGATTTGGGGCTCTGGTATTGTGCATTCTAGCACACTGTCACGGCTGATTGGGACACTTGAATAGCATTGTTAATATTATTACTAACACATGAGCTTTTCCTACTATGACGTCAAGATGTCTGCTGTGAAACAGGCCTGATGGGACTCTTTGTTAGTGCTTTATTGAAGGCAGGTGTGCTGCAATTAGACAAACAGTATTTACACACAACTGTACAATGTATTACAGATGCCTAATGTTAGGCCAGAAGAGTACCGGTTTACAGCTCGGGGGACTTTTTAATTGCTCAATTAAAGCGAGCATTGAGGGTGAAAGATGTATGGAGGATATTATCAATGATATCTGCAGCGACAGCCATTCACTGGGCACATCCGCAGACCCTCTTGTTCCTGTAGCTTCAAAGACTGAGAGACAGAGAAGGAGCTATCAGAGCTGTTTGATAAGCCCACAGCTTATGGGCTTACTGTCACACATGAGAGTACACACACACACACACACACACACACCACACACACACCACACACACACACACACACACACACACACACACACACACACACACACACACACACAGTTTAGGCCACCGGTGCCTGCAAAGTACAGGCTTCCATGCACACAAGGCAGGAGCAGCCATCACGAAGTTAAGGAAGACTCCAGAACTGCCAGACCATTCCAGGCTGAATCAGCCGGTGGTCAAAGAGTTTTTATTTTTCAGTTTCTGATGTGAGTAGTTGCTGTACGGTTCATTGACCAGCCTGGCCCTCATTGCCCTCAGCCGAATGCTGCCTGTCAGACTGGACCAATCTTAAATACTTTCAATTTTGAAGGGGGATATAACCCAAACTCAAATTGAACTGATCATTTCAATTTCATGAAGAGTTTCCATCTGTGTGAAAGTTGTGTTAAACATAATTGGCAGAAATGGAGAAAGGAAACAAGACAGGATATGGAAAAGAAATGAGTTGTGCAGAAAATTAAAAAGAGCAAAGTGTTGCAATGTGCAAAATGCAGCTAAATGTACCAAATTGACAAATGAGAAGGTGTAGGCCTGTGTACCTTGGAGGCCGGTTGTTTCTGTCTGCAAATATTTGCTTTGATTTTGTAGAGAAGCTGCTCGTTCTCATTTCCTATGAGACACATAGGAAATTAGTATTTTATGGGACTGCATTGTAGTTTCTGATTATCTATTAAAAAACACTAAGTGTCTGATTGTACATGAATGTGTAAACATTTGTAACTATTTTAGCACTCTACTGGCTGACTGTAGACTCATTTTTGGTACAGAGGTAAGCAGTAGTTAGTTGGTAGTATACTGTGTTCTACATCACCTATGCTTGCCTGGCCCGCTTGAATACGAGGCCCATCCATTTCAGAGTCCCAGGCTGAGTTTTAGTCGATTCTAGTACATTCCTGACACAAGCCCGTTTCAAAGCCAAAGCCACCCCCTGTGGAAGATCTAACACACATCCTACAGTCTGAGAGGAGGAAAATCCTGTTTGCTTAGATTTATGAGCCAGAGGTGGATTATTATGGTACATACCATTATCTGTGACCCGGCTATTATATCAAAGGATCCCTAAGGAATTCATTTGAAATATTTCTAGGTGTCAGCTCACAATAGATGGAGACTGAGAATGATTCACAAGTCAACAACCTATAATTTTCTTGAAGATATTCACCTGAATGACACATGGCCTGCCTGCAGGGTCAATGTCAGTATGTAACAATGTAACTGATCAACATCTTGAAAGCTTTGAATAATTCCAAGAATGACTTGTCCTTTTGAGAGATTAAAAACTAACTGCTGGTGTGGCAACACGATGATTCATGAATTATATCATGAGAAAATTAAACAGAAGGTTACAAAATGTCAGTGCGAAATCCAAAAGCGAGCAGCCTGACTGAGATTCAAAAGCGCAGTTGGGGGAAGCATCTACTGGAAGCAAGTTACTGAATACATCGAGGGGCAATTTAAATGGGGCAGCTTGTTGTTGATTTGAGTGTGGAAATGAAGCAACCAATCACGGGCTGGTACTTTCCTGCCGGCAGCCAATTCTACAAGTGGACCATCACAATGCAAGAAGCTTCAGCACCAGAGTGGAGAGCCATTAAACTGCATTCAGTGTCGCAAATGGACCCCGCATTGCTGCTTTTCATCTAATCTCTCATTATCGTTTTGTTTTTAACATATGTACTGAAAATGTCTCATGTAAAGCAGAATATGAGCCCACACATAAAACATGCTGTGAGATCCGATGTTAATATTATAGAGTAGAAAATTATGAACTCAAAACTGATTTAGGATGTAGTGTTGTACTGCCACTAAATTTAGATTTTTAAAAGGTGGGGGTGGGGGGTGCGGGGGGTTTGATTGACATGGGAGTTAGCAGGTGATCGACAAATCGCTGAGGAGACCGCGAGAAAACATGTCAAAGTCAGTGAACGCAGCTTGACATAGATTATGCACCCAAAATGCCTGTAGAGAGGACTCAGCTGGTACATCATCAGACCTAATCAACAGCGCTCCTAAAAATAGCACTATCCTGTTTACATGTGTTCAGTGTAATGTCAAATTAGCCATCTACTGATAATTTACTGAAAATCTTTTGTTGTTTGAAGTCATCAAACGTGATCTGGATTTTGATGTATGTGGATAATGTTGTTAAAGTTGTCAAAGTTGTCTTTCTCAGCTTCTGTTTTTAGCACTACATGTTGTTGTTGCCCCCTCCCTCCTTTATCGCAGATACATAAACTGCAGTTTGACAACTGAGAAATATGACAACATTTGCAGCATTTAGGTATTTAATGACTTAAACATCAACAGTTTGAACCAAATGATCTGACATTAACTTGACCAAACAGGAAAGCTTCAACACTGCAGTCCCTAGCAGAGTTGTTATTTATACATAGCAAGCAGTGAAAATCACTGGAAATCTGGCCATCATCGGTCCCCAGCCTGTTTGAAGAATAATTACATAATGCTCTCCTCTATGAACTAGCTGCATAATTTCCTTACAAGTTCAACTGTCATCTTGCTGCAGTAATAACAGATGGCATAATGCTGGATTATATGTACCCCTAATTGCTCTACTTGTAGAAACCTTGTTTGGCAGGAGGCAGCTTTAAGGAAACTCTGTGTCAGTACTAAGGACAAAGCCCAAGAGCAATTTCCTAACCTTTTTTTGCTGAGTTTACATGCTCTTTTTCAGCAATGCCCCGTGTGAGGTTCATGCAGCTAAACATATTCACACCTGGCAGCTGTCAAGTAAAACCACAGTTTTCTATAGTTGTCTCCTGAAAAGCTCCCCTGGAGCAGTCTGGGAGTTAGTGCAGAGCTCTAGGGCATCTCTACAGCAGTTAATGAGGAAACTTTTCTAAATTATTTTCCCCAAACAAAGCTCCGTGTCAACTGGGATAAGATGAAAAAGTTTCATAATTTAATGTAGGTCTTGAAACATTGTTATATACCAGTAATCACAAAAGTATAAGGGACAAATGGACACACAAAAATGAAAATAAACAAGACGAGGTCAAAACCTAGAAGATGGCTGGACCATGCATGGTCAGCAGTAGTGTCAGCAATGTAAATTCCTGGAGATGTTCATCTGCAATTTTCTGTAGTGGTCCGAGTAATATTAGTTCTTAAAGTGTAGCATTAACTAGGATTTACTGACATTCTGACATACTGTCATTACATGACAAAGTTAAGCGATGTTTGAATCAAAAAAAGTTGCAGTTTTAAAAACAGTAATTTCCACTCAAAATGTTTGTTTTGAAAGGAACTTATTCTAATGATAATCATCTAATAACTTCCCCTGCTGTTTCAATCTTTTCTATCTGTGGAAGTCTTTCCGTTCTTCCGCTCCGTATTGAGTGTTTTGTCTGACAGATCGTTATTTGGGTTGCTTTAACTGTGAGCTCTCCCTCAGAGCTTCCACTCCTATCCCTGCATTTACAGTTCTTAAACATCATCTCCGCTTCTCACAGCGGCAGCTTTTATGTTGTTTTCCTGTTTCAATCCCTCATGGTGAATACAAAGTGTTGTACTATCTGTGTAATCTGTGCACAGATGATGTACTGTGATCCGCTATTACACCGCGGCAGAGGAATTAACTGGTCATTGACTTCTCTCTTGTTTTTGGGAGGCAAGTGTCTGGTCTCAGCTCAAGGTGGGGCCCACAGGGCTGTACCTGTCCTCATTAAATCTGCCGTCACAGTATGTAACTAACGTTCATGCCTACTCCATCACCTGACTGACCAATGGTGTAACTTAGGTCTTACATGATTCACTCAGTAACTCAGCCTATAGGCAGTCTATAGCATTAGTCCCCTGCTTCAGCCAAAACTGGTAATTTGTATAAGCAGTAGAGCAGTGTACTATGGGTAGGTATAGGTACTGTGTAGGTAGTGTGTGTGTCTATATTCTGGTTCTCACCTCTGGTGTCAGAGCGTTGTTGTCTGTTGTCTGGCTGGAGAGCAGCACGTGCGTGAAGCCTTCCTCCTTCCTGACGACGATGTCTCGGAATCGACAGTTGCTCTCGTTCTGTCGCACGTTGTACCTGAGCCGCTTGTCAAACACGTAGCCTTTCTCATCAGCCAACTTCCGCTTTACTGAACTGTGTAGATGCATCTTACCATTTCCCAGAGGAGAGCCTGACACAGAGGAGGGATAACAAAACAGGTCAAAACAACAAATCAAAAACGGGCCAGCTTTATAGATTTGAAACTGTGTGTCAGTAATTGTGTCCATTAAGAAGCATCTGTTGCCATGAGCATGCACATCAAAGTTGAGACAGGAAGAAGCTTTAAAAATGACAGATGTTTTCATTTTCACTTCACACTGTGAAATTATTATCTAAACCAGTGATTTAGATAATATGGTTAAACTGGAGACTTTCTAAAAGCTCTGAGGCAAAGTGACTTGTTTTTCTTTGGGACGGGCTTGCGATAAAGAACTATACAGCTTGATTTGACTTGGTATGCGATAAATTTGCATATCTAATGTGGCAAAATGGACCAGAACGTCGCAATGACTGCCTCCCCTGCTCCCAGCCCTGACTTCACAGCACTGTGAGCAATTCTTTCTTAACTACCATAAGGTGTTTTATATATACAGTAAAATATATATTAACAATCAGACAAATTTAATCTGATACATAAAAAGGTTCCTGTAGCAAATCTTTGTATTTGATTCATGTTTTTCTATTATAAAAACCAAACTACTACATGCTCTGTTTGCAATAAAAGATGTTACTGGATAGCATTTTTAGCATTTATGATTGCAGCATGAGATGTATGCATGTCCTATACTAGGACATCAAAAGTTGGGATCTTTTGTATACAACAAAATCATTAAAAGGAACATTGAATAGAGTAATATTTATGTACATGTACACATACAGTGTTGACTGCCTGTTGTTAAATGTTGTTGAGTTTGTTAGTTACTTTCCACATAACTTTTGCTTTTGTCTGGACACGCAGCTGGCAGGCATGTCACGTCATCGGGATATTATTTTCTCTGACACCTGAGCTATCACTATGGGATTAACAGAATTTGAACTTTTCTTAAATGCATTACTATTTCTATCTCAAAAAACACGCAGAGCTGAATTTTCACATTTGAAAAGTGGTCGACATTTCGTGTCTTTTCATCATTTCCAGGCCTTTTCACAGGAAGAATCTTATGGGAGCAGTGCGACGTCTAGAAGAGCAGCATAAACACTGTTCTGATTCACTTATATTGATTAAAAAAAAGGTTTCTGTTGTACACTTTCATTGGCTGAATGGATGAAGAAATAATCATGAGTTAAACACTGCAAGAGCCCTTTATCTAAGATCTAGTGAAGCAGTGGAAAGAAACAATAAAACAAATGTCATACATCACTCAGGAACACAAACACTTTTTCTCACAGAAAGTGATGTGATGCTATTTTGAAACAATACAAAATGTCTTATTAATAGTTATTTAATTTGTTTTTTAAAAGAAGCTTTTCAACTCTTTCAACTTGCTTTCAGTGGAGACAGAAACTGTGTAAAAGCACACAATAAAATCCTCAGTCCATGCCTTTAAACATGAGTGATCTCAAGATAAAAAATGTGTTGAAGAAGCAGAACCAACTAGACCTTCATCTATGAGTTGGTCGCCAGCAGAAAGACAAGTAGCAAAGTAAACAAGAAAAAGCTTGGAATTATTACACCAGATCTGGGTCATGGTTTATATAGGCTGGTGATTGGTAAGATTTGTATCATCGCTAAAGACTTTCAAAATACACTCAGACTAAATAAATTCAGATGAGTTCCTCAAACAAACAGGAATATCTGGAGTTTGACTCTGCAATACAAAATTTAATTAACAGTGATTTTCAAATTATGAGTCAGCTCCAATTCAGTTTGCCAGAGAGAGACCATAAACAGAGGTCGGCCTGGACAGGAAGATGGTGGTAGGACAAGATGCTGAGGCTTTGGTCTCACTGTCACAGTTCCAGAGACAAAACAACCACAACCACACTCTACAAATTAAGGGGGGCTGTTTGCAACCGTTGCTACTGTGAGCGAGCTGATTGTCACTGAAATGCCAGCATCTCAATCACTTTTGTAAAACTGACATCACATTTGCAGCCTCCTGTCCTCACTCCCACAATGTATTCAAAGACTTTCTTTCATGCTACTGCAGGTTTTGATTTGTCCATACGCAAGAAAAGGAAGATGTATAATGTTTTGTAATGCATAACATGTACAAAAGAGAAGTGTTTAATGGCTTGAAGATCAGCTGTTTAGATCAGAGTTACAGCGGCACAGCCAGAAAAACACAAGCACGCACAGTCTTTGAAATCCTTCAAAACGTGAAGTTTGATTCCTGCCCGATCTTGCAACTTTCTGACCCAAACAGATGATCTGCTGTGTAATACAGTGCATGATGCAGTTGGGTCTATGCACAGGAATACAGAAGTTCTATGACAGCAAGATAAAGCAGCAAAAACATTCTTAAAATAGCGTACACTTAAACGGATATTGATTTTTTTAAGGTGGGCCTTTTTTATGCAGCAGTGCATGGCTCTACTTTCTCTGTTTCTCCAAATTGGGGATGCTCTGACCACCATACTGTAGGCAAAACACTGACTGACTATGGATAAGTACCTCATATAATACCTACACTATCCCTCAAGTGGGTGGAGTTGAAAGTGCTGAATGAGGTGAGCAGGGTAGTCTTTTAAGGATTAAGAGCCATAATAGCTGCCAGACTGATAGTTAGTAGATAGTAGCCCTAATGTTCTTACACAGAGAAGCTCTCAGATAATGTCTCACAACTGCTTATTGCTTAAACTACACTAATACACTGCACCCATCAGTCAAATACGACGAACAAGATGACTGAAGTTGATGGGGCAGAGAGCAAGCATAACACGCACATCACCTTCCAATACCAATATGCCAAACATTTCTTTAAATGGTCTAACTACATATCATCTTAATGTTAATTCCACTGATGATATACATATATATGTGTTTTATTCAAATATGGTAACAGCAACTATTCTGATCTGGATATTGTGCTTAACAACCCAGTATGACCTTTTTTTTTAAACATATGTAATGATTAACTATAGCACTGCAGCCCTGGACTGTGACCCACAAGTGAAATTCAAAGGTGTTATCAGCTTCTCCTGTAGTAAAGAACCATAGGAAGAGCACAAGTCTCTACAGTATAAAAGTGAGTTTATACTGTATTCATCTTTAGCAACCTATCATGTAACAGGAAATAAACATCATGGTAATATGATAAAAAATAATAATAATGGTGTGCAATCTGAAACGAATCACGTCTATATATGTTGCATTAGGAACCTTTCAGTATCATTTATATTAGTATTCATATCAATCCATCCACCCATCCTCTACTAGACTTCCATTACAGCTATACTTAAACATCTATATGTCCATTAGCCATCATATACCAGCATGAAGATGACCAATAAGTAACGAGAAATTGCAGTACAGACAAGCCAAAGATAGATTTGAGATCATTTAGGAACAGTGACACCAGTACATTCATCAGAGAGCTCGAGCGTGTTGATGAGTTTGATGAATTGCCTTTCTTTTTTCACTGAAATCAGGCCAAGAGAGCACCGACAAGTTGAATTCTTAAATGGAAAATGTCCCACTCCAATATTAACAATTCAAGTTCTTTAAAAATCAAATTTAAGACATTCATCCAAAATGTTTGTCGGTGTTATTGATTTGTGAAAAAAAGCACTTCTTTAATCAGTTTTCTAAAATAAATGAAACATGTTCCTAGGGTTTATGTCTATTCTAATGATGCTGAATAATACTTCCACTGCAGCGCTTGAAATAGAAATCTTTGAGATTTTTACAAAGTGCAATAATTGCTTTGTGAGAATACAAAAAACCTACAGCTCCTGTGAACATTTAGCAGCAAAGGCATAGGAGCCTGGTTTTGTTTTAAAATGGGAGAGCAACCTTGAAAGATGTAGAATGGGTGGGAGGTTTTAAATTATAATTTAAAAGCATTTTTACACCCCTTACATTTTGGTTTAAGTCAGCAAATAGCGGCCTACGTTATGTTTACCCTCAACTACATCCCAAATAATAAAATCAACAGGGCTCCAAAATATTCTTATTGGGAGGGTCGTGCTCCCCAATAAGAAAATTCTGGACATTTTAACTGCATCAATCTGGTGCACCTTGATAACAAACTTGAGAGGCTATAAGGACTAAACAATGCTGTGCTGGTTGTATAATGCAAAGTAATATTATTTGGAATATGAAAAATATGAGAAGGACACAACGTAATTTCCTCCTTCCACTTTGAGGTAGAAAGACTTAAGCTTTTAGATCTTTAGAAAAAACATTTTTTGGGGCCAAACCAAAGTCTAGAATTTGATGGGTGATGTCAGCACATCATTTATCAGCTTGAGAAGTGTTACATTATGACATTAAAAATGTGTTTTTTTTATTACCTATTTTTCTCAGCTGCTGAAAACATTCAGTTCTCTCTGTCATGCTGTTCTTACAAAACTGTCTGAACTAGGAGCAGACACTTGATTCGCCTCTTCTGTCAAGCCGTGCAGTTTAAAGTGGAATTATATAACTCTTACAAGAAGAAATACATATTGTCCTTATTCAGAGTTGAATTCTGATGCGAACAAATGTATCCTCGCTGAACTCAATACACTCGGGGGTTTGAGTTGGATATGGCATTGCATGGTCTGGTATGACCCATAGCTTCTGTTGGCAAACACTAGGTATATATTTATATGCATTTATAAGTCAGACTGCTGACTGATTACTCCTCTTTACTTGCTACTGTTATTGGTCTTCAATGAGAGGCAGCTTAAAAATACAAATATTGCAGATTGCTACTATTTTATTCATCATTATCCTTATTAAAAACATATGAAGTAAACAACATGACATGGTGTCGAGTAAGGTTTAGTTTTAAGGCTGGGTTGAGCTATTTTGCACTATTACAAATGTCATTGACTGTTAAAAGTTTTTCTTACTCCTGGAATAGAAGCTAGGCATTAGGGTTTCACTTTGATTCTCTATATTGTTAGCATTTTTTGTAACTATCAGATTATAACATCAATATCTGGACAAAAAAAAAAAACAAGCATGTTAAGCTTCTTTTTTCATTTCTTACCTATCTCAGTGGTGAACTGCTGTCCAGCGGGATCCATATCTCCTAGTTCTCCATCCGCTCCCTCCAAAGGCAGTCTATGTGACCTCGGCGCTGTCCTGTACACAAGAGGCTCCATTTCTCCATTTTGGAGTCCATTATGAGGAACCCTCACTGGAGGAATAAAGTGAGGCCCCACTGGTGGAGGAGCCTTATAGGTCATGGCTTTACTAATTCCTAAAGCATGTTTTCCAGGTCCTACACCCACCTTCCTCTGCTTCTGAGTGGGTCCTGACACTCCACTTCCAATCCCTAGGACAGTTCCTACTGTAACCCCAACAGCTGGACCACAAGTCCTTTTCTTCTTTCGCGTCTCAGACCGAGCTCTGGAGTTTTCAGTAGCAGACGGGTGGCTGGTTATGAGGGGCTCTTGACGACTTTTTGGAACCTTAGGCCGTTTGTGTGAGTGCAGTCTCAAGCTGTTGAACTGGTCAATGAATTCCTCGCAGTGCAGTAGGTGGTGCTCCGGCTCCCATGTGTCCTCCTTACTTCC
The DNA here is from genome assembly GCA_023373845.1 of Nibea coibor. Taxonomy (NCBI): domain Eukaryota; kingdom Metazoa; phylum Chordata; class Actinopteri; family Sciaenidae; genus Nibea; species Nibea coibor. The sequence continues at coordinate 11,402,257 of CM041738.1, forward strand.
GTAACCTTTCCACCTTATCAGGTACTCCCACTTACCCTTCTTATTCCGCCTCTTGTCCACGATCCGCTCCACCTGAAGGCAGCACAGAGAAGTACAGGTAATTAGACTGTATTTTAATGGTTTAAAATACATTTAATGTGAATATTAATTAAAATCACTTAAACAGTTTGATCTGGATACAGTTTAATCTGGGTAATAACAACTAAGTCACACAAAGACATAATGATGGAGGAGACTGGGATCAGTGTTTACGGGTGACATGCAGTCAAAGCCAGCAGATTTGTGAATAGGACAATGAAGGTGAGGAAACAGAGTGCCACATCTTTAATTATGTTATTCATGGAGCGATGGTTGCTACTTGTGAACGGAGGTCTGTGTGGATGTGACTTTTAAAATTCTTGCCTGAAGTCTGAACGCAACACTAGAAGCCTTAATCTTTTAAACTCTAGTGCACAATTATACTGTAGTTCTGCGGGTCAGTTAAACGATAACGTTAAATGAACATTCAAACATTAACCAACATTATCAACAAAATATGAAGACATAACAGGTATGACGTGTCAAAAATGTTTAGTTACAATATAATTAACACGTTAACCATCTGGCTTCAGTTTGTACTTTGATGTAATACCCCTAGTGCCTTGAGAGGTAATAGTGAGACAATGTAGCATCTAGTCTGTCGTCAGTCCAACATGAGGACAGTAGAGAACCGGATGAAGCTGCTGCCGACAGATCGCTACTCATGGGAGCAGAGTTTATGTTGGTGCAGGTGTTTTGGAGCATGTGGTCAGGAATTACATATCACTTCTTCACCTCAGGTAAACCTTTAACTACAGCAAATGCATTTAAACTACAGAAATGCATTACAGTATCTGCGTCCTATTTAATTCTTATATGACTTCCAAACTCTTTGCACAATTTTATGATGCTGGAAAGTGAGCCCTGTGGGAGAGCATGGCCCCCTTGTGAATACAACATGGCCTGAGTACAGCCATAGCACTGGCATTAGCTGTGAACATTAATGATCCCCAGAGATTGACTCCCTTTCTTTTTTGGTGTGATAGTACCACAAGGCCAAAATGTTCCCTTTGTACACAGGATATACTGGATACTGGATATATTTAGGCTTTGCCAGGGAGTGTCAAATCTTAAAAGAAGGTACATTTTGTGACGCATGTCAAGTTTAAGATAAGGCCTAATTCCCTGCAGAAGAAAGATAAGAGACCAGAGCAGTGCTGAGATGAGCTGCGACTGCTATCATGCACAAACCTTAAACATTAGCTTTTAGAGGTCAAACCAAAACTAGAAACGCCAGTATATGTAACTGTTGGATTACGCCAGCAGAGAGAAACAATCCACAGGCACTTGATTATGTAAAGTAACTGAAGAAACCCAGTGTATAAATTGAACTTAGCTAAATTTAAAGCATGCAGACAGACAAACAGACAGAAGAAAATAGCTCAGGGGAACAAAATAGTGATTATAGTACATGCTTCTCTTCCTCTGTGAGCATAGTTAGTGAAATTACTTTAATTAAACAAATTATAGGCTATATAACACCAAAATATGTGTTTTAAGTTAAAGAATGACTTGTTGCATCAAAAATAGGGCAGTGACATATTTTAGCATTTGCTAAAACATTAACTAGTCTCACTTCAATTTGTGGAGAGACAAGAGTGTGAATCATTGCTTTGCAATTCAATTTGATTGCATTCAACTTGATTTGCAATTCAGAAGGTGCTGATAAGACACCTTCAATTAGCTACTGAAGTACTGACATGGCCCTTATAAAGAGAGGACTTTCATGATAGTTCATGATGTTTGGATTTTTTTAGTTTTAGTTATACATTATACAATTTGTATTGGGACGAGGGATCTTAATTCAACTGATGTTATTTGTAATGACCAATTTCCCAGACGAAAAGTTGTATCCCATTCTAATTATTGATAATTTGATTCTTTTAAAAGAAATCTCAAAACATCTGTTAACAAGACTAGTGCACTCAGTAGAAAATTGGCCAGACGTGGGTGGAGAGTGCAGGGCAGACGCACTAGTGTGCACAGCGTAGTCACAAGAAACCATTAACAAAACGTACAACCACGAGCCAACGGCTGCAAAGTTCTTCCACCCAAGTCATATTCACAGTGTTCTGTAAAGGACCGACTTGTTTCACAGCAACGGATAGACAGACCTGTACTGGACTAGATTCAAGGAGATTTGCAGCCTTTGATCAAGGCTAAAAAGCTATTGTTCATCAGATTAGTTACTGGTTTGCAGCCATCCAGGCATGCGCCTTCATGAAGGCAGACGCCGCTAAAAAGGCATTCAAGGAAAATGTGACCTAAAGACTGTCTACTGAAACAGAATAGCTCAGAGCAGCTCATTTAAAAAAGAAATAAGTGGAAGAAATGAAGATGAACTAGTTCATTTTGATCTGTGTGAGCTCATGTTCTATGATACCAAAATTCTGACCTCCGATATTAAATTTAGTATCACCACACTCGATACCAAAACAAACCTTGTGACTGAATACTGACTCAATATTTGATACCTAATGGATCAGAAACAGAATATCCATGAGGGTTAATTCTGGACAAACAGTATGCTACTGTAAAACTAGGCAACCAAATTTCTATTTCCATTTCTGTTTCTCTATTCATATTTATATTGTTATATTTATTGGGTCAAATGTTAGCATATTATGTATTATTAGAGATTCACCAAGATTCCAGTCGCCGGAATTGGCCAGTTTTCAGTTTGATGGGCCACAAATGGTGACTACTCACCCATATATTTGATTCTGTGCCAGTCAAATTTACATGCATGCTGCTCCGCGTAATCCTTCGTGACATTAACCGACCATTACCACAGCCACACACAGGTTAAAATAACAACAACAACAAGCCCCTTCTACAAGCAGCTCATCTGCTCTTGTTAAAACAGAACCGTTGGTGAAAAAATCCAATGTGTACGTTGAGTTTTTTGGGCGACTGTTTTTGGAAGGTCAACAAAGCCAACACAGGGGAACAGGAAGAGAGGAACAGGAAGAGGCGGGACGGGGCACGCTGGTGTGTGTGCAGAGGTGTATGTATGTGTGTGGGGAAAAGAGATCTGAAAGGGAAAAACAAGGTGAGCAGATTCTAGTCTGTGAGTAAACACAAATACAGAGGAGCTGGAACAGTTATATATTTTATTAAAAAAAAAAAAAAAACTGCAGTCTCCTGCAAACGTCAATCTCCTGTCCAGTAGCCTAACCTAAAGCACCTTATATTGAGGTCTGAGTGAGTGAGAGAAGGAAAGAACCTGGATCAGTTTTGGAGAAAATGTTAACGTTATTTCTTAGTCAGTGTTTAACTCTGAATATTCAGTTGAATTAGATTTTACATTTTATGTATGTTGTTACTTGTTGTTAGTAATTGTTAATTGTTTCTTAAAAATAAAGAAAATCAGAATCAGTGGGTCAGGAAAAAGAAATCAGCCAAGAAAACTGCAACTGGCACATCTTTATGTCCTACACCTACCCTGCACAATGCACATGTATTATACTTTCAAACGATAAACCATGATTCTACCAACAGACCATTTCCACTACGACATTACTCTGGAAACCTAATCAGTTTTTTTATGGGCATTAAGGGCATCATCTGCACTACATTTACAGTGGAGCTGTGATTTTTTTTTACTGGCCATTCTATATGACACTATGGAGTTGTTGTAGTTTAGAAATGGTCCTGTGATATTCAGCTATTTAATAAAAAAAGAGGTCAATGAAATACACATTTCAAATCACTGCAACTAGGAGAGGCCCTTCAGCACTCAGTCATACACAGGCATCATTTCACTACAAAGAATCTGTCTGCATTACCTATTCTCAAAATGTACGAATCAACACCTGCACCACTGTTGACACATCCCAGACATACATGCAGGTTTTGGTTGGATATTTATACATAAGGTTCTTTGTTAATGGCTGACATGGAGGTACATTTATGCTGCCAAACATGTGACATATATATATATATATATATATATATATATATATATATATATATATATATATATATATATATATATATATATATATATATATATATATATATATATAATAAAAAAAAATCACATGCAATAATATCTTCAGGCATCATCATGCTAGACTGTTCTAATTTTACGGCAATCTCTTACTGCTGTGTACTTTTGAAGAAGTTCTGGAGCTCTCTCTTCAGTACCAGCTTACTGTTAGAAACAGCACTTGCTGTGTGTGTGTTTTACTGTCTTGTATCAGCTTGCCTCCTGTTGCTATTTTATGGAACTCGGGAGCTTGAAACTGGGACAATACAGGACAAACTGGGACGTCTGGTCACTTTTACAGTTACTCCGAAGCTCTTTGGCCTTAAACTTTTTCTTGTCTTTTCTCATATGCTTAAAGTCTTTAAGTATGAGTATTTCAAGCAATATTCACAGGGCATTAGAAGTAGCAGAAGTAGTTTTGGGACTGATGGAAAATGGTTGAAAGCTTTTGTCAGAGGCTTTGGTGCAGCTGTGGTAATAACTGCTCCTAATGTACTCAGATGTGCTATCCACATTAACAGGAGTAAACAGCCTTTGATGGGTGAGCCGCAGGGGTGTCACAGAAATGAACAGAAGATTAGGTAGCTTACTGTCTGTCTAAAACAATGTCACACTTAACAGCATTGCAGCGAGACACGTGTGCATAGAAAAGAAGCGAGGGAAAGAGAAAGCGTGGGGTAAATTTGTGTACACAGACCGGAGAGGCTTAGAAACACTTGATGCTTAAGTATGAGCTGGCAGAGAGTGGGGGTATTAGTATCCTCCAACACCAACCATACGGTACTGTGTTCATCACATGCTGTGTATACATTCTGACAAACCATCAGTAGAAATGTTGACACAAGGAACAAACAGCAAGACTACAATCAGCTGTCAGATTTTGGATGGAAGCAGCAAACAACAAAGATGTGAATCACAGTCAACATCTGGTTAAGTGGGACAGAATGGGAGGGAAACATTATTCAAAGGGGACCCAGGCCTCAGCTGACAAAATCAGCATAAATACAGGTTGTGATAACAAGCAAGTTCATCTAACATTTCAATTGGACAATCAAAGAAAGGGTTAAATGGGACTAATGGTCGTCTTCTTAACTACACAGACCAGATGCCCAATGAGCAGTTTTCCCCATAATCACTGAAGTATCATCGCTATTTTGGGGTGACACAAACAGTGCTTTAGAGTGGACCGCAGATGAAATTGAGAAAAGAGAGAAATTTACAAAGTGAATCAGCTTTGTGTGGATGTACTCTTCTGCCACCCACCCCAACAAGAGAGACCAGCCTAGCAAGTCCAGAAAATTGCACCATTTCAGTTCAGTGAAATGACAACGTCCAAGCTACAGTAACAACCTACAATACGCCCAGAACCCCTAAAAACGTTCAGCTCAATGCAAGGACCGTCGGTATCACGGTGTGATTCACCAACTCCAACTTAATATACTGTATTCATCATGCTTGCTATTAATATCAGTGAGATATGAATGTTTACAGCAGGTAAAAGACTATTTAGTTCCAGTAGCCATTACATCAGCATGAACAGGGCAAGTAAAAATGGTGGTGATGATCTGAACTCCATAATGTAAACGGGCATTTCATCTTGTGTTGCCACATCCTGTATAAACTTTGACCAAGAGCATGCACAATATAGTTTTACAATGCAAAGGGTCATAATACATAGTGTAGTTCACTTTTAGTTTCACTTTCAAAAAAATATTTGAAATAATTAAGGTTATCTGGGGACTTAATTAAAACCTGTTTGGTTAGCTGTAGGCTCATAGTGCCCATTGTTATTTTACGGCCAGCAACTTTACAGTTTTGGTTCAGTCTCACCGCTCTTTATAGCTGTTTCTAGCCACAGCAGGCAGCAAAAAGGCTGGCTGTACTCTATCTGTCCTGCACCACACGACAGACAAAGTTAGCGGCTAACTAGTCAACACAGTGGAGCATTTAGCAACGTAGCAGCCTTTAGCAGAGCCAGGTATTTCCCAAGGGAGTTGGTGAATACTGAAGAGGAACTGAAAGGAGAGTGAATATTGAACTCATCAGGTGGCCAGAAACACGGCTCCAAATGAATGCTAATGTTGCTCCGTGTGTGCTGGATGTGTAAATAGGCAACTGTTTGCTGATACCTTCACATTTATTAATGTTCTGTTTACTGCTCTTTAAGCAGACCTCAAGTGGCCAGAATAAAATGTTAATGTTAAAATCATTTTTATTCCCTCTTTTGTTCACACTTTGGTATAAGTACCCAATTATACTATGATCAAAGCGTCTCTTCTTTGCTGTCCAAGATCACCACCATCTCTGCCAAGGGAATATTTTACCATGCCTACCCATGATTACTGATTTGTTTTGGCCTAATATGGTGTGCATTGTTTCTTCCAAAGAAATATCTGTTGGGGTTCGCCCACAGGTTTTAGGACACAGTGATGGGGAAGGTGAAGACTCATGGTATGTTATCAATCGTCATAACATATCTCTATAATATGAAATCTCTCCATGCATCTCCTACCTGAATCAAGGTGATGTCTGTTGGGTTATAGAATCATCTCCTGAAGGCATTCTCTGTTGTGTACTTACACACTTAATAATGTATGCAGTCAAATTGCAATGCTGCCTGAGCTGGCCTTGATTCCTACCGCTGCTATATACTGAAAATGTATACAGTAATAGTTACAAGTTTGCTGAACAATGGTGTCAGAAATCCATTTAAACACAGGAAAGTCTCATTTTGCCAACATTATTTCTTCTTTAGTGTTTGGTTTTGTTCTCCTTATTTGGGTGTACAAGTTTGATAATACTTCCCCTTCCTAATACAAAGATGTCATAAGAATATTCAATATCCATTCTCTTCAAACTTTGAGACCGACACTATTATTGTAATGTTTTCTTTAGTATTGACTTACCCCTTCATTAGTTGGGAAATAATTGCCAGTGACTCATCTGTACGCTATTACTGCGCTATAAATGGAAACCTATGCCATAGGTACAGTCAGACTCCTATTAACTCATGGTATCAACTAGAAATTCAGTCCTAGCTGAGAAAAGTTCAGTATATACTGTGCTTGAATCTATCAGACTCCACCAGATCAAGCATTGTGTGTCTCTTTACCATTCACTTCTGTGTAAATCAGAGGGGACTTAACAGAGTCAGAAATAGAGGTTGGGAAAATTTTAAAAGAGCAAGAAAAAAAAATAACTGCGATAATAACGGCTTGTCATTTTCTCTGGTGTTGTGAGCACATTAACGGGAATAAACAGCCTTTGATGGGGCTGTGAAATGAATGGGAGACAATGTCGCACATTGCACAACCATATACAAGCATACTGTAGCAGAGACGCGTGCAAAGAAAAAGAGAAGGAAAGTGGAGGAGATAGATAAAAGGGCCAAGGTGCTTACACAGACCAGAGAGGTTTAGTAACACATAGCGCTTTAGATTGAGCTGGAATAGTGGAGGCATATGCTTCCTCAGTTCACAAATTCTATTTCAGCATCCTCCAACCCAAAACATAGTGAGAAGAACATAAAATGGACTGTCTGCTGTGTCAATACAGATGTGTGATGTACTGACACCATTTTGGGGTGTGGTTAGGAATGGCCTCAGTTACTGTATACTTGTGACCACATGCAGAAGTGATGTCAAGGTGTACGTTACGCACCTGTCTTGACATCTCTGACAGACCACAGGCCGCACCTTATGACATTATTGTGGCTTTTCTGAGCTTAGTGATTTCAAAGAAATCCCACTGCTGAACTGTGCCTATGAGCTCAGAGCGCATCTTGGAGGGCAGAACCAGCTGTGGGCCTTGTTTAGACTTCCAGCCCAAATCTCTTCTGGCATATCCAGATTTGTTTTAGAAAGTAAGGACCACAAAAAAGCATATGGAATGTGATTTGTGTAAATCCAATCCAAGGCACATTTGGAGGCGTTTTAAAATGTGGTTCCAATTGGATTTCCAAAGATGATTGTCTCAGCCTGGTTGATATGGAGACTCAAGTGGATTTACAAGTGTCTTTTTAGTCACTCGAACCACACGTAAAGGTGCCTATGTCATTACCACAGCAACTTATGCAGATAAGTTGGTGATGTCTAGAAACACAAATCCGATCAGATCACTTGCAAATCACAGTGCGGACATTCTATGTTAAAGATCCGATTTAAAAAACAAATTTGATTTGCCTGGAGTCTAAATGAAGCCTTGGTTAATCAGGCACCAAAAACACACAGACTTCAGTGAAAACCACAGCGCACATTTGCACGACGCCAGCTTCTTAATAAATCTGGTCACACGAATCACAATGGTGCCCACAAAGAAAACGCTACCATGCTGATGTTTAAAGGATACAGTGTCCATGTTCACCATCTCCAGTGTGATGTGTTTGCATGGTAATATTTACTAATAAATGTAAAGCAAAGTACATCTTGGACCAGTGTTGTAGTCAGGACATGAATATAAGGAAAACCAAGAAGACAAGATCAAGATCAGATCTTTGGGTGAGGGGTGGGAGAAAAATTAAAAAGTTACAGTTAGAAAGCTTTACATCTGGTCACATTAATGATCACAAATAAATCAAACAATGCACAGGCATTGTGTTGTGGTCTTACCCAAATATACCTAAATATAAAGAAAGTAGTTTAAACTTTTATGAATGCTATTATATAGAGCGTATAATAAATAATTAAATAAAATACAACATTTATGCTCCCTGCCTCTCGCCCTAAGTAAGCTGAGATAGGCTCCAGCCCCCTGCCACCCTGATGAGGATGAGCAGCTACAGAAACATGGGATGGATGGACCACATTTATGCTAAAGTAAAATGATTAATAGACAAAGGAGGCAGAGTTTCCTGGACAAACAATGAAAATCAGTGGCTAGTCATGAGGAACACACATCCACAGCTCATTCATGTGGCTGGCTGATGATTGTCGTTCAATGTACTGCTCAACTCTCCCCCACTCACTGAACACAGTCAGTCCAGAGAGCTGCAGCCACATGAGTGCAGATTCACTGAGAAATGTTCTCTCTCTTCAAGAGACAAGAGTTCACATTTAAGTATTGCTGAAGGGTGTCTCCAAAATGAACAAACCTAGCAACACTGGGATCACCAACCTCATTAGGATTCATCATCTGGGAAACATGAATGTCTGTGCAAATTTCTTATGCCACTCCTTAAAGCAGTCCGATAAAAAACGTCACGTTGTCTGTGTGATAAAGGCACAAAAGAAAGGTGAGAAATCAGTAGCTGCAGCAGAGAAGAAACTGCTGGTGAGTCAGCGGCTGGAGAAGAGATCTCCAGAGAGCTCCATGTCCGGAGAGGAGACACTCAGCTGCAAGCTGGAAAACATACACGGTCAATGTGTAGGTTCAAAGGGTGAGCGGTGGGGGGTTCGAGAGGTACGGACTCACCCGGGGGCAAGGCACAGCAGTTTGTGAATAGTACAAAGGTTGCATCTACCACTCAATCGCCACTACCATTGCTGATTTAATGCACCACTCTGCCAAGTCAGCCAAGATGCTGCATGGCCAACAGGTGGTTTTGGCATAATGCTAAATGCCAAAATGCTCATGACGGATCCTCCAGCTGTGAACTTCTGCCTTCGGTGAGGTGTGATGCCTGTTGTTTCTGACAATTTCTGTCACAGCTGAGATTTTTCAGCTCAAAATTTTTTGAAAACTTTTCGAGGTGCGCCGCAGTGAGCACAGAGAGGCTGACAGGACTGGTTATACACGGAGAATGCCCAAACAAAGAAAGTACATTTTCAGTGTAATTGTTGAGGACTTTGCGGTGCACAAAGCTCACAGGACGGCATTCAGACAGGTGACAACTACATCAACAATCGCTGTGTTGCCTAGAGATGAAGCATTGTATGCATGCACGTTGCACGCTGTGTAAAAACTGCGCAGCTCTTTTTGCTTTGTGTGTCTATGGCTACGGCTGCTGTGAGTTTATATTGTTCATAGATCTCTGCGTTGTCTGCTTTAGTGATGTTTTATTCTGCTGTTAAATTGGCAGTTATTTAATTATTTCTGTACTTTAATAATGCCGGTTGCCCCTGCTTGGGTGCCCTCTTTTTATTTATTGTTGGCCATCAGTGTTTAATTGTCTGAGTTTTGTCCTCATTTCTGGTGAACTCCAGTAAGGTTATACAGAGAAAGGCTGTTGTATATTTATAACTGATAGTCAGTAGTATCCACACAGCCTGTAAAATCTGTCTACACAAATGAAATTGTGGAATTTATTGTTGGGTTTGAACACAGGGGCTCTGTATTCTGCTCATGTTTTTGGATTAACGTTTAATGCAATTGTAGCCAAGTGGTGTACCATCATATAACACCAGATAACAACCAATATTATGTTGAGTATAACATTCTAGTACAACTGAATATTTCCCAACTGATCAATTAAAGTTTATCTCATCTTACGCTTTCCATCTTTGTCCAGCCATCTCTGTTTGTCTTGCCACGAATGAGATCTGCTGTTCGGTAGCTTCTGTGGTTATATACATGCATAATACATTTTTTCTGGTGTAGAGACCCCCTGCATAACACTAGGCTTGGTTGTGTAAAGTATGGCCCCTAACAGAGAAAAATCCTAGCACTGGCTCTGACTTTGGGATAAGTTCCTCTAATGGAGTTAGATGTTGGGTTTAAACAAATAAATCAAACATATTGAAGAGAATGAGAACACTTTTACAATACGTACATTTATTAAACTGAAGTTAGGCTCTCTGGAGATAATTTTGTTCGTCTAATTTGTGCGGCCTTGTATCGAACAGGCTTAGTAAATAAAGCAATGGGTTGGTTTCTCAACTATGTTGTTGAACTGGAATTTTTTTTACATTCATTTGTGGTGCTTCTGCTGAATTTTACAAAGTCAGCAGCGAGCCTGACCATTATCCATGATATGGCAAAAAAAAAAGTACTTTCACATGTTACTTCTCAGATGGTGTGAGGTTACCATATTGATTCAACACAACTCATTGTCCCAACAGAGCACAACCCGCTGTGCTTACAGACTGACTGATCATTACAGGTCAAATATTTTATTCTTTATCACTTCATGGTGTACCAAAATAGTACTGAATTCTCGTGCAGCCCAAGAGGTCACTGCTTCTCTAACCAAAGCCTTTTAGCTCAGGCTCCATCTCCTTCACTCCTGACATCTTCTTTCCAAAAGATGGATTTTCTATTTCTAGAGATTGAAAGATGACTAATGACAAAAACCAAAGTTTCAAAATGTCCTTTTAGAAAGAGATGTCAAGATGTTCTACTTCATCTAAAAAGATATTCAGGCTGAGGCTCATTATTCTCAGCTCTTGAGGTTGGCCCAGTTCATGTGTAATGAGCGAATGCCTCCTGTATAAATGTGTTTAGAGTCATCTTGATTTTGTTTGTCTGGAAAACAAAATAATGAGCATATTACTAGAGTCATATGAGTACTTCTTTATGACTTAACCGCAAACGGTCATAATAGTCCGAGGCATCAAATTCCAAGACAACACAATACCAATACAGAATGACAGTGAACTGATAATACTGCCTCCACAGACAATCTCCTCCATCACCATCAAACCTCCAACATGCAAAGAGTCCTGAAAAGTATTACCTGCCATAAACTCTAGCAATAGGAGACACCATTTTCTTTATTTTATAACTTTATTTTGCCATGTAATTTGACCACCATAAACAAAACTGTCACCCATGGAGCTGTTGTCACGTTAGCAGGGAAACAACTCAAAGACTCAACCGACTCTGGATGGGCCATGCCTGCCAAAACCCACCATATGATAAATCACAATAAAGCAGTAACCTGTTGGTGCAGGCTGCCACATGAGGCAGATTTCACATCAAACCAACAGCCTTGCGCGGAACAAACAGCATTCTCAGTCTCGCAGTCAAACTTCAAAACAAAAGTAGGATATTACTCACGACTACTACTTTTGACACAGCGCTACATTCAGTCAACTCAGAATTACAAATCAGAGGCCGACGTGAATGGTTTTCCCCGCGCAGTTGCTTGCGAGTTGGCTGCTTCAGAATATGACTTGAACGCAGCATAAAGAGAAACAGGTTTTCCTGCATAGAGGCTTTGAAAGAGACATTATTCAATCAAGCAGAAATACACTTATGTAATATACAGACAGAAAAAGTAAGCAAATATGGTACGGATGCTCTCAGTGAGGATGTGTTTCTTGGACACAGCAATAATAAAAGAATATATTTTTTTCAAAAAATTCTTTGAAAAGGAAATTACCAACTGCTCCTCATGTATTTCTTGTATTGTCTTCCAACAGATCCCGCTTGACACATGCATTGTTCGTGGAGATAATGTTATCTACTTGAACACTCATGACTCATGAGAGGATACTCAACTTTCTTCTCAGATGGACCCTTTTTTTAGAGAGAAAAACACAAAGTGCTTTACTTTTAACAAACTGAAAACTTGTTTGTCCCTGGAAGTCATCAGACATTTGAAATCCCCCCCCCACATGTCTCTCCCCACTGTCACCACCACGAACTGAAACGTATGACACCATGTCAGCAGAACAAAGCCCAATGACAGTAAGTGCCTGATTCAGTAAAGCTGATGTAGAAACCAGGCTTCATGCAAATTCTGGCACCGGTTCCAGAGTGATGTTGCGCATGAGGGCAACGTAACCTTCCTGCCCCCCACCACCACCACCACCACCAACCCCTCATGTCCACCCACCAACTTTTTTTTTCTTTTTCTCTTTACGCCCAACACTATCGGGAGTCACAATTTCACAGATTCACGCACGCAAGCATGGGAAGGAGCTCACGCAGACTTGTTTACACCGCTCGACAAAAATAAACTCATCATCTCATCTCGTGTGCCAAAAACAGCCGGAGGAACAGTCACACACCGCTGTAAAGGGCTGTGATGACAAAATATCTTTTGGCATGTATGCGCACCTTCAGGACCATCACGCCGTCTGTAGCTATTCACCATGTCCGTCCGCTCAGCGCTGCTGTCACTTTACCACGACTTTCAACTCGGCGACAGACTGAGGAGTTGAGCCCGTAAATGATATCTCGTCCGCATACAACAGTCGTGAACAATTCTGTCAAAGTGTATCAGAAGCCACACAAAGTGGGAGCAGAAATGAACCAGCGTTGTCTTCGCAAAGCTTGAGAAGGGCTAGTTTCGCCTGTTAAAGGGCTTAGTACACCGCTTTTTTACATGCGCGACGCCCTCCCCTTTACTTCCTAATTCCATTATTCGTCAATATTACAGAGCATTTTCCTTGGACTGCTTTCTATCCTACCTCGTAAAGGTCTCCTGAAGCCATTCTGGGGTGCGGACTCCGGCGGCGCGGCGTTCTTGCCTGCCTTGTTGGCTTTTTTTTTGGACCCTACTCTCGGTGTTTCGGCGAAAGCTCCGATAGACGGGAATTAGCGAGCAGCCTTGTTATTCTGAGCAATCCGCAGTAGCAGATCAGCAGACAGTGTCAATCGAGCCCGGCGCTCTGCGATGGATCGCTCCACACTTAAAACAAACAACCATCGGGGCGGTGCTGTTTACCCAGACCCAAGTGGAGGACTGAAAATTAGTCCCCGGCAAAGAATGCACAGCCCGACGGTCTGCATGCGCCCCGCTCCTCCTGAGCTCTGTTGCAATCCAACTACTCAACGGGAGATGATATGCTAGATGTCTTGTGTTCAGAGAGACGCATGTGTGAGCCACTCTACCTGTCCACTTAAATGTCAAGGGAAGACCTGATGTGACCTTCATTTGAACAGATGAACTGGAACTATTTAGAATGAATGAATGACTTACTGGAAGCTGCAAACTGTGCTCATTGATGTTCACACACACACACACACACACACACACACACACATATATATATATATATATATATATATATATATATATATATATATATATATATATATATATATATATATATATACATAGGCCTACCCTCTCACACCAAATTACCATTCATTTGAAAGTATTTATATATACATGGTTGAAGTGTAAAACAAACAATGCACTGGCATATAAAAGTACACAATTAAAAAAATATATATATCTGATTTTTATTTTAAAATCCTCTTGTTGCATCAAATAAAAAGATCTCATTCGCAACAAAGACACTCACTGATCTGCTCGTCACCACAAAATGATCGCACTTGTCTTCCACAAATAAATATTAATACGGTAAGGCAGCACACGGATAAGCACATCATCATGACTTATTGATTATTTGTGACTTTGGAATGATTTGGCTCGAGCTGAAATGCAGACACGTTCTTCATCTGTGACATTTAATGTAAATTCCAAGTGCAGGTGCCACTTTTCATCATAATACTAGTCATGTGTTCATGCCAAGATGGCCTGAAATATGCACAAAGTGCTGAAAGCCTTGAACAGTTTCCCTTAGTTTTCATTGATTTTCCTTCTTTCATTCATTCCTGCCTTTACTCACTACCACCTACTTAAATTTGAACTGAAGATGTAGGCTAGGCAAAAATCACACGTTCTCCAGGCTACCCTAGATTTAGAACTTGCCCTCTTGTGTGTGTGATACAAAGTAAAAATATCTCAGCATGCTGTTTTGAAATTACCATCACTTTAACAACAAATGCTGAAGAAAAATTAAGCACCTAATATTTTGTTGAAAGAACTGACCAGGCCAAGGTGATATTACAGCTGTAAACTGTTGTCTGACTCTGTGAATTGGTTAGAGCAAATGGAAATACTGCTCAGAAAGGCTTTTACCACAATGATAACATGTTTCCTCAATTTACATTTTCAAAACATGGAAGTTCAAGGTTCATCCAAGTAAGCTGCTGGAGTTGCTGAACCTAATGCCACGTTTTTAGAATATATTAACCTTACCAACAAGAACTTTGCCTCATCTGTCAAGCTGGAAATAACTACCAGCTTTCTCTGAAAATCATGATGGAGCTGGAAATGTACAAGGTATTATCGAAAGATCACATCTGCTAAAACAGATGTGAGGATGTATGAAATTATTACTCCTAATTTGCCTATGTTCCATCAGATCACAGAGTTTACCTGAATCAGAGTACACTGTACACGAATACACTGTTTGGTTCTGTTTAAGGGTTAAAGAAAAGGTTGGGGTTGTGGGCATTTAGTTGAGGATAGGATTAGAGGCCAGAGACAAGGGAATGCATTAAGTCAAAATGTCTGTCTGTGTGTGTGAATGTCAAAAGGTTTCCTGGGATCCTGTGACACCATTTCTCGTGGCTGGCGATGCATCTGTTACAGTACACTTCACATAGTCTTCCTCTGTAAGCAACTGAGTATTTGAGTTTTATTAACCTGAGGAGGGAAATGTTCTTGAATGGGAGGAAAAGGGAACATGGGACTTTCCTAAATGGACTGACAACATTAAAAAAATGCTTTTTCAATACTTGCAAAAGGCAAGATTGTGCAGTTCTAAGCAATCTAAAACCACACTCATCTTTTCACTGCAGGGTGGATAGCACCTTTGTCCTGTTTTGTAAATTAAAATCAGCAGAATCTGTCAATATACGGGAAGGATGAGAAAATGGCAAAACAGGAAGTGTTTTCTGGAAAGATTTCAGTTAGCTGTAGATCAGGAGACAGTTACAGACCTTCTTCACTGGGAAAAACTAAAATGTGTATCATAAAAAGTACAGAACAATTTGATTAGAAGCTTTCCTGATCATGTTTCACAATATCAAGACCAAATCTGCATCGTCCCATGTATGATTCTTGTTGACACCTGTATCTACTGTTGGTAGCACTGCACCGGGAATGTACATCTGTGAAAAAGGGAAATGAATGCTTTCTTTTCCTGTAGTTTCAGAGATATGTTATTTCCCATCAACGTTTCTGTAGTGACAGGTGTGATTGTTGTTTGTCATTTCACATCATTTATTTTCTTAAAATTAAAAAAATATATATAAAATTACAGTAATAAGCAACATAATACTTTAACTTTGAACATTCACCTTGTATTAAGTGGCATGGTACATGGTGTTCCTTATAGTAAAAGAAAGACTTTGAGGTAGTGTGTATCTGAAAAGAAAATCTTCATAAATAACTGATGCAAATGAAATTCGTATACAATATACTTAACTTGATTGTCTGCGGAATTTCTCTGGACTTTATAATAATAATAATAATTACTTTGCCCACAAGAGGTTTTAGCACTTGAACATGACCAACTATTGATTTTGGTTACTGACGCTGTTGTTTTTCTTGGGAGGATAGCCTGGCACTTGAGCCTGCAGCGATATGAAACTCTTCATTCCACATTTTAAATATCAAATAAATTGGCTTTGTTATTTGCTATGTTTTATGACAAAAGAAATGTATTTAACAGCATACACATATTGTATTCTGCTTTGCTTTCCACAGCGTACCCTTGAATCTACCAAAATAATTCACAAGATTTTGGTGGGGGTCATCCAATTATGGACCAAAATGACCTTCTGATTATGCAGTTTTAAATCTAAATATGTGCTTCATGAATATCTACAGCCTGGCACTTATCACGTATTCTTTGGCCCTTGATAATTTTTCACCAGTTTTAAATTTGATGAGGAGTTTTTGAAATATCTCAATATATTAACAACCAACAAGATGAATGTCCAGTACCTAATTACTTGTAAAAGATAATAATAGTACTTTGACAGTAATCAACTTGCCATGAGTGTACTAATTTTGCAAAACTGACCAGCTTCTTGTACACTGTACTCCTTATGATTGAATATTTTGCTTGTTTACAACTTCTTAAGGAAGATCTATCTGAGGAAAGAAACATCCTCACTGCATATAAACCCTAATATCTCTGTTTCGATATCCTCCCTCCAAATTTCTCTACCACCACTAAAGGCCTCAAACAGACCACATTTCAAGCTCTGTGCTCATAGCTGTCATGTAATGCTGCTTTGTACTGCTACAGCTGCTTGTTTCTCACATGTTCTCTTCTCAAATTGTCTTGCCACCATAACTGGCGAAGAGGACATCTGGAGTCCTGTGGTTTACCTCCCATGTTGCAAACCATTCTCTCCAGGTAGTGTAAAAAAGTGTCTATGCTTTCTGTGCAAACTGTCCAGTTACCTAAAGCTCCTTCTTGGGTGTGTCTGCTTTGCTGTCTGCATGTAATGTTGATTTTATCATCACTGCCCTGCAATCAATCAACAATCAGGAGACCGTTGACAGTTAGAGTGTAAGACTGCACATTTGCACTCAGACACACAAACTACACCAGTTCCTACCCTCTTATTGTGACTTTTTAACTCATCCAAGCACTGCTCGTGGCTTTTCCCCTTTTTAACTTGCATACCCAGCACTATGATATTAAACACACAACAGTTTCCATGAACAAGTAAGGTATACTGATGTGCAAAGCTTGACATTTTATTAAGACTGATCATGTAGCATGTGTGAATGAATTACTGAAACCATCTTTACTCTGCTTATTGGAATATGATTTTCAAGAATAATTGGTCATAGGAGAGACAATATGCAATGTTACAGTGCTTTCAGACAGCTGTCAGTCAAAACTATATTGGAAGTTCATTCTATCAATCATTCCGGCAAACTCAGCATCCAGTCCAGCCATGAGCAACACTCTTCACAACAGGTGACTTTATGTTAATCACTGATCATCAACCATTGAAACTCCTTTGTTTTTGTCAATGTGAGAACAAATCTATTAATTGACTCAGATGACAAAGATTGCAGTAGTTACCCTACCATATGTAAGAGTCTGCCAATGACAACAATCGTGCCCTACAACACAAAATCCAACACCAAGTAAAGTCAAAGTTAACATTACTACAAAGAATGTAAAATATATTTCAATATTGTTGTTTAAACTGGCTAAGATTTCTTGCTAAGTCAGATTAATTGGTAGCTACTGTAGCTAATGATACAAAATACTGTCTTGGGTGGATAAAGTCTGTGAATTTATCCAATCCGGGGGATGATCTGGCTGGTAACTTGGCTGGCTTTGCAGCTCCTTTTGGCTGATGCCCAGGATGATGCTTACTTGCGCCTACAGAGTGTCATTATTAACAAGGATTTCTGAATGTTACATATTGAATGTTTAACTGCAAAATAAATGAAAACTTTTTAATAAGCTAAATATTAGTCAAAGATTGCATTCCTCTGTTTCACTCTAATCAAAATGAACATCACCACATTTTGTCATTTATCAATACATTCAGCGAGCATTGCATCGAAGCCCAATATTTATGTTAAATGATGTTTTGATCATTATACCCTGCAGTGGGTATCAGACTGTCGCCCTGACCTTACTTAGCTTTAAACTGCCATTAAATCTGACCCTCAACCACGCAGAGAGCAGATACTCTATGGCTTTACTCAGTCTTAACTGTACATTGTATCTGCTTTAACTAAACTCCTCTGGCTGACCACTCTAGCCTGTATAAGCAGTTTAATTTGAGCCTGCTGCCATCAGCACTTATCCAGCTCCACTAGTTTAAGCCATTAGTAAACTATGCCTAAAATATGTATTTTACTCTGTCTTACCAAAGAACATTGTTTCAATACAAAGTTGCGTGTAACTGTAAAAGTACATAGATAATATATTTCTTAATCTCTATAAAGAGATATCTGCAGGCAAGGAACTAAGATTTTCATTTGATTACTGTTTGCACTCTTGGTATTGACCAGTCATGTTGGAGTGGGATGGTTACAATAGTGCATGTGGAGCTTAAAGTGGTGGAATGCATGGGTTGAAATGCAATCTTGGAACCCACTGGCCATCGTCTGATGATGATTTGCTGATGACTTATTATTTAAAGTTATCTACATTCATATCATATCTGAGATATCTGTTAATAGAGATTAGTCTTTCTTGACATTCTCACTTATTAAGTAATTAGTTTGACCTCAGAGGAAGTCTTGGCCTGGATATCCATTTTCTAGATATCTGCTACAGTGGAAGCACCAAAACACTGGCCATTGACCCCAAAGGTTAAACGATCATCACATGATAGCCAGTTGTTTGTGAGACTGCATACTGCTCAACCCATTAATAAACTAGTCAAACCACCCAACCAAGCCTCGGGTTTCTACCGTTATCTAATGTCCACATAGATTCTATAAATGTATCTGCTGTTAAACATATATTACTATTTATAAAGGCTTAAAGTTAGAAGGAAAATACAGGTGTTTACTCCATCCGCTGCCCAAAGTTCTATTAATAATTGATTGATTGTGATCCCTATCATAATCTGGGTTTTGTTAGAGGCAGGCCTGACAGCTTACAGAGTGCTTTACAAACATAAAATACACAGTGCAGTTACATAATACAGTGCAAATATGAAATAACGCATAAGAAAGAAAGCAATAGAACAAAGACTTTACAAGTTTTTGCAGACCTGTTATTTGCATGGTTGTCTGAAGACATCTTATTCAAATTCCAATTTCTAGTGTTCCATACAGTAAAAATTACAGATGTAAATTCAACATACCACAGAACAGATAAAATTCCAATTTCTAAATGCTGTATCATGACAACATTGTGAATCAACTTGTGCTGTTCCCAAGCTGCAGGGAAGGGACAACAATGTTGCTTTGGTATCTGTTTGTAGTCAAAGTGACACATCAAAACAACATAAAATAATAGCTTCAAAGTGATTTTCATGCTATAATGACTTGTAATAGGGTGAATGGTACCTTTGTTACTCCCTTTCCCCAGGGACCTTACATCTATTCTTGGCCTATCTAACCTCCTCTGTGAGCTTTCTGCTTTACAGCACTACATTACACACCACCAACTATTTCACTAATCTTGGTTAAACTGGATGACCTTTAAGACCTTTTTAGTCTCTCCATGGTGAAGCAAGTGGTATTCAGTTAGTTGCAATCTACAGCTTCACCACTAGATGCCACTAAATCCTACACACTTGTCCTGAAGTGTGACCTGACCCTATCTAGCATGCTCAGCATTTTCACGTCACCTTGCTGGTCATGTCAGTCTACAAAACTGTAAAAAAAAACAAAAAAAACAATCCCATGCTGCAGTTCATATAGCTTCATTTATAAAGGTTAAGAGGTTTTGGATCTCTTTAATAAAAACACTCCAAATCTACTACTATTGTTATAAACGAAAGCTTGACAGAATTGTGTTGTGAATAGTTAGCCTGAACAAGCAGCTGAATGAACAGGAGCAGTATGTAGGAGAAGCCTGGTGTGATTAGAATCTTTACATTGGTCCTCTCAGCTCAACAACTCATCTATGTCTACAATAAACCAGAGCAGAATGAACTTGTCCAGTGATTCATTCCGACTGCACAGCCATACAGCTGTGCCTGTATATCAGCATAACGCTCATACAGTTCTGAACAGCAAACATTTTACAGTTTGATGGAGAGGAGGAAGCTCTTTCACTTATATACTTAAGTGCTGTTGAGTGTTAGCCCTCTTGGTATGCTAGCTCCCACAGATTATACTGGTTTGTTCATACCCAAGCCCATAACTTCCCACAGTGCACAAGAAATAGCACTTGATAGTGCAGCACAATCATTCTCTCAACTGAAAACACATTCCTATGGATAAAGGTATAATAGTCCTTGTGAAATCACCTTTGTGCGGGTACTTTGGGTATGCATGGCCTTTAAATAGATATGTCAGCACAGTAGTGCAGTAGTTAGCACAAAAACAAGGTTGTGGGCTCAAAAGCAGAAGAAGCAATGCTCCTGTGTGTTTCCTCTGGGTTCTTTAGTTTCCTCCTGACAAAGACCCGGTGACCCCAAACTGCCTGTAGGTGTGAATGTAAGCATGAATGATCATCTGTCTCTTTGTCAGCCCTGTGAATGACTGGTGATGTGTCCAGGGTGTACCCTGATAAGCTTGTTGACATGGTCATTGACAATGGGCAGAATGGACGTCATTTGTGATTTTTTTTTTTGACAGTATTTTCTTTGTAATAGATATTGATGGCAAACAAGTTCATCCAGGTATCAGTTATGACTGTGGCCACTATGTCAAAACAGCAGTACAACGCAGTCCTGTCTGAGTTAGAGCACTTCTTGCAGAAATGGTTAACACAGCACTTGAAAACACCAAATCATAGGGAAGATGTATAATGTAATGTATTTTGTGAACACACAGTTTTATGACCACCTTACAGTAAACGACCGAGATGACTGGAGTGCATGCAAAACTTCTAGGATTCCAGACTGGAATTGGAAATTTGTCTGCAACAGTGACATCTTTTGAAAAATGATTTGGTGTAAGGCAGCATCAGTCACACCTGTGCTTGTCCTGCTTTGACACGTCAAAATGTCTGCTGTAAAAAGGGTCCACTGAAGGAGACAAGGCTCTAAACTGTTAGTGCGAACGGTTGTTTGTCTCCATGTGCCCTGTGATGAGCTGGAGACTTGTCCAGGGTGTACCCTGCCTCTCTCCCCAAGTAAGCTGGGATGGGCTCCAGCCCTACTGTGACCCTGATGAGGATAAGCAGTTAGAGATAATGGATGGATGGATAGTTATCATGATTGAGAGTATGATGTAAGGCACTATGCAGTAACTATAGCTCTTCCCAGCCACCATTAAACCACATCTGACGATCTGCTTTCATGCTAGTGAAAGTCATTACATAGTGAGTGGAAAATGTTATTTGTGTGTATGTCTATAATAAACCAAATATTAATTAAAAATAATACTGGTACATAGCACGAGGCCCGGTGTTATTTTGTTGCCTTATAGTCTTTTTTAATCAACCTTCATGGCAGCCATTTTGTGTTTTTTTTTCTGAAAACACACGTGAAAGTAATATCATTTTGATGAGGGTCTCATCCATCTATGATCTGTAACCGCTTATCTTCAACAGGGTCATGGTGGGGCTGGAGCCTATCCCAGCTGATTGCAGCGCGAGAGGCGGGGTACAGCTCATCACAGGGCACATAGAGACAAACAGCCATCCACACTCATATTCATGCCCACTGGCAATTTAGAGTCATCAATTAACCTATAAAGTGCATGTCTTTGGACTGTGGGAGGAAGAGGAGACATGGAGAGAACCCATGTGGGGAGAACATGCAAACTGATGTGACACTGGAAACCTAAAATAACTTTTAACCAATGCTCTTGTTGTGTTATGTCTAAAAATCGCTGCTGTAAAAAAATACAAAACAAAACAATAGACTAGTCCATCGTGCGACGTGTTTACTGACGCCGACACACGGTGGCGCTGCTGCACGCACGCACGCAGAGTAATGACGTAGAGACGCAGATCAAACATGTGGACAGTCGACAGATAACTAAAACAGTCTGTCGTGAAGGTAAATGAATAAAACAGATACAGTAACCATGTGAAAGTCTGTAGAAACACAGACTTTGAAGACAACTTACGAAAAATGCGCACAAGAACTGCGACTCGGAACAACTAACCACGCTGACTCAGCTGAGTAGCTAGCAAGTACGCCCACGCGAGCGCACCTTTTCAAGTTTGAACAGGTGGTCTACATGAACTGAATCATCTCATGGAGGTTAAAGATACGTCTGCGTAGGCGCACCAAGGCATAAGAGGACAGCACACACCCGGGTGAAGGTAAGGCTGCTGGCGTTTATTATGTTTGTTGCTGGTTTAACGAGCAGTGCAAAGGTTTTGGGTTGTTGATGCTTTGCTAACAGAGAGGCTGCATGTTGGCAAGTCATAAACTCACAGACTGTGTATCAATGCTTCTACTGTGCGTGCTGCACCTGAGCTTTTACTGCTATCAAGTCTACCTGTGCCTCTCTCTGTGTGTGCTGCTGTGACACAAAATGTTTGCTGTGCTGCCAGTCCACTGTCAAAATAATCATGTTAAGTGTGCAGCTGGAGGTTAGTGTAACTCATGTTTGGCAGAGGTGGCAGACTGATGGATTTGGATGGACAGGAGGGCATTTTTATGTATGTCTTTGGAATGATTCACCGGTGCACATAGAGGAAGTTGATGTGTCTCCTGTTGATGTTCACCTGGACCTGATTACATTTTACAAATCCTGTTTTGAGACATACTTGGATTATGCTTTGTCTTTATACTTTGCAGCCATCTCATTTTTATTCCTACACTAGACACTGGATATTAGTGTTTTTGGCAGACAGTGTGAATTTTAGATTGACTGTCGGTGTTCTATGTGTTGTGGGAAGCTGGAGATGTGTGTTCCTCGTGTGTGCATCTTCACAGATTTTCTTCAAATTTACATAGCTGCAAAATTGAAAAGTGCGATTGCAGTGTCAAGCTCTTATAGTTCAATTTTCAAAGATATTTATTTTTCAAACTTTTTTTTTAACCGCTGTTTGAACTTTTGTGAGTTGTTGGGTAGATCTGCAATTAGTTTACAATTTTAACCTTGATAATTTTGAAGCACAAGCTGTTGAGTGTGACATTTTGAATTCTGCACGTTGTTTATCCTGAAATCTTCAAGTCACTGACTAAATCTGTTATAGCTGCAGCGCATTGTGTTAACGTCTTCACACTTCAACTTCCTTTGTGGCTCAAAACACTTTTTTTTTTTTGTTGTTTTGCTGAAACCGCACATCCAGGCAAAACTTTTAATCAAAGAGCTTTGATTTTGAAATTCATGCAACTGTGTGAATATGTATATATTTTTTTCGAAAAGAGTGTAAAGGATAACTGGATGTAAATCAGAAACTAGAATAACCTAAAGAGGAAAAACAAATGCATTAAATAGCTGTCAGAGCCACATTACCATTAAAACTTTAATCACCTTTTAAAACAGGAAAGGGCAGTATTTTGTATCTGAGTGTCTGTTGATGTCTGGCAAAGCTGCAGGTCAGCAAAATCTAAGTGTATAATTAACTTAAAAGAAATACTGGCTTTATTAATAAAATATTTTGCATCATTTAGACCCGATCTCACTGCTGATGCAGAAAAAAATAGCCCTCATCAACACATCCCCTGCAAACTACACAAACATCCTCTCCAGACATAGCACACTATTAACACATGATGTTCAAGGCTGAATTACTACAAGGCCAAACTGGACCAAGTTCTGCATCCAGGGCTTCAGACTGCCAGGGTCCAGACAGCTTCTGGTTCACCATGTGTCATTTGTGGTATTTGATTGACAGTAATTGTAAATTTGTTTAGGAACATGCACCCTCAACGCATAATGTCAACTGACATGATTACAGGGCAGCAGGTCCTATACTATTACCTAATTAGACGTCAAAACTAATTTGAAATATTTTCTCATTTTAGTTTCATTATGTATGATTAAAAGTCATGTCAGGAAAAAGAAAATGCACCTGAAACACTATTATGAATGAATCCCATCCCATGTTCAGATCGACATGTTATACCGCGGTTTGTCCTCTAGATAGTGCCCTAAGTTTCCACTTACTCATGGTGTCAATTACTGTATGATTCAGGTTACACAACCAACCAACACAACCAGAAAAAATCAGAACAAACCAGAACAAGCTATACATTAACTTGTGTGACTTCTTGGCACTGTTTTCTGTGGGGTCTATCAAAACATTTTGAATTTGCACATTACAACTTCAAGCCGAGTGAATATGAAATGTGCCAGAATGCTCTGGTAGTTTCATAATTTGAATGTGTTAGCTTGTGATGCTGGCTAATTATTGAAATGTGATAGCTGGATAAAGTGCAAACTTGCTGTTGGTCAAATTAAGGAGACTTACTGCGTGTTTTTGGTGTTTTGTGTGCAGATGATGACGCTATATAATATATTGTATGCTGTTTGTGGTTCAGCTGCAGTATTTGTGTTGCATTTCAGGCATTTTTAATAAAGCTGTCACTGCGTGCCATTTACTGACACAATCAGCAACAGTGACAGGACTGAATGAACTCATTTTGCATTCATCAGTACTCTGTCAAGACTGTTTTGATAATTCTGTTCTGTGTAAAGTCACTTAATATGATCGTGAACTTTAATATGTCATCCTTGATTATAGTACTCCTCCAATGTTTCTCCAAACTGAGGTAACGATTATAGATTTTGATGGCAGTCTGAGGGAAAATCCAGCTTACATAATAACAATGCATTCATTAATTCCACATCGTTATGAGTGTATCACATCACACCAGCAGTTTTAGTAAAAATGAAAGCAGAAAATTGAGAACAGCTCTTACGCAGGTGTTCTGTCCCTGAGGGGATTACATGGGTTTTTTTTTTACAATGCTCCTTTACCTTTACCTTTACCTGACATCTGTCATCTGAATCCTGTCAAAAGTGAAATGAATCTCTTTTAGATGTTAACTTGGTTTGATGAAAGTAACACAGCCCTGGTTTAAATCATTAGAGGTTAATCTGAAATATTTTTCTTAGAATAATTTGCTATTTGAGACATACCTACCTGCACTGCCACTGTTTACTGAAGGTTACAGTGTTAATAGCGGTAGCTTTTTAGAAAAGTAATATAATAAATGGTGTTCATCAGACTACGCTGCTTTTGAACAGTATAGGACTTGGGAATATATGTTCAAGTGATCAACTCTGCCTTTGGCTCTAAAGTGAAATATATTGTGGTAAGACAGTCCTTTTGTAGATATTATAACAATAACATAACAATAATGCTGCGATATGCCTATGGCTAAACTCAATGCTACAGTGAAGTGAGCTGTTTATTTTGTTGATTCAGGCTTCAAAAATAGACCTGGGCCTTTTTATTAAGCGAAAAACAAAATCCCTGAACAATACTGTGGGGACTCATTTACTCTTGCAGAATTATGAATAATAGTAATAAACTCAATTTACTGTGTAATATTGTTGGAGTGAGTGGCACAGATAAAATTTAAGCTCTGGTGGAAACATTACACTGACTTGTTTAGTCATGTGCAAAGCCAAAAGTTTACTGTCGCTGATGTTACTGATGGAAGAGGTCTGATTTCTGAACATATAAAACATCCTTGTCAAAACACGCCATCCCTATATGAGCTTTAATTATTATCTTTTAATTATTATTTTTAATTAGAGTACCTACACCAGGGATGTCCAAAGTACGGCCCGGGGGCCAAACACAGCCCGCGGTTAGATTTCGTGCGGCCCACAGCTTCATTTTTATCACATATTATTTATGGCCTGTTATAATTGTCAGATACTGTGTGGCTGGAAGAAGATTTGGCTTTTTTTGGTTGACACGAGCATTATACATTCTAAACTTAAATGTTAACAGACTTTGCATTATTCATAATAAATCATGTTTAAAATGAACATGAGGTTAAGATTCGTATCAAGTTCATGCAAGTTTAACATGTTCAATACAATTTATTCTTTGTTATCTGACTCTGGATGTGAAAGAAAGGCAGAACTGCTTTTTAGATTTGTTAACAGCTGATTGGCTTAGATTTGGTGACATTTTCAATAAAATTCTACTTCTGCTACTACTAATAATAATAACAATTGTGACAATGAAAATAAAATTGTTACAGAACATTTGTGTGTAACTTTTACTGGTATTTGTTCATTTTTTTAAATGTTAGTATTGGCCCCCGGGCATCATCATATTGTCAAATCTGGCCCTCTTTAAGAAAGGTTTGGACACCCTCCTCTAGTATCTTTTTAAATGTAATTTAGATGATTTTTGATGGATAGAGGTGTCAGTTTAGCTAAAGGAAGTCATTGCCAGTTATCTCAGTCACACATCTAAATGTGAGACTCAATAACAAAGAGATAGAGATATATAATGGATATTATATCGCATATCATAACTGTCAGGAGTTTTGTACAGAATAATTAGATTTTAAAGTTTTTAACATCAGCACATTTGCAGCATTTAATTTGCCGTTTCCCAGATGAGGCCATCTGCAGGGCAATTCAGCCCCATGCAGTAATCACTTAGTAAGATGAAAAAGAAATGAAATTGAATTAACATGATATCTCAATGAGGAATAGACTGCTGTTGCCCAGAAGTTTGTTTCACAAACTCTGTACACAATATAAGCACTTAACATCATTCAGTTGGAAACCAACCATTATAAACAATTTCAAAATACCACTGAGTAAATATTGGAAAATCAGTTTCAGTGAAGGTGAGCTGGGGAAAATTATTTATAGCAGGCAAGTGGCCCTGTCACAATAGGTACTAATGGGTCATGAAGGTTTTTGAGGTGTTGCCCACTAGATGGCCACATTGTCTTACTATAGAGTGAACCCACACGCCTTCCAGTTGTGTTCCATTTGAAAGAAGCTCTGGTTATTCTCACTCCGCTGCTTCAACGTCGGTGGTGAAGAACAAACAAATTTGTACTTGTCACTTACGTACGCAGTTAGCCCTGTATGTACAATGGTGAGTCATCAGGAAATGCTCGGTGAGTCAACTTTCCATTAATAATGAAACCTCAATAGGTTGCACTATTTAGGATGAGAAGATAATGCAGGACCATCAGTAGATTACCACGGTTATATCACGTCTGTGTTAAGCAGGATGAATCACCTCCTGTTGCCGCTGTCGCACATCAAACACCATTTTCACAAGTACATTTTGTCCCATGATGTCCTGGTAAATGATCAGACATGCGTCATTTCAAACCACATTACGCTGCTGTCACGTCCTGTGTGAGCAGATAGAAAGACAAAAAAAAAGAAGAAAAAAAAAACTCAGAATAAATTTTATTTTTACTGATCATTGTTGATATCAAAATCTGCCACTTTTTTCTGCAGCATGCCAAAAAAAAAAGAATATTTTTTAAACTACACTAAAGAACTTCCTCAAACAGAACACTACATTTACACTGTGTTCTTTTTATACTCAATAAAAATGGATGTGTGATGTTTCTTTCTATCTATTGTTCCAATCTATTATTCCCTTTTCCATTCAAGTTCCTCATAGAGGTGGGAATATGTGACAAAATTATTTTACAATTAGTTCTTTTAATTCTAAAGTCAAATTAAACAACATCGGAATTATAAACTGATCAAACACTATATTTTATGCAGTGTAATAGTTTCGATATCTTTGTGGTCTTGAAATAATTTTTTGTGCCCTCAGGAAGGTCAGAGGTCATGGTGCACACAGCTTCTTCTTGTTGGGCGGCACTCAAAGCATCCTGATGTTGCGTGTCGTCATCACCACAGTTTCTGCAACCGTATGAGGAAAGGGATTTTACAAACCCATATTTAACATATTACAGACTTCTACAGTCTTTTTTGGCCTAAATAATTATGATTATTATGTTTTTATTCTCTGTAAAATCACTAAATTCATTATAACCCACAATGTAAAACATACCATTTTTTCCTGCATGCATGGGAGAGGAATGAGATTTAAGCGTAGTGTTCAATAGAGGGCAGACAAGTGCTACAAATTTAATCAGCGAGTTTCAGCGTGCTCATCCACTTAATACAGACTACATTGTTTTCATTTGATGAATTCAGCATTGCATATCCAATACTTGTGTAGCGTATATTTGTTTAGCTTCGAGAGCACTGTGTGTGGATATTTGAATTCATTCACTAATTGTTATTAATTGGTATGCAGCAATCTTCAGAGTCTAATCCTGGCTACTGTGTCTCCTTAAACATGACCTGAAGTGGAATAGGTAATATTGTGATTGTCCAATAAACACAATTATCCTAAATCCAATTAGCCACCATTCTACATTCTTCAACTCTGCCACATCCAGCTCACCTTTTCAGGTCCCTGTACTCCCGAACAGTAAGGATTAATTATTCAGCTACAATTAGCGTGATGTCAATAGTAATTGCCACCAGTGCAGTGCTCCTCTGACATTGAGGCGCCCTGTTGTGAGACTAAGATTATGCTTTCCTCATGTTAAAATTCCCCATTTCAATCAAGTCACTGTATGTGTTCAAGCGCTTGTTCGCAAAACACATTCACACACACACACGCGCGCGCACGCAGACACATCCCCACACCCACCCAGAGGCAGGCATGCATGACTGCACGCAAATAACCGACACTAATGCACACATAGGTACACACAGAGAATACACACACACAAATACTTTGAGTTAAATTTGAGAAAAATGACTGTAAAACATAGATAAGTGTTTCTCATTCTTCGTTTAATATTTGTAATGTTTATTAATACACACATTTACTATTCTGCTTGCTGATGTGTGGTAACTGCACAGAGTCTTTCGCATTCCCAAACAGGAAACTGAGGATGTTTATGCATCAACTCAAATATGCTCGTCCTGTTATTGAGGCAAACTCAAATTACATATCTGGAAACTTAAAAAAAACAAAACAAAAAACAGTCCACCATTTAGCCTAAAATAACTAATAATGCACAATTAACTTCAGATTGCTTTATATTGGAGACGGCTGCACCCGTAATAAGCACTTAATTTGAGCAAGCAACACATTAGAACATTAGCCTTGTTACTAAATTGTAAGAAATATTAAAAGTGAACATTTCTACCAACAAGGAATGTTTCATTTCTAAGTTGGGTTAATGGTTTGCCATTGTAACGGCAAAAATGCACCTGTGTGACGACCGCCTTTGGTCCACTATCACCACAATCCACATCCACAAATGTCACATTGTAAACACCCTCCAAACATGTCAGTAATCGTGATGATTTATGTTGTAAAAATAACTGACACAATATAATGTCCACTTAAAGCTACCTTATCTTAAAGAGATCTTAGAGATTTTAGAGGGAATGTCTTTTACTTTCTCCTTTGCAGCTTTTCACTCCTTTTTTATTGCAAGGTGTTTGAGTTTGAGTATTTTACTTTCATTTCAACTCTTTTTTTTTTTTCTCCATCACATTCTCACATTTCATCCCCATCTTATGCTCTGAAATCTTTGTCATCAGTGAGAGTGTACAGAGACAACAAAGGGAGACCCCAGAAGAATAATGGTGGTCAGTGAACAGTAAGGATTAATAAAATACCCATTAAAAGGGAAAATTATGTTCTTAGAATAAAAACATAACAAAGTTGAGTAGAGTAGTGTACAACCAAACACAGTTTATAGAGATATGTTTTCTTTTTGTAGTACTTTATATTGTCTCACCTTCTTTTTCCATTGTCCCTTTATGTAACTTAATTTAAACACTCCCACTTGTTCAATCTATCAGACTTGGTGATATAGGAACTACTGCCTTGTTTCCATTGATTTTAAACAGTATTTCATTTTCACACATGCTTGGTTAGTCAAACTATTGAACTTCTGTTATCACAGTCAAGTCTGTGCAGCCAGACAGAAAAAATAATATCCCAGGCTGAGCAGAGTAGGTCTAGATAAGTAACTACTACTTCATAAATGAAGTGTAATAATGCTGATTAATTGATATTTAACTAAGTTAAACTTGTATTGCTGCAGGTCTCTGTCCAACTAACGCTATGCTGGGATGTTAGTGCGTGTTGAAGATTTGTGGGCTAAGCTTCCGATGTTTATGCCTAGTCTGAACTGTGTGTTGAAACATCTCACTATGGGGCCAGGAGTATTGATAGTGGTGATAAAGACATGTAATAATGTCATAAAGCCAGGGAAGACAAGGGGCTGTAAGTGGAGATTGCCTGAACAGTGTAACCAGTAATCAGTCAGCGGGGTGAAAAATGACAGGGCCAATGTGTGTGGACAGAAATGGGGAATAAAACATGGGGCTCATGAAGGCTGAACGGACCAGAACAGGAAGAGGGCGGGGGAGTAGAGGTGACCTGCTCTTAGAGGGGACAGGCCTGTCGCATTTCCTGATTACAACCAATAGGTCTCAATTTCACATGACAACACCAACTACTCATTTGGGGCAGCGTCTGTATTATAGAGCTTGGAGGAGCGAGGGGAGGTGGGGTTAATGTCCCATTGGGTTTGTAATACCTTCCTAAAAGAGTAACCTCTACTGGGAAGAATATTTTTTGCTCCAGCACTTTTCCTTCTTTACCTGCCGTCCATGTTCTCTGTCCTCGCTTAACTCATTTCAAGCTGGTTGGAATGCAGTTTGGATTTAGACGTGATTAATTTTTCTTATACTGATAGTTACTACCTGATTATCCTTTACTTGTGAGATTAATAAAATTACATTTTGTGGGCTACATATTGTACTTATGTTGATTGCGGCTGTGTTTAGTACTATTGTCTGAGTCAAATTCCCCTCTGGGACAATAAAGTACATCTTGCCTTAAATAGTTTATAAAAAAAAGATCACAAGGAAAGGGTTACTTTTTTTTTATTATTACATTTTACACTCAGCATTATTTGCAGCAATGTCTGAAAGCCTGGGAAGTAGTGGTGTGCGATACTGCATATTTGCGTATCGATCCGATACCAAGTAAATACAGGCCAGTATCAGCGATACTGATACTGATACCTTTCAATAAATAAATGTGATGTTTCCTTTTTTATTATTAAATAGTTAAAACCCAGGATAGAATTAGTACAACATTTATAATTAAATAGAAAATGCTTTGTTATCATTTTTTTCTCGTATTTGGCTTGAAAATACAGCCACGTGGTGCTTCTCTTCCTCTCTGCTGTTCTTCTGTTATATTTTCTCTGTGCGTGTGCTGATGAACCTGAGCCAGCGGCTTGCTTGTTCATTTGCTTTGCGCGTCTAAGTCACGTCGGCGAGTGGCTGTTTCCTCTCTGCCGAAACTGCAGCATTGCAGACAAGAGCGGAACTTAAAGTAAAGAATCGATCTCACCAGGCTAGTATCGAACCGATTCCGATGCCCACTTGGTATCGATACTATCAATCAATCCACCCACCACTACTGGGAGGATGAGTCTGAGTATGGGGTTTGTTTTGAATACCCAGTGATACTTTTGTGGCTCTCATATGAAGACTCTTCATACTGTTTGACATGATTCTTGCGCCTGTGGTAAAATAAGTTAGTGATGTTTGAGCCTGTTGTGAGAACCTCTGTGCAGCATCATTTACAAAGTAAAAAGGATTACAGTTTTGTTGTCCATGTACGACTTTTCATGCGACATGCGACAGAAGAGGCCCCTGCTGCCTGCCTGTGATGTGTGACTGTCTATTAAATCAAACCAACGTCCAAATCAAGGAAAGGATTTGCCTAAGGAATGTGATTTGTGACACAACAAAATAAACGATGCACATAATATAAAATAATGAATATTGTTCTAAAGTGTCGTGATATACCGTCATATTGCACAGCCATAACTGCATGTTATGCATGATCCTTGGGTGAAGCTCTCTGGCTTTTTCGACAAACTATCTGATCAATCCGAGTGAGGCTCCTTTTTACGTTTGATGCTTTGGCACCATTCCGTACCACACCTGATGAAAAGGGACATCAGTCTTGGCCTCTCAGCTTTAGCCAAAACATCTCAGAATAAAAAGTCAGTTTCTTTCTTTTTTCTTCATTTTTTTTGGTCACCCCTCTAAAAACTCATCTTTATTTAAAGCCCTGGTCCAACTTTTATCAGTTGACCCATTTTAATTATTGTTCCTTGATCTTGTTGTCTTGTTTTATTATTCTGAGTTGTAATCTTGATATGTATCATATTTTATAACATTGTGTTTTACTGTCCTTTTGATTGTAAAGCACTTTGTCAAGAGGAGCTAGGTTTGATTCTGGCATCTACAAGCAGAAGCATCTGTTACCAGTGATATTGCTTGTCTTTTGCTGCCACACATTTACTACTATTGCATTGTGCAGTGTGTAGCTGCTAATTAATTATATTACTTAGCTAAATTATGTCTTAAAGATGCCCCTGATTGATTAAATGAGGAGTCGGTTTGCACTCGTTCTTCCTGGGGAAAATGCTTTTGAATTAAATTCAAGTTTTGGAAGTTGAACCGTTAGTGGACTTCACAGGCAATTTCACTGAAACCACTCTTTCTGCAGTTTGCCCCCCTCCCATCCTCAACCCCCACTCCTCAAGTTTTATGCAGATAAGACTGAAGGCTTTCCCCTCCCAGAGCTGGGCGGGTGCCCAGTATGCAGGAGTTTATCTGGCACACGTGTCCCTCCCTCCATATTTCACTTGTGGTTCTACTCTCTCTTTCTGATAGCTTTATCACTGCGGAGGGGTCAGATGCTGACACCAGCATAAGGGCCGCTTAAATCGCTCTAAACAACATCTATCATGGACCCTATAAAATAAGCTTCATGGCACGCACAATACCCTGGCCTCGTGTTTAGAAATGCTCGTCTATCATACGGCTGCTTGACTCCAGGAAGCCTTTTTTTGATGATATGTACAGGATTCAGAAGAGGAAGGTTCTGATTTGGCCCTAATCAGTCTTTATGAGTAATTTTAGATTATAGACTGAATGGGAGATCTATCACTCTTCAGGGGAGGCAGGTAGGCTGTTTTGGAGGTGACAAATGGCACTAGCCTACAGTTCTATTTATTGATCAGGAAGAAGCATGATATCAAACCCCTCTGGATGGCGAAAAAATGTCATAGAAAGGCGGCAGCGGTTGTTCAAAAGTTTCAAAGACCCGGTAGGGGGAAGGCGGAGAGGCTAGGTGCAAAAGAGATGGAAGGCCAACACTAATTGACCGATTATTGCCTAATATTATGACATTCTGACAGGTTGCTTATAACTTCTTAGAAAAACTGAAACAAATGGGATGCAGGTGCTTGAACGGAGAGCGAGAAGATGCTGTTATAGCCCTTAAATCACAACAATCCTGCAGGCTGTTCAGCAGCCAGTAGATTAATAGCTGGATGCTAACAGATTGCAGCAAATTGTTAGTCCTCTGAGGTCAAAAAAGAAAAGAAAAATGAACACATAATAAAAGGAAAAAGCTCTCTGTGATATGACTAATTTTCCTGTTTTGACAGTCTCAATGTGTTAAACAAATGTCCTTGTAGCTGCAAATTCATCCAGGCTATTTTGACTGGCTTACATAATTAAACATTTTAGATATTGTAACAGCTGCTTGTTTGTGTTTCCTGCTTCTATGAAGCGGGTATTAGGGTTTGTATATTCCTGTGGCAATTGTGTTTTAAGCTTTGTAGTGTTGTTTCTAGTGACAATTCTTTGGAACAGTCGAACACTTTAAAGATTAAACACAGGCATTAGCAGTATATAAGTGCTACTCATGACAGGGGGGATATATCATTGAAATTAAGAGTGAAATCACCCGAATTTAAACATTTAAACAACCTGATTGATGCGACAGTGAATGTATTCAGACGTAAAACGCTCGTAACGGATGTTCATTCGGTAAAATTGTGCCTGCTTTTGAGTTGTTATATATGTATATTACTTAGAAACACTGTGTCATTATGTGAGCAGGTGAACGTAATGAAGACAGTTTACGCTTGTGATATTCTTTTTTTAGTTTGTTTAGTGAAGTGTGCTAAATGGGAGAATGTACCCATAAAAACCTGTTTTACCTATTTTTAGGGATGTCTCAACCCTTTTTTTTGTAGATACATGGCTGATACTGTTTTGTTATAACAGCTGGTAAGGCAGTGTGAATCTTGGAAAAATCTTGGAAATATTCCTTAAAGTCCTTTAAATTCAAATGAACCACATAATGCTGTGTTATGTACAGTAGTAGTCAAACGTTTGGACACACCTTCTCATTCGATTATTTACCTTTTATGAAGAGAGAGTGGATAACGTGCAGCAATGGTCCTCAGGTTGAGGCTACTGCAGTATGGTCTGAGCCTTAGTACATGTATATATGCTATATTAGAGAGGTCAAGATCTGCTAGTAAACAAATACAGTGGGTGTGACTAATTGATTATTGGTTTCATGATCAGCAACTCCAATGCATTAATCCTGATCTCCCAATCAATTTAAATATTTACTGTAGTTATATATATATATATATATATATATTTGATAAACAATTACAGCAGTTGAGTGAATAGGATAGAAATCCAAAAAGATCAAAACTCGGGGTAAATATTTTATCCACCACTTTGTAACATCTGTGACAGCTCAGCCTCAAGCGTTTCTCCACCCCTTTGACTTGTCTGAGGCTATATGGATAAGACAAGAGCCCCTGAATGCAAATCTTAAGTAGAGAAGCAAAGTGGGCCTGGATGAGCCAAAAAAGAGAACAATCAATGACCCAGAAAAGAGAAATTATTGTCCAAGCCCATCACTTAATTTCTTTAAAAGCCTATTGAGAAGTCAGAACCGCTCAATGCGCATCCACTAAAGTTAACACTCTCTGTATGCCATACAATTTAATTATTAGGACATGATTCATTCAGTGAGTGGTCACCCATTCGATGGGACCATTTATGGGCCAGCGTATTCTTTACAGCTCAAGAATCCTCCTTTTGGTCAGTAATCACTGAACTGTACAAATGTAATTTAGATACTTGATTGAGGAAGAGATTTTGCTAATTAAGAGTTTTTGTAGAGTGCATAATCATTTTGGCTGGCTATTCATCAGGAACAATGTGATGATTAGCCCTTGTGGCAGTCTAAGTGCTGCTTATCTGCTGGAAAGAAAAGTCTCGTCTTAAAGGATCCTTTAGCTTATACAATAACTCATGAAGATTTGTAAGCCCAAGGAGTGTTTTGTCTTTGATAATCTACTTAATTAAATCATATCACAAACGTAATGTACACATTACATTTAATTGAAAATGCGACTCAACGAAACACCTACAGATATGTAAATAATTTGTATGCTCAAAAACGTACACCATTCCCACACATAAATGGTATTGGTAAAAACGTGGTGAGTGTGCACAACTATCACGTACCATCCAATCTGCATGTATCACAAACTTAAGATGGTATGTAGTGTGATTTTGTTTGTCTGCTCTGTACACTATGTAACTATTTCATGTCTGTCCTTCCCTGGAGAGCGGTCCCTCCACTGTGGCTCTTTCTGAAGTTACTTCCTTTTTACCTTAAAAGGGTTATTGGGGACAAATAGAGGGTCTAAGGACAGAGTTGCACACTGAACTTATTGTATGCCACGCCCAGGGAAATTGTGATTTGTGATTTTAGGATATAAATAAATAAAATGTGTTCTAGCGCTAAGCGTCATATGATGAAAATACAATGCTGAACTTTTAAAGGCAAAGGTGGGAACTTGCTAATATTATAATGGTAAATCCCATGAGGACCTTTCAGAGCTTCAGACCGCGGCACATTTTTTGATAGTGTGAGTTTAAATTTTACGTGGTTGTGTTTGTTGCCCAAATTAGGAGAAACCTCACCTTACAGAGTGTTTCTCTCTTCACCTGGAAGCCTTTTCAGGCTTTATGGCACTGCTTTATCACCCCAGAAAACTCACAGAACAATTACATTGAAAATCATCCACATGATGCTCAGCCAATCAGATGTGTGCATTCGGATAAGCATTGCAATTTGAGTCAATGTCTAATCTACTCATGTAGCACCAAAATGGAAACTATGGCTCTATGTTCAGCTACCTTAATTTTTGTTTTATTGAATCTGTATCAGTGCCAAATACATTTAGCGGAGTAAAAAGTACAATATTTCTCCCTGAAACATAGCAGAGTGGAAATATTTAGTACAGATACCTCAGAATTGTATCGGTAAAAAGGGTGCTACAAAAATATGTGCTTACCTTTTGATAAAATATGTGCGACCAAGTGAGAAAGTTGGTCTGCAGCCGTGCCTTCTCAGCTGAGGAGGTGATGCAAGTTCAGCTTGGTTTGCCTCCATTTCTCTGACATGAGCTTTGGACTATACAATATTACATTCATTTGGCAGACACCTTTGTACAGTAAGTGCATTCAGGCTCAAAATGGAGAGAGCTCATCAAAAATAAATAGCTAAAAGCGTGATTTAAAAATTACATAGCAAGTGCCTTTTTTAAAACATTTTATATAAACAAGTGAGATGTGAAATGGAAGTCACAGTGCTGGGTGTTGAGGTGCAGTGTGCCAAGGTGGTTTTCAGCCTGCAGCAAAAGATTGGCAGTGACTCTGCTGTCCTAATTTCAGTGGGGAGTTCATTCCACCACTTTAGGGCCAGAACAGAGAGGAGCCTTGACCGAGGCCGATGGGGCAGCCAGTCTCACACAGTCAGAGCATGGCAATGGTTTGGCTTTGGAGGCTGGAAGAAGTGGTTATTTTCAGTGGCCTGTAGGTCAGCACCAGAGTCTTAAACTTGAGACTCTCTCCCTGCACAATGCAGTGTGACAAACTGCACGTCTGTTTACTTCCTGTCAGTTCTACAGTAATGATAACTTTACCTCAAACCTTATGACCTTAGTGCTTTTTCATCCTACTTCACTTTACACAGTTAGCTTTGTGCATGTTAATAGTATTCCCCTTTCATTCATACATATTGTTTTTGATCATTTTTGTAATTACCTAAGTGTCTTGATGTGACGTACTGACATACACAAAGACTCTGACCTCATTGCTGGATAAAGGGTTCAAAATATGTGTCCAACTATTGTTACATATAGTAGTGAAAGCTCCCCCTGGAGGATGAAGAGCAGTGAGCGAATGAGCAAAACTCTTTAGAGCTGACCGCCCTCCTCCTGAACTTTGTTCTCCATCTAAGCAATCAGCTAGACTAGCTAACCTTTAGACACACTGGGATAATTACCAAAATGATCACTAAAAGCTAAAAACACTGTTCAAAAATGCAGAATAAATACTATTAACTATATGTACAAACAAACCAAAAAAACTAAAATTTACTATGAAAACAAAAGTCAATAACGTAACTTCAGGATGAAAATGCGCCGTAAGGTGATAAGGTTGGAGGTGAAGTACGTTACTGTAGAGAGGGCGTAAACCGGCATGCATTTTGTGAAGCTGATGCGTACAGAACATGGAGGCAGTGGTGCAGAAAAATAGTGTGGGGGAACTTTGGGAGGCTGAAAACCAGGCGGGGCATCAGCATTCTGGACAAACTGCAGAGGTCTGATGGCAGACGCCGGGGTGGGAGTTGCAGTAGTCCATGCGGGAGATGACAAGCACCTGGATGAGCAGCTGGGCTGCATCCCCAGTGAGGAAGGGGCTGAGCTAAGGATAGAGCATTGAGCATTGTTTTATTCTCTTTCTCCTTCTCCTTTTGCAATTGCAAATGTTCAGTGCAGAAATGGAAACATTAAGTGCTGAGCATGTACATTGTGTTAGCGATCTATAGCAGTAGATCTGTAATATAACTATTATTAAATTGTTTCAAATTTACTTTGATTATTTATTTATTTATTTTTTCACGCAGTGTTCTGTGCATGTGTGTATTCCCTTATGGACCTTGGGCTGACAGACATTTCATAAATGGGGAACTTAACATGGACATAAACTCTTACAATCACTGCGAGTTAAACAGACCCCCGGGGAGCAAGTGGTAGAGGTTGAGCTGCTTCCCCTGCTTGTAAACATAACAAGAGGCATTATTTTATACAGCTATGTCGTATGGTCATTTTTCTTGGTCACTGCAACATCTTAAAAATCTTCAACCCAAAGAGTAGACCAGCATTTTTTCAACGTGATTCTGTGTAGTTGTACCCTTTTTAAATATCTGCAAGGCAGATTAGTGAAGGAGACCCCAGGAACCCACCACAACCAGGGACTCTGATCCCCTTTCTATTGGCTTTCATAGGTAGGTATTTTAAAGAATCAAGGACCTCACTGTTAGGACGATATGGCATTTTATTTTTACTTTCTCAGTTTTGTTTTTCATTTCATGGTAGTTCCACAGGCCCAAACACACATCGTGTGGTAATAACAAGATTAAGTCTTTTATTTCTTCCACATGGGCTGTTGTCAGGCTATTCTTTTGATTTTTTTTTTTTTTTAGTAAAGACAGACCTCTGGTGATTATTTCCACATGTAAACTATAATGAACAAATAAAAAATGGCACCACATGACAACTTTAAAGGTCTTCTCCTGAGGAATATCCTGCACTTTGTAATGAATAACTGTTAATTCTCACATTCATGAGTGTTTTTAGACTAAATCTTTCATGTACATTAGGTTAAGTTGTTTTCGTCTTTTATCTATTTGATCTTTAATGCCACTCCATGTAGAGATCACGAGAGAGAGAGAGAGATGAGAGAGAGAGAGAGAGAGAGAGAGAGAGAGAGAGAGAGAGAGAGAGAGAGAGAGAGAGAGAGAGGAGAGAGAGAGAGAGAGAGAGAGAGAGCGAGAGAGAGAGAGAGGAGAGGAGAGAGAGAGAGATGAGAGAGAGCGAGGAGAGAGAGAGGAGAGCTGAGGAGAAGAGAGAGAAGGATGAGAATCGAGAGAGAGAGACGAGAGAGAGGACAGAGAAGAGAGAGAGAGAGAGAGAGACTTCCACCATCTAGTATTCAGCCCACTAATCCAGACACCTGAGAACTCGGATTATGAGAAGAGAACGGGATAACATCCAGAAGTAGTGAAGCACTGGGAAGCAGTCACAGCAGTGCTGAAATAAATGGAGCAGAGTTCTTATGATTGGAATCAAACCAGTCTCAATTTGGGCAGCAACAACATTTTGTTGACCATTGCCATCGGCATGCCATCTAGTTGACTGATTTGTTCGACCAATAATCCAAAGCCCACAGATATCCACAGAAGTGGCAAATCCTCACATTTAGGAGCGTTGGAACAGTGTCTAGCGTTTAAGCTTGAAAGGTTTCTTTTGATTAATAGGTTGTCATAAGAGTTGTCAGTGAATTTTCTAATGAATGACTAGTCAATTAATCGAGTAATTGTTTATATTACCAACAGTGTGTTGCGCTACGGAAGAAGATGCATATGAAGTGTCTGTCTTTTATTACCTTATTGTCTTTTTATGTTATTTCACAGTTTTGTTGTAAAAGTTTGACTATGAGGTGCTGCCCATTGCACGTGTACATGAGAGGGCCACTGAAAACACTACACCAGATGAGAAATTGTAGAAAAGAGAGAGACAAATTGAAGCCTAGAGTAAGGGGAGTGTGTCTTGGCACCAGACCTCTGATTCTATTTACGGCTTTTAACAGAAATCTGATTAACGGAGGCATTTTAAGCAGAGTGACCTGGAGGAGGAGTGAGGAATGGGGGAGAGGAACAGACGCTTTCATTAAATCAGCAATCGATGCCAGCACTCCTCAGAGACCAGCGCACAGGAATAAAGGAATAAAATAAAATGAAATAAAGGAGCCATTTCCCACGTTTATCTAGACTGTTTGGATTTGAAGTGCACTGTGGATGCAACGTTGCTTTACAGTAGCAGGAGTTTTTCTATCGCTTACCATGATCACTGTCTCTCTTAAGTTTACTGTAGTGGTGACAAGATAATATAAATGGCAAAATAACCGTCTAGTTTTCCATTATAAGCAGGAATCATTTTAAGGATGAACAAAGCTGACGATCTGAGTTTGTCAGACAGCCAGCTAACTGCTAAAAAGACATAATGCTATAGCTCAGTGATCAAAACAAGCCATTTATGAATGGAAATTATGAAACACTTGAGAATTTCCTCTGAAATGGACCTGAGGATATGGCCTGAGGGGCTGCTGAGAGGGCTGTCTCTCCCCAGCAGATAGAGCATTCACCCTGCATTATAGCCCATTAGACATGGCTATCGCACTGAATGGTTTGCCTACCACTGACGCCGTTCCTTATTATGGCTGTACAAAGGCAAGGAGACGTATCAGTAGCCAGGATTAGAGCACATTATAATGATGCCTCAAAAAACAAACACGTACAGAAGAGCTGGTATTGCAAGGTACATCTATTTTTAAGGGCTCGGGCTGATCATTAAAGGTTAGTGAGGGGTTAGTGGTTTGGATCAGCCTACTAGCAACAATGGACAGATGCACTTGAGTATCGAGAAGTTCCACGGTGCAATTCACCTGCTTCAGCACTTTATTGTAGAGGAGTGGAGGAGAAGAGTGGTAATGATAACAATGCTGATTAAACAATACACGTGTGGGTCCAAAATTACCAAACCTCTGAGGCTGCAGCTCTGAGGAGTCTGTATAATGCATCATAATGAGACAATTTTGTCTGTTTCAAAATGTCCCATTATGCTGGTCTCTAACTTTTCCCCACTTTCTCTTTTCGGTACGATACAGCGGTAAATGGTGACGGAGGGAGGCAAATCTTGTCCACACTGAGATCATTCATTTGCTTTAACATATCATGCATAATTACTTTTGCTTTAATACCACTTTGGAAAATTCTGCAGACTGCGGAGCCCAGTACCTTTATCCCTGTGACTAACGCCGCTGTAACACGGACAGATTGCCCCCTGGAGAGGGCAAGTCTGGTGAAAATAATCTGTCTCCCACTTTGTGAGTGTGTTGGAAAATCTGCCACAAGGGAGCGGCGTCAGTGATACACAGGAGCAGCAGGGATCACTCTTTCAGCCCTGACAAGGATTTAGCCCCTCACATGATGAATGGAGCGTAGAAATCACCTCTCTCTTGCAAGGATGAGGCTTAGAGATGGGCGTGGATAGGCAGGGGCAACCACCGGTGGTTGCGGTCGACCACACAATGATGCGTTTCGAGATAGCATTGTGATGTTTGATGGTCCATTTGATCCGAGTGAAACCAGGGACTTTCTTAGGAAGCAGCAGTAATTAGATAATGGCGTGGTCTCCAGGTCGTTCTAAGTGTTTGGTCAGGCCTTCAGTGAGAAATGTTTGCCACAGTGGGATGCCCTTTACAAACAGCAACAACCAGCCATAGCTTTTAAAGTTTGTGCGGCTCCACATAATCTAAAGTACAATGAAAGTCAAATGGCAAACTCTCAAGTGGTGCCCCACCTCTATATATTAATTTGTCCTCTTGGCCAGCTGGAGGAGTAATTTTTGGCTTACTTCAGCCATACTGTTCGTCCTGATTCATGCATCTGATTTGCTTTGTGGGGGCCGATAGCGCTGCCGTGAATGAATGGTTGAATGGAGAGGAGGCAGGGTGAGGAGTGACAAGTCGAAGTGGCTGCTACACTGATAAATAGCCTTGGTTTTATTTAGCTTCATCTGTTTAAGAGAGGCTCAGCACTCTCTTCCTTTCAGCTTAAGAGTCCCAGGGAGATTCTATCCCTGGCAGGTGGGCTTGGTACACAGCTCTCCTCTTTGGGTAAGCACCTCTCCTTTAGCCACCCGCCTAATGATCCTAGCAGCATCTGGTGCAGGTGGCCTCAGTGATTCTTTATACTGGAAGAGGAATTGACAGCAAGAGACTGCTTCCTCTCTCTCTCACTCCGATTTTTCACTCCTTTTTTATTGACACATCTTTTTGTGGTCCAGATTCCTCTCGCTTTCCGTTTTACCCCTCTTCTCAGCGCCTTCCTTCCCTGTATTACTGCCCCACCGTCGGTACCTAAGTTTGAACACCACTTTTAAAAATAATGTGATTTTTAGAGTTAAGACGAACAGATATTTACGTCATGAGTTTCTTTAACAATACAAGTGCTGTTCCTCTTGTTCGGATGGGTCTGCATGTGCAGCTCTGGCCTGTGCTGAGACCTCCATAAACTCTGGCGGAGCATTAAAGCAGCAGATGTGCTCAAAGGGAGAGCAAGACAGCTCGGAGCTGTGCCAGGGAACAGGTTGAAAAGAATGCACATATAAAAAGAAGTGGTACCCGGCTCAGTTATCAATAGCTTACTGTTGTGGTGCATTCTGCAAATAGTCACAGATGAACTTTATTTCCCCAGGGAAGCCTGAGAGTGTGATAGATTAGGATGTCACAACATGTTTAGCTGTCTTTGGTGAACAAGATAGCCGAAAAAGAATTAAAGACATGTTTAAGAGTGGCTCAAACCAAATTCACACATGCACACACACACACACAACTTTTGAAGCATAAACCATTCAATCACATATCCAAATGCCTGTTGAGTCACCCACGTGTTTTGCAGAGTCCATTAATTTGGTCCCCTATCGCCTGTCAGGAAAGAGGCTTCAGGATTCCTGGGAGAGTTGTTCTTGTTCACAGTTTACACTGAGCTGTGTGAGATAATAGTAATAGCATCTGTAAATAGGTTTATAGGATACTCCCACAGCACCTGATACCCTATATTTTTGGCCAATTAGCACGAATACAATGTGCAACAACAGCATTACAAGAATAAGTCTTAGTGATGCCTTCATCATATCTAGTTACCCCATAACTAACCCAAATGTCATCAGTTATCATCCCTTCTGTTGTCACCGTGGAACAGCTCATCATTTTCCACCAGCAGACAGTCAGGCATCGTGTGATAGTAGCGCAGCTGCCGTGTGTCCTTACATGGGAAAGAATCACTCCAGCTGTTATCTTTTGTAATAATAATCTTGCCTCGTTAATGGACTATTCTTTATTTAACTCTCAAAAAAAAAAATCAGTGTGCTGTATCATCAGTTAATGGAAATCTTCCACAAATGTATTTTTGTCCTATCTTACTCAAGATGCAAGAAAGAATCTCCAATTACAACAAACAAATGAATCTGCTCTAAACGTATGTGGTTTTTGCTTTCATCATCATCATCATCATCATCATCATCATTCATCAATTGAAATCAGAATTTATACAATTGAAACCACAGCACGTGCTGTACAAAAAAGAATTTACAATGTGTAATACGGTGTAATGTGCTGTTCTTTACAACCGCACATTTAGCCAACAGACTTAGAAACCAAACCCAGGCTCAGCAATGATTTTGAGCTTAAAGGGAAAAATGAGCTGATTTGTCCGGTGCCGTTTGTATACCCAACATTCAAAATTGGCACTCTAGCTCGAGTTCCTCTTGGATGCGGTGCTTACAGTCTGGCACCTGGTCACGATCCGTTTTTATGGAAGTCCCACCCGCATGCGCTGCACGTTATTATTGGCTCGAGGCTACACACCCACTGCCCAAAGGGTGATGCCCCAGGCCCTTACACAGCAAAATAAGAAAATGCATACAAAGAGGCTGCAGAGATACAGACAGTGCCATATACTTCTACTTGGTCGTAAGTGATGAGTGAGAGGATTTATACTTCGTATTTTTGTAGGAGGTTTTATATATAGATATATATATATATATATAATATATATATATATATATATATATATATATATATATATATATATAATATTTTTTTTTTTTGTTCTTTTTTTTTTTTATTTTAGGGAATCCTACTCATCCTGCCTTGAAGAAAATTTTGAAGCCTGACAGAAATACTGACTTTATTTATGCTGTGAAATTTGTCAATCCATTGACAGGGAAATGATATTGCCCTTACACTCAGCTCTGTCAAAATCCTTAAGTATTTTATTAATGAGTCTTCTCTATTCTGGGCACTTTAGGCAAAATTTTGAGTTCATGTTAGCATTTACGACTGTAATTTTCTCCAACCCTGTCTAATTTACTCCTATCTCTCCCTCTGCTTAGTTTGATATGCGTAAAGAATGCAAATTAGCCACTTAGTAACCACATCAATTACCCACCTGGCCTCTTATCAGCCCCTCTGTGTTGTTTGCAAAACACTCGTTACGGTCCTGTGGCGATGAAGGCGGACAGTCGTTGGTGGAGTCCGTGTTATGGTTCGCTCTGGAACCAATTAGTACTCAATGCCCACTGTCCTCTGAGACCAGTAAAATAGACCAAGAGGCCGAGGTTTAAAACAATAATGTGCAACCAGGCCACACCTATATAATATGTGTATGTAAGTATATTATTAAATAAGGATCATGGTCAACTGCTAGAATTTATCACAAAGTCAACACGCATTTACTTATGCTATTCTGTATGAATCACACTATGGAGATGGGGCACATGGAGGAAGAACAGTCAACAAAAAATCATACAGAGCGAGAAAGAGAGATGGAATAAGGGAGGTTGCAGAACAGAAGCAATATTTCAATTTTATTTTTAGAGACCGGTAATCTACTCGCTACCTCTCCCCTGTGTCCCTTGCTCTCGATAAGGTGA
Organism: Nibea coibor; assembly: GCA_023373845.1. Taxonomy (NCBI): domain Eukaryota; kingdom Metazoa; phylum Chordata; class Actinopteri; family Sciaenidae; genus Nibea; species Nibea coibor. The sequence continues at coordinate 11,447,033 of CM041738.1, forward strand.
CGTCAGCAAACGGGAGTCTTTTTCGGCCCTCCTCTATTTCTAGGGGGAAGATTGGCCTGGTATGATCCGGTTGTGTACTAAGATAGACCTGGGTGTAGGTCCTGTATCTCAGAATGGCAGAGCAGAGAGCTGGGAAGACTTAGCCAAAGGGGGGGAGGAGAAGTGGATGGAGGTGAAACTGATCTGTCTCTCATTATGTCCTTTGTCTTTGTCAGATAACCCCAGGAAACATCTCAGACTCATATGCAGCTTTTAGAAGCTTGATTTAGATCCACTGCTTCACAACCTTGCTCGATGAAACAAAGAATTATGGTGGTATTGTTAGACTCAGGAACTTGTGTGCAAAAGTATGTGAGTATCAGTGAGAGGGAGCCATGTGTCTGCACCTGTGTGTGCATGTCATACAATCTGCTGTAGAGGCTGTTTCTGTCCTATGAAAGGGACATAGCTTTGGAGAGCCCTCCAAGAGGTTTAATGTAACCTCTGGTGTAAACCTCTCATCCATGACTTTTACTGACCTGTGTGTCCACCTTCATGCATTCCACACAAAAGGTGAATGTTATTAGTGTGTGTGCACAACTGTAGGAACAGGCTGATGGCCTTTTTAAAACACTGACTCTACCTTTTGCTGACGTACAGTGGCAAATAATGGAAGGTGATTTTCAGATGCAGTTCACTTTGCCTGTAATTTGAATTTTTTAAAAAAGAAAACAGAATTTGTATAATTAAAGTTTATGACCTCACCAGTAACCATTTTTAAAGCTCCAGTGTGTAGGATTTAGTGCAGATTCACACAGGAATCCCCCCCCCCAACGGACAACCCTGCTACGAGTTGCACGAGGGTGCATGATCCCGTGTGAATCCCTAGTGTCACCTAGCAGTGAGTTGCAGATTGACACCAAATGAATACTCTTCCATGCCTCAACATCTCTTTCCATGTATGTAGGAAAAACTCTGGATGTCAAATTCACATAATAAGCAAAGGGCCCTAGCGAGAGCCAGTGTTTGATTTGTCTGCTCAGAGCTATTGTAGAAAAATGTCAGTTCAACATGGCGGACTCTGTGGAAGAGGACCTGCTCTCTCTGTAGCTATAAAGGGCTCATTTTAAGGCGATGAAATCACAGTGATTCTTATGTTCAGGCGATTATACACTAATGAAAACATACGATTAATCAATTTATGATGATGAATGATTGTATTCAATTCCTGCCAATAGATTCTCCTAAATCTTTAATTTTTTAAACCTTTAATGCTATAAATGCATTCCCTTGATTGTTTTCTCTTGACCCAATAGGAAAAAAAACAGCAAAGCCTTTAGACACACCCAGATCCCCCGTCAACTCATAAGTCATCCTGTATAGTTGCAGATACAGATCCCTGACCTGGAAACAGGCATGCTATGACAGGCATTTTGCCCCCTTTGCCACATCATCACTCAACAAGCCACCTGTCATCTGTATAGGTGCTACACGTATAGGATGTTGTATCTGATGTCTTCTTGTGGTTATGTTGCGATGTATAATGTATCTTGTATTTATGTGAGGCTATGTACAGGCTGTAGCAATACATTTCTCAATCTAAAATGTTGTTAATAACGTTGACAGATGATTTATTGTCCTTTCAAGGAAAATTATCATGAGTTGGCAACTTATTTATTTATATTATTATTTGTTGGCAGGCAACACATGCAACGTATAACACCCTCTCTTAGTGATGCAGCTTAAACCATAGCACCCTCCGCATGGTTATTGTGAGCTGTACAGACACGTGCAAACATGGACACAAAATATTTCACATTGTCTGAGGTAACAGAGGAGCACATGGCGATATGATAAAATGTCTTCTTTGACAAGCACTCCAGAACCAGTAACCCATAAATATTCAATACAGTATAATGTAAAGTCAGAAAAAGCAGCAAATTATCGCATTTAAATGAAGAGCCATTAAATATTTGGTACAATTGCCAAAGTATGATCAAATAATTGCAAATAATTTTATTTTTGAGTGACTAATTGATCAACTTCTCATTGCAGTTATATTTGACAGTCATTCCTGTTGATTCTGGTAGCATTCACTAGCTTACCAGCTTCAGCAGAGACACTGGTATTCAAATTTGGAAAAATGGCGAAATGTCACAAAACGTTTTGTCCACTTGGCTGCGATGGACCAATGAGGAAACTTTTTTTCCAAATTATTGAGCCTTGACAGGTGCTCTTTAATTAAGCCATGTCTTTGCACTCTCTTCTTATGCCACGGTTTAATGGCCCCCAGCTGGGGAATTGGCGTGATTGGCTGTGTATCTTGAAGTACTCAATTCAGTAGTTGCATAATAGTAGTGGATGGAAACACACATTCTTTTTCTTCACTGATCTTTCTTTTTTTTTCCGTGCTACACTGGGATAGAAACCTAATTATTGTGACGTGCAAATGTAGTTTAATCCAACCACTGCATCATCTACATTTGCTGGTGCCAGAATAGGAGAGGGACTCAGGAGCACATTGCACATGCATGTCAGTCCTTGCCAGTCTAGGCCTTTAGGTACAGTACTGTATCCCGATAAAGACTATCATATTGAGAAGAACCTAATTCCCCAATCATCAGCTCTCTTCCATATGTAGTGGGTGCAACGACTACAACGGTTAGAAGAATAGAGGAAATACATCTTGCTGAGTCCTTGATATAGAAGCTCTGTATTAGTTTGTCCAACATTGACAGAGCGCTTTATTTTCCACCTTCAGCTTAGTGCCATTTTCCTGACGCTGGCAGCAAACATCACAGGCAGGAAATGACCAACAGCGTGAGACCAAGGCAGCAAGGTTAGTGCACCATCTGAGTATTCAGAGAGCCAACCTTGACTTGTTAACAGTTAATAGTCTGGGTTAGGGTACAGTGGACTTTACACAGCTGAGAGGGATTGCTGGTTCAACACTGATTGGCCAAATTTCAGTGCTCTGCTCCAAAGGATGTGGGTGGGCAAGCGAGCATGTAGAGCCTGTGAGTGGGCCAAGCCTGTGCAAAATCGAAACAGAATGGCTCCTGTTCAAAACAATGATGATTTAACATTTGTTTTAAAGTCAGAATAAATACCACTACACCAACAAGTACCATACCATGAAAAATCATTGGTTTAATGCAGCCAAGATATTTTCCAGCCAGCAGTTTGATGGCTAATGCACACAGCTTTGGCAAAATACAATTTTTTCTCTCACTCTTGGCTTGTTAAAAAATTGAAAAATGTTGACCTGCTACTGTACATTTCCCCTTTCCTTTTCTACAACTTCGTTAGCTGCACCTGTACATTGGAAAGTCACACTCCATTCAGCCTCCTTTTTTCTTTCCGCTTATGCTTCAAATAAAACACTGTTTCAAAGACCACGCCATATGTGTATTTTTCACACTTTGGAATATGTAATATATTTAGTTTGGTGGTAATCACTCACACATTGGGACAACACAGGCAAAGTACTGACTGAGAGAACGGAGCGAGGAGAGTCGCTGATGTTTTAAACATGTATGGATGATTAATTACCTGGAGCTGCTGGAGGAAAATACTGGTTTTAAAGAACACAGAGAGAGACCGCCACAAAACGAGTGCATTTCCTCTCCTCCATTGGAATAATTGAAATTTGATTAAAAGGGAAACCAGAACCTTCTTTTGCCTGGTAAGCAGAATATCATAGTGAAATGCAAAAGTATCCTTTCCCCTTTCAATATGGTAAAGTGTCCGTCAGAGTTTGTACCGGGTCATTTGCCAAAGGACAAGGAGGGAAGTCATTACTGCCTTCCCCTTTACCTGTAACCTCCAACAAATGCATATTACATTGAGTGTGGCGCAGTCAATCAATTGCGACCATACAATTACAATCTATCAACAAGGCTGTCAGGTTGAGCAGATCCCCAGGCTTGAGTTGGTAATGATGAGTTCAAACACCTGAAACAGGTCTTTCAAGTCCCTTGTACTTTGTGTGTGTGTGTTTGAGACCGAGAGAGAGAGTGAGTAAGAACGAGAAGGAGGGAGGGGAAGCCGAAAGGGGGTGTAGGTGAGGTGGGAGGGAGAACAAGCTACACTCTCCTCGGTTTGCCTTTTTCCTCCCAATACATTGACAAAGGTCTTGAGCGTTTCAGTAATGAAAGAAAGGTCTGAGCAGCTGCTGACCAGCGATAAACCACAGCTTTTCTGCAGTGTCGTGTTTGGGAAGTGCTCTGGAACAAATAGCGTACATCATCCACTGAAAGACAAAATGGGAGCCGCCTTCTCTGCAGAAAACACTGACTTTTAACAGACTGGTCATTTGACATTGATCATGGTTTCATTTCCTCGCAGCTGACAAATCGTAAACTTAAAAGAGATGTCTGAATATTTTATTATGTAAAATACATGCTTCTGTTCTATGCTTCTGTTGTATTTTTTAAGTTGAAGTGTATTTACTAGGATCTTTTCAAATAGAAGGATATAAACTCTTTTAGGCATAGCCCCCGCTCTGATGTGTGGTGCAAATGTGGACTTACAGGATATGTGTTTCTGGGGTGGAGGCGGAATTTTCTGACTTTGGAATAACAACACCCCACCTAACACTGGCATGTCTTAAAACAAATTTCCAATCCGTTTGTAAATCTTTATTTCCTGTCACAAACCCACAAGAACATATCAGACACTCCACTATAGACCCTACGTTTGAAACCTGGCTCCATAAATCCCAAATTAGTTTTTGCAATGGCCCAAACTGCACAGGATAGCGGTGCTAAATAAATAAATGTCTGACTTGGGCGATTGGTGGAGGTAGGGCTTCAGGAAATGGTTAGCTTGGGGGTCTGAGTGCTTCCAGGTTGACGTTCCCTGTGATGGATCAGTGTGTCTTGGAATGTCCAAGTGGTGATCTGAAGAGTAGCTCTAGTTTCAGATAGGGCACTAATAATAGGCAGGAGTGGGACCAACTGTATCCATGTCCACATGGCCTTAATCACTGGAGCTCTGTGCATAATATGTCAAATTTCTGGACCCCACCTATGGATTAAACAGGGTAGTTCACATTCCTGTTAATGGGTGTCCATCTTTTCACCAAGGTCTAGAAAGATTCTGTTAAAAATGTACAAACTAAAGCAATGCTTGTCTTTCAAACCTTGGAGACGACACAGCTCACCAAGAAGTCATATGACTTTACAACAACTGAACAGAAAGTTGTCATCTTAGGACTGTTAGAATCCTAAATACATTTCACATCCCTCCTTTCCTATTTCTCATCAGCCATTGTCTTTGTCTCCTTCTTGCTCTTTGTCTACCAACATACTTTCCACTTTGACGTACTTGAGTATTTCTTTTGATGTTAAAATTTCTGTTGAAATCTCATTTTGACTCGGGTGTAGGCTCAGCGTTAAAACAAAAGCACGGCAAAAAGTTATGGAAACCATAAAGAATAAAAGGCAGCTCAATACTATCCAACTGGAACATCAATTTTAGTATTTCTGCACAAAAATAAGCGATATTTCAGTAAAGCCGTCTAATTATAAGCTAAGGGTAAAATCAATACAGAAACAAAGTCAGAAAATATTATTCTAGCATGCCTCAACAAGTGTCCTATTTAATGGGTTGTAAAGTCTCCCTTGTTAACACCTGGAGCAATTTCCGAATGCATTTAGGACTGGACATTACCTCAAAGAGTGAAAGAGACTGAATGAGTTAATGCAAAAAACAGGTAGAGGCTTAATATATTTGATGCTTTATACTATGTAAACTGCTTCAGGCAAAGTCATCACTGTGTGTATTTGTGTGTATGAGCCTCTGGACTGTGAGTGTGTGTTTGAATATGTAAGCTTTTCTGCCTGTAATATCGTGGAGAGGTGTTTTTAAAGACTTTATGAGCTACTATATTAGCATACATATTTACTGTTGTGGACTGAAGGAGACGCTCTGCCATAAGAATCAGAAGAAAAAAACCCCCAAACCTCCACATATCACCCAGCTTACAAGTTAATCCACATTTTATTATGGCTGCTGAGCCGGCGAGGGGTAGATTAAAAACAACATGTTTTTGAGCAGGTTTGTGAATCAACTATATTAAAGGGGAGATTAGTTTGCCTTAGAGATTAAGTGTGGACCACAATATCATCTGCAGATTTAAATGTGTGCGCCGCTAGTTCGACCCAGTGTTTCAAGATTTCTAAACACAGTTATGTCTCTTACTGAATAAAGTATGTATTTGGACAAATTAGCTGGTTCTGTAGCATGCAGCTAATTGTCTACTGTTGCAGGGCCTCTGTATAGTTTGAGTGCGAAAAGTTATTTTATCAGCCAGTGAGCTGTCGCACCTGGTCGCAACTGCCACCCCAACAAGTGCTGATGCGTCAGTTTCAGAGTTTGATCACTTATAGCAAGTTTTCATAGAGTCTTGATTCTCCCCCAATGGTGATAGCAAAGTAGACCTAGTTTAAAGTCTGTATTTTGGAATTTACTTTATAAACTGGCAGTTGAGCCATCTGGCGGGTGCAATGTGTATCTAAGCACTGTTTGCTGTTTAAACAGTCACTGTGTAGCACCTCTGTAATAACAGTCCACACACTTTCATCTGCGGCTCTAGGAGCCTGGCCAAAATTATAACAACCCAAAGCAGACCAGCACATGGACAAACCATTGTACCTGTGTGTTTTCTGCAATTTCATTGTAGAGAAAAGAAATATTAAGCACATTATCTCAAAAGAACTTTTCCAACTATGATGATGATATCCGTCAGGAGAAATGGATATTAAGTCTTCTACAGTTCTAAAAGTCTGGACTGCTTCCCCTCAAGCATGTGTATACCAAAACCCCCACACACACCAACTGGAACGTGCACATTTCCACCCCACTTCCCAAACCAACCCTAAACAAACCTGCTCTAACACCTCTCTGGGGGAACTTGTCGGTTGGCAGCTTATGGACCACACACAGGCGCATACACACTCACACACACTCACTCACAGACTCACACAAACACCAGTGCACACACAAGCAAATCCACACACTCTAATTTAATATCCATAACAACATAACCTTGAAGGATAAAATGCAGGACTCATTTAAATGCTAATTTGTTTGTTACATAACATCAAGATTCCGCGCGGGACAGGTTACGGAACTAGGCTGTCACTTGATATGTATATTTTATTCTACTTTGTTATTTTTATTGGAACTTTGATTATGATAATACAAAACACTAAATAAAACATTAATATAAACAGGAAGGACTTGAGCAACATCTTTTATGTATTCAGGTGCTTATTACCAGGCAGGAAATAAGAATGGTGAGAAATAAAGAGAAAGCTAAGGGGGTGGAGGATTTTGTGGATATGTCAATATTGAGACTGATGGGCCAAGTCATATTTATTTATTTGGTCATCTCATATGCACGCACTTTAACCTCTAAGTCTATGAACCAGCACGCAGTTCCATACAGAGCAAGCTATGATGATAGTAGTATGTATTCCCTTCTTTTTAGTACAAAAGGCCTACACAAGTATTTTAGTGTAGTTTTTCCTCCATCATCATCATCGTCGTCATCATCCGCTGTACTTGTTCTCATTTGTGGCACTTCATTCTTGACTAATTGACTAAGCAGGAAATTTCCCATTCGGACAGGACTAGCCCCTAGTACCAAACCCCAAAACCTCTTCACAACCACATTGCAGCCAGTAAAATAGAAGGTTTGTCAAAAAAACAAAATGTTTTAGTCCAGTCTGGAGAATCAATCATGGGAAAACACCGTCCAATCATGTTGATGAGGCTGCGCATTATGATTGGATCCTGACACGTCCATCAAACTTCAGTCCGCTTCTCCCTCCCCCTCTGCGTGTTCACCCATTCATGAACAAATAGAGACCCTTCCATTACTTTGAAGGCGATGGTTTGAGGGAGGTTTGAAGAAAAGGTATGGGTGTGTATTTTCAAAATATAGCTTGCTGGAACTGTTTTCCCAACATCTCCTACTCCACCTTTAATTTGTGATGCACTAGAAAGTCATTGTGATTACACAAAGGATGTCTTTCATCATATTTTGGATTGTGTAAAGTATCCCGAGTTTGTGACCGCCAGTAACGTAGATAATGCAGTACACATTGCTGCCTACAATTCATCTCTGTTCAACTGTTGATAACATGGTATGAAATGTCATACTGTGGCAGCAAGGTAGGGAAGAATAAGCCTGCACACATGGGTTTAAAAATGCACGTAAATGCATTTAACATGCTTCTCAAGTGTTGTATGTATCTGCAGAGACAAAAGTCTTGACTACTGGATTGTCTTTTGTGGTCATCAGCTCTCACAAGCAGGGAAGGTGATAGTTCTATTGTTAGTTTAATTGGTTCATTCTAAGAAAACAATTTACACTAGTGTGGCCCAGGAGTCTTCTGGACCCCTCTTACAATAATAGCATAGAGTACTTGTAAAATCCTTTAAAAACTTACGGTAAATTATTGTAAAAAGTGACTTATGAGAGCTTCTTCAAAAGGTCAATCACCTGTGAGTCACTGTGTGTGTGCGCGTGTATCTTGTTTATTCTATGTTTCAGCCTATAGTTTTCTAATGTCGCCAAGGACCTCTGTAGCCAAGGAAATACAACCGGTTGAGTCCTAGGTTTATACAGTTGAGATAGCTGTTCTGTGAAAGATTGACAAAATCATGGTATTGTGTAGTCCTTGTATGTACAGACATCCTGCAGAAATGTGTGATATACTCAGCAAGGGCAGAAGAGCCATCTCTCAGTTTGGGCGACAATGAGAGTAGATATTGCTTCCAGCAGGTATGGGTGGTGTCAGTTGGGACAAAATTGGTGTCGATAAAATAGCTTGTAACGAACAAAACTATAATGAAAAAACAGGTTGGGGGATTTTTTTCCCCACAAAATTGGCCATCTACTTTATTGTTCTTAAAATTAGCCAGTGTATCACTGCCTTTCATGGTTTAGTAGTCTCCCGGTGAGTTATGGGGCATCTGACACATTGGTGCCAGAAATGATCAATTGGGGTATTGTATGTGTGTGTGTGTGTGTGTGTTTGCCAGTAAGAGCTTATCCAATCTATGTTCACTTCCCTGCCTATCAGTCTGTCTACCCCTCTGTCGGTCTAGCCCTCCGTTTGAAAACGCTCCGGTGACACAAAGCTTTCCAGTGTGCTCTCGTCAGAGATGGACGGCCTTGGTCGGTGGCAGTATAAACTTCACCCCTGCTTCCAGCAGCAACGATAACACAGTTGTGAGTGAGGAATGTTAACAGGACGAACACTTAAGCGAGAGAGTGGTGATGGAGAGTGGGGAAGCGGTTGATCTGATCTGGCTGGGCATGCCTCCTCATTACCAGTCTCTGCCTTTTAGAAATGGGATCTGTTTATTTGCCTGAGGCCTGCCCTAAGGGCATTGAGCTGTCGGGGCAATATGGGCAAGTGTATCTGGCAAATGTACGGGCAGTGTGATTATTATATCACTTACACAGCTCATCAAAGAGACATCACTTTGAGAACGTTTAACTAGCGCACCCAGCCATGGAAAATGTTGAGGCTCGTTTGCTCTCTCTGTCGCTAGAAGGGGATATGGCAACAGTGTAGGCCTGTGTTTCTTGGAACTGTGGTCGTGATTTTGTGTTGGTCTGGGTGTTAAAATGTGTGCATGTGTGTTTATGCATGTGTGGATATTAGTACGCATGTAGATACGTATATATGTGCGCGTGTGTGTGGTCTAAGTAAGAAGTATCGGCCCACCCTTGTGTCTGTATGACTTTCATACCACACACATAAACGCACTAATGCTCCAAAGGCATGGTACGGTTTCTCTCTATTTTCCATTTCTGACTGAATGGGCCCACTTTAGGAACGCATACAGACTGAGGGGAGCTCTCTGTCTCTGATGATCTATAGAGTAAGTGGTTTGGACGAGCCTCCTCTTGATGTGAGCCCCACTCCAACGTGACTCGCAATATGTCAATGTCGGGCCGCAATACACCGAACCATATGTTGGCTTATGGGTCTGTTGCGCTGAAGCAAAGACTTTACCTTGTCACAGTGGCAGAAATTTTCATCATTATACATTAAGATGATCCCCTTGTGTCATCACATACAACGGGAGTACTGGAGTGTGGGGGGGGGGGGGGGGGGGGGGATTTTCACATTTGATTTGTCCTTTTTGCCATATATCATGGCTGAGATGTTAAGTTTTCTGGCAAGTAGACGATGAATCATGTGGCTACCTCAGAGTACAGTGATACAGTGAGGTTTTCTCTATTCTGTGGACAGCTTGCTCCACAACCCTTTTTAGACATGGTATACACAACATTGCTCTCTTCATCTGACTGTTTGATGTGATTGCTTTTTGTAATTCAGTCCTTTATGTTGATGTCTCTTGCAGTTTTCATTCAGATATTACTGGGAAGAGCCACATACTTGCGTGACATTTGGTACCTGGTATGAGAGAAAACAGTGTCACAGTGATGAGATGAAAAATGTTGACATGAATGAAGAAGGTTTGCATAATGCACGGAATGCAGGAACGCATACCGTTATCCACTACATTGCTAGTTGCCTGGAAGTCGCCAGTTAACTCGTTAAACCGAAAAACCATTGTGCTGCAGGTCGGCAACACTACAGCTGTGGCGATTTGGGGGTTAACTAGACCTGCTGGCATTTTCTACTAAAGGACTGTTGGTGTGTATGAAAGAGATGCCTCTCTGGAGAGTCATTTCCTGTACCTCAGGAGGCAACAGCTAGTTTTTGAACACAGACGATGAGCGACTCTTTCGCTCTATAGTCACTGAAGTAAATATTTGACTCAAGCCGCATATGTTTTGGACATTCTGACAGTAAAATGATGTTTGTCAGGCAGATATATCAGGAGGGAATTAACTTTGTCTGTCTCAGCACCAACAGAAGCTTGGTAGGAAGGTCTGACAGCTTTCTGAACCATCTCTGGTACAACACAATCTGTTTTCATCCATCTACACAACATTTACAACACTTCTTATGCAGTTTGGAGATCGGGGACGCCCACTTAGGAGACAGGAAGTGTATACCATTTCATATCACCGTCACAGGTTTTTCCTTTTCAGTCAACTGGCTCTGCAGTGCTGGTTTTCTGTCATAAAAAAAAAACAATTGCCATCATGACTTGTACATAAAGTAAAACTCCAGCAATTCAGACTTGACCTGACACATTCATGTAATGACATGCACGTGTAAGAGGAGCTCGTGGGTGTAATTACCACATTAATACAGTCTGGGGTAAATATTCAGACTGTGGCAGGGTTACATTCTTCAGACCAGTTGCACATGTTAATATGCCTGAGTTTTGGGCAAAGATCAAGGCTGGGAGTGAGAGCATAAAATAGCAGGAGTAGCGGATTCTGCCAATGTTTCAAGTCTGTATGCACAGTCACACCCAAAGTTACAGTAGGATTACCTTGGCAGACCCACATTTACATGCATCTATGCATGAAGCACACACACACACACACACACTCATACATGTGTTTTCAATGAAGCAGACAGGCAGGAGTATAATGGTAAGTGGCAGGAATGGGGTTAGGTTTCCCATAGGTCCTGCTGCACCGCGGTGGGCAATGGGTTTAGAAGTGGGTCCAGAAGTGTGTATGTGTGTATTTACACATGGGTATGCCAGAGTGAGAGTGTGTTTGAGATTGGGTTGTTTTCACAGTAATGCGGGTGGAAGGAGCAGGACCCACCCTGAGTCACGAACAGAGGACTGATTGTGCAGCAGACAGAGTGGGCTGGATGTCCTGAGCCGGCTCTGGGGAGTAGGTAGGACAGAATGTTTCCCCTAAAGCCGCACCGTGACAGGTGGCAGAGAGACTGCTGTCACGTTATATCCCTTCCTACCTCTAAAGCCAAAACCACCAAAGATAACATCATATAGAAATAAATCTAGATGTTTTTATCTACTATATTTCAACGTGTAGCTGCTCACTTCAATTATTGATGCTATAAGGAATATCATGTTTGGAAGTATAGAGATGAAAACTGAAAAACTTGCCCTTGCCTTGTGGTTCTGTGATCTAAACTGCCATCTCTCATCGCCTATGCTCAAAATCACATCTCTCCCTCCTCACTTCTCAGGCCTGAAGTGTAATTTCCCAGCTCTAAATCCAGAAGTGCTACCGGGGGACACGTTGGGTAGATTACGAGGTTAAGGCTTCATTTTGTCCCTGAGCTGTGGAGAAAACGAAAAGCAACAAACTTGTGTGTGACCTGTGCTGGTTTGTGGTTCCAGGGAGAGCCCAGAGCAGCCCCCAAGGCCCCGAGGTGTCTGAACCACCTCCACTCACTTCTCTCACAGCCTCAAACTGTTATTGAGCTGGGGGTCTGCAGGGGCTGGCTGGAAATATTGTTTAATGTTTTTGAACAGAGAAAGGCAAGATACAGTACAGCTGCACAGGGCCAAAAGCCACAACCCTGATTGTACAAGGTAACGGATGCAATTCACAGTGTGTGTATGTGTGTGTGTTTGATCCATATAGGGCCACTGAGCAAAACTGAAAAACTAAACACTGATCAACAATTATTTTCCTTAGACTCTCCTTTAGTACATTTGCTTTCAAGTCAGGTTAAGTGAACTTATTATTATTATTAGAACTCTGGTTTCTATGAAAATGACTTTTCACGGTTTGCGGTCAGTAAGCTGATCAAAGTTCTCCAGCGGGTATCAGAAACGGATATGTTGACCACATCAGGAGAGAAGAACACAGAGTGGTTTTTTAGTGTATCTGCTGAGGCGATCTGTGAAAAATGTTACTACTGGCGCCATGCGATCTCTGTTTAAAAAATCAAAAGGACATTTTCAGTGGAGAGGATATTACAAGGAGAAGTTGTTGTTTTTTTCTTTTCAAAATGGCAATCTGTTTTGGTTATAATATTTACAGAGTGTTTATTAAAATCAGAATTGTAAAGTACAGAGCACCATGAAACAATACATGAGTAAGATGAAAAAAGAAAAGGAATTGAAGACTGGGTAGCAAAGGGACAGGTAGAAATTAATAGAAATATGAATAATCAATCCACAGGAATATAACAACAAAGTAGAAGCTGTACTGAATGGGTGTCGGTAAGCTCAGTTGGTAGAGCATCTGCCCCCCCCCCCAAAAAAAAGCTTGGAATGTGCAGGACAACATTTTGCAGAATCCTGACCAATATAACAGAACAGTGAATTGGAAATATAAAAAAAAGCCTTTTGATAAAAATGTATTTTCAGAAGTGATTTAAAGAAGTCACTGATCTTGTAAGGCTGAGCAGGTCAGCCCCGAGCTGAGGCGCTCTAACAGGAAAGCTTAAGTGTACTGAAGTAAAGGCCCCGTTTACAGCCCTAAGCAATCTGTTTAACTGTATTACAGATCTGTGTTCGTCTGATCAAGCATAATCATATCTAGCCTGCCACGGCCCTATTTGCTCAAATTTCTTAGCGCTACTTTCATCATTGCTGCATTTGGCATTGTTCAGTCGGACGCCTCACGAAGGACAAATGAACCAAATGATTCAGAGGTATTATGGATCATAAATGAGATTCAAAACGATTTCTACCCTTAGCAATGTTCTGTATAGAGTTAAAGAGAAAACTGTTACTGACAGCAGGACATTACACACCAATTCCCCTGGTCTCCCCCTAGCCTTCCCCTGCATTCATAAATATCCCCTCGCCTGCTTCCCCTAATTACCTAGCATGAGCATGGCTGTTTCCACTTCCCTCTCACACATAATAGAAACTGCTTTTTAATATCCAGGCATCATAAAATGTCATGCTGACTTAACAGACATGAGGAGCAGAAGGAGCAATAACAGAAGGGGAGGCGGGGTTGGGGGGTAAGTGGGTAGAGAAGGTGGGATGGGCAGTGGATGTTTGGACTGGATAGATCCTCACTTTACCTCTCCTTACTTTCTTTCTTTTCGGCCTCCTTCTTCCTCCTGTTAAGCTTTTCTTTTGTAATTTGTCACTCCAGTCATAGAATAAAAAAACTATGCCGCTGCTACCACCAACAAGGTTTGGGGTTCTGTAGCATTTTATCAAATCCACGTATCGAATCAGAATCCTCTCAAGTCCCTTCTAGAATTGTATTAAATTTAGCTTTCATCATTTGCAAGAGGCAAAACTTCTAAATAACGATAACTCGTAAGATTCAGCCTTCTGTGATTGTCTGATGTTGAGCGAGAAGCCATAAATACTTCAGTCCTAAATGTATCAACATTGGCCTATAGTAAATTTATATGTAGCTACAACCTGGCAATGAGATGAGTTGCAGATGATATGAAATGTTGATTGATATCGATTGTTTTGACGCATTCACCTGATTTTTCACATTTGAGATTGATACAATTTGATACAACCGAACCTTACTTGAACTTCCTTTGTATACTGTAATTTCAGTTTGCTTCATTCATATCACTTTTTTTCCTCATTAGCAATGTATCAATAAATAAGTTCCACGCTCTAACCCTCTCTAACCTCAGCGCCCATATTGTTATGATATCTAATTTCTTTATTCTAAATTTTTAGCAGCTCTCATCAATGGAAAACAGCCAGTAGATTTCAGATTAGTTGACTTTATAGTCAGCTTAGGTTTTATAGCTTGTCATTACTCAGACATCTGAAGCATTTCAACAGGACCATTAGTCAACCTGTAGCCAGCACCACCCACTGGGACAACAGAGATGAATGACCTGCCAGTTCCCGCTGCATTTTTCACCATCCTAAGGAAAGACAGAGATGGCTTTCAGGAGTGAGAAAAATCAAGTTACACCCCATGTAAGAACCTTGTTTGGACTGAAATGTTATGAAGTCAGAATTTAAACGAACACCTGCTCGTTACCCGTTCTGATTCTGACGTGTGTTTTCATCGAGTCTGTCAGTTCTCAGGTGCTCTCGTCTTTGGCATAGGCAGTAAAATTGGGACATTGTGACGGCTGTTGAATTTCACTTTTTTAAAGATAAAGTATAATAATTTCCACTCTTCCCGTTGGCTAGGCCGGGCCTCCTGCTTGCCTCTGTGGGCTTTCAATAATTTGTCACTGGGCAGTGTGTGATGGATAGGTTGTATTTATTCACTGCTGGGCGTCTGCTATGTGAATATGACTCATTCTGGGGCATTACGTATTCATGGCCTGGGATAGGCTGTATACAGGAAGTTATAATTAATGTGTCACAGTAGGCGGTGTTAGTAGACGGCAGGTTTGTTGGAGGGCGTTGTGGAGCATAATGTGATTTACAGTACAAACAACTGGGAGGATGTTTGTCTGCTGTCCAAAAACTGAAAAGCAGTACTTCCATCTCAATTCAGATCCTGATAGGTCTTCCAGCTTAATAATGTCCTGCAGACCATAACCCACCCACTAAAAACACTACACAGGATCTTGAATGTTAATAATATGATTCTTTGTGCAAGTGGCAGGAATTACTGGTGTGTTATGTCTCCCAAAAATGTTTTTGTATGATTAGAGGTCCATGGAATAAAGTGTATCCTGCATAAATGGCCATAAGTCAAGCAGCTGTTTCACATATTCAAGATTTTTCTCCTCTTGGCACACACATTCTGGGGTCATTCACAAACAATTTCAGCCAGGCCAGGCACAGCCTGGTGCTTGGGTGAGGAATTATATTTTGATTGTCTTCATCTGTAGGGAATATGAAATTAGATGTTTTGGCCTTTCTTCAATGTGTAGTAAAGAAAGTACACTGTAATCTAGATGTAGACCTTCTTTCTGGTATGTCTAATATTGAATTTTCTATATATTTTTGTGGCCTTTTCAAGCTTAATTGCACAGAGAGAGCTGAAGAGTGACAGGAATGTGTGTGTGTGTGTGTGTGTGTGTGTGTGTGTGTGTGTGTGTGTGTGTGTGTGTGAGAGAGAGACTTGATTAATTTGATCTACATATTTAAATTGTATTATATTATGTTCATTTCTAGTAAAGTTTACTGGTCAAAAAGTATTTACGATTACTATCATGTGTTCATTTTTGAACTGTGATTATTGTTTTGATTATTGTCTATCGATCCATGTTTAATGAATTGAATAAGTGTTTAGCCTACAAAATGTCATTAAATCGTTCCCTGACCAACAGGGGAGTTGGTATTGCCAGGGATTTAGGCCCATATTGGAATCTGGCAATGGGGAAAATGAAAAGCAAATTTCCTCTAATGGATGGGTCATGAAAAAAATCCAATCTTGGTCAAAGTAAAAGCATGTGGTTACCTGTGCTCAACAGCATGCCAGACAAGCCAATACAGATTAGCAGACGTGTATACCTCTGAAGTCCACTGCCATCCTACCAGATGCATATTCAAATACTTTGTCAGTGTGCGTTTCCCAACATCTGTGTTCATGTGTGTTCTCCGGTCTTCGTTTTTTGGAGTTGGATTTGGCTTTTAGCTCATATTAATAATTCCTCCCTCCTGATAAAGTATGTAGCACATCCCCTACTCACCCAGCTCACAGTGCTCCCTATCTCCACCTCCGTCTGGCTCTAGTGTGGGCCAAGGTCCTGAGTAATAGCCAACCTTAATCACAAACCGTTTGTTAGTGTTTGTGGCTCTGACCATTTCCAGGTGCATGACCTGATTTTCCTGCTGCTGGGTAGGTGGTCCTGAGGAGGCGCAGCTCAGTTTATCACTGAGCAGTAGGCCATTAGAGGAAGGCCTATATGTATGTGTGTATATGTGCATTTACTTTACATGAGTCCTTTTTTTTCCTAATGCAAAATGACAGACACGGTTATGGTTGTCCTTTCTATATTTTTTATTAACTCATTCTTCTGCACAGCTCTCTGCTGTAAAGGGTTCTTTCCTCCTCTGTGCCAGTTTGTGTAAATATGTCTGCTGCCCTGTATTCCATGTCAGCAGATCTAGATCCTCCACTGAGTCTTATAACCTTGTAGGGAGAAGCAGGTTTCAATCCAAGGCAAACATGCTAAAACCAGTTTGGAACCAGTGCTAATGGCCAATGGAAACATAATCAACAGCTGAAGCACAAATTGGCAGTCAACAGAATCAAAGATAATTTTAAAACCATTTGGAAACCAGGTCATGTAATAGCTCAGATTTGTTAACTATTTTATATATACGGAAACTGAAAACAGAGGACAAAGGTCATTTGGTCACCAGACATCTTATTGTTCGGCTTCAGCTGAGACTTGAGGAATGTTCCAGAGACCCACTAAATAAACTCATGGCTGTTTGAAGCCACATCCCAGCACTCAGCCATGGGCCAGGAGGAATTAGCCCTGATCCACAGTTTGGGAAACTTGTAGTCCTTCACAAGTCTTGACCCTCTGTTCATGCTTTCTTTTGAGTGTTTGGAAGTGGTGAAGGTATCCCACTTATCTGACTCTCTCTTCCCCCCCTCCCTCGCCCTCTGCCATGTCTCTATCCCTCTTCTCACCAACATATTTTCACTGGCCATAATCCTATTAGACGCATTTATGTTGTTTATTGTCTGACAGGATTAGATTTGAAGAGGAATAATAAGAAGAGGTTGAGGTTCTGAATGGAGGTCTCTGTCCCTCCTGCTAGCTTTAACCAGATTTGTTATTGTATTTTGTTATATAATCATATCTGTTTCCATATCGTGCAGTAGTTTTGCTAAAGCTCCTAACAAGACGTTGGTTTTACTGTAAAACAGCTCTGGTACAGATGGTGGTTATTTGACATAGATTTTAGGTCTTAGTAACAGTTTGTTTTTAGGATCCTGCAGAGGCCACACCATATGTGAACCTCAATTTGATAACTAGTAAAATATTACATTTGGGGTGGGCTAAAAGGATTTCTAAGCAGTCTGGTTCCTGTATTGAGAACATTGCTTGAGAAATGTCTTCCCTTTGTGGTTTCAAAGCGGTTTCCTGTTTACTTCTTTTATGAATGTATTCACTTTGAACACCTACACTGATATTGTGGAAGCTGTGATGCTTATCTTGTTTTCATCCTCCTCCTTACTTCAATTCATTTGATTGAATTGTGGAGCGTAAACAAGCTGCAAAGATGTAATAAAGTGTGTGCGACATCACAGAACCTGTGGTGTTAATTGAAAGGGAAGATTATGACAATTTTCATATAATAAGTTTTAGATGATTCCTTTTGCTGTCATTTTACATCCACCTCTCAATTACTTTCATGTTAACACATATACATGTTTAATTCCTGTTGATTGTAATGTCTGCAGTCATTATTTACACTAATATATTCCCATGCACCTACACTGTTACCTCCCTCACAACACCAGATATTCTGAATTCAATACGAGATATTAAGATGTTAAAAAGAAGAAAACTTTTGATTTCAAGAACCATACATTTGGAGGAATTTAGTGCCTCCTTCTTTCTTTCAAATGCAAAACAGCTTGTTATTTTTGGGGTATTTTTTTTAATGCATGCTCCCAGACGAATCTTAAAGGCTGAGCGGTGCCCTTTCAGGTTATATGTTTAAAGATTTCTGCAGTGTTTATGGTGTGTGAAATGCACTCTTGGAAAATGTCCAGTTTGCCCAGGCAGAATGCACGTTTTAATTTAATTCCAACACATTTCAGAGGCTCGTCAAAAATCAGCCTCAAATGTAACGTGAAAGCCAGATGCTGCATTGAGTGCATGCTGTGTTGGTTTGAGTTATAGGCAAACGCAGATAGACTCTGGTCCAACAGGCTCAGTTATTGCTCAAGTCAAACACAATCAAAGTGACTTTAAACAAAATACGTACTGGACTATAATGAGATGCTGAGTTGCTGAATACCATACATGTTGTGATAATTATCTACAGTTATATGGTTCACTTGCTTATTCTAAGCTTTCAAGCTGCCTTTCAAGTTCAAGTTGCCTTTTTCACCCTTAAAACATGTTTCTTTTCCCGTTTTGTGCACTCACTGTTTTCTCATTTATGTGCTTGAAAAATATGTATACATTCACTGTATTCCCAACACACACACACACGCTCACCTTTATATAAAACAAAGAAAAACAGGCATTTTGCTGGCTATCTCATTATCGACACAAAAATTTTACATTACAGGTGTGGTGTAATGATTCTCCAAATCTACCATTTTATATAGATCTCAGTTTGTTTGTTTCTTTAGAGTGGGGATAAATAAGAAAACATTGAGGGTATATTAAATCTACTTAATTTTAAACAATAAAGGTTGATTAACTTAGCTTAGGTCCAGTCTATATAAACTAGGTAAACCAAAATGAATACAAGAACTCTTAAAGGTCCAGTGTGTACGATTTAGTGGCACCTAGTGGTGAAGTTGCAGACTGCAACCAAATGAATACTTTCACATGCCTCAGCCTCTCTTTTCAATCATGTAAGAGAACCCCCGGCTGCCAAATTCACATAAAAAGCAAAAGGTCATATTTAGATCAGTTTTTGGTTGGTCTATTTTGGGCTATTTGAGAAAAATGGAGGTTCAACATGGCGGACTTCATGGAAGAGGGCCACTTAAACTGTAGATACAAAGGGCTTATTTTAAGACAACGAGAACACAATTTTTATTATCAGTTGATTAAACATACTAATAAATATTGTATTCCATTCCTGCCAATAAATACTTGCACACTGGACCTTTGAGACTCTTAAAACTTTGATCTAATGCTTAAAATTATTCTCATGGCTGAGTATGACCACGTATCCACAGTAGTTATTGCTTTGGTCTGAATCTGTAATCAGAGGCTATTTAACACTGTGGGGAGAAGAACTCGCAGTTCAGTATTGTCGGCACACACTAATCTTGGTTCATTTTCACTGTTACAAAGTGGGAAATGCTCTGATATAGTGAACTGGTCACCATCAGCTGAGCCAACAAGCATTGTACAGCTGATAAACAACGACTCATCCATTGTGAAACCGTTGTCGGTAAAATCTCATGTCACTGTGAGCATGTGTGCATATTTACAAATTACAACAGGTACCATGAAGATGTGTGATTTGAGTCGCGATTCAAACCACCTAAACCGTGACACGTTCAGCCTGTTTTATGCCACCCCAGCTCAAATTACCTTGTGTTGGGGTTTCATTAGATGCAAGCACATTTTGTACTGGTTTGGAAACTTTTGTGGCTCACCATCACATTGTTTGCGACCTTGAAATCTCACAATACTTGCAGTATTGACAGTGGTTTCACTTTGTGTACATATAAACATAGCCAGGAGTAACTGAATACAACCCTTTAAGTCACTCACTGTAAGTAAAGCATGTAAGAACAACTGCCAAAGTTGGCTTGACAGCATCTGCACAAGTACAGTGTGAATAATTGCCCTCTGTCACAAAACGGCAAAATGGCCCCCTGACATCTTGCTGACAAGTGCGATGATTCTTTGTCTCCACAAACATGAGCCTGACTGTAAATGGGACATCATTATACCGTATGTCCTTGACAGGATAGTTGGGGTTGTGTAGATTTGTGCCTTGTGATTCTGCAGCTGTTAGATTTTGTATTGGAAGAAGTCTTTATAATGCAGCAGCTGCTGAATTTCCCCGAGAAAATTGTTACAGGGCAAACTGGTTTTGCTGGGAATCAGGTGAAAGTAACTCGATTATCTTTGGCTGATGCCAGCTTTTCCTTTACAAATTCCTCATGGTGCATTTTCACATACGTTCTCTCATAGCATAACCTATATTTAAGTTTCAGACCTGCACTTCTGTTAGACTACAAAGAAGGTTGGCTTTAACTCAGATTGTAATATTTCACACAGATAAGGTGAGAAAAAACAAACAAGGAATGGGTGCAGGGCATAGCTTATAAATGGTAGAAAGTGAGTAAAAAAATAGATGAACCATGTCTAATAATATAGTTCAAATTCAGTCTAGAATCTGTAGATCTAAATCTAAAAATAAAATCTCTGCACCCCACACTAAACAAACACTGTCTTAATCGTCTTAAAAATGTCACATCATCTGAAGTAAGAAAAAAAAAAAAGATTACATTTACATTTGATCTGAGGTTTGCTTGATGTGCTGGGCATTGTGGAGAAAATTACCTCTGGTGTTATGATACCTAATCTTTGTTGGATATGCGAACCCACTGGTTTTGTCGACCTACAGCAGCTCTTGTGCTCTTATCTCGATTCACAAAAAAAAAAATAAAAAAAAAAGAGCTCTTCACCTTGAGCTAAGCAGTAACTGATTAGTAGCCATAGATTCTCCTTGTAGTACTGATTGATTCTTTTGCATGAGAAAGTGACTTTTGCCTTCTCACATTGCGGAGGTCAATCAATCTATCAATCAATTGGATGTACAGGTAGTCACATCAGAAAATGCACACACACATTGCAAGTAAAGTAGTACACCAGTATGAGTTAAATTCACTTTCTGCTGTCTGCGAAACCAATTAACTTTTTATAGTTATAGTTCAAAAACACTTTTATCCGTAAGAAACGACATCTGGTTGGATAAATCTTATCAGTAGTGCTGACATTTAGGGAACATGGGACTAATAATACAGATATTGGTGTCTAATGGTCTAGGTATTGCCTGATTTGAATCATTTCAATGTACCTCTGTTTGTTTTGTGCACAGAAATAGTAAGCAGTTGGGCCAAGAGCCTTTCAATGTCAGGAAATTATCATTTTATTATTATTATTATGATTACTTGTTATTGTGCTCTTGTACCAAATTTTGCATTGCCATGAAAATCAATGTGAAGACACGTGAACATGTGGGATTGCACCTCAGTTGTCTACGTGTTCAGCTGTTTTGTTGGTTACAGTTTTGTTATACTGACACTTCCTTTTTTTATCATTCATCCTTATTGGTGACAAATATGAAATAGTACATGTCGGTTTCACCTTTCACAAGTATCCTAACTATGGTGCTAAACCTCAAGCTAAATCCCTTGCCCCTCCTCCTCCCCTGCCATCTTAAATCATCTATAGTAGTTTAACTCTCCATCATTAATCACAGGTGCTTTGAGTTCTCCTGTTTCTGACTGGACAGGCTGCTGGGAGAAATACAGTACTCGTATTTCTCTCTGTCTGGAGCACAGAACACTACAGACCTGATGTGGAAGATGCAGCCGGCAGGATTAATTGGGCCCAGTTACAGAGGATCAGCAAGTTTGGTGCTCTTCACATGCTGCTCCTCCATATGGCAGCACAGAAGTCACACACTATGATTAATAGTTCAGGTAAGAACTAAGTTTCAGGCAGTGGCAGTCATAATTGAAATACTCAAATAACAGGTTTTTTATTCTTACACAGAAATGCTTAATCACAAGTTCACTTCTTGAAATCTACTTGCTTCAAACTAATGCAAATCCAAACATTGTATGCAATTTTCACAAGTAAGACTTTACCGGTGATTTCACCAGTTAAGCAGATATGCAAAGCATTAATTTACAAGTGGAACATGCTACTTTGCAACATTGTCAAGGCCAATTCTATCAAAGTTGCTCCAAGAAAAGGTAGCCTTGACAAGTTAACTCCTAACACCCGCCTCTATTTTTAGTTCAGAAAACGAAATTTGGCCTCATTAGTTTTGGTATTTATCATATTTTTATTTTACATGACTTGGCCTAAAAGTGTGTTTCTGAGCAAAAGGGGCTGCAAATTGCCCCAGGTCTTATTTGCCTCAGTGGGCCCGTGGAGGCGTTAGTGTTGTGGTCAGCACTCCTCAGACTCTTTGAATTGCAAATCACCTCTGTAACTCAAAAGTAATGCAGCGGGGAACGTCACCTCCTGTCATTTTTCTGCATTTGGGTGCATGGGGGCACCATTGTAGAGGAAGTGCAGTTATTGTTTCTGTCTCTGGTGTGACTCTTCCTTATTGTAGGAATGACTAGGGCCTGCTCTCTCAACCTCCACCTCTCTAATGTGCCAAAGTGCTCCCTTAGCTGTAATATTGCCCGTCTGCAGGCATTACACCACTGTGCAGCGGGACTTCCTCCTGATTAAAGGAAAAAGAACCGTAGAACTGATGCTTTGGCCTGATGCACACCAACAGCAAACAGCAAAGAAACTTTTGGGAGCATTGTTGTTGGGCATTGGATAGAAGCAAGTTTGGTTATTATTAATAACTAATGATTATCAAAGAAAATGATCAATTATTTAAAAAAAGCACATATACAAACAAAATATATACATTAAGAATTAATAACAGGAGAACCATCCTGGGGTCAGGGTCTGATAAACAAACAGATATTGAGAGTGTTCACCTCAAACGCGTTAATATATGAAAAACATTAACGTACAAAGGGGAACAGTAAGGTGTGAATCAGAGCACCAACTCTCTCAACCAGCTTTTAACATGAATACATGCACAAATAATGCAGAAACAACTTCTCTTTAAAGATCGAACAGAATCATTACAGATATTAACAGTCAGTAAACTTCTATTAATCAACCACAAATTTTCAACCAAACCGATGCAATACAAGCAAAGAGCTGTGACCACTCGCCGCTCCTGGCTAATCTAGATGTGCGTTGTGGGTGGACGTGAGGTGAGCTGAATGAATTTGCTCAAATCAGCTACTTCTCATGGCACCCACCTGTCAATCATAACAGCACACTCTTAATAATGCAATATAATTTGAAGTGATGAGTTTTATAAAAAAAAATACAGTTGTCATGAATAAGGAAATGAGCTATAGAGACCAAACATGGTAAACATGTTTTCTGGTGTGAAGCTGGACATGTTGACATGGGCCTTAGGGAGATTGACTCACTTTTGTAGCCAGCCTCAAGTGGCCGTTCAAGGTACTGCAGTTTTGACACTTGAGGTTTTATTTCAGCTGCACAGGTGGCCTGTTGGAGGTAACCCACATCACCTGAGGGTTCTTGTCAGGAGGTGACACATCCCTGACATAAGGATATCAGGATATGTGCTCACTAAATGTATGCGTTTGTATGTATGTGCATTATAAAGAAGACAAAGGCAGAAAGCACAAAGAGCTTGTCCACTGGCAATGCCTTGATATTTTATTTTGAGTTTTTCAGTGTTGATGAGGGTTTAGGTCTGATTTTAACATTCTTTGTTTGACTTGGTGCCTGTTTCTCCCGTTCTCCGCTGTACTGCATGTGCACTGATCAAACTGTTATTCAGAACAAAATCAGGCGAATCGCTGCAGGGTTGTGTAAGGGTGGGGCATTGGGAGTGTGTGGGTGTTTATTTGTGATGATGGTGTGAACATAACAGCTATGAATCAATCCAAAAATAATTTCTTCTTTAATTTGAATCTGAATTTCTTTAATTCCATAATATACTTTCTCTTTTCACTTTATATGTTGTCAGATAGAGGGAGTGGCGTGTCGTAAGAGAATAGCCATATGAAAACTAAAGTGGGTCAGCAACATGGGCATTATATTTAAAAAGACACCTACATTATATATTGTATGACACAGGATTCAATGCAAGCAATATCAGTTTGTGGTATCTGAAAAGACTTTACATCCTATTCCAAATTTAAAGCTAAATACTACAATAGGTAGAATATTACAATCAACGTATAGGCACACTCTGCATTTGTCTGTAAATGTCTCAATCTGTTATTTCCTGTCAGAAACTCTGTTGTAGCTCCAGCTATCGTGTCACCTTTTGAACTGTATATGGATGTGTAAGCACCAAATGGATTACCAGCTTTTATTATCACCCTCTGCTCCACTCGCGATGTTATTATAGATGTGTGTGTGTGTGTGTGGTTGTGTGTATAAAATACATATATATTACATATTCTTTCATGAAAAATGCTTACTGCCTAGACAGTCTATTCTAACACAGAGCACAAAATAGTGGAGTAAAACAGAAATAAAATAACTTTAATCTAAAAACAGTCAAAATAGTGTTTTTTTTTTTTTAGTTAAGTTAGCCTGGGCTTTTATTCAGTCACTTAGTGAGTGCACGCGGTTTCCACCTTTAATTCAGGGGTTTGTTCTAATGCCTGTAACAAAGGACAGAATCTGAACTGGTATTTCTTAATTAGTGACACTACTGATTGTGTGGCTGGCAGAGAGGTGGAGGGAGAAAACCACTGAGGGGTCAATACAGGGCAGCTCTCTATTTGCCAGGCTAATTAATTCACCATGTCTTTCCTCTCATTGCCTGCAGCCCATTATGACTTTAACACTCTGAAGCTCCATGGATTTGAAATAGAAATGATTGTCTCACCATTTGGGTTTTTTTTTCTCCTTCTACACTCCAAAACACCTTGTTTTTTTTTCTTCTGTCAAATGAAATAACCAGAGATAAGACAAGCACATGTATTCATACAGGCAATATTATTTGGAACAGGATATGGTTCAAAATAAGGGGTGTCTTTGCATTTTGAATGCAGTCTAATCCGTTTATAATTACACAGCGAGGAAGTGAAATAGTGGTCCGACTGTTTGAATGTGTAATCCCCTTCATGTGCATAAACATGAGCACATTTCATCAACAGGGCTGGACTAAGACTTCTGGATAATTACCTGGGGCAAGGAGTATTTCGATAGACCTTCCCTGCCCCCCATTTTTCTCTGTAAATAATGCATACAAAGTTGAAATCAGAGAGGCCTAGGCAATGTAAAATTACCTTCAAAGGCTGGCGTAAAATTGGGCAGCTCATCCGTGTAGACAGGAAATGAACCAATGTTTCTATTGTGAAAGAACAAGAGCATAGATTCCACATCTCTAAACGACAACCTCAATAAAATCTGTCAGATGGGATTTATTTGATCTCTAATGATATTGCATGCCTACTTAAGAAGTTCTATTAAATATAGAGGACTGTCAACCTTTGGTGTTTCGACTGAGGGACTTCCCCACAGCTTCTGGGATCATAGCATTGCTGCCTTGCCTTGATAAAATATATTTTTTAACCATATTCCACAGTCCACCCCAAAACAATCATATCGAGGAGCCTGATTGTTATGGTGGGGTGTTCTTGTATTGCAGTGGAGCCTTTAATTCACCAAAAGAAATGAAGAATCTACCCACAGGCCGCTAACAGCTTAAATGAAGACACTGCTTAATACCTTTCTTTATTACTATTGTACTGAACATTATTTTTATTGAATCAATTGTAGAAACCTATGGAAATCCAATTGACTATGATAGCACGTATTTATAATTGTACAGTATGTAACTGTATCTTCCTCAACAGTTCTCAGAAATACGTTTCTATTTATTTCATATGGAAACAAACTGGATCAACATTTTATTCATTTTTACATACTGAGTGCACCAAGGTAATGTGTGATTATCTTATAACTCTCTAATATCCATCAGTACTGGCGGAACACATTTTTGCCAAAAATATATCATACTTTGTTTTCTCAAGCTTGAGGCCAAGAGAAGCCTGATGCTGATTTTCAGTGAAGCCATCATGGTGATACTACTTGTGTTGATAATTCCTTTCTGCTGACTTTTGAAATTACACAATTGTCATTAAACTTTTCCCCAGTCCCACTTTTTGCAAGACAAGGGAAAAATAACATGTGTTTATACCTTTTTTAACTGTGCTGCAGATACATTTTTTTATCTTAACAAAGTTAGGGCATTACAGTTAAATGTCTTTGCTGAATTGCATAATGAGAGCTACATAATTGTTTGAGGTTTAAAAGCTTACTTTGCAGCACAGATACATTCTAAGATAACATTATTAGTGCCACCATTAGACTATCCTTGGAGAAGGTACTGTAGGTAGTCTGTGGAAACTGCAAAAATATGCATTATTTGCAAATCTAAAGGAAGCAGAGAGTTGAATAATTTCCACCGTTTTGTAATGGAACAAAACCTTGGACAACTGTGTTTGGAAACATTTTTTGTCAGTTCTGTAGTTTGTGGCATACAATGGAAAATTGAGAGGAAATTGTTGGATAGAGGAAGTTCATTATGACCAATGGAGTGCGAGTTATTTTAGATTGATGACAGTCAGGATGAGATTTGATACTATAAGGGATATTTATGAAGCTTCCAATTCTTCTTCATGTAATCAACACGTAAATGACCCTCCGTATAGAGCAGAACACTCCCAGTTTTAGTCCATGCGTAATAAGCTCAATAAGGTCTCTCATAAATCACACTAATTGAAAGGATTCTTCCCTGGCTGCTCCTTACAAGACACCTCATAGACACCGACAGGGTGAACAATCCCTGATGCTCCATTTGAACTCCAGATGAACTGGAGACCGAACCCTCCTCTTGAACAAAACAGAGATGACAGAACAGAAAGATGAGTTTAGAGATATCAAGCTTCTAAATATTTCGTAGAAATGTATTTTCTTTAGTTCACCAGCTCGTCAGACATCCATCCTGATACACAACAGTAAATGATTGTGCTTTTGTACTAAGAATAGTTGAACGGGTGGGCTTGGTAGTTTAAATAGCTGTGTAGTACTGAGGAAATCACACTAGGCTGAAACAAATATTTGACTGATTAGTCAGTCAACAGAAGATACATTTTTGACAACCAATTAACTTCATGCCATTTATGGAGGATGCTTTAAGAGACAAAGTATAAAAATACAGATAATGTTTATGATGTTGTCCACTGTCTGAAACACACTGCACTCTGTGCAAATTGCATATCGTTCCACAATTGGCCTCCAGACATCCAAATGCCCATCAGAAAGACTTCTGATGAGCACATGTGGCTATTTTTTGACACTTAGGCAAACGATATAAATAATTGTTAGTTGCATTCCAATATCCTCGACCACACTGTGCTATCCACAGGCCCAAGCTGACCTTGATTATACAGGGTTTTCAGCTAGCCCATCGGGTGGCAGGAGGTTTTGATCACATAATGGTACCTTTCCCTGGGGGTTTAGGGAAAGGTGAGAGACCTCAGCATTAAGTCACTACATTAAATCTGTCTCACGCCAGTCCCATTAAAGGCCATTTTATCACCATTAAGCAGGTCATAGTGTCTCTCCTCATGAGTAGAAAAGACTGGGTCTCAGCTTGGCTGTTCTTAATTTGATTGGGTTCTATGTTGAAGCTTGACATGAGGCATGGTGACAGCAAGTGTGTGTCCGAATTTCCAGTCAGTACCATTGATAGTTATTGTACTTAGCTCCCTCTATCCTCTCTTCATGGTGGTTTTACGTCGGTGTCACCACACACCGTTTATGATCAGCCATGTTCCAAACTGACTTGTGGTCTACACTGAGTCACAGTATTTCCATGACCTTTGTGTACTGCTGAAGCTGCTGTGTTAAGAGTGAGACACCTGTGATGCTGTCCTCATCCTGGGAATGCTCTGAGATTTATTACCTATTGATACACACCCTCGCTGAACACACCCCCAAAGACACCCACGGTACATTGTTGACTCATGAGTTGCACAGTCTCGAGCCCATGAATCATTTTCTTAAAAAGAATATTTCCCCCCCTTTGTCCACTCTCCTTTTCTGTGATTTCACATCCTCTGTCAAGTAGATAAAGTACTTTGTGTGCAGCCAAATAAAGAAACAGTGTTTTTCCCTGCCTTAGTGTGTTTCTCTCGTTGGGAGAGAAAGGGAATGAAATCATGGTGGATGTTCTTTTGCCACTGCTTGTACGCTTGCCCTTCATAGTCTTGTTTCGGTATTCAGTGAGTAGTTGGGTATACAGAAGACTTTATTTGTCTCACTATCTTCTTCCAGAGTGCTGTAATATTCTTCTCTCATAATTTTTCTACCATCTATTTGTTGGACGACAAACAATATGTTTGTTTACTTATTATTATTATTATTATTATTATTATTATTATTATTATTATTATTATTAATTTCTATTTATTAAAGAAGTTCATATCCTGTAGTTTATACACACGAGGGTAACAAAAGCTAAAATGCAGTTAGAAAAAATGCATGATTACATACTGAGTTGGAACGTTTTTTTACAAATTGTAATTGTGTTTTTTCTGAAACGTCCACACAGGCGATGACGCATGGGTCTACCCACATGCAGACATTTCACGTCACAAGTATGCTTGTTAAGTCAATGATAGCAGTGTGGACTTTGTGTTATGAGCTGTATTAGCTAAAATTTTATTAGCAAAATGATACATAAAAATATACATTTTCCAATAAAGTGCCACTGCCTTGTGCCATCTCATCCTCTTTAATAAGAAATGGAAAAGAAATTAGCTACATTCATTGATTCATCTCATTTGCCCAAGACATGTTCCATGTCCCATGCAACTTTTGAGATGCAAGACATGTTTGTTATGACCAAAAATTTAAATAGTATCTCTACACAATCTTCAATGTGAGCCAAGACTACTTCTACCTCCTGGTATAGCATGTAATGTGTATGTGTGTTTGCTGTGGAGACACCGCAAAGGCACGATGACAGATGTAATAAAAATAAACCTGCCTGTTGGGGCTCATGTCTACATTCATCAACCTATCTGAGTGAGCCTTCTGGGCTGTTTCAGCCTGGGAAACTCCATTTGTCACCTGCTAAATGCTGCCAATGTGCATGGAGTTCCCACTGACTGTGTCCCGTAGAGAGGCTAGATTTAGGTTGTATTTATGTTTTTGGGAAAACACACAAGGAAAGGTGTGGAGAAATAGGGAAGAGTAACATTTTAAACAAACTATTAATTCATTGGACTGGCACTTTAAACGTTAATGAAAATGAAATGCAATTTTTCTTATAGGGGCAGTTTATCATAGATTTATTCAGGGGAAGATTAAGAGCGATAAGTAGTCAGTGAGTTCTACAAGGGAGCATAACAGTACCTTCCTAAGTGCATGAAATATTAAATAAACTTTGCCATGTTATAAACATTTATCTATCCCCCATCTGAGCTTTATCTGAGCACTGTTAGTCTGCCCCTCCCCCAATCCCTTGCCTTACATTTCCTCGAACACATTACATCAATGTGTATCAAAAGAAGTCTGTGCAATGTTATTTCATGATATGGTTCTTAGGTATAGTAAACTTAACAGTGGAGCAAGCAAAGCCACATTGTCTGGCTCTAAGTACAATAAAAGAGAAATAGAGTTTTCCCCAATGAAAAAAGAGGAAAACAAAAACCTTACAAAGCATTATAATTGTCAGAGCAAGAAATAAGAGGCACTCTGACATTTTTTTCAACAGTGCAGTCATGCATTATTTATCTGGAGAGTTTATATCAGATCGCAGATACTGAGGCTGAGCAGAGCAGCCATTTTACATCGCGGTCCCTTCCCTGTGTTTTATGATAAATGTTCTCAAAGTGCTCTGCATTTTACCCAGAGTGCACATAAACTACAGGCTAGCTAAAGCCATAACTCTCCCAGACCCACTCTCACGATTGCAAGCACCACTCCACAGATTCTTATTCAGAGTCCCGAAACGTCTTCATAGTTAGACTCAATCTTCCTCCTTTTTAAAGAGAATCCCAACCATAACTGGATTACTAACCTCACCAGGGTAGTAATCCAACTGACATTGTACTGCATTCTTTTACTTCACATGATACAAGTCAATGAATGACAATTAATTACTTAAACTTTGCACTATTATCTAATGAAACACATACTGCAGTATGTTTATTCCTGATACATCATCTGTCAAAAATGGCACATAATAAAAATCCTGCATTATATGTCGTAGAGTTGGAACATAGGAGGTGAATAAAATGAGCCAAGCTTGTTTAGACTGCTACTGTAGATTTTGTGTTCTCACATGATGTAATAAGAGGTTTCACAAATGTCAAAATATCTACAGAGCCTCTTTGATGTGGTTGGATCATGTTCATGTTAAGAGGGCCCAATTAAACAGATCTTTCAAAAAATGAACAACTGTATACAGCAAATTAAGATTGACTTGATCCATAGAGGACTGTACGTAGGAAAAAGGACCTTGTAAATGAAAGGACCTTGGAGAACTTCTCCAAGAAAAACGTTCATAATAGATACATGTAAATCTGGGTTAACTCCATAATCTGTGCACAAATTCAGTGTGTATTTAGGGGAAAACTTTGACTATGAGGAGCTTACCTTTGTAGGGGTCCAGAAGTAACCTGACAAGTTTCTAATACCTATGTTTAAAAGGCTTCTCCAATGATGATAAAGTTATGTTAAAGAATATTTCTACTTAGGGGAAGACTACATTTGAAGCTGCATTTGATGATGCAGTTTTAATCATTCTAGAAGAAAAACCTCTTTTTTCAGACACGTATACTCATTAAAATGATGCATTTCAATGAATCAGAGAGGGTTAAAATACATGTTGATTATTGGTCACAGTGGACATTATACATGGCCATTGTGACCAATATGAGAGCTTTGATACTGATAGAGGCCAAGGGGTCTGCTCTCACTATTATGTTGTAGGGACATAGGGTCAGAGTTCACCTGACCTGCAGCTGCAAAATGATCACATCAAATTGGTGTCTAGAGGATCATTGACTATTCCATAAACCCGCACTTAAGCCAATTAAGACCAACCCTTGATTAAGGTTTGTTGTTGCTCTTAATGAGAGAGAATCCTTTATTAACTTCAGCAGCTTTGATGCCATGCAGAGAGCAGTGCATAACTCATACCATCCACAATTAGCTCCCACTACCTGTATCCATGAGCGGAAAACAAAGACACAAAGAAATCACCAAAACCACAAACTATAGTAGATGAGACATTTTTAAACGATAGCTAGAGTGTGATCAAGAATCATCCCAAAAAAACAGGATGCAGTACATAATACACAAATAACCCCAGTGTCAGCCTTGACATGTTTTTTCGCCAGGCTACTAGGTTTCCACTCGTCTGCCAGTCAGACACAGGATTTCCTGTGTGGCTTACAGAAAGGGATAAGCCAGACAGATCTTGCTGCATATGGTCTTGTGATTATTTAATATGTAGATGGCAGCCTAAACAATAGCCACACTCATTAAATGTATGCCTTCTATTGTATAATGTAGTAACTCTTACAGATTTATTTTGTAAAAATCTGTATGATGTAAAAAGTGGTGGAGGGAGTTCAAAGGAAGTTATGCTGCCCCTGCTATAAAACACTGTGGGTTGAATGATAACTTGCATATCATAGATAAAACAAGTGAGACACGGAGTTTGCAGATGATTTTTGATAGAAAACAAATATAGAGATCTTTAGGTCATCACTCGCATTCTTATCTTGACTGTTTTTTGTTCACATTAACTAAACCATATGGTAAAAAACTTTGTTTTAAAAAGTATAACTACAGTAGGCTGCAGGCTGTAACATAACAGGTACACGGTACAGTATGTATCAGTGTTGTATAGTGTTTGACCAATATGGAGTCAGAAACTTGTGTCATGTATAGCTTGTTCTGTCTGGGCGTGTTTGCTCAGCTGGAAGTAATGTTTGCCCACAGGATGACTGGTTAAGAGTGTTTCTCATCTGCATACATGTTTGACAGGGGACTTTGAAGGGAATGTTTTGACAGAAATGACAAAAAAATGGAAATTTTAATGGAGGATGAAAGAGTAATTTCTGTCCAAACATTGGAGCCTCAGAAGAAAGCATCTCCTTTCTCTTCTACGTCACTGTTCTGCTGTGCACGTTAACAGATTCCCGCAGTTGACTTTGCGAGGAGGACAGAGTGAGTTGAACATATTTTTAACAGACAGATTGTTTTAAAGAAGTAAGATTGATTGTTGTTTATCTGCTGCCCAGGAATTCAGTGGCAAAAGTTTTATTCATATTTTCATAGAATGAATCACACAAAAAAAGTCCCCGTTGAAAACTTGGCTGAATGGTAAACCTTATTTTATAAAAGGATCCCTGTAGCTGGGGAGCTGAGAATTAAATCTGAACTTAAAAATATGTTTCTCCATAGGTTCAGTAAAAATGCAGTGCATTTCAAGGCCTTTTCATTGTGAGCGAACAGGATGTGTGTGAGTGGCCACCGTGACTTTCCATGGATGCAGTTACACTGTAATTTCCAGGGATTAGTGGCAGAGCCATATTCAGACAGGGATATCCTGGCAACGAGTGTTGCTGTGCGACTACTGAGCAGCTGTTAAAAAAGCAGTTGAAATGAACTTCAAATTAGCTGTTGCGCAATAGCAAACAGACAGGCATCTGGTCACTTTGACAGCCCCGGCCGGCTTCATCACAGGGCATTCTCTTACATTGGAGAATGGACAGAAGGACATGCGGGTAGAGCTTGTGGATGTGCTAATGATAGATGTTGGTTGCACTGACGTCACATGGTCACACGCCTGGAATTCTGTCTGGGTCAGCTCTTACCGCCATTTCCTGGTGGTTTGTGGATGGCTAGTCAACATCATGAGGGGATCCAGAGGCTGCTGGTCCTCCTGGCTGAGGTCCCAGTGTACTCTGTTCTTTGCTTTGGTCCTCTACTGAACCTCTGGGAGCACCTCAACTGTACTGGCCCCAGGCTACCCCCAGGCACCCTTTCACTGGAGCCAAAGCCCTGGGTCTCATTTATAGTCAACAACTGAATGTACTGTGCAGACAACTTTATCCCACAACACCCCTCTTCTTTGTTTGCCCTCGCGACTCCATCTGTCTGTCAGTCAGTCTGTCTGTCTCTCTTTCTTCTCTTTTCTTGGTGGTCAGACTCATTGAGTCTTTATTTCAGAATTTCACAGTCCCCCTCTGAGATTAGAAACTGTGCCTGCTTCACTCATGAAAGTCACCCTGTTTGCCAAGAGTGGTGGAGCACTGGAAATCTAATGTACTGCTTTTTGTTTCAGGGAGACAGATTGAGGGAAGGATGTGGGGGAAGAAAAGTGATGAGCAAATGAGGGATTTAGGGAGAAAAAGGGCCGAGGTTGAAGGATTGGAATACTTGTTTTTACTGTACCTCTTTCCCTGACTTTGTGGTCCATGGAGAGCTGGGCTGGTCAAATATACCATTATGCTTTACCATCTGTCCCTTTAGAGATGTACAAGTCACCCTGAATTTAAAGGGAAGCATTTTAATTGGTACTTGGATGATACATCACTTGGGACCAAATAGATTTTGCATAATGACCAATACTTTAATCCCAAACACAGGTCCTTATAGATGGGCCATGCCTGACCTTCTCTCGGACACATATGACCCAAAGAGGTTGGTCCTCTAACCTTGGAGACCTTTAGAACCCTTCTTTATACTGGCTTGCTGGGAGGTCAGAAAATGTAACCTGCAGGCAATTGGTTCATTCTCAAGAGTTCTAAAAAAATATGATTGATTATTACATTTTTAATGAGCAGGTGAGAAATCTCCAGCATATGTTGGTGACACTTTCTGCATGTTTAATTAACACAGCGAGGTAGATCAGCATAATGATGAACATCTGAGGCTCACACTGTATCTGGGGGAAAAAAAAAAAAAAAAAAAAACAACAACAAAAAATGCAACAAAGGTGTACAAGCCCAAGAATAATCTCGGTCTCAGTCACTCCCAAATATCCTTGCACCATGTCTCCTCTGTCTATCCATGCCCTCTCTATATGCCCCCTCTATATGCCCTCTCCTGGGGCCTGAGGGAGCCTTTTGATATGCCCCCTCTCTCTTGGCAAGGTTGTATTTCTTCATTAGGCCCTCTGGGGGCTGCCAGAGTCCCAGAGGATGTCAGAGTACATTAATTCTCATCAGGACATGGGTCCTCTCAGGTGTGAATGGCAGCCAGCAGCTGTCGACAGGGCTCTCTCAATCCTACTGCAACTCATATATCACCCACTACATGCACACACAGATGCATTCGCATGCATGCATGCATATGTGTGTGTGTGCGCAGGCGTGTGTGCGCGCCGACACAGACATAGATAACAGAGTGTGTAAAATGAAAAGCCAGACATACATGCAAGTGTGCTGTTGAAAGAATCATCGCACATAGAAGAAGATTTACACTGAAATCACTGGTATATGAACATATCTCAATTTAGGACCTGACCCATGATAATTACAAAAGCAGCCATATATCTTAAAGTCTTTAGGGGGACAGAATGCCGTCTCTGCTTAATTTTCCATGTGAGTAAATTTGCCGGGCGCATTTGAAGAGCCTTTGTGATTGCTTCATAGCCTCTCCACTGAGCGCCCTAACCACCATAGGGATAGATCGCATAATCTCTCTCTCACGTTCACTTTCTCTCTCTGTCTCCTCCTCTGTTTTTCTCTTTCATAGCATGACATAGCTTTGCATGTGTTTTACCAAGATATTTTCTCAAGTAATTACATAAAGTAATTCCTCCCAGTGCGGTTGTTATGGCTCCCAGCAGACGTGTATACAAATTACTCATATTTGCTCTGTGGTCAAAGCCGTGAGCTCTCCCACAAGACTATGGGTTTACATTATGAAGGTCTGCCTATTAAAGCCATTTGTTAAGGTCTTCACTCCTGGGAAGAGGCAGCTCCGTAGGACACTAAATGAAAGAGGTTAGCCTTAGAAGTGAGCTGTTAATTACTTCAGTTTGTTATAGAGGGCTCCACATTGGATTCTGACTCGACAGCCAAACCTTAATCCTCATGTAAACCCAGACAGTGCTCCAAAGCAGTGGAAATTGCTCCTTCTGCTTAGTGCAGTTTGTACATGTTAAAAGATATGATGGGGTAAATCTAGGGGGCTTTAAGGCCTGTTCAGGATGATTCCTCTTTCCTATTATTATTTTGTCATCCTGCGATTATTCTGTCATCATGGGGCCATACTTTCCAATGTCTACGGTTGTTCCATGAATTAGTTATCTGTAGTCTTCATTACTGGATTCAGTGTTACTCCATCGCTGTGGCCTGTAGCTCTTTCTCACTTTCAAGACTCCTGTCCTTTGGTCTCTTAGCACCCTTTATTCAGTACTTGTCTCTAGTTAGGGAAGGGTTGGACTGGAATAAGGATTTATCCGATTGAGGCTGACAGACTCAGAAGTCACATGTTCAGGCTTCATGGCTCAAAGTCAAGAATTTTTATTTTAAATATGCATTTTTGTCAGTTTGATTTCAGAATGAGCAGAGGTAAATCCTTGCTGGAAAAACCACACAAAACTCTGTTGGCCTCACGTCCATCTTTTCCAGTGGGCGGGGATAAAGCTGTCACCTTTTCCTCCTCAGCCCCACATTCACTGTTGCCCTTGGAGCTATGTGCCTCGCCAATGCCAGTTATGCCAGTGGTCTGTAGAAGGGTAAGAGGAGAATCACTGACCACTCCCTCACAGCATTAAGACGCTCCAATAAGTGCCTACTCAGTGTATCCTGCTTGTGTCTCACTCATGTCAAAATTATATTTATTTTACCAAAAAGAACTGAGTATCCCAGAGAGAAAAAAAAAATGGTGTGCTGTTCTCTATGCTTATCTGCTCCTTGATGTTGAACACAGTGCTCAAGCATGATGACAGTGGATTGAAGGCATAAAGACACAGGAGGAATGAAGACACTAGCCTCATTCATCGAAACAGCCCTGGTTTGGGCAGCTTGTAATTCCTCTGAAGCTCTTGTGTTGATGGTGGCTTGGCAAAGCTTTCATTCCCTAGACAGAGGGAGGGAAAAGATGGTTTAGGGAGGAGAGCAGGAACGAAAGAGGAGCGCTGTCTCACTCAAGGTCACTCTTCAAATCAAGCAAACTATACATGGAAGCCAAGTGAGCTTGTACTGGCTCAGAACACCCAATCACACTGGGGCCTAGCTAGCACACCCCATCACTCTCTCCACTGCACCCACCGGGGGAGCTCGGCTTTGGGTTACAAATGAGCAATTACCATGGTCTGAGTTACGCTCTTTTCACCCCTTTTCATTTGACTTTGTTTATCTTGTATCACAATTTGCTTTAAGAGTGAACTGTCTTTTCCAGACAAAACCAATCTGTTAATACAGTCTTGGTACAAAGGAGAAGTGGAGAACCTTTTAGAACAATAGCTCTTTTTATGAACTGGTGGTCACCTGTCTGGGACAGAAAAAAAACAAACAGTATCTTTGCCTGACATTTTGATTTGAAACATGGTGTGTCAAGGGCTCAGTGCTATGAGGCCACACCTTAGCCTTCATCATTCCCAGCTGTCAGTGAACCTGCACTGGGCTGCTCCGGCACCTCATGCATTTCATCTGTTCACTGGAGCTCGACATTCAGCATTTAGACTCAGGAAAGGGAAAATCAAAGTGGCCAAATTAGCAATCTACATGCCCACCCTTTAAATAGTTGTGTAATTGTTTGAATGTGTGGCACCATGATTATATTTCAAGTGGTTAGAATTCCAGTTTGTATTTTGTTGCTGTTAGTTTTCTGCCCACACTAAGTCACTTTTTTATGGTGTAAAGAATAAAAATATTGTTTAAGGAAGGCACTGTTTGTTATTTGACAAAATCTGTGTGTCAAAGGCCTTCAAGTGGGGGAACCAGCACTCTTAATAACAGGAATGTGTCTGACATACGGCCTCTCTGATTACATAACCTTCCTGGTAAGAGTTGTATCGTACAGTAAAGTGCTCTCTCATCTGCAGTTGATTTTAAAGACTAATTGCCTAAGTCTAATTGTATTATTCACACTGAGTGTGAGTGAGGAATTGAGTTTTGGGAAGTCTCTTAGTACAGTAGTGTGTAGCTGTATGATCCTCACCTACTCCTTGTTACTTTAGTGCAGTGTCAGTAATGCTTTGGACGATGGCCCAGACACCCATGCAATGTGACAGGGTAGTCCCATTAAGGTTTCCTAATCAAGTCTCCTCTCCTCCTCCCTTCCTATCCCCCTTTCTTCTGCCTTCACAGAGAACCAGTGTTTTGGCAGAGAGCTCTGTGCTAAGGATTCAAGGCTGTGTTTGTGTTGGATGTGGTCCAATAGCCTCTTCTATTTGCCCTCCTTTCCCATATGGGATGGTTGCTGCAAAGCAGCTAAATCAGGGGCAGTCATTACCTTGCCTCAAAGAGGCTTCTCCATCTTTCCATCACTCCATCAACAACTGTCAGAGATAGAGAGAGAGAGATTGTAGACATGCAAAGCAAGAACATTAAACGGATAAGAAAACCGTTATGAATAATAAATAAGGCTCATAGTCATCATGCTTGTAGATTTGAAAGGAACATTGGTCTAAACTCTTTTTGCCCAGGATTTAATGTCCCCACACATCCAGAAGGTGTTGTTGGCTGCTACAGACTAACACCCGTGGCCGCTTTAAAATGAGGTGTGGGCCCAGTGCACTGTATACTACTGTACATACTACTGTAGACAGAATATACTAGAATTGGATAAATGGACAAATATATATACACAGTTAAACTATAGATCACTGGTCTATTGTTTTTCATCTAATTTTAACCTGTTTTTCTATTCAAATTAAGGAAGTAATTTGGACGGACCTTGGAAAAGTATGAATCACCGGAATTAAAAACAAACCAATCATTACTTACAAGGTTTATAGTTATCACAGCAGCTGGTTAGAATCAGTATCCATGCCTTTGCCTATAGTTTCAGCCTTGGTCCAGGCTCAGAGGTGCAGTCTGTGGTGGAGACTCTACCGCTGCATGGTTATCTCATAACTCTGGGCATTGGAGCATGAACGCCAGCCACTTCCAACTCTCTTAAAGAACTCATTAAGTAGGCCTCATATTTTTTCAGCTGCCAGGTGCCTGATGGTGGCACAGGATGAAGAGGGCCAGTGTGTCCACACCAGGCAGGGATGGAAACTACAAGGTTACTGCAAGGAAACTACACGGCTGAGGAGCATTGCTGGAGGAAATAAACTTGGCTAGTGCTAGCTACAGTATGAATGTATGAACTATTGAGAGTACAGCGACAGAGAGAGTGCATCAAAGCATGTCAGTTTACAACTTTAAGGCTTCAATTTTGACTACATTTATTTAGCGTACCGGACTGTGGATATTCCAAAAGCACTGGTTGGGATGTCAGAATAAGGGAAAATGACCAATTTGAACCATTCCCACAAATAAACCTCAACAATAGATTGAGTGGGGGAAGATCACTCTTCTTGATGGATGACTTCAACAACTAGCTCATTTTGTCTTTGTTTCCAAATTGGGATAGCGCAGCCTTTGTCTGTAAATTTCTGTGCCTCCAACTGGTGAACATTTTAAAGGGATAGTTCGGGATTTTTGACATGAAGCTGTATGGCATCCCCGTCAGTAGTGTCACACATCCACACCGACTTACCCCCGACAGTGTCCTGTGGGCCGAGTTATGTCCAGTTTTGGTCAGCAACGAAAGTAGTCCGGCAGGTTTGCTGGGACACTTAAATAAAAAGTTTTTCTTCTCAAAACAGCATGTGTTCAAAAGAGTGATTCATTTGCATCACAAAACCGATGTCCTCCTGCTGCAAGTGGCCGCTACTGTTTAGTTTTGTTCGCGGACGTGCCGCGTCGGAATGCGGCACTTTTTCAAGCGCCCCATTCCGACCCAGCTCCTTCCGCCCCACCAGGCTCTCTCCGGGCAGCCCAGCCCTCGTCTGTCATCTTGCAGCAGCGCAGAGATACAAAAAGAGAGAAAGTAGGACCAATTGATTACGAGGTGGGACTTTTTCGAGGACATCGGTTTTGTGATGCAAATAAATCACTCTTTTGAACACATGCTGTTTTGAGAAGAAAAACTTTTTATTTAAGTGTCCCAGCAAACCTGCCGGACTACTTTCGTTGCTGACCAAACCTGGACAGAACTCGGCCCACAGGACACTGTCGGGGGTAAGTCGGTGTGGCTGTGCGACACTACTGACGGGGATGACATACAGCTTCATGTCAAAAATCCCGAACTATCCCTTTAATGGTCACGATTTCAAAAGGTTAGGAAGGTGAAAGCAATACTTGAATAGAAAACATCTGTCATCAGTCTACAAAAACACTTGTGATGACAAATCAGTCACAACTATTGCAGAGAGCAAGTAGACAGGAGACAAACTGCATGAAAATGGCAGAAAACGTGCTCACTGTGTAAAGAGGTCGTCTGACAAACAAACTCAGGAAAATGTCAAAATGCTGGGAATATGCTAAGCTACCGCTTGACTTTAAAGTGTAGACTACCTGCAGCACTGGGGAACCCTTTCAGAGGGCTGAGATATAGCTGTAGCATGGAGTACCCTGCCTTACTCTGTGCCTCCCCAGATTTTAACCAGGCATCCCAGGCGGAGTGCAATTGATTTTGGCAGTGGATGGAATAAAGATTGATTGAATCAGAATGGAAAGGACCTCGCTGGAGGATCGACCATGCAGTAACCCTTCAGCTGTGGACGCCTTTGCCAAGAAAGTACTCACAGTTATTCTAGCGTAAGGGGCAATGCGATTAAAGCCCATAGCTTCTACACACAGAACACTGGGGGTGGAGAATGTGTCCTATGGAGAAATTACACATGTGACCACTAGACTGTGGTTTTACTGTTAATTAGAAGATTGTCTAATATCTACCTCACTGTGGTCTGGGATGATGAGAGAATGGAAACGGGCGCAGAGAAACGAGATGTATTGAATTGAACATGCAGTAATAACAGACACTGAGGAAATACTCAATATATGTGGTCTGGTCGGTCTCTTTCTGTATGGCATCTGTTTAGTGTAAACCTGCTCTCATCAAATCGATGTTAAACAGGTTTTGGCTCTTATTGTTGGTGTAGTGAAGCAGTAAGGTTGGCCAAAAGAGGGAAGCATTACTTATCCAATATACAGCCAACCTTTTTCTCAATGCTGCTAAGAAGTAACTGGGATTTGTAGTTTTATTTAAACATTTTATGAGCTGTAACCCCAAGGAATTCAAATGTTAACAAGTGTACTCTTGACACCAAAGCTTGACACCGTTCTGTTTCTACAATTATCATATTATAATATATCTGGCATATCAATTGTGTTGGCTTGACAAACTTTACCTCAACATAAATATCATCAAGGAGGTCGCTGTCATCTCTCTATTTGCCAAGCGTGTGATGTGTTATTATGAGTGCGTATTTACAGCAAGCTTGCCTCTCTACCCAGGGACCTCGTACAACACCTGTCAGAAAGCAGCTTCACCAGAGACAATCAAAGAACGGCGCGTGGCATGTTTGATGTGTACTCAAACATAATGTGCTGTGAAAACATCCCTGCGCTCTGCCAACGGTAAGTCTCACTCTGCCTGGCACTGGTTCCTCTCCACTTGTGTGCCTGCAAGGCTTGCGTTTATCTCTGTTTTATACTTCTTCATGCTTACACACACAAGCGATACTACGAACAGATGAACAGGCCTAAAGCTACTAAACAGATCCATCTGTTGCATATACACTATGTGTGTTCTGTTTTATGTTTGGGACTTATACACGTGTGTATTTGTCAGAATCGTATCGGTTGACACTGAAATGATCTCAAAAATGATAGTGAAGTGTCCTTCCTGAACTTTAGTCATGAGAACTGCTGTGCAAAAGAAATGCCACCTTACAAAATCTATGTCTATGGACATTCCTTGTAAAGTGCATGTTTTATTTCCCAACTTCTGTGATTAGTCACAGAACAGTCACATTGGAGCAGATACACAAACTATGTGATTCTAACTGCAGCCATTTTTGCATGTAAAATTACTTGAAAGGATAATCAATCATCAAAATTGTTATTAACTAACCAACTAATCGCTGTAGCTCTTATTCCCTGTGCTTCCCTACCTGATCATCCAACTCTTCTGCTCTTTCTGTTACTTGAAATCATTCTGTGCTCCCTGTAAGAAACATTGCAAGTCTTCTTTTGCTTTTTACACAGGTTTTACTCCACATGTGGTCAGCTATCTAGACCTGCTTATAACTAAAAAGCATGTGCTCTGCCAATCATTGAGTCCATTCACCTGTATGGACGTGGCCTAGTTGTTTGGGGTGAACAGCATGGCGCTATTTGGTGTGTCCTTGTTTTCGGAGGTGGCAGGCAAGACCCTTATTTTACCCTATGTCCAGAATAGCATAACTACTAACCTACTTACTATTCATGAGTTCACCCACTGTAGAGGTTCAGCAGGTTTGGCTCTCGATGACCCACTTGAAATTATCAGATGTTCTCTTCAGGTACTTCTTCAACTTTGTTTCATGATTTGGTTGGTGCACCGACTGCTGGAGGACAAGGCTCTTTTTATGTTGACCATCTGCCTGTATCCCCCAGTAATATATGATTGACAATAATACAGTAATAATTCCTGACATTAAAAGCAAATGTCCACCTGCAGTGTTTTGCAGTGTCCTTAAT
The DNA here is from genome assembly GCA_023373845.1 of Nibea coibor. Lineage (NCBI taxonomy): Eukaryota > Metazoa > Chordata > Actinopteri > Sciaenidae > Nibea > Nibea coibor. The sequence continues at coordinate 11,489,022 of CM041738.1, forward strand.
GATGTGACGTGAAAGCTGTAACCTCCCTCCAAAGTGCTGACTTCCAGTTTGTGAAGGAAAAGCATGAATTTCATTTTACCTACCCTTCATTGGTGTTTCTAACAATAGCAAGACAGCAGCAAGTTCTCTCTTTGTCACAGAAAATCTGTCTTGCCTTCTCAGACATGAACACTAACAGCAGGTCTCTTCTTCTGCTCTCGGCCAACCTCTTCCTGACTAAAGTAGAAATTCCATACTGGCTGTTGCTGTTAATGTTTCTCTAGCCCTGTCATAGCCCCTGCAGATGCTAACGATGAGCCCAGCTAAAACAGTTTGGCACCACTCGTTACTGTACTCCAAAATAAATTTACAGTGCTTTGAAAACCGTGTGACTGTTGGTGACATTACGGCCTTTGCTAACTCAAAAAAATGTCAAGTCTTTGTTCTTAGTCTATTTTTTGGGAGTACCTAATGCTAAATGTGCTGTGACAAGTGTAACAGATATACTTTCCCATCTCAGGCATCTTGTAGAGGTTTAAATTGTGAATCACAGGCGTGTGGTTTAGATGGTTTATCTAGATTCTTTATATCCTCTATCCCATGGGGCAGACAAGGAGTAGAAACTTCACCTTTTGCACCCTTTACGTGACTTGACATGGTATGTAGAGTGCAGGCTGCAATGAGGTTTAAGCTTATTGTGTGTCATGTTTTAGTTCTTTTGTTGCACCACACTCCTGGATGTGTATTGCAGTGTAATATGCCATAACCACCTCTGTCACCCCACCAGTGGGTTGGGGACGTTACTCAAACTGTGTGATTGACAGTGATTCAGGCCTGTGACATTAGTGACTTCATATTAAAATAAATGTAAATATAAGTACTGCAGTTAGCTATTTAGAACATATAGTACACAGACTCTGTGTACATACTCTGTAATCCTGTACATATAGCAATTAAGAAAACTTACACAAGAAAGAGGCTTTTTGGAACATAATGAAGTGATATATTAACAGAACATATGCTGGTTTAGTTGTGCAATGGAGTAGGGTTTAGGCAGGATCTTTTAGTTTAGTTCACTCACTCAAGATTTGGTTCTCTGTCTGACTTAACTGAATTTCTTTGTCACATTCTCTTACTTCCTTGAGGGTTCTTTTGAGCTCAGTTTGGCCATCTCTTCCCATCACTTAAGCAGAAGATTGCATAACCTGGCCTTGGAGGCTGTAGAGCTTGTCTCTTTGCCCAGAGCAGAACCTGGAACTGTGTGTGTGTGTGTGTGTGTGTGTGTAAATTTCACATATGTACTATTTTCATTTTTCTAACTCTCCTTCTCTAAGTCTCTCTTTCATTCTCCTCTTACCCAATTTTACACTGACCCCGGTGCTAGGTTGGGGTTCTGTTTGCCCAGCTGCATGGCTTATTTACCTGGGGTAAAGGAAAGTCCCATTAGACCTTTTGTAAAACACAGAATAAAATGTAACCTGAAAAGGAAAGAGGGAACGGGGTGAGGGCAAATCCATGGTCTGCCGCTGTAAGAGGAAACTGAAGGTACTGGGACCGCTCCCAGGACAGCACTGTTAAACCTTTGGGGCAAGGCCAATGAAAGCAGAATATTAGGAATCTGAGATGTGGTCCCACACACTTCATGTCTCTTTCCTCTCACCAATGCCAGTACATTCTCCATTTCGCTCTCTGTCCGTGATATACACCCTGTGCACATGCCCCCCAATGCCTTTCTCTTCTCATTGTCGAGATTTAGTAGGAAAAATGTACTGACTCATGGAAAGGACTTCCTTGCCCTTGGGCTTGTGGTGTGGTTGAGCAGAGGGAAGTTCTCAGGTTCAGACCCAGATGGTACCTGTGGCTCTGTCGGATCCCATTGCTCTCTTGTTCCCCTCCAGAGGTTAGGTCTGGAGATTCCTTTGCCAATGCTGAGTCAGCACCGCAAAAGTTCAGCAACCATTTCTGGTTTTACTCCATGCAGGCCTCGGGCTCACACTAATGGCAAATTTCCCCCTAAGCCCTTAGACGTGCGTATACATTGTTCATTGGTTGATGTATTTAGGTTGGAACATTGAAGCTTAATATCTAGCATGCGTGGTAGTAGACTGAAGAAAAATCAGGAAGTTGCATTTATTTCAAAGTGTGCTTTTGATTAATTAAGAGGTAGAAATAACTACATTTAAGATTCCCTCAAAACGAACTCCAAGAACTCTCCCAAGACACCAACAATGCAGAATGAGTGTTGATAAATAAACTTGAATTTAAATGGGATTCTCTTTGAATTTACACCCTAACTTCAGTGTGTTGTCTTGGTTATGTATTTGATATTATTTCCTTGGAGTCTCTTTAATAAAGTGCATGCATTTCTTTAAACCTTCTTTATGGTGGGGTATTAAAAGCACAGAGCTGTGTTCTAATCCAGCTGGGGTATTGCCCCAGACGCCAAGTGTCTTTATAGAGCAGTGACATTAGCTTGTTTATTGGTTGCAGGGGCGTAAAGATGCTATTGTTTTAATTGCTTGTACATGCTCCTGGGATCCATGGAGATTACAGAGACTGCAGATGCCAGCATATTGGAAATGGGATAACAAAACGAAACTAAAGAAAGCCAAAATATACATTAGCTATATTTGATTTGTTTTGCACTCACTTGACAAAATTGCTTACGGTGATTGTATATCCTTAATGCATTCAAGAAAGCCATAGTAGTCAGGCAAGTCAATACTTATAAGACACAACACATGTTACAGAAAAGCAGCATAATTGTATTGTGTGTCAGCTTCATACCGGTTATGTTACAAACCCTCCACTGCGACAGCAAGTTATTCCAATTTTTCTCATCCTCTAACTAACTTGATAGACGGAGAACAAAAATAAAAGGGACTGGAAAAGAAGCACTGACACTGCTAACATAGAAGCAACCATTGATTAAAATGGTCTCAGAGTGGCCTTTGTTTCACTGGTTGAAATATAAGTAGAATATTTCCTTCCTGCATTGTGCTTGTTACACACAGAAACACACACTCAAACCCACACAGCCATGTAGACGCATGTACTTTTGCGTGTGCACACACAAACATGCACGTTTTGTTCAATGGCATATTACATTATCCCCATCTCATTCCTTGTCTGCTGCCTTTGGCACTCACCTACCTTTTTACATATGCACGTGCTGAACTTTTGACCAAGGCCCACCGGTGTGACATTAGCCAAGAGAGCGGTGGGGAGGGGGAGAGGGAGCCAGCGGCTTTAACAAGTTCCTGAGAGCTTTGGGCCTCATCTTGCGTGCCAGTGGGGTAATTTCACAATGTTGCTGAGGGGCTGTTTAGTGCTTTGAATGTGACTCAGTCCCTGCTCCCTTTCTCATCAAATTCCATCTTCAGCTCCACACCATCCCTCTCCCTCTGGCTGTCCTGCGTTTCCCCACGTTCCCCACAAGCCTTCTCAGGCAGCTGGCACTGGGGCTGTAAGCCATCTCCCAGCTCTTGAAGGATGCGTCCCTACTCTGTTAATAAGGGTCCCGCTTCACCCGTTCACCATAGGGACGGACATTTAATGAAGTGCCTAACAAGTGGCTCCACCGACTTGCGCTGACTGTCCTCTGGTTGCTCCCCCCTTCGCCTTCCCCTCACATCTCCTGCTTCACTCTATCCTCAGAGGGAGAGACTCTATGCACAGCCTGCCAGTGTGGTAGAGGATTTCCCCGGCAAAGCATTGTTAGGCAGGAAGTGGTAAGGGAAGAGGAAAGGGACTTTCACTTGTGGAACGGTGAGACATGGTGGCAGTGTTACCTTGACAGCCGTGCGGTGCCGTGGTCACCAGGGCGGAACACAGTGGGCAGAGGTCCCACACACCAGGCCCCCTCAGCCGCCTCCAGAGCAAATGAGCTGCCAGGCCAGACTAATGGAGTCCTAATTGGTGATTAGGAGAGAGGGAAAGGTGAGGGAGTGTCTACTGGCAGTCTGCTGTTAGCAGGATGAAGCAGCAGGCTGCTGTATTCACTGTTTCAGTGAAACAAAACAGCAATTACCGTTTTTATGCAGATGCGTCGCTGGTTACTGCACTAGCTGCATCCCATACGCAGATTATAGAGAGACAACTATAAACTGTAGCCATATGAACACATTAATAAATAATTACAACCTGTCTTATAGCCCAAATGAGCGTGTCACTTCTATTCAATCATTCCCCCTCAACAGTATTTGTTACGTGTGTGATATGACTTGAGTGTTGTCATGTATTTTAGTTATCTGGAACAAATGAGGTTGGAGTCAAACCAAGAACTGTAGAAGGGTATCCATCAATCAGAGCTCATCGTATGAGACAGAGCTTTGGTGCGCACTCTGTGATTGTATCTGAGGAGAATGGGCACTTTAGCCCTGATCTTTTACCATCAACCCTCTATATAAATATGAAGAAAGGGCCTTTAGGTGTGGATAGTGTTACACACTGACTTTATATGGCGCAATGAAGAGGAAACAGGAAGTAACATCCTGACAGAATATCAACTACTGAAACAGGACCCTTTCCCCTACTTTATGAATGACACGATGTGGCTGAGAGTTGTATGAGGCTGCTTTTGTGAATGGACGAGCCCCCAGGCTGATACTGATTTGGTAGATAGGGTGACGTCTGCTGGGATCCAGGGCCTGGTGGGCTAAGGAGGACAAGGACTGTGATGACTGCCTGTCTGCTTCCTGCTACTAATCCACCACATTAGCTGTGTGTGTTACCCTATTTATAGCCTGGCCAGGATGTGAATAGACTGTCTAGTTTCACTTTTCATACAGACGGTAATTTTAGTCTTCGTTTGCTCCACATCTTGTCCCTCTCCTTCACTGAAAGTGCTGATGGGATGTAGGATAGAGCACTCAACATTGTCCCTTCATGTGTGTTGCCTGGTATGAAGTTATTTTGATAGAAGAGATCCATAAGGTGTGAGCAAAGTGTGAGCTGTAATCTAACTGACTCTTACATAATATTTGAATAATGATTTGCTATGGTATCAACATGTCTGTGTACACACAGTACATTGGTGGTGTTGTATTCGACTTCATTATATTATAAAATGTTTCTAATATATTTGCAAACAAGCTGGACAAAATATTAGAAACACCTTTCAGCATTTTCAGTCAAAATGTACCATATGTTGGACTCAACACACAATGCCATTATATCGACTATATCAAATATTTGGGCTGGTATATTGCATTGCACTACTGTATTTTTCCTTGTGACTGTCTTTTTCTCTCTCTCATATAAACATGTTTGTGTCTCACCCTAAACAGTATAGGAGGGACAGAAACCTTTTAAGTAATGTTACCGAACACTTAAGTGCCTCCAAAGTGAACTGCGACCTGTGATGTGTAAGACTGCTACTGTGGCAGTTATTCTGGGGATGCCAAATAGCGTGGTAGCTAATGTCTGTGCCCCTCTTCATTAACTGGCCAGATATTTACTGTACAGCTTTTATTTTATGCCTCTTTTCTGTCGACACAGCATCCCTTTTTTACACCTCTATCTTGGAACAACCCCTCTTGGCGCATCTGTGGCAGATTAATCAAAAACTTCTGAGGAACTTGAGGGGGGCTTATATCCTCTAATCGTGTAGGCGTGGGAAAATGTTATGGGTCCCCACCCACAGCCTTGAGGTCCAGCCAGAACACTCTTATTTTTGTGTTCCACTTAAACGTAAGCGGAGAACCAATGAGAGACCACTTTTACACAGATGGGCACACAGGTATGAGAGCATACGGACAGCGTGTGTGTGTGTGTGTGTGTGTGTGTGTGTGTGTGCACAAACACGAAAAGCCAGCAATCCCATTTGCTAATATTGACATGGGTGTCCCCGTTCAATCTTGTTACAAGGATTATTGTCTATCGAGATCCCATTTCATTAGACTAAAACACACACCTCAGGGTGCACGCTGGGGCTGCTGCAAGGGCCCCAGCCTTTTAGCCTCTTTGCTGGGCCGATTGGGATGGGGGGTGTCCTGTAAGTGGTTTTACTGTGGATCACTGAACTTTAAAGTGTCTCCCAGTCAATACGCAAACTTCATATGCGTCTACAGCATGAGACGTGTTATGCCTTCCAAGAGAACACCACAGGGTGAGGAGACTCCCGTTCATGCCCAGTGGGTGGAGTAATGTGGTCAGATATCCTGCTAACTGCTCTATAGAAATGCCTGTTCTTGAATTATATCCAAAATGCATATGAGAAAGCAACCCACCACCCTCCCCATGGCCCCACTCCAGATTACGTATTGATTCTTGATATGAAAAGCTCATTACATAAACAGAAACAGCAACACAAAAAAGCCAGTGAACCTTTGCATAAATCCTTTAATTGAATTTCCAGTGCCGGTGGTTGGAGGTTCTCTTTTTAATTGAATCCATTGCTGGTGTTGTGATTTGCATGCACGGGAGTGGGTCCTGTCCCAGATAAAGTGCCATTGATCCTTATTAAAGCTCACCTCTGGCCACGCTGTGGACTAACAGGGAAAATTAAATGTGTTCATGGTGCATATACTTACTGGCCACAAGGCAGGACTGTGAGAACCAGCACAGAGGAGAGGAGAATGAAAAAGATGGGAGGAAAGGAAAATTATCATGATAGCTAAATTATCTTGGCTTTTGTTGTTTTTATCAAGCCATTTTACAGAAGGCATTCCTTGGAACTATCCCCGGCAGCCTATAAATAGAAATTGACCTCTCGTTCAGGTTTGGCAGGTGATCAGATATTACACAACAATACTGCTTCACAAAAAAAAAACAAAAAAAAACTGATCTACAAGTCATGATTGAATTACAAATTATATCTTGTCTCTCTCGGCTTCTTAATGGGTTTCGGGTTGAAGTCTCAACAGTATCTTTATCTAATTATTTGGGAAGAGAAAAACCACCTGTTGGCTCAGCAGCACATTGAGAAACGAAGGGAAGTATGTTATCTATCTTGATTTGGCCAATGCTATCATGTGTGATCAATCTCCTGATTGCTGAGCATTGATCAGTGTTTGGTGGGGTGCTTTAGTGACACTGCACGTTCCTATTGAATATCCTGTAGAGGAGGATACGACAGCAGGCAGGCGGCTCGCATCAAACCTCATCGGCCGGTGAAGCATTATTCTTTTGTGCTGGGTCTGTTGTGTTCTCCTAAGTGGTTGTTTTAGCTTATTGTCAGATAATTGGTGTAATGTGTGCATGATTAGCGTTTCCCTCCCTGCCTGCAACTGCCTCGTCTCTCCAGCTCAGTATTTGCACAGACTGACTTTGAAATGAACATATTTAATTAGATCAGTGGGAATTTGTTCCTGTGGACTTTTCAGTATAAATAAACTTAGATTTGTTCATATTCATTATTTTATGTACCAAAAAACACACCGTCTTTCCTTGAGACATAACAAACATGTTGAATGGATTTACAAAGCCTTTCATGTTTTGAAACGGCAATGTACTTTTGTGACCAAAAATAATTGTAAACAGTGCCACTGACGGTCAAAAACTTCACCCATTCCACATTATCTATCACATTTTATCACCTTTCAGCCCAAATCTTGATACTTTCTCAATAAGACAGGCCATGCTAATGTCATCTCAGCACACACAAATTCAGTGCACAAACCTGTCCCTCAAACATGTTGTAGACATAGAAAGATTGATAGAAATATCCAAACAATCAGTCATTTTAAGATTTTCCTCTTTGCAACTTTATCTTCAAGATCTAAATCATTCTTAATCTCTGAATTACACACCCAAACAGATGTGTGCGCACGCACGCACACACACACACACACACACACACACATACACATACACACACCAAAAGGACATGCTCCTCTATCATATGGGCCAAGTGCTAATCCCCATGCACAGTAATGTCCACTCAGCAGAAATGTTTAACTGTATTGACTTGAATGTTGTCCTTTCCTTTGGGCATCTGCTTCTTTTATGGGTATTGGTGGTGGTGGGGTCTGTTTGTGTGTGTGTGTGTGTGTGTGTGTGTGTGTGTTCGCCTAAAGTAGATGCATTTTGACTGTAAGCTTGTGTGATGGATGCTTGAGCATGTTAGAAAGTGATAGGAAGTCCATTCTGTCTGTCAAGTGGTCACCGACAAGCCAGCAGTAATACTATTAGCGTGGAACACAAATAGGTTTACATAATACCCTTTGTAATTGCACTCAAACATGTATGGCAGACTGACTTTTATGGTTCCATATACACAGCGTGCCCACCTGCAAATGGCTCCATGCTGTGGCCTCTGAGTCGGCAAACACTCGGGTAATAAAGTGAAACAACAAAGAAACATACAGTAGATGTTGTTCAAATATTATTATACGCTAACTGTACACCTGACTTATAACTAAGTGTGTTTAATAAGGTTTATTGTGGAGAGCTGAATTAGCCGCTGCACTGAAAAATGGCGCGGCTGCACAGGCAACACTGATAAGGCATGTTTATTGTGAACACCTGTCCACCAGTCTACTTTACTGTTTCTGTTCATGGGAATATTCTCTTTTTAATGTTGACTTGGTATTTTACCATAGTTATCAGTAACTATAAAATGTCTGTGAAACAGCTGTGCGTCAGCTATTATGAGTGTTATCAATTATACCTGGGCTTTCCTGCTATGACATCAAAATGTCTGCCCTGAAAAAATGCCTAACGCCTTAAAACGTTTCTCATATTTTATCCACCTCCTTTACTAAAATTGAGGAGGAAGAATATTAGGAACACCTGACTATTATATTCCAATACAAGACCGCAAACCCACAGTGATGACGGAGACATTTACTCGGTGTTGATAGTTTCATTCTTAGCCCTTCTTGTCTGTCAACATTCTTATATTCTTTCGGCAGGTATTTTTACTTTCCCTTGTGTGCGTGTGTGTATGTGTGTGTCTGATATAATATCTAATGGCCGAATGCCAAGGATGGAGGGTGGTTAAAGATCCCTGCCAACCACAAAGTATCAAAGACACATATTCACACACTCTGCCACCTTCACCTCAGCTGTATCAGATTAGATGGTAAGAAGAGGTGATGTAAATCAAACTTAAGGCATGTTTTGATTTCTCTTATTTATTTATTTATTTATTCATTCATTCATTCATTCATTCATTTATTCAATACCAAATCTCCTTGAGTGTATAAGCAGTTTGATTTGTGGGAGCTCCTTATCACTTTCTGTGACCAGTACCTGCAGTATTAACAAATCAAATCCCTAAAAAATAAAACCTTATTTAGCAAAGCAAAAACTCCCTGAAACTCAAGAATGAAGCACATAAAGTGTTTTATGTTTTGACTAAAGTTTTGTTCATCAGGACAGTATAATTTAAAAACCGAAATCACTCAGCTTCTTCTTTCTTTAAATTCTGATATGTCACAGTGTCTCTATGTCAGAGAAGTGAACGTTTCATCCAGCTTAGCTGAAATTGATTTTTTTTTAGCGAATGACCGCTGTCTCCTCGGTCCTCCGAACCAGCCGGTAGGGGTCACAACTGCTAAAAACAAAGCTTGCCTAGTCTGTTGTTGTCACATTTTGGCCTTCGTGACTGACATCCGTAGAAATGTTTGGCCTCAACTTGCAACAGAGCATCTGCAGATTAATTTATTGTCTTATATGTTCGGATCCACTAAAGTTCGACACGATAGGAGATGATTAACGCCTTGTTTTTGTTTCCCCAGCATCTTAACTCGAAGGAAGCCCGCTTGTGCTTCTGCACGGTTCCAGTATAAACGATGTCAAAACCCGCTAGTGAACGAACGCAGTGTGTGCCATGGATTTGTTGTTGCGAACAGTATCTCGAAAGCATTCATCCTAATAATCTCCCAATTGCATGTTTTTACTGAATATTGGCAGATAATGATCAGTGTCAGAATGGCTATATAAAAGCCTGCCTCTCTATTGTAAATATGTAAATCTGTCTCAATATTTGGGGCCGATGCAAACTTATATTTTGAGTAAGGTTTATAATGACGGAAATTCACCTCTGGGACAGATTCATTTTAACACTAGCCCCACCTGGCACAGAGTGGCAGCAGTTGGTTGATAGAATAAAAGAAATGAGACATCCCTAATGAAGGCAAATAGTGGAAACATGTTCCATCAGAAGTGATTACTACTAATTAAGCTGTTTTCACAGCTGGCTGCCTTGCTTTAATATGCATGCTTGCATCATATAAAGCGCTGAGAGAAAAGGCATGGAAATGCTTAGAGATCCAGTCAAGTCACAGTACACTGATTAAATGGATTAATACTACTCAAAACAGACAAACACCAGAATTATCCAAATGATGTGTGAATTATTTCCTTATGTCGAGAACAAAAGGAGGTAGAAGACCCTTAAATAAACAGCGACGGCATGTGAATGTCTGGTCTTAGTGCTGTCTCCCCCTCCTGCCTGTGCTGAGTGACCCTTCTGTGGTACTGAGGCCTACTCGTCCCTTTCTAACAGATGACTGATTGTGCTCCTCTACTTTGTGTGGCCCCGCACTGCTCAGCAGCACATCAAAGAACATCCAGGCTTCCAGGGAGCGACTGTTGTTCGCAGAGGCTCCAACACGGTGGACGCTGATGTTTTCCTTTCATACAAAAGCAGTTAGCAGCCCATAATCCTTCACTCTGAGTGGAGAAAATACCCACAATCCCACACACTGCGGCTGTGATGTAGCTGTTCCCGTATGCCCTGGTGGGCAATAGAGAGGATCAAAGTGTGCATGGCGGCAGCCCACAGATTGAGCAATGAGATTTAACCATAGCTTTAAGAATCAGAGTGTGACGTACACTACGGTCAGCGTATGTTATATAAGTTGAAAGTTCAGATGAGTTGAGAGAAAGTCTGGAACTCAATTCAGGACTTTTTCAGGGTGAGCTTTTATTTCACGAGAGGATTCGACATCCTTCTGATTTTCGAGCGCTGTGTTTGACCAGAAAATGTGCAGAAGAATTGTAAACGTTTTTCTTTCACCTGCCGGTGATGTGTCAGTGTTCACAGCACTTATTAACTTCTGTCTCATGAAGCCGTGTTTTCCTTCCTCTCTGTGTGCATATTGAGACACTTGATTAATCACATTTGAGGAGAGAGAGGTGAGATTCAGGATTGAAAGAAAACCTGTCAGTTCTTTACAGACTGTGTTTTTTCTTCTTTTTTTTCTCATAGTGGATTGTTTTGTTCACTACTGCCAAACCAGGCGTGAGGTCTTTTAAGTGCCCCTCTGCCAGTTAAAACCACAGCAGGGAAAGAAGTCGTCCCCTGTTCTGGAATTACAACTTTCTTTTCCACCCGTTTAAAGAGACTCTTATTTTCCTGCCTGTCTTATGGTTAGGAGATCAAAAGACACGTTAGATTTGGATGCCTCTGAATCAAAGAGAGAGCTTTAATTGAAATAAAAAGGGGGATGGGACTTGGGTTAATGGCTCTGCACAGGTAGGTAACATAACGTCTTTTGGCTGCGTTGCGTGGCTTCTCTTTCAAGGCCTTCGAACTGGCATTGAAAGATGCGTCCCATAATTTTCCTCACGGTACATGAAAATGAAGTGTAACCAAATTATTCATGAACATTGTCAACAGAGTAGGCTTGCTTTCGCTTATTGGCAAATTATTTCTCCAAGAGATTTGCTAAACTTTGCCAAAACCATTTGTAAAAGCAGCAGCTGCAAATCTTTGCTATAATCCCATTTAACATTGCGCAGCTATTACCATTCCTCTCCATCTATTCTTGCTTTGCCTTGTTGCACCCCACCCCTGCCCCCTGTCTTCAAGTGTTTTATGGTCTTCTGGGAGGTGGAAGAGGGGCCGTTTGCCAGGATGTTGTAAGCATACCAAAAGATTTCAATTTTTCATCCACACAAGCAGTGGACAATGTGCAAAAGCAAAAATGGCAGGGAACAGAGATCAGAGGTGAGAAGTGAAGTGGAGAAACACTTTATAATTCAGCGGTAGGTTTTTACTTTTATGTTAGATTTCTAAATTACTCCTGCCATTTGTTTGTTATCGATGACAAAGTAGATTATATACTATTTCGCTTGCCAGCAATTGTTAATTTTGCACATGACAATCTGAACTGGAAGCAGCCATATCAGTAGGAAAAGAGAATGAAGTGAGAGTAAAGGATGAGGAATCCTTATTGATTCATTGGGCCGATATTCAGAATACTTCCTGCATCCAGTTATGTATGTCAAAGTCCAGATAGCATGTATATTAACAAAACGTTACTTTACCAAAGAGGGGGCATGCACTGTTTGGACATTTTGAACAAATCATGGTGACATGGTGTGCTTTTCACGTGCAAGAATGCATTTCTGGCAATAAGAAATGAAAAATGTATTCATGGATGAGCAAAAATATCCATCCAAGGTGCCACAAACTAAATAATTTCATATTTCACAGGCTCTACTATTCGTGATGAATGAAATTAAAATAAATGTCTTGGTTAAAAATATCTTTTTGCATCTACTTCAGGCTATGTGCATTTACAAATTATCAATATATTAAACCATAAAATGTAAAGATGGCATGTCAGTTTTTACCATGAATACAGAAGCTGACGTAATTTATTGTGTGCACTTTATCATAACGTAGGAGACAGGCTTGAAGTCTACAACCCACTTATTCTGCAAAACTTGCCTCACCTCTGTGCCTGACACTCCCCCTCCTGCCCCTTGTGCACTTACAGTGTTTAAAACTACAATTAAGAACACCGTACGCAACGTTGTGCTAATCGCAATTCGAGTCGCTTCACGTGTGTGAAAATCCAGTTCAGTATTTCTAAGTGGCACGTGTTTGATCTGTCATGATGCTACCACAAGACGTACAGTGTAAGGACATTTTCTTCACCCTGAACCAGCAGTTGGGAAAGTGTAGCTGTCATATTAAACCTCTGTGCTCACTCACTTAGCTCGCCACACTCTCCGGGGCGCCCCTGTTTGTCTACACCACTGTTCCGGTTCAGTAGAGAGAGCAACAGGGAGACGAGAGGCTCAATGTGCATTCCTGTCAAGAACTCCTTCACTGATCCTGTAAACCATCCCTTAGTCTCTCACACACACATGCATGCACACCGACACGCGCGCTCACGCACACACACACACACACACACACACACACACACACACACACACACACACACACACACACACACACACGCGCGCGCGCGAGGGCTCTTACCTCCGAGAAGCAGTCTGCGAGTCTGCAGACGAATGCTGGAGGCATCCTGGCTACACTTGTACTTACCTACTGTGGTTTCACTCATTACTGTTCTAATTAATACGTTTTAAGTCCTAATAAGGCCCCCTGATTATGGCAGCAATGACTGTTATAGTTGAATAACGCTTGTAAATTAATAATAAAGCATTCTGTGGTAGTTAGCAGGTTAATAAGGACAGTCTTTGAGGTTCGAGGTGATTGCACTTCAATGTGATATTTCTGCTGAGTGTGCTGGAACACGCATCAGTCTGCTTTGAGTGCAGCGGGCCTTTGTTGAGGAAACAGATGCCGCGTCACACCAATAGAGGGCATTGTTGTTTAACTGCAGGCTCAAAGAGCAGCTTCTTTGTTTATGTAGGTATCCATGGGTGCTGTTGTTTTTCTTTCGCTCTTTCCTCTTTTCTCCATTTAGGCTCACTGAATTTGATGGTTTTGTTTGAATACTAATTTGAGCATCAATGTATCAATGTCATGTTTTTTCACATTCTGTCAGCAAATGCAATGGCTAAACACACTCCATCTTTTGATTTTCTCCACCAATTTAAATTACTTCATATTATGTTTTATATGAGATGCAAATTAAAAGGATTCATTTCATCAAGCTGCAGCCAATTCTCCTCTAAAGGGAATAACTGAAATACGCTTTTTCTTTCACATATTCCCAGGGAGATATTTTGTTAAAATATGTAAATAAAATGAACTCCCTCCTTTTTGGCACAGATTTTATTGTAGATATGCACTTTTATCATTGCAGCTTGACTAAAAAAACTGAAATATAACTGGCACTGCAGATGGCAGGCTGAAGCTTGGCTGAGTTCCCCTCAAACGGGCCTGCTTGTGTCAGGTGAGGGAATGCAAAACGCATTTCACAGAAAGGTAATGATTTGATCTCAGGTCAGCTGAAGTCATCTCGATCTGTGTTTAAAATCATCCTTAGACGATGCAGCGAGGCAAGTAAAGTGTCGTCTGGAAAAATGAAATTGTTTGTTTCTCTGTGTGCACATGATTGAGCTGTGTGCACAGAGATGAAACAATTAAAGCTCACATAAAAACTATTCGCAGGACTGATAACCACACAGTATCGTTCTCTCTGTCACATTTCTTTGAGGCCTCAGAGAGCCTGCAGTCACACATATGTGCAAACACATGCAGGCACACACGTGTATTAGAAGAGATTAACCAGCCTGACAGTTAAAACAAGCAAAGAGCTGTCATACAATCTGAATGAATAAATTAGTCAAATGCATAACAGATCAGTTCAGGTTGCTTCGGCCAACAGATTTATGGTTCTGCGGTTTTATTTTCTGAAACGTTTTCTTTTCCTTTTTTTTTCTGACAATTTGTTTTCATAATTATCTCATGACTGCCTTTCTGTTTGCCCTTTCAAGAGGACAGTCTGTCTTCACTATATCATTGCAGTTCGGATACATAATCATTCATATTACTTAATATATATTGATCATTTAAGATCATATGGAAAGTTGGGAAAAGGGCATTTTTATTATGATCAAATTGGAATTCTTCGAGATCAAAGTTGATTTTAACTTTGTTTTTGACTTTTCTGTTCAAATTCAATATTTGCTCCGAGGAATATTTTATAAACCAAAATTGTATTTCTCATAAATGGGTGCCTGAACTGTACTTTCGTCAATCCTCAAAGCTGTTTTAGCATTGTACTCAAAACAAACTCATTGGTCAAAAGGACAAAACTCATTCAGCCACATTTTCAACACAATGGATGAGCATTCAATCAAATGGATGCCGATTTATTGATTTAGGGGAATGCACAAAAGAAAGGATTTAAATCTCGGCCGATAGCCATTAACAGCGAATCTGAAGATAGACAGGCGATTGGTCATAGATCACAAATGGCAGGAAATCCATCTCTCCTTGCTCATTTCATTTCTTTTTATTTGTCCATGCTCCAGCTCTGACATTTTTCACACAGCCCAGTCATATACTTAAATTTATACCCATGTTTCTTTCTCCAAACTGCATTAGGAAATCAGCTCTACCTGCTCCTCACCGTGTAGCTTGATATGGTCCGAGGCAAAAGGGCTGTCAATAAAGTTTATTGTGCAGGACTAAGTGCACTGCATTGGCTTGTCCTGTCTTTGTGGGAGGATTGGGGTAATTAATATGCTGCTGTCATGACAAACATGAATATTTGAGTCTGGATTGATTTCAGATTCATCATGAAATCTCCTTCCAAGGAGTCCGCAAGTTACAAATAAAAGTCACCTTTCAAAAGGCACAGACCTTTGACTACCTTAGACCACATCAAACACGTTTAATGAAAAAACATATAAGTGATTCTTAAATTCAGTAAATAAATGAATGAAGACCATTGCACCTTGCATTAAATACATGCATGTTCTGACCCATACATGTCTTGTTATCTTTTGGATTTCACTAAATTAGAAATAGCTTTTTTCATGTTATCAAATTAGAGGTTGAAGTGACCAGTTGTAACTTACCAAGACTTCCATGTATATAGCAGCAGCATGGAGGTCATTCATTCTTTAGGCACACACACACATTTTTTTTTATTCTACCCCTCAGTTCAGCAAGCAATTGATATGTGATCTGGGAGAGGGCAGTTTATTGATTACTGTGGGGACTTGAGCGGTAGTATGGTGGTGTGTGGACAGATTGTTGCAGGGTCCTGTACACTTAAGCCCCTGTCTTACTCATATGGAGCCACATAAGGTATCCACTTTTGACATGTTGATAACAAGTGGTCATTGGGAAAGAGCAAACATCAAACATGCACATAGGTAAGACAAGATAAATAGACTATTAGGTTACACCGCAAACAATTAGCCTCCTTCAGAGTCTTTTAAAGACATATATTTAGACTGGACACTGTTGAGACCATAGCCACCTATTTTTTTCACAAAGGATGGAGAAAGAAATCAGTCTCTCTTTTTATTTATTAGCCCTCTTCTATAAATTGTACTGAAAGTTTTGTACAGGAATTTGAGGGCATTTCTTTGCATAATTTCCTGAAAGTATATTGACATAATAAACAATAAACAGAGATCACCATAAACACGACAGTCCTTCCAAATTGGTGTGAGGATGTCCAGAGGGGTTGGAATGTGAGCTTAGCTGCGGTCTGTGCTCTCAGGTGATGGATAGGGTAGGGGAGTCGGTGGTGGGGTGGGCAGGCTTTGACCTTGGCCATGGAACAGTAAGCGCTAGCTCAGATATCTCACATGATACCCATACATAGCGGCTCATTACGGAAGAGCCCCCTTATGCAAAGTGCAGAGCTCAACACTGGCTGGCTGACAACGGCTAGCCTAGCACTGCTGACCTAACAATAAGACAACAGGGCCGTCCCCATCTCCCAAAAACACAGCTCCAGCAGTGTCCTGGTTCCTTCGTCAGCATAGGCCAGCAGCTGCTTTCGAGTTAAGATGACCAGGACATCATATAAAATAAGATCCAGGCTGCAGAAAATAATGCACAGAGAATTGTATTCATTTATGTTTACCAATCTCAAGTTGAAATGAAAAGCTCAACACACGGAAACTAATATTTATTCATGTTTTTGTTGAGAAGATTGAAATCACTAGACCTACTTCCAGCAGCAGGCTAACTTAGCTTAGCATACTGCAGATGGGGGAACAGCTAGCCTGACTCTGTCCGAGGTCACAGAATTTGCCTTCCACGACAGAATTATCACATTATCCTGTTATCCTTAAATTTGTGCAGACACGTGTAAAAGTGTAAAAGTGTAAAAGTTACAATTCACCATTTTGAGGTAATGTACCAGACAATAAACCACTAATTTCCTGGAGTTACTGCTGGTTGCCTGGCAACTAGTTTGACAGAAAAACCCCTGGAAAAAAAAAACAAAAAACTATGAATTGTCACTTTAACACTTTTTATTATTACACTTTTTAACATGTTTAAATCTTTCCACTGCGGCTGTAAAAATGAAATGGCATCCTCCAGTGTGTAAGTGGTAGCTCTGGTAATTGTAAGTCACGGAAACTGTGTTATTGACAGTTTTGATTGACTCACTCGCTTTTTAATAACAGCCTCGCTGTAAACGTTTTTATCATCAGGCTTTACAGCACTGACCCCACAGGATTGAGAGCATTTGCTGGGGATAGAAAAAAATCTTTTTTTTTTTTTTTTTTGTAACCAACATGTTCCATTTATACCATTCAATTAAACAATCACATGCAGTTGAGATAATTTGCTTTTATGCCCCATGTTCACTGTGAGTGTGAAAGTTGATTGTTTATTGGATATTTGCGATGATATAACATGATCTCCCTCTGGAGTGTGGTTAACTTTTAAGACAGTTTGATCTTGTTACACTGTGTATTTTCATTTCAGCGTTTCAGGTATAAAGATGCCCCCAAAATATCCGGTGAACCTGTAGTTGAAGACAGGCAGTTTAAACTGATTTCCTTTAGACATGTATACCAATATTTTACAGGACAGGACAGCCAAATGCAGACGGGAAAGCTGAGAGAGAGGACATGACACACAGCAAAGCATCGCAGGTTGGAGTTGAACCCTGGTCAATATAGCAAGGCCTTTACATTTATTCTTTAACAGGTTAAAGTGAGTGATTGAGATCTCTCTAGTACAGTAGGAAACCTCTGCAAGTAGGAACTTCTTTTTATAATACAATATGTGAAATTATCTATAATCTTATCTGTATCAGCCATGAAAAGCAGGTAATTGTCCATTATTGTATCAGCTGGAAAAAATCTATATCATGCATCCCTACCTGGCATGGGTGACCCACCGCTTCCAGCGTAGCACTACTGTAAATCAAAGGAGAAACACTGTCCATGCTGTGCAGTGCAGAGCGAACAGATTGAACAGTACCTCGCCAAACAGGTAGCGCAGCATAAAGTATTAGAGTCAAATCCTCTCAAAATCAAGATCACAGCTTATTTATGTAAACACTTTAACATGGAGAGGGTTGACAATTTGAAAGATGCATTGAGAAAAATCATCAAACTGGATGAAGCCCATTTCAGTCAACTGTGTGAGTTAACCAGATGATGGAAAACTATGGAATTACCCACAGCTTTGCAGTGGAACTAATAAAACTTTATGGGATCATGCCTTTAACTGGACAATCATAAATCCAATGGCCTTTGCTTTTTTTTGTTGTTTTTTGTGACACAGTTGGATATGATAGGATTAGGACCAAGCGAGTGGTTTCCCTGCTTCACTGTTGCCAACAAGACAAAATTTAAATTAAGTTTAGAAGACACTGTATGTAGCTACATGCTATATGTTCACAGTGATGACATTTCAAAATGGCCAGTGGGCACACTGCAGGAACAGATGGTGTGTTAATTTCAATGTTTAGGTCTCAGATGAGCAGACATTACCCCGTGTCAACAGGGAGCAGTACTGTCTTCAGTCTTTGTGTGTTAATGAGTCAATACACGAGGCTGTACATACTGCGTGTGCATGTGTGTGTTTGAGCAAGAAAGAGAAAGACGTCGTGAGTCCTGTGAATTCATTGTCGGAACTGGGCCCATATTGTCTGTGTGTGTGTGTGAGTGTGTGGACAGGCCTATCTGCTCCAGGGTAACCTCTTATCAGAGCCATTGGCATATCTTGAGTGGGATGACATAATCAATAATCAGAACTGTTAATCAATGGTATTCTAAATAAGCATTGATTGGGCCCACAAGGTTAGCCAGCTTTATTGGTTTACATTAAGCAAAGCAACACAATAGACAAAGGCCCATGACTGGGACAGGCCAGTTTAACCCCTACCCATCCATCTCTTAGAGGCACAAAGAGCATGGATGGGCAAAATAGTGTGTATCATCTCTCTTTCTCCTCTTTCTCATTCATTTGGCTCCTCGTTGTCTTTTTTACACTTCTTTTTGTATTATTCTCAGAGAAGTTGACGGTGGTCTTTCCCCGCTGCTATCTCTTCAACATGATTGTCACGCGCAGCCTCATTTGAATACAATGAAGCTCCACTTGCATCTCATTATCGACATGGTCAGGTAGACAGAGGTCACTGATTTGTGTCACCTTTCACAAAACGGCCATCTCTCTCGGGAGCCTGTTGGATGAAGAGGGAGGAGTGTGGCAGCATGCTATAAGTGTGTAACCCGTGGGGGCTCCACATCTCCTAATTACCAGGTAGTGGAACACAGTCACAGCTGTCTGCAGGTTAGTTGAAGATGACCCATGAGGATATACAGTTTTGCATTCTCCTCCATAAAATCAGCTTGTTGTTCTTTACAGCCTATGTATTCTGAACAGTCGTCAGCTTTAGGCTGTCAGAGTGTTTCTTTAGTGGTAACAGCTGTATGTGTATGCGCGCCTTAATTTCACAGTTTTCAGCGGGCCAACATGTTTCCCATATTCCTCCATAAAACATGGCATCTGTCAATGTGCTTCAATCACCTACTAATAGAAAGACTAGTAGGCAAGCATGGAAAATTTGGCGAAATAACCCTTTTAGTCTCCCCTCACCGCAACAAAGCTTAGTTACATGATTACTGTGTCGCCAACATGGATACTCCAATCATTTTTTCCCACTGGCAGTGGCTCAGTGCCAGAGACGGGCTTAGATTTGGCCCATGAGAGAAACGCCTTTCACTGATCATACGGACCACCTGGCATCATATGTTCTGTCTCCAGAAGGGTAAAAAAGTGCTTGTTAGAACCGTAACATCTCTCTCTATTCTATCTCTCTCGTACACACACACACACACTCTCACTCACGCAGTCGCGGCAAGCACACCAACCCAGACAAATATTTGGTTGTGCTGATGAGCAAAGAAAAATATTAAGCTAAATTGGCTATTTGTGTGGTTTATTATCTATTATTCATACCGGAAAGTTTCACATAAGGCTTCAGCCGTTGTAAGCGCACAAAATGGGTAGTGAGGAGTGAGATGACGCTTCTTTGATCTTCCCTGTGCCGGATCTCTCTCAAGCGCTCTGTATCGGTGTAGTCTCTTCGTCGATTCTCCGCACACCTCGTGCCTTCGCTCCACCTCTCTTCCTGCCTGTCTACCCCTTTCTCTCGTTCTCTTTGTCCCCTGTGAAAGCCCCTGTCACCTCTGGCCCTCCTCCTCTCCTCCCCCTCTGTGAGGCTATTACAGGCAGCACTCCTCCCTCTCTGCCTTCCCCATGTATTACCATTAGAAGACATGCATCTTGGGAGCTGCTGCACACTCCTCTGTGTTTTGATTAATATTTTAGCAGCCTCAGGGAGGAAATGGGTCTTCCTCTGAGCTAATCTGTTATGGGTTGGATGCTTGGAGCAGAGGAAAGGGAAGATGATAGAAGAGGAAGGTCAAGCTCGACTGTTTTTATTTTCCATGTCAGAAGTTGTAAAGACATACAATACAAACCAAGTGCCATTAAAAAAAGAAAATGTGAATAAGTCACAGTTCAGGTGAGATTCAAAGCTGAATTTTACACAGATTGAGGTTCAGAAAAGAAAATTCTTGGCACCGAATTAACCAAATTTAGACAACACAGGAGTATTTTCTCTAAGTCCTCCTGCCATGTCAAGCTGAGCGTAGAAGTATTTTTCATTAGTTAGTCGCCTTGATCAAGCAACTCTCTTGCACCCTCTATGACAGAAATATCAATAGACAAGAGAAATGTATTTTGTGCAGGAGCTTTTTGTCCAGCTGGTCCACTGCTGTCTGTGTCCACCTGCTGGCAGGCACTCAGTTCCTACCGTCCACGTCACATACCACAACTGTCAGATGTGAAACTGCCTGCCATCTGGCCAGCTGGTACAGGGAACAAAACTGATTCTCAGCTGCTGTAATCTTCGGCCAATACCAAGCTTTATTAATTCAGGCCTGAGCTAACAAAATGCAGTAGCCTCTGAATTTCCACCCACATCTTGGGGAACCATCTTTCTACATGCCTAGTTAGCCATCAAACTGCAATACTCATTGGTTGGGGTGAAACAAACAAAATCTTTCTCCATTAAGAAAATATGGCTAACATACAACACAATGTCAAGGTGTTCTAATGAAGTGAAACGGCAATTTAGTTTGATTACTGTCTCTAGGTCTCTAGGTTACCTGCCAAAGCATCATAGTAAAACAACTGCACATATGGTGTGCGTACTGCGTAGCATACTTCTCGAACAAACTTGAAACAAAGCTCTAGTACACACCAAATTCAGCCCCTTTGAAAGGGTAGCAACCCCAAATACCAAGACATTCATATGTGAAAACAAAGCTCCATACAAAACCTGTCTGTGTGAAAGAAAAGAAAGGAGATAAAAAAAGAGAGAAGTCTGGATGTATTCACTGTTTTTGAAATTATGATGAAAAAATTATTATGAGAACATTTCTCAAATAGTGTGTAGAAATAACGTATTGTATGCTTCAGTAATGGAAAGTAATGATTTACCTTGTTCTTAGGTAACAAGCTGACTGATGTTTTATAAAATCCTTGAGCTTTTATTTCGACTAATAGGTTTTCTTTTTTATAGATTTTCCTTCTCAGTTTTATAGATTTGGTAAAAATTCACCAGCGCAACGATTTAAAAATGCGTGCCATAAATAGTGAGTGATGTGATAAGACCAGTGAAGAATCAAAAAGGTCATCCTTATTTATCACAGGTATGTTCACTGTGCAGCACTGCATATGAGGAAAAAAGACGTGTCATAGCATAAAGTTACAGGTGAGTCGGGACTGTTTGTCTCAAAATATGAGTTGCATTAGATGATACAAATATGATGATGACAAATAAATATGCATACACATAGTTCTCCCCATTTTTCTGCAAAACAGTGTGTACTTCTTTGTTGTGCTGGTGGTAATAGCTGAGTGTTAGCGTATCGGCTTCTAGGTCTGTGTGCTGCTTTTCTATGCTTCCTCTTTCATTGATTCCCACTCTCTTTTATTTATGTTTGTTTACTGCGCTGCTTGACTCAAGAACTGCCTATTGCTTTTATTGTCGAATGCAATGAAGGGTGCTTTTATCACCATTTGCCTGCAGGTCAAAGGTGAGAATGGAGACAAATGGGGCAACTGTACAATGATGAACAGGGTGTTCGGAAGCTAGAAACATACATCCGGTTCATGGATCCCAGCAGTCCATTCTTTTGTGAGACAGTCCTGAAAGGATTTTTTCAGAAGACAAATAGCTAGGACTAATGTTTAAAAGGTCAAATGGATTATGGCAACAAACATCTATGGAGTAATTCAAATTAAAACTCTAATTACTGCCTTTTAATCTGCATATATAAAATGTTTCTATGAAAAATTAAGAGTCACTGAAATCCTTTGGCTTCTTTGTTCGATAGAATATAAGCAAAGCAAAGCAAAGAGCCCCTTTCAATTAGGGGTCATAGGTGTCTTCTTTTTCTTCTTCCTTGCCTCCATTGGTATTTTTCTCAGATAACATATCGTAACCTTGGCTCTGAATCATGTGACACCTTGCCCATTAGTTCTGTTGACCAATATATGAATTATTCTAGCTGTATTGTTCGGAAATTTATCCCCACGGTGTTACCATGTTGATTAAGTGCAGTATGGAGGTCGAGTGTTACCAATTACTCACCATGTGTTCGGAGCAGTGGGCCATGTTCGGTGAGTGAAGCTGGCACATTAGGAACATACAAATGAAGCCTAGTCTTTGTGGTGTGTGGACTTATTTTAAGCTCTGCCAGCCCATTTAGTGCTGTGTCCTTGGGGCGGGGGGTATTTTGTATGCCTCCAATAGTTGCTGCCCCGGCTTGCTAATGAAGGTGGTATTTAATTTGGTTAAATGCTGCAGGGAATCAGGCATTTGATATCTGTATGGATGGGATAGCAATGCAATGGCGGATGGGAACCACGGGCTTAGACAGGCCTAGTCTTTTATTCTCTATTTATAGAGGGCATTATGTGCAGAAGGACAGGGCAGCTAGCAGGGAGCTAATGTGAGCATAAGGAGGATACACCTGCCCCTAGGTGTTTTTCTTAGCAGGTATAATAGCAATATATTTCCACACATGACATACCCTAATGTTTGTTGAGGGAATATCTGCAAGAGCAAGTCGGGTTTGAGCTTCGAACCCTGTGGCAAACCATCGCACAGTAAGACATTGGGGCTATTAATGGGATGACATGCTGTAAGTAAGTTCAACAGTAGGAAACAGATTAAATTAATTTTTAGCTGTTGAGTATATTCTACTCTCCAGATTCCAGTCTTTGGATTTTGGGACAGTTGAAGCCCCTCAGGCTCCTGCTGACCTTGAGTAGTAATTTTTCAAAAAGAAAAAAAAAAAAAGCAAAACAATTCACAGTCAATGCAACAAATTTGAGAATCAGTGAACAAAACCTCCCCACTCACTGTCTTTCTCTCTGTGTGTAGTGTGGAGAGGTTTCTTCATTAAAACTGACAGAGAAGCCAGAGGCAGGGGAAGTGTTATAGCTCTGCAGACCTGTCACCACTTTCTCCACAAACTATAATTTAATGCTGTACAATAATTGAAATAATTCTTTCATTTACTGACGAGGCTGCCAAATGTTGAACCAGAAAACTGCCGACAGCAAAGATAATGTGTTCCCTCATGGCGTTTTCTTTTTAAATTCATTTTCTATTCTAATGTATTAAATGCATAAATTCTCTCACTAATGGTTTGTGTGAGGCAGAGCAACAGCCTATTCAATGATGCAGTTTAGAGGAGGTTTTACACTTAAAACAAGAACAACCATAATAAATGCCAATAAATCTGTGGACATGTCCATTTTTCCATACCCCTAAATGTATGCTTAGTTAATCCCTTTCTCTGCACTGGCCATTTGCAGGAGGTAATGGGGGTGCTGGTCTGCAATATACTGTAGGACTCATTTTGAAAATGAGGAGAAACATTTTCAATGAACCTAAAAAAAACAGCTTTTGATTATTTTCCCATTCCTCCATTACAATGCATTGTAATTGATAAACAGTAATAGACATAACATATGCAAAATATGCTTTAAATCATCATACACAAAATGTCGCTCAAAGGTACCAGTGTGTGTGCATAAAATCACGGTATATTATTGTTTACACAACATAAGTAATTGGGAGGGAGCCATGTATGATGGAGTGGTGTCTAATTAATCTTAAAAAAATGACAACAAATAGAAACTTATGCCAGGAAATTTGGAAATCGGAGTGAATTATTTGTTTAAGTCTTTAAAGTTTGTCATAAAATATTTCCAAGATGCCCGATGACAACTCAAACTCAGTGACACAGTCTAAACTTCAGAACAAGAAGCGCTCACCTTCTATGCTGTGGGTCATGCGCTCCAAGAAATAAGCAATTTAAGCAATTATTAAGTTTTCCTGACACTCATAGTGAATTAGCATTTCATTTTGCTTCATTATTCATAGAACTGCCACCTTTAAGGCTGTTTTCCACATGTCAAAATTGAGGCACGTTTTGCAAACTGAATGCATCAGGCATCAGATTGTC
Source organism: Nibea coibor (assembly GCA_023373845.1). Classification (NCBI taxonomy): domain Eukaryota; kingdom Metazoa; phylum Chordata; class Actinopteri; family Sciaenidae; genus Nibea; species Nibea coibor. Next base: position 11,513,634 of record CM041738.1, read on the forward strand.
CCTAAGAAGAGAAATAATATTTCAACTCTCAACCCAGATGCTTCCCATTGCCACAGGAGTATTAGATAAATGTACAAGCTTCATTTTAGGACATCAGTACTTAATTGCAAAGCCGTCTCTGAGCTATTTAAGTTGCTGATAAAATGAAAACTGTAAAGGAGTTCTTGATGATAGTCTGAGTGTGTTATGAGCACCGTGCATTAATATAGCATTCAAACAACATTTTGCTCATGAGATCTCTCAGTGCTCAATATGAATACCGTAGGTTGTTTTATTTTAAAGATGTGGTGTGTTTGGTCTTTTTTCCAAGTAGCCTTGATCTAAATGACTAACATGCAAAACTGTCCCAGGTCCCAGTGCAGTGCTCAAAACTTGCATAATTCTGTCAGACCATACTTGAGATGCTTGGAAACTTTAAAGGGGTGTTCAAAAGTAATTCAGGAGGCTGGAATCTGAAAATACAGGGGGTTTGTGCTCTGTTACTCCTCTACAGTATGTATTCGTAAAAGCAAGCAGTCAGGAGGAATATCCTCCACAGCCTCAAGCAGTTATTCAGTTGCTGTGTTGAGAAATAAACTCCTTTCTCTCTCTTTTCTTTCTCTCTCTCATCCCTTTTTATAATATTTATTAATAAATGTGATGATTCAGTGTTTGGCACATCCAACTTGTTCTCTTTCAGTCACTTTCCCGGGGCGATGTCCAGGGAGGGTCACTGTGAAAACTCCATTGTGTTGATTACAGCAATGATAGATAGGTTGTGCTGTGAGATGAGTGGAGAGAGAGAGGGAGAGAGGTTGAGACACAGGAAAAGCTGAGCTAAGAAATAGAGAGCAGAGAAAGAAACTGTACGTAGCAGAATGGGAGTTTGGCATATGAATGCAGAGCAGATGAGATGGAGCAAGGCAAAAGATAAAGGGGAGGTGACTGAAGAGAAAATGGGACGATAAAGTAGAGAGAAGAGTGAGGAGAAATTTGGAAAGTAGTAAGTTACAGAATTTAAAAAGATTTTTTCTGGGACTAGAAACATTTTAAAAATTGTAAAATATAAACTGTTATCATAAAACGTGAAATTCTACTAAGTTTATCATTTTTATGTGGCATGCATGGATGGATGTTGTAAGCCTAAAAGCCTTCAGACCTGACATAATCCGAGATCTCAAAAGACAGGTAGTGCAGTTTTGGATATGTGATATGTGATTCTGTGAAAATGCGTTGAAATATAATTGTTCCCTGGGCCACTGAAACATGTGTGTTATTTACAGTGAGTGCGCCTTACTTACATTGAGCTCAAAGCATGGTGCTTTTCTTAAAATGTGAATTTTCATTCATTCATTTTCAATTCATGTTCTTTTGAATTAATTTGTATCTGCATTAATTGTCTTTATATCAATCATATTACTATATATAAATTATGTTTTAGTCCAAATGTGGAATAAATTATGTAATTATATCACACATTAAAAAACTACATTTCTGTCCAACTTACTGGCCTCATGTGAGACTGAATGGAAATTATAATAGATAATTATTAATATAAAATATTTTTATTGTCCAAAGACTTCAGACTGTCCCCTTCCTCACTTCCTGATTAGTTTTTATACTTTATATGGATTATTATTGAAAATAACAGCTCAAACACCAGCATAAAGCTGCAGTGACGTATTGTAGTGTCAGATCAGTGTGATCAACTGCAGCATCCAATCCCTGACTGATTTCCAATAAAGGGGCGTATCAGTCCAATAAGACCTCCACCAGGGCTAGTTTCCTGAAATTGGCATATACCCATAATCCCCAAAAGATGAGTCTGGCTGACTTTAGCCATCCCCCGATTTTTCATCTACTGCCACCAGCATGTTGACATTTATGGTCTTGGTTAAAATGTCTCGACTGTTGAAGTGATTGCCATGATATGTGGTACAGGCATACAGGCCTCTCTAAGTATGAAGTGCAATAACGTTTGTGATCCGACATTTCAGCAGGTCCTACTGTCGGGTAAAAATGTCTGTGTCATGACGCACAAATTTGAACACTTCTGTTCACATCCTAATAAACTTGCAAAACAAATGACATGCCTGTCAACCTCAGATGTACCTAGTGTGGGGTGTTAGCATTTAGCTCAAAGCACTACTATGCTTGAGTGCAGCCTCACAGAGCTGCTAGCATGGCTGCAGCCTCTTGTGTTGTGTCAATGTGCATAATTTATATAACTAATAGTGTTTTTTTCTAAATGAGTTTTTACTCAAGATGCAAGTGGGTTCAAATGTATCTCAGGAATATGCGAGTACCTGCTTATATGAGTTTACAAAAAAAAGCTGTATTGGCTGACACCATCATTATTCAAATTTGGCCATTTGATAAATATCCTCATTGCTTTTTGTCAGCACCATGATATCCACGTGCATATCAGGTTACATTATTTAGATGTTTTGCTGAGATATGCAACATCTAACTCCAACATGGTATTTTTAATTTACTGTTGGAGGAATTTTGTTTCCTGTTCATTTTGTGATCAGCCAAAGTTTTCACAAATAAATGCGCACACAGAAATGTGCTCACACAAAATCACACGGCTGCAGTTTATCATGACCATCAATGGGAAGAGATGTATGATTGATTAATGAAGCTTTTATCAATACAAGGATAGGAAAACAACCCCCGAAATCCACTTACATATCAGCAAGGCACTTTTATCCCTCCTCCCATGAACATGATTTACGAAGGCAGTCAGTGCATAGCACCGCTTACACGTGACTACATAATGAAATGGTGAGCTAACTTGGGAGAGCGCAAACCCTTTACTGAAGAGCATTTAGTTAAGTGTACAGATTAGCATAAGAAAAGCAATCTCATAACATGACCAGACATCTCTAATTGAGCTATTGTTCATGTAAGCAGTGTGATTTTCTGTTGGCTCAGATCTCTCCAGCCCACACTACCTCTTCTGCCTCTAGACTGATGGGCTATGATGTTATGTGTGTCTACTTGAGTGTGTGTGAAAGGGGAACACATCCCTCCAAATTGATCACAACTCCTCAACAGGAAAGGACAGAGGGGGCGTTAGCGAGCAGACGCTAACTCAGCCAATAATGAACAGGGTGGTTATAATGCGAAATCCATTGCCTCTCAATCGAGGCCATTGATCAAATGCACCTCCTGTATGTTTGATTCTCTGCCTGGCCTGTATAGTCTGAAGTAGTGCCTCTCTAATTCATCCCCCAATCTTCACATTGCTTTGCTTGCTCATCTGTCTTCCAGTCTTTAATTCCAAGAAGCTGTTGGTGAAGGAAAGTGACTCTTACTGCAGCTGTTAATGTAGGTGGTGCAAAGAAAGGAAAGGGAAGTGCACCCCTAGTTCCATCAGAAACAATTGCAACCTGGACAGAGAAGGATGAGTTTAGTCACCTTGGTACAAGCTCCCACTAAGCTCTGACTTTGACTGGACGTCTCCCTCAAAGCTTTTAACAGGCAGATGTAATAGCCCTGTGGTTTTGAAGAGGCCATGGTTAAAGCGCCTCTGGAAGAGCAAGCTGGCGTCTCTTGTGGCTTCAGATGTGGTCTAAGTTGTACTTAATGCACTGACAGGTAATCCATCTGAAGGCAAGATGCTTTATGCCGATTTAGACAGGAAATCAGAAACCTAGTGTGGTATTAGCCCCAGTGTCTCTTCCTGTTATCCCAGCCTTTCCATGTTCCCTCCAAATAAGAGCACTAGATACCTGGTTTCATTTGCAATGTGGTGTTCAGAGAAGAAAATTGGAAGGATTAAATACTACACATGCTAGTACAAGTAGTTCCTTGATCTGTATCAGTTATTTAGTCGCCTTCTTTGATGCGTAGGCTATATGCCAAGCTGCGCTGAAGCTATTCTGATGGGTCATGGTGGCCCAACACCTCAATAAGACATTTTATGTTGTTGTTGTATGTTTTTCCTTTAAAACCAGGGTCAGCAGCTATCAGCTGTCTAGCATCAAATGGTCATGATCCAAAAGAAACATATGACTAGAAGTCAAACAACTATAATTGCAAGAGATATGACATGATTTATCTGTCAAGGCCTTTGTACTGTTAGTCTGTTCACATTTGCTGTAAACACACCTGGCAGTGATGTCACAGGATCCTGGAGTACACTGGAGTACACAAAGAAATGAAAGGTCCTGTATTGTAGAAAGTTGGATTTCCAGTAATTTTATTATAACACAGGCCTAAGTGCTACAAATACTGTGAAAGTATCCAAATCTAATAATAAACTGTACCTTTCAATAAGCAGTCAGGACTTCTATAAGGACGTGATGTCACAATGTCCGCCCTCAGTCATGACCCCAGAATGGCTCACCCAGACGGACAGTCAGCCAATCAGAAGAGAGACCTGATGAGGCAACACAAAACACCCTGTTCTTCCTAGAGCGTCAGAAAGACTCTTCAAATAATTTGAAATCAGAATAAGAAAAGACGAAAAGCAACAGGCTACAGTCACATGAGCTTGTGTCACATCTGATAGATTACATGCGCAGTATTTAGTTCACTTTTTAAAATTTGTTGTTGGAATAATTTGTCATGGTCACATTGGCCATTCCTGCCATGTCACAGCTGCTCACATATTAACAAACGTGCCCATTGAAGAGGAATCATATCATTGGGTGGACATGACTAGTGCTTCTTGACACAAAATGGATTGCTTCCATGTCTCAAAACACCTCTGTATATAAACAGTGTACTCTAGCTGCTGGGACATCTGGACTGAATGTTTGCAGCTTCCTCGTTGAGCTAAAATTAAGAGGAGAATACAGTCCAAAAACAGTCCATAATTAATGGCATGTATTTTCTTAAATTTAGCTGCTCTGTTTGTGTTCCACCTCGTAATGGCGAGCTGAAACCAAACCTGGAAAATTAATTAATCTGCCGTATCTAATATACACAGATTACAGAAACACACAGTCGCAATCAGTCCTCTCCAGTAATATATTTTAAAGCCATCGTTCCCACAGACTTGCTCTCCTGAGACCACCGTGCTCTTGCATCCCAGGAAAAGCAGCAGCTTCCGGAGGCAGCAACGGCACTTCTCTCTGTGAAACAGAGGAACCCCATTACATCTTTTCATTTTTCACCCTCCCTCCCCTTTTGCCTCTCTCTCTCTCTCTCTCTCTCTCTCTCTCTCTCTCTCTCTCTCTCTCTCTCTCTCTCTCTCTCTCCCTCTTTCTTTCCCCTTCTCTCCTCTTTTTTTCTCTTTCAGTACATCAGTGTGGCTTTATCCATTTCATGTTTAGTGAAACTCCCCAGGCGAGCCAACACAAGGCAACGAGATGCCGCAAATCTTTGATATCTTAAACAGAGGGCATAGTGCCAGCGCTCTTGCCAGATAGGAAAAACGGTAATCCAAGGGAGGAACATCATCCTGAATCAAACAAAATGAATAAATAATCGGGGCTGCAGACACACTTTCATACTTGCGGTGCATGTCCATGGAGGATTGGTTTACCAGCCCAAGTGATTAGTCTGTTGGCAGAATTGTTTGGTTTCTGTGGCTCAACCATTTACAGTATGATATAACAGCAGATCAGATCCAGTTCTTAACACAGGCCTCTGTAGAGCTGCTGATGTTAAGCCAAAAAAAAAGGCTCACTGTTACTCAACTGTCACTTAAGATTTGTGTCATGATGCATAATGCTTTAAATCATAATCCATGCTGTTTGGTCAATTTGGGTCAAATATCATTAGAGTTAACGTGCTGCTATTAGAATTTCTGGTATGATCTCACGCACATGTTACATGCTACAATTGTTAGTGGTATTAAATATTGAAGATGCTTTTTGGAAACCTTTTTTCTGAACATTGTTTCTGTTTGGTCAACATAAGGACTTGTTATTCCTGCATTTTGATCACAATCTGATTCAAAACAATACTGGTGATGTTATTATTATTATTTTTTTTATCTGAATTAAGTTCATAGTACATTTTGCCACAGTCTTTTCTTATAGTTTCTCTCCTGTGCAACAGTAAAATAAAATAGGGGGATTTTCTCATTGATAGTGGCTACATGCCTGAAGTTGCATTAATAAACAACCAGGCAGAGATAATATTTTTCAATGCCAAATCGATTTTCATAAGGTTACATTCCTAATGTTTATATTTCAGCAACCTCTCTCCTGTTTATACAATAGAGGGTATTAAAAGGGAGATTAAATTTTACCCGCCTGAATATAATACAAACACAAAATGATGCTTCTATTTCCAGGGCAAGCTGTGCATTGTCATTTATTTATGAGTTTTTTTTTTCTTTTTTGCCCACCCCTCCTTTTCCTTTTCTCACCCAACAGTAAATATGGAAATTGTGTTTGTCAGTTTGTGTGTACACACACACACACATACACGCATGCATATCTATACATGTGCCTTTGTGTAGAGATCTTTTAATGTCTGTCTTTTATACCGCACTGAATGCAAACTTGTGCTGCGCTCCTGCGTGGATGCAGTCGGCGTAGGAGGGTCATGTGGCTCCTGCAGAGAAAACTTCTCCATCCTCCATCAGTAAACACACTCCCTCATCCTCTCGCAGTCAATCATCTGTCTCCACACACTTGTTCTCTCCCTCAGTGGCTCTCTCTCATCCCTCTGAAGACGCAGCCAGACTTTTATTACCACTATTACAGTGAGCTGCCATTATCCTTTTGAATGGGAGGGGGCCTACATCGTCGAGGTTGTTCCCACAATAATAGTACTTTAAGGTTAAAGAGTGCACGATGAAGAGGGAAAATATTTCATTCTCAATTGTTTGAATTATACGTATAGAAATACTTCCTTCATAATTATTGGTTTCTAGTGGTCATAATCACTTCAATTCTGATATGTCTCCATTTCCACTCTAAATGGATAATAGTGCTGAAACAGCGTCTGATATTCCTCTCTTATATATGTTCATCTATCGAATGGATTCTAAGAAATCTTATCAGACCATAATAATGATAGCTCATCACAAATCAAAAATGAAGCAGTATCAAAGTTCTTTCTTACAGTAAAACGGTAATAAAACCACGGCTATCTGGCAATGATACATGAGAGTTTTACTGAAATCTTTTGTATTGATTTTTAAAATGCTTCGTTTTGGCCCTATTTCTGAAATATATTTTATTTGATGGTTCTTTTTATTTCCTCTCTTTTAATGTTTTCATTTTAATAACCCACATCAGATCTAATGGATTGGGATTTCCAGACCAAACGTTCAATCTAAAGACATGCAAGGAGTTTTCTGTTCATCTGCGTGCCCATCGTAGATTATGTACGGTATGTTTTCTAAAATATCAATATCAAATGAGGCCACAGAGTGGACTAAAATGACTGTTAGAAAGTTAGCTAACATTACAAAATGGGCAACTTTTGCAGTCCTTTGAAATAGAGAATAAATTAGTCTTTCTGGTGTGTTAATAGGTTTAAGTAAGTAAAGGCTAATATAACTACAAATCAAAAGTATCTAATCACTATTGGCTGACAGACAGTACATTTGTTGCTTGCTTTTCTTCTTTTTGACTGTTAATTCAAATTAACAGCTTTAACCTACTACATCTGAGCTGGGAATTGGATTCAAAGGAACCTGTCTTCAGAACCTATTACTATATTTACAATTAAACAGGTTTCACCATGAGGAGGAGTCACCATGATTTCCACAATGCCTGCCTGTTTGGGTCAGGTGAACACAGCACACTGGCTTTTGGATCTCACTTTTATGGAAATAAAGTATGAAACAGTGCATGCATAGGAATCACCAGTGCTGCATTTTAACAGTTAAGTTGATTCATTAATCCTTCCTCAGTGTTCTCATGAAATTAGAACTTTTTCCATTCTTTGCTTAGATAAAGTCTTTCACTACACTCCCTTAACCACCTCTTATGCACATACATACACGCCTGAGATGTGTTTGAAAGTTTTCTCTGCGTTGTGCCCTGTTAAGTTAACAGGGGTTGGGTTTGGAGCAAACGCATCCTTTGCAGGATAGTTGATTAGAATATGAAAGGGAATATCAGCCCCCACACCCCATCATGAATTACACATGAGGGCTGTAGTCCACCCCACACCATGAGTAAACCTCCCATATTCTCAACCACCCCAGCCAACCAGGGCTGTAGTATACTTACAAAAATATCTAATGTAGAACTTTTGGATCTTCAAAATGGCCAACAAATGAGAGGGGGTTTATGATTTTTTTTTTTTTCCACTGCAGGTTGCTGTGACTTCAGGAAGATATTGTATTGTAAAATTAAAAACATGTATTGAGTGACCTGAACTATAGTGTAGTACAATTTTTAGGATATGCTAAATGTGTTAGACAGTAAAATAATATTTATTTTACATACCTGTATTGCATAGTTATCATGTCACTTGGTTAACGTACAGATTCACACTGGTGGGGCAACAATGAATGAAATGTACTACATTATCTGTTAGTAGGTCTAGTTTTGATAACCATGTAGGTGATAGATTATAAATGATTCCCATTGCATTTGTGTCAGTAATAGAATTATGATAACATTGTTGTGTACTGTACTGATATGCATTGGGCACACATTGTGTGCATACATAGTGTGGTTGGTACAGTTTACAAAGTGACCCATGTCTCCGATGAACACCGAAGTCATCGTGACACAAAGCAGTGAAATTTCCGCTGCAGAGCTCTCGGCTCCATTACTGAATGTTAGCAGAGTCGCCCAAACTGCTTTTGACCCAGACACTGGTACAACCTCTGCTGCTGTCCAGTGTGACTGAGTGTCCGGCTGACCGCGCTGTCAGCAGCCAGGCAGGAGAGACGCTCCATGGTGTGCTAGGATTTTATTACCGAACTATGACTTTTTATTCGTCTGTGTGGGAATCTGATATTATCACATCACAGATGCTGAACAAAGGCATAAATCATGAGTCTTACAGGTAAAACATGAGACTAATGTATACTGTTATAGGAGTTGAAGGTGGTGTGGCTGCTCTGTAAGTGTGCTGGACAGTATTGTAGCTAGGTGGAGGAGTGAATCATATAGTTTTAATTGTAGGTACAGGGCATTGGAAAAAAAACATCAGTAATGATCATGAATATTCATAAATATATAGGTGATAAAAAGTATTTAAAGTTTTTTTTAATATATAACTAAGTATAATACATACATACAGTGGATCTATCGCTCTTATCATTAGCTGCTGCATCACCCTGACAAGCTATGAAATGTTCTCCCCTCTTCACTTTGATGCAGTCTTCTCTCTCTGCTCTCATTCCAGCTGTGAGGTACAATTACTGCCATGAGTAAAATTCTACATTTCCGCAGGGCCAGATCATTTAAACCACAATGCCAGTCCTCAGTAACTTCAGAGCCCCTGTGGGCCCACTTCAGTAGACCCCTGGCCCCAGGTGTGAACCCGGTAACTTGTTCAGCAATACACACAGAGTGTGGTAGCTGTGAAGGCATCAGGATAATGCACCACTAATGGTGCAGATGTGTTAGGCCAATAATGTCCCTGTCAAAGGAATGTTATACGTAAAAACCAATGGTTTACTCTCACTCTTGAAATAAGAGCAGACACCAAAGCACGGACTAAAAGGGCGAGATTCTGGAGGTCAAAACAACGTGAGGTCTGCCTAAGACTGCATCAGATAACACATTTCATTCTGTAACAGCGATTTATAACATCAAACATTAACAGAGAGATTTGAAAGCTTGTGTAATGTCCACATGTCCACTTGTTAATGTAGGAGCAGGGTCCTCACTTGCATGTGTTCTGCAAACACCTCAGTGCAGTCTGCCTGTGGCCTCATTCATATTTTAAATGTGTTGAATCCAGATAGAACCCTGATAGCTATGTGATCTGCCCAAGACACCAAGACCAGACCAAGCGTATGGTCACTTCATAACTGAGACAAACACTTTGTGTTTCATGCTCCTGTAAATACTGTTTAGGGTATACAGCTTCTTCAAGAGTAATGCCACCGCAGTCTGACCAGCACTCCTTTACCAAGTGCTATACTTAGACTCTACTGTACCTGGATACGTTTTCTGCTCTCTTTACAGTGTTTCTGCTCATAAATTCATAGGCATAATTTAATACATTCCACTTTCAGTTTACTTTTAGAAAAACTACAAACCCATTTCTCCTCCCATGCAAGTGTTGGAATGATGTAAAAATGACCTTTATTTGGGAGGTAATTGTGCAGGCCCTGTGCAAATGCCTGATTGTGATCTCTCTCTGCAGAGTGCTGGTTCAGCAAGGTTCCATCCTGTTCCTCAGCATGGTCCTCTCTTTCCTCTCAAGGTGTCCTCTGGCTGCGCTGGCCTCTTTGAAGGCTCCCTCTCTATAATGGAATCACTACATACACTTCCTGGACGAAGCGCGGTGAAGCACTAATTCCACACTGATAAAGATCCCCCTTCCTCTCATTTCATAAGTCTTCCACCAGATACGAAGCTGCGCTAGATTAGATGTGTCACCCCCCCACCCCCCCTCCATCCCCTGTAACACAAAAGTCCTCACAAGACCCATTGAAAAAAAAAAGAGAGAATTAATTTGATTGCTATTCAAGTGTGGGTGAACAAGGGGGAGAGCTGCACATTGGGGAGGAGACTTCCCTTTTTTTCCCCCTCCATAACTACAAAAGAACATTTCTTTCTTTAAAATACAGAAATGTGTATTGTATTGAGAATGGCGGGCCGGGGGTCATCTCTAATATCTGTTAAATTCAGGGTGTAGCTGTCAGATGTGTCAAAGATTCCCCTCTTCCCGTCTAAACTAACACAGGAGGGGGTTAGTTATGATAATGAAACCCTGTGTGTGTGTGTCTATTGCCTGTGTGCATGCAGGTGTGAGCCCACATTCTCATGCTTCTAGTCTAATGAAGAGGTTATAAAAGACACTCGGGGGTTTAGCTGCGTATCTTCCACCACGAGGCATCCGCTATCAAGTTCTCACACACAAATGTCACCTAACATTTCATTAGATTAATGAATCCTTTCTCTGTTTTTTCTCTCGGTAATTTTAAAAGAGACATACTATGCTTTGTGATTTTCTCTCATTTAGATACTCTGGATGTTGAATGTCACAGTCAAAGTTTAGTTTTTAAAAATGGTTTCACCTCATCTCATCGCAGTGGGCACGTTACACTTAGTTTTTCTTTATGTGAGATGTTAGTGTGAGCGAAAAAAAAAAGATCCACTGTCTGTAAACCACAATCAGCCACATGTTTTTTTTGGTTTGCCTGCGTCTCAGCATGTGTGGGCGTGAGACTGAGAATGAAAAAGAGTGATTTAAATATTTTCCTGACAAAAATGTCCTGAGACCCGATAACATCGTCTGTGTTGACGTATCTTTGTGCTGTTCATAGAGAACATGGTTAAATAAAATAACATATAGGTGGTCATCTGCAAGCAGTGGTGTTTTTGTGACCAAAGTGAGAAAAAAAAAAACTTGACAGTGAAACTTTGACCTAATAACTCTCCTATCAAAGGACAGTATCCTAATGCGTCCACTTTGTTGCAAAAAAAATCTACAATCACTCAAAGAAAAGAGGCACTCTGTGTGCTATATCTGTCCCACTGCCCTGTTTGGCGAGGAAGTGGCACGTTTACGCCACTTTGATTGAAATGTTGTGTCATTCGTGTCTTGAGCCCTCCGCTTTCTTTTCCTTCTTCCTGTCTCTTTGTACCGGGTAAAGGGGACTTCCCTCCAGATGTGGGGGCTGCTCTCTGTGAAGTTTTTCATCTTCTCTAACAGCAGTTTGATCAAAGCTTGAGAATGGAGACAACAAACGTGTGTGTGTCCATGGCCCTGTCAAGCGACGGTAAAAATATACTTCATCACATGCCCGTGTTTTGTAACCGCATGTAGGATTCAAATGTAACCGTCGCTTTTAAAACTGCTTTTAAGTCCAAAGACAAAAAAAAAAAACTTTGAGAAAGTAGAGACCTTTCTCTTGAAGCGTCCATTTGCAGCATTTGAAACATTAATTTGCCTTGTTTATTGTGGCATAATGCAATAAAACTAAATGATTATTTGAAATGGCAGATATGGCAGACTAACAAATTCTTTCACATGCAAATAAAAAAATAGTTGCATCATATACATTTAACATGTTTAAACATTAAAATATCCACAGTTTAATGAAATTAAATGAGTGAAATTCATATGAAGGAATTTATTCAGCGTTTACATTGACTCTATGTGTTAGACTATTATAAATGGCTGAATATTTTCATTGTGATGGTCAGACCCTCCCATACCTTGAGCTACCTTGTTGACCGCAACCGCAGAGCGATCTATAACGTCTAGCAGGTGTAGGGTTGCGTGTTGGTACGTGGAAGAGATTTTGATTTTTTTATTTATTTAGTTTTTGCCTGGTCACCAATAATTGTGAAACTTCAGCTAGTTTTTCTGGCTGGACAGAGGAGCTGTCAGGCATCATATTTCCCTCAGGTTCAAATGTGCTGTGTGCTTTGATAATAAATGGAGAGAGCTCAGGTGACCAGGCTTGATAGGCTTGTAGGTAATAGTGGGACAGTACTCCGATATGAAAAACAGCATTGCCTATATTTGAATTGGAATTCTGTTCGTCTTTCCTGCGTTTCAGAATAACGACTCAAAGTAGCGCCGCTCGGCTCGAGAATAACTCGCTTACATTCTCCTTAAAGTCTCATAAGGACTGCTGACCAGGACAGACATTTAAATGTTTGATCAGTTGTTGGGCATCCGTTTTTCTTGACCTAAAATCTCAATATAACAAAATGAAACAAACAAAAAAAACTTTCTCCACACTGTTAATTTCACAGATATGTTTATAACCCAGATATTTTTTAATACATTCTTTTATTGTATGTAACCTAGATCATTAAGCCAGAAATATCTTCTGTAGAGCTGATGGAGGGAGGCAAAACCAGGACATTGTTGTGCAGACCAATTTTCCACAGATAAGAATTCACTACTAAATGTTGCACCGTACAAACAAACAAAACAACAGGAAAATCCTGGTCTGCCTTTTGTTTGTTTGTTGTATTTTCAGTTTTTCACACAGATTAAACATTGTAAATGAATGTGGTAATTAACGCAGGGTGTGCGAGTGTAGGCGCTGGTTTATCTACTTGTTTGTCTCAGATGAAAGGAGCATATTTTCTATAAAACAAAAAGTGGGATTGTACTCGGTGCATCATACCCACTTGTTTACAATGGTCTCCCATGGGGGCTCCCCTCTCTGTTTGTTAGTGTATTTGCACGGGGAGACTTAAAATAGCCCACCATCTCAAGCAGAGCACCATCTATAGGCAGACTGTGCTGCGAGTGTGTTCACAGCAGCCAGCTTTACTTTACAGATCTGTAAACAGCCTAAGCTTTATTCAGATATACCGTCTCATCCTTCCGTGTTTGATCTTTGCTGGCTCTGCTTGGAAATAAAAGAAAAAAAAATATTTAACATTCTCCATACATAGGCATGCACATGTGCAATTGTTGGAACATGAATAGCCACCGAAAGAAAGGGAGACAGCAGGGGATTTTCATTTCAGCTACTGTTCAAGATGATGTGTGTGTGTTCTTAATGTGATACTCTTCATGTGCGTAACACACTGCGCATTAAACTTAACATGACATCCTGACCTAAACTTCATTCATTTAAAGATGGACACGCTAGTTGTAATTGTTATCTATGGAACAAAATGTTGTTGATGACTGAATAATGTATGTGCATGCATGACTGTGGCTTTGCAGTTACTAACACCGTGTCTGAAATCACTCCTTTGTTTACTCCTTCACTACTCCCTACATACTGTAATAGATACATATCACTCAGTAGTGAGCAGCAAACTAAGATTCTGGACACTTACTTATTTTGAGGCATCAGTGAAGGCCACAAGCAAAATGTTCCATTTGGACACATCCCAAGAGATTACCAGGTATTTATAAGAAGTAATCCATACCATACCATACCATAGAGGCGGCAAACAAAGAAAAGTATCTTCAAACAGTCATCACAGCTAAAAACAAGCAATTCTAAATTAGAAAAAGTCATGAACTTTAAAAAGGACAGACAAAATGTTATTTAAGTTCAAGCTTTTGAAGCCTAAAAGTACAAAAAGGAAAAAAAATAAATAAAATGTGGTGGATGGATGTGGTTTACAGACAGCAGACGTCACATTAAAGTGTTTTTTTCTATGTTTTTGTCATTTGAAACATGCTCAAACAATCAATGTATTCATATTGTGAGAATGACGAGTGTAAAAAGGAAGAAGTGCTGAACACTTCACATATAACATAATGAATTTTGAATATTTTATTGCCAGGGCTCTCCAGACGTGCAAATGTTACCACCACAAGTCCCCCCCCCCTGACACTATTTTGCAAGAGCACCACCCATGCATCCTGGGCTCAGTGCCACACAAAACTATTGTGATTCAAAGAATTGCAAACAAGGTGAAACATTTTTTCTAGATACCAGAACATTGATGGCTTTAGACTGACCTTTCTTCAGCGCTGGCACAGTGTGGAGAGACCATGTGAGACTAAGCAGGACCCTGTAAGTCTAAGTTTACCAGTCCCACAGTTTCCCAGATGCTCGTCCTTTTATGTAGTCAAAGGCACAAAGAGTCTTGTAGAGCAACATCTCTCCTGGGTTAACAGTATGTCTTATACTACATTCACTGACTCGACATGAGGAAATACGGCATGTTAAATAGTTGAATGCAGATTAAAAGGAATGGAAATAGACTGTTAAACAAGCCTCCCCTGGTACACTTCATATGATGTTCAGTTAGGCCGAGTTAGTGACCTTTATAATCAAAGCATATGCTAATTACAGAGATATTATTAGACGGATGGGAGTCTGTGCTGAAAGCTATGCTATCACTGCCTGCACAGAATTCACAAATCAGGGGATTGTCACTGAGAGGGATGACCGATAAATGTCACATTGTCGCTGTTATGTCTTCTGCGCACTATATAGAATTGAAGAGAGAAAAAAGTAGCTGTGAAAGGATAAGGCTGTTGTCTCTGTTTTTAAAGCACCCTACGCTCTCCACTCCTGACCTGCGAGCACAGTCACTTTGAGGGGCAAAAATGCATGAATATTTATCACTGTGCCACCTCTGCAAGATACACATCCAACGCATGAAGAATCGATTTTTTCAAAATGCATTTTAGATTTCATTTGCAGGTTGCATTTTTTTTTTTTTTTTTTTACTTCAAGTACACTTCATCCCCTTCCCTGTAACACCCAAGTGCTTCCCTTCTGCTTTGTGTTCCCCGTCAGTAAATATGCATAGAAATAATTCCTGGGTGAGGCATGTTCACAGTGCGTTCAGAAGTTACCTGAATGGGACGACATTACTGTAGTGACACAACACAGAGAATGAGACACCAACACGCTGACTTTCATATCTTCTGTTTCTCTTTAATTGACATTTTACATCTTTTTGTTTCTTTCATTTGATGTTTGTTGTATGCCGTATTGTTTTACCTGCGTTTCTTGCCGTGTGTTTTTGTTATGTTGGTCTTTATAAGATCTCACTACAGGGGAGATATAAGAGCTATCATATAAAACAAAATGAACTCACAATGTTTTAGTCTTGTGCTATGTGAACTGAACAATCAGGATGCCCAGGCTATAGCATAGGGTAGAATAGCCTTTTATGTAGGCTTGTGGTTTTCCACTCATGTTCAAAATGGTCTTTTCCTGTTTTATATCATGGTGTATATAGTCTTTCTTTCTTTCTCTTTCTCTTATTTTCCGCACACAAAAGACACACACACATGCCAGGATCTAAATTGAACAGGCCAGCATGGAGTAGGCCAATTACATCACTGCCCCAATTAAAATAAAACAACAGGACTCTTTCAAGCTGTCCTGCAGGGGAGAGAAAATGAGACGGGGAGAGAGAAAGAAATAGCAATAACAAATCCCAATCCAGTCAGATCGTCATGATGTTCATTTTAATTAAAAAATTGGATTCACTGCAATTAACTCCAAACTAGTCCCCCGTGGCTCAATGAAGACGAAAATGATTGGCTCTCAGTTTCCAAGCAACTCTGAGAGTTCCACAACATCCTGTGATAATCTCTCTTTAAATAGCATCCACAGTGTCTTGTGAATATTTGGATGTTTGTCAAAAGGAAATTCTGCTTGATTATGTTTATATTGACATGAATCGTATACCCTGGTGATAGCACACATCTGCTAAATGTATCTCCTTGGCGTTCTGAAATTGCGGTGAACTGTGAGTGTGTGTGAAAGCTATAAAGGTGACAGTTGAGAGGACAAAGGATTGGTGGACTGTCTGACACTCAGACGTACCTGCGATGGATAATTTTGCTGATCAATTTAAATATCCACTCATATCCTTACCTGTCAGTCCCGATTGACCTTGTTGTGCGTCAAATGTCATGTCATGTGGAGTGATATTTTCCACAGAGTATGATGTGCATCTGTGTTAATGTGTCTGTGTAGTGTATGTATTGAAAAGTGTAGAGTAGCCATCTTAGAGTATGGATTACTATAGTGATAAGAGTTGAGTGGCTAAAGCCTTATGACTAATAGCCTGTCAGGGTGGCACTCAACTCTGCTTATTCATACAGATCAACACCTCGCTCTCCTTTTCTCTCAAAAACACACACACACACACGCTTACAGATTTTCATAATATGCAGAAAACATCTAATGCATATTCAGGTGAAAAAAGATAAGCAAAAATTTTTTTTTTAAATTAATTTTAAAAAATACAAATACATTTATTGTTGTAACAATAAAAAATGCCTTTAGTTTTCAGACTCCAAATTCACACCTGCACCTAAAGCTAACTTTGGAGGACCAGTGTTTAGTGGCATCTTGCAGTGTAGTTGCTGATTGAAACCCCTCATCTCGCACTTTCCTTCCTTCCTAACTTCCTTCCTTCCTTCCTAACTTCCTTCCTTCCTTCCTTAATTGAAACACAGCTGCACACTAACCACAGGATTTACTACAAAATTTATGATAACACTGTTTCAAAATGACCTCAAGCCCAGTTTGGCGTTTCTGTATGACATTTCCTTGTTACTTACCGACAATCAGCATTTTTTTTTCACTTTATCGATTCTAGACTATTGCAGTTCAGTAAATTTGGTAAACTCACAAGAAACCCATACAACAAAGAAGGATCAATGAATGATTTTTAGTCTCTGATACAGCGTAAGCCCTCAAAACACTGGATCGGATATCCAATATAAAATAGCAACCGAGAGCATCATTTTGTTTGACCCAAATGTCCACGTTTTTTGAACTCCATACCTGCAGTTTGTAATACAGGCTTTCAGTTAAACTTTAAAGTCCCTAGGCCAAAAGCAAGATAACCCTGAGGAGGGTTAGGGTTATATTCTCAGACTTTAGAAAGGGGGAAATCCACAGAATTATAGAACTCTTTCACAAGTCAACTGAACTTGTGAAAGTGGCCCTTTTAAAAACGTGACTTGGCAGTGCAGTGTCTCCTGTAAGACTATGTGGGACTGTGTACTGATACTCTGATATGAACTCAGCGCCTTACATGAGTGAGCACACCAGTCTTTTTGCTGGTGATGAATAAACAAAACTCCAACCCAAAAGGCACTCACTGGCAAAGATGAAAAGGCGCAAGTAAACCACACCAAAACAAAAGCACAGACATGCATGCACACATGAAGACAGATAAGAACAATTCTAGCTCTTCTGTCCTCATTTTTTTTTCTTGCCTGTTCCTTTTTTTGTTTGAGAGCGGGCTAAGATAAATATTCACTTATTAAAGCGTAACTGGAATTGACTGTGTCATGCATCAGGCTAATAGCTGAAAGCCATGGTTCAATACGGCGGAGTTGGGACAGGCTTTGCTAATGGAAGAAGTGACGTGGTTGCAGCCCAAATGTCATTCATCAGACCGCACACTGTTCGTTAGGGGCTACAAAGCCCTGCCATCTCACACACTCAGGCTCATCTATTAACCCTAGGCAATGGCACCCGCCGGATTATGGAAATAACAGATTCAGGAAAATAGGACACCGATAGGCCATCCATGTGGAAAAGATTGGTGTCAGGAGAGTGTCGCAAATATGTCTAACTGTAAGGGATGTGGCTGTTTTTCTTTTCTCTGAAGATCTATCTAGGTGCTGTTGCGCCTGGAGAGCTAAGGGTTGCATCAGGGGGAACCTGTGCCAGACGTTATGGTCCCACTTATTACATTCCTGCCCACCACTAATAGGGCACGCTGACTGTGGTCTCCATGTTCTGCGTCATTGAATGAACTCAATGTTATTCACAAAGATCTAATATGAGGGTTAATGTCTTTTCATTTTTTGGAATGGAAAGAGCAGCAATACTGAGATCAGACAAAAAGAATAAGACAGGAGAACGACTGACAGAGTGGAAGAAGATGACAGGACTGCGCCCATGGGCAGTAAATTGGTCCTCAAAAATTAGGACACATAATACTCCATGGTTAATTCCAAGGTAACCACAAAATCAGACTATAAAGCCCTGTTCCCTCAGTTTTCAGATTAACGAAGCACCAGAAACCTCAAAAGAGGTAGTTTGGTATATTTATGCAGGGTAGTGAGTATTTGTTGAAAGGATCTGTGTAAAGCAAAGATCATCCCCGGTCCCCAAAATAGTTCTGTGGCTTTTAAAGAAATTAAAGAAGTAATCTCAACACCAGGCGGTCTTCACATATGTTTAGCAGTTTTGATTTGACAGTTATGATTCGTTCTTCTGTAGTTTCCTCCTGGATCTCATGTGGCTCAGACCCTTCTCTTTTGAGTAACCCTATGGACCATGACAAGTGGAGAATTTTTCTCCCACACTACCTCATAGTGTGAGAATGCAAGGGGTAGTGCGTCCAGACCTGTGGACAATAGAGGTGACATGGCAGGATGATCCAGGACGCGTGTACAGGGTGCTCTGGCTCTGGGCACACAAAGAGCTTGAGCCTGCCCTAGATCCCACACAGCCCCAGGGGATGACGTGATGTCACATGCACCCAACCGGCAACAAAGATTGTGTACAGTCAGCAGTTCGTAATGTCCAGGGCTTGGCCTGCTCCTACATTCACAAAGGGCCTGAATGCCCAGAGGGCTGCTGGGGATCTATGGCCCAGACCTCTGTTAGGCAACAGGTGTGCTGTGACAAGATGGAGTGATGTGGGGGGAATGAGCGGTTGGGAAAAATCCATCCAGAGATAAATCAGTAGTTTCAGAAGAAACAATTCATTTGAACCATGCAGGCCACAGATATTTTTATTTTTACAGGTTGTGACTGCGCGAGTCTCGAGTCAGATGCCAAAAACTTGCACCACTTGCATTTCACCTCGCCTCATCGTTTAAAATAGAAGTGGTGTAATGAATTCAGTTTGGAGATAAGGGAGTGAAAGCCCTCTTTACCCACACCTATGATGGATGTTTATTACCTCTTCTTACTGCCATAATGGTTTTTGGTGCTCAAAGTGCTCTGTCTTGCCAACAAGAAGGTCCAATTTTTTTTTTCTGGTACAACTCAACACTGACCAAAAAATCTAATTGCTCCATGATGCTTGGATTGAAGACACAGGCACCATTCAGCACTAGTGTAGAACATTATGACAGGGCCTCTTATAAAACTGTTAGTTAAAGATTGACTGGCAGCCACTGGGATAAAAATGACTCTTAAATAATATGTTTATGAGGTTGGTTTGGGGAAGCTAATTATTGGTGTTTAGGCTGGAGATCCAGTATAGATGAGGCGTTATAAACACCAGGGGACACTGTCTCCCAGTCTGCTGGGTCTGCCCTGAGAGCTGACAATACATTAAGTAGGTCCCTTTCAGCATTCATTCTGTCAATTGCAATAACAACTTCTCTACAAAATAAAGTGTAGGAAACATAAATGGTGTCCCGTTTTTAAAGGTTTTGAGTTCACACCATTTGAGTTGAGGACAGGATAAGAACAGGGCGGATGGAAAAAATAAAATTATACCCACAAAAAGCAAATCCCTGCTTAAAAACAAAAATCACAATATTTGCAAGTTTCTATGGTATAGATTATCACTGAGCAGGGCCCGATGTCACCTGTTTTTACACATTTATTTCTCTCCTTTCATTGTCCATCCTCCATCTTCTCACAATACCTGTCCTGTTTTTTCCCATCAAAGTAACAGCATTTGTGGTTCACGCAAGGTCAGCATGGTGATGAGTGCTTTTGAGTGGTGGAGCTTTGAGTGGTCTCACTTTACGTTTTTCCCATTTATCCTCAGTGATGCTCTACGAAAGCAGTCAGGATGGGTATGTTTCAAGGTTTTACCCATGCTAGCGGCAGCTCTAAATGAATGGCGATGTTGGTAGGTTTGTTTCTTGGTTGGTTGGTCCAGACTGAATTACCTCAACTATCTGTCTGTTTCCCTCTCATCTAACTGTTCGATAGATTGCCATGACATATTGTACAATCTTTCTAATCCTCAGAGGATGAATCCAACTAGCGCCATGATGAGGTAGACATTTTTTGGAGTTTTGGCAACTATTTATATTAAACTGTCATGCAATTTAGTATGGATGTTTAGTAGCTGAGAGGATCTATCCTATTCATCCATGACTACTCCACTAGCGCCATCATTGGGCCAAAACATTTATTTAATCCAAGGCTTTGGAAAACAAATTACGATTCCGGCCCTACTTTGTTTTTAGTGCTAATTGGGAAATGTTAGCATGCTAACGTGCTAAAATTAGACCATGTTAAAGGCAAAGATTACACCTGCTTTAGTATCAACTTGTTAGCATTGTCATTGTAAACATGGATATGTACAGTGCGTAGCCTCACAGAGCCTGTAGCATTTCTGCCGTGACTAGCATGGCTGTCATGGCTACCATAGCAGACTTAGCTTTAGTCAATAAAAAAGTTTTATTTTTATTATTTTGGACAGAACACAAAAATATTTTTTCCCCAATAAATATGCCAAACAAATGTAAGTAAGTAAAATTTACACTGCCCTCCATTTTCCATCCCTCCTTCAGCTGAACATCCCTCTAGATTTGATTTGGGGCTGAAATAAGTCCCTGGGGAGAGATTTTAATGTGAGTAGATGAATCGGATTTCATGGCATGTAAGTGTCTGTGTAGTAGCGCACAGCAATGTGCTTTAAACTACGCTTAGCAATTGAATATCAAACGACACTCAAACACTTGCCAGATGCTGCCACATGCGTCAGATCTGCTTCCTCTGAGGAAGTGGAGGGAGACTTGTAGCTACCAGCATCACTCTTCTAGTAGCAGTGTGCATTTCACTGACTGAGCCAAGCTTGGATTCTAAATGGCTCTGTGACTCCCTCCCTGCTCATTGCCAGGATTCTCCTGTGTTGGCAAGCTTGTGGCAGGGTTATTAGATAAGGAGACAGACTCTCTGGCCCCTCTTAACATCCCTCTCAGCAGGAGAAAATAAAATGATTTTACTCCCTCCTTGTTTACCCATAAGTGGAAATAGAACAAGACAAAGCAAATGACTACATCCAGAGCAGCAGTGCGGCAGCAGCCCTGTGGTCCGGTCTGATCTGATTCAAGATTTAGGCTAAATGAGGTTTCGCTTTTTCTCATCCTGCAAGTGATTCACACGGTCACATAATCATTTAGCATGCGTGTTCTACAAGCCTTTGTAGTCACTAAGTGTCATCAAGAGAATGGTCTATGATCTTCTCTGTTGTGAAGTGCTGTTTTAAATATACTGATCATATTTTCCACTTGGCTAACTGTAAACCACCTATAATTAAAGTGTGTTAACCTACTTAACTGAGGTCTGTGTTTCTCGGGTGTACCGGCTGCTCATTCAG
This sequence comes from Nibea coibor, assembly GCA_023373845.1. Taxonomy (NCBI): domain Eukaryota; kingdom Metazoa; phylum Chordata; class Actinopteri; family Sciaenidae; genus Nibea; species Nibea coibor. Next base: position 11,535,428 of record CM041738.1, read on the forward strand.
CTTTAACGCATTATTTAAATTGAAACAACTTTAATGTTCAATTCTGTATACAGAGAATGGCACTAAAATGAAATGAAATGAAACCTGATTTTCAATCAGGGCTTCAGCTATACTGTTCCAGCCTCCTGTAATTACCTGGAATGCCAGCTGCAGGCCTCCTGCTAATACAAAGCCTAAACAAACAGGCTTTCTCCTGACCCAGCTAGCCCTGGGACTAATTATCATCTTATGGAAATGTGGCTATTTCTGCCACTTCCATATCCCTAATTATTTCTGTTATTCCAATATCAGCCTGGCTTTGATGTCCCAAATCCTGTATTTAAATAGTGTAAGATTCCTATTCTTTGTGCCCTCTGAGGATTGTTCATGTAAAATACATGGACTAAGAGTGGGTATTACCAGGGCCTCCAGGGGCTGGACATACCAGGTCCACAGCCTCCTTGTGCTTCCTCTTTTTTCCCCTTGTTCTCTTCCTTATGGGGGTGTCTGCTGGGAGAAAGGGGACGAAGGTAATATACATGTGAGTTATAAGAATATTGGGCTTGTGCAAATGCATCTTTGTCTGATATCTATGGTCTCGTTACCAAGGGAGGAGAACAATGCTCACCAGAACAAGTCTATACATTTTTATGAATCATTTCTCATCTCAAATACTAGAACTTTTCAAGTGACAAGGTGACCCATTGGAAGTTACTGTTCTTACAGTCGTGACTCTTCTGGATGAATGGAAGGCATCCTTACAATTCATAGATATCTTATATTCTTCACTTCAATGTATGATTTTAATTGATTGGTCAAAGACCTTTGGCCCGTTATGAGTGAAAAGTGTCCAACAAAGACATCCAGCGCATTAAGAGAATGGTTTCATTAATTAGTAGGGTTAAATGGCATTGTACCGTATCATCTGGCGCCATCTTGGCAGACAGTTTGTTGAGTGTGAATCTGATGTACAGTCTGAGAGAATTACATCTCCCCCACTCCTCTGCCATGCATGAGCCACACTGTGATTTGATTCCAGTCACCTGCACTGCAGGTTAGACAGAATCCCAGCAATGAACTACTGTACGGGCGTATGTGGAGTTATGAGTGTGTGTGTACTTCTCAGTATCAACCCTGCTCTGGCACATGGGCTCTATTCTAAAAGATGACTCTGTGTAAAACCATCATCATGTATTTTCATATAGATGAGCTATGGCTACCTGCGCTCCCAGCCATGCTTTTATTAATGGGGAGCTGTCAGGAGTGGGATGCTCTGCATATTCGCATATTAAACAGGCAGGGGAGGGGGGGGGGGGGGGTGCCCAGTTTATTACCGTTTGATATAAATCAGCTTAAAGCATCTCTCCACCTCCTGCTCCACCTCTTTTCTTCTGCTCTAAGGACGGTCTCCTCTGCATGTCCCCTCTTTCATTCCTCTGCAATACAAGTCCCTCTGTCTCTATTTGCCTCATCCAAGATATTCCTGCAACTGTTTCTTCTTATAACTATGATACATGATAACGACAATACATTTTTATAATAAGATACAACATTCCTTCTCTGCTAAATGGTGTTTAGTCCTCCATCCACTGGCCCAAACAGAGTGGAACAGCATCCCAGCTGTCCTGATATAGTTGAGTTATGAATACCGTGGCTACAGCGATTAAGCAGATGAAATTTAATCATAAAATTTCTTGAGACTGCCACCGTTTATGACTGTGTGCTTATTAAAATGCAACATGTTCCACTACATTTGGATTCATTTTCCTCATCATAGCACTATGCTGCTTCTATTTTGTTTTCTACTCTGGTTAAAGGCCTGAGATGCTATATAATCAAGGGATAAACAAAAGTTCAAAATGAAAATTATAGCATATTATATGTCCGCAGTGGCACGAAGCACATTACTATTCTCCCAATTGGATGAAAAAGTGGGGTTCGGTATGAAAACATTGATTTTCTGTACCCTTGGGTGATTTGTGGAACACAGTCTTCAATACATTTACAATTTGGCTCCATTTCTCTTTTTTGAACAGATCATGATTTAGGATAACTGCTCAACACATTAGATGATTGATCAGAGTATACTTTTCATTATTTTCTGTATATTTTTTCCCCTCAACTAACCAGTAGGACCACATCAGGCAATAGGAAAATATACATTGGGCTACAGGATTTTCTTTTTCAAGGCAACCTCTCCACTCCCCCCGCACTGAAACAAAATAATATTAATCTGGTAGAGCTGCTACTTTCATTTACTGTAACCCTGCTCAGGGGATCCAAAGACTCCAGGGCTTCATACATCTCAAATAGCTTCATGTCTCAACACTCTTCCATCAGCTCAGTTAGCTGCATGTTTGCTTTTAATAAAGTGCAAAGTCTTAAACCCTACAGAGGCCTTGTGGAGATATGAGCCTATAGAGTAAATATAAGTTTAGCCTGTACCTTACTGCGTGTTCTGTCATGCGCAACAGACATGGCTTATGCACTTTTTTCTGAGAGGGCAATTAATGGGTAAGTGGATTTAAGTGGGAACAATCAATTTAATTACCCATGTTGTGACCATGCTAGTTTACAAACACCCATCCCTTCAAAAATGTCTCAGAGTGACATCTCCACCATGGCAGTTTAGGTAAAGTACACAAAGCTTGCCTGGCTGCAGTGTTAAATGGAGCATTGTGCTGGCACCTGTCCCTAGGCACGGCCTGGGCCATGGCGTGCTTGCTCAGGCATTGCTATGACACTAAACAGTTTATTTCCTGGCACCTCTCCAGACAACCAAATTATAATCGCCATTTAAAAGAAAGAGAAAACAAGGCGAGCAGAGAAGTATATAATCCTCAGGAGAGAAGAGTGCAGGGCACGGCATGATGTGGCTCTAATCATATCTTTAGCCTGATAATGATCCTGACATGTTTTGTTATGGCCTGCGATACAGATGCCTCCTCCACTGGCTTTAGGGCATATCACTGACAAATCACATGGGAGGTTTAACCTTTTTCTCTTTCTGTTTATCTGTTGTGTTTTTCTTTCTTTCTTTCTTTCTTTCTTTCTTTCTTTCTTTCTTTCTTTCTTTCTTTCTCTCTTATCATCTCTCCCTGATACTCCTTATCAACTGTCAGCTTGCCTTAATGAAAGATTTCCAAGAGAATATGATTTTCTGTCCACTAAAACTAAATTAGCTCAATATTCAAGCAGTTCAAGATGAGGCTAAAGGCAAAGATGAGCTGAGATTGTTTTTATTGCTGTAATGGATAGTTTAAAATATCTGTCAGTCTGGACCAAACCTCTGAATTTAGCACAGTTTTAGTATAAGACAATGTAGGTATAGATTTAAATTTGATTTATACAAATATACATTATTTTGGAGGATTTATTTTTAGTCTTTTTTTCTGTCCAATCATAAATGCGGCTATGATAGTCTTATCTGCTTTTATGTGTTGAAAGTTAAAAGATTTAGGACTCAAAGGGTCAGAAAGCCCTGCTGAAGACCGAGGCCTACATGCTCGATAAGAACAGCAACTCTTGCCAAATACCCTCCAAACAACAATGGTCTATAAATCATTGGCTGTGTCCTCTCCATCCCCCTTCCCCTTTTGCTCCTCTTTCTGAGGGCTATTCTACAGTACTGTACTTCAGGAACAAGTACATCTCCTATTTTTTGGGAGAATTTCCCAGAGGTATTATTAATTACCCAACATGCTGTTGGGTCTGTGGGATTGACGCTCCCAGTGCCGTAGGTCCCAACCACCTTGCCTCCTCTGACCTTGTCTGCCTAGGCAGATAGAGAAGATTAATCGGATATACAGTAGCATTGGTGAGCCAAACAGCCCTATAAAATTAGACTCCATGATGACTTAGATTTGTAGTTTTCGCATCCATTATTTTAAACCATGTGAGCTCCTATCTATCCATGTGTCATTCTTTATTTCAATTTCTGCTTGTTTTTATAGCTCCCATCGAGTCCATGTTCCACGTGTTAGATGTTCCGGGCTCTTGGAGAGCGCATTCTGTTCCGTGCGGTGGGCCACGGTGTCTAGCTTATGCATGTTTAATGTTGTTGAACATGAACGCACAGTCAGCCCGTCATAAACATGGCAGCTGGGACACATAAAAGGTCATAAACCTGTCAATGAAATTAGAGTGGCATGTCCACCAGTGCCAGTTTACCCACACAACACCTGCTTGGAGAAGAGGACGGGGACAGATATTTGCCATCGCTATCACCTCCATCCCACAATGCAGTGCTCCACTACATGCCAATAAATGTGCAGCTGAAGGATCGACAATGGCTGCTTGCACAACTCACTGCTCATGATGGTTGGAATTGTTCCCAAGGAGCGACCGTTGCATCCCTGAAATGAGTACGAATGCACGCCGTAAATGCAAACAAATTGCAACTTTTAAGCACCTTTCTGCATGTAACATGCCAAGCAGATTCTCTGTTGCTCAGATCCTTTGAAATTCACTGAATTTGGTAACATTTTGCTGCAAAAATGTGTGTATTTAAATCTATGGCAAAACAGATTAATTGTACCAATGGGTACTTTTTATCTTTCAACATGTGTGGGAGGACATGAAAGTGGCCTCAAGTGTGATCTTCACTTTTTAGGTTAACTGTGTGTGTTACCAGCTGCCACAGGGTAAAAATAACACTCTTCTTCTACGCCATTATTCATTCAACTCCATTAATCATTAGAGCATTATCTGGCATGTGAAAATTCACTTGCTGATAAGGAATGCATGACCCCAATATGAGATTTCCGGCTATTGTACAGCTAGACTAATTGATCGCGGTGCGTGTCTGGGACCGGCTCTCGTTCTGTCTCTCTCTCCCCAATGCTCTCGCTTACTTTCTCTCACTCCCTCTCGCTCCCTTTCAGTCATCTTTTCCGCTCTCACTGTATTTACTCAAGACACGTTTGGATTGCTTAAAACCCACAACACCACATTTCATTACCTTTACTATCCTTAAACAAGCTAAAAAAAAATTCATTCATTCCGTACACGACGATGGTATTACAACCCATCTCATTTATCAGCTCCAAAGCTGTAAAGCATACATTTGTCGCACCTTATTCCTCTACTGTTGCTTTTGGACAGAGAACTGTATTGTTGTGGTGTTTAGGATGGGACAGAGTTTATTTTAATAACACAATACGTTTTACTTTCAAGAGACAATTTCTACACCATTTATTTTCAGCAAAAATGACTTTACTCACCAGAAGAATCATTTGTTTGAAAGGCTCCAAAAGACCATTGTTCATGCTCAAAAGAAAAGCAGGAACTAGAGTGATGTCTTTGTAGCCCTGCCAAAAGTGAAGAAGTACTAAGTGTCTGACTTGAGCAGCGGAGGCCAGGGCTTGTGGCCCATCTCTAACCAGCAGTGAACACAGGTTAATCAATGAAGTGCTCATATTTTGAAATCCACTGACAAATGACCTGTTTTGTTTTGCCAGGTACAGTATAAGGTATTGTAAAGAGACTCTGTGGCTGCAAAGTGTTTCATAGTCTAAGAGCTACCAGTATGTTGCATCATTTCAGGATGCAGGTTGTGCTTATTATTCACTCTTGGTCCATTAAGCACATGACCTTATTATCAATGATTAATAAATGTTGACATTTACCTCACAGGAAGACGTAACGCACACGCATTTGCAAGAAGGAAGAAAACACCTGTAAGGTTGCCTGGGTGTCTGATTCACTTGTTCTCGTGGGCTATTTCTGAAAGCCGTCAAAGGAAACTGACAGAAAAAGTGCGGTTACTTTCTGTCTTTGAACTTTCTATTATGTCAAAGGAAAATTATTGTTAATGTCACGGTGCTTTATAGTGTGTCACCACTGAAAGACAAATTATTTTTTCCTCACATGACCTCATTCAAACATAAAAGTGGATTTGTGTGAAAGTATATTCATTCTGTTGATATATGTGGGTGGTCGCGTGTGAGTGTAACATGATTACATAGCAAGTCAGATTCTCGGGCTGACCACCCTGTGGTCTTCACCCGGCCATGGCTACAGAGCAACCAATTTTATGTGGTTTGTGGTCAACAAACAGCCTTTGACCTCAGAGAAGTGGCAGGCGTATCCATTGTGTGAGTTTGTGGGGGAAAGGGTGGGAACGTCAGACAGCCAGCTCTGATTGAGTTACTTTAGGCCTCAGCTCTATTACCTACTCCTCTCTTGTTTTGTTGAATTATTTAATAGGTGTCCGCAGCATCCCAAGGACAGAGATCTAAGAGCTTAAATCACTGGACAACTCTTCATGATGAAAAAATAAAAAAAATAAAAACAATAAATACACAAGGAAAAAAAAAAATATATATATATTTGTTACTTGGCAAGGTGCAGCTTCACACCTTACACCAAAATATATATATTTTTAAATTAAATATAGATGGAACTAAAATGGCTATTATATAAAACAAAAAAGACTACATGTATAATATATGGAAAAATGTGGCTAATACTGTATCATTGTATCTTATATATACACTGTCCAGAACTGCTCCATTGTTCACACCAATCATGTGAATGAGAGAAATAAAAATAAAAGTAACTTGAATGCTAAATATAAACCTACATTTTAAGTAATTATTTATATTCTGTAGCAGCTGGCAAGCATCCTTATCACACAATTGCCCATCTTACATTTTAAATGCTGTTGCAGTAATCTTTTGTGAAGAAAACTTCTACAAAGACACTTCTACTCGATAGAGGGAGTTGGCTGATTTATGACAGGGAGGCACTTTTCCAAGCAGCCCTATAGGTATCCAAGAAAACTTTTCAACACATGGCTCAATTGCTTGCAGGTTAAATGACAGTGGAATAGCCAGGCTGTTAATTTTCTTAACAGATCCAGATGTTGGGAGTGTGACAGAGAAGGACTCAGGTTTCACAGACGCATGCTACGGATTGTGTGTCAGTGCCGCCTGAGGAGTTGTGTGCGCGTGTGTGTGTAGTACAGAGCTCCAGTGTGTATCCACACGATTGTTTGTTCAGTTGTTCAATATTTTTTTTTCTTTCTTTTATCTAATTTCCCCTGTTTCCGCTCAGTGAACACATATCTATACACATATCTGTAGTTGCCACACTTTATTTTCTTCAACACATTGTACAGCCATTACACTGCAAGGCCATTCCTCATGCATTCATCCAAGTTGAACTGCAGTGCATGTCTCAGTCTGCAAAGGCCTCCGATATAATGCCCATTTGCTGGTAATGGCAATGGATTACTTTATTGTATTCTGTTTATGATCTGCATTGATCGCTTTCCCTCTGCTCTGTGCACTGTGCAATGTCATTTGCCCACTTGGATTCAGACATCCATTTTCCTGAGCAGTCCTTTTCAATATATATGAAGCATTTTCTCAGCTGCAAAACAGATCCTTGAAATCCTATTCAGAGCGTCAACATGGGACATTTCTGTAGTGCAGCGTGTGTGTAGACAGGCATGAAATAACATGGTTTAGATATTTCATGTCCCACTAAAATTACATCATCAGACATGACTGTCCTTTGCTCCTGAGCTAAGTGACTAAAGCGCTGCTTTTCCTTTCATGTCTGCCTTGTAGGCTTTACCATCTGTTCTCACTAAGTCTCTAAAAAGGAAAAACTCAACTCTTGTAATCAGTCAAGGTAACTCAGGTTGTAATGAACCGCTGCGTGCTCATTGCGCTCTATGTTTATGTCCGTCTTATATTTTGCTGTCAGTTTAATACCTGTCATAAAATTGTCTTCTAAAAGTTACAAAATTGAACGTTTAGCTCTCATTTCAAGCTCGTTTTAGAAACACACAATATGCATACTTTGCAAGTATAAATAACTTTTTTTAATGCTTGGCCTTGTTGAAGAATGTTGAATAAATCCAGATTATTTATGACAATACAGGGACACAATAACATCTACTGTCATGCCAAAAAGAGACAAGACATAAAACATAAAAATAACAACTTAATGGATAAAGTTTGTAGAAATAACTGTTATTGGTTCTTTTAAATATGAATAAATAGATATACCTGTAGATTATATATACGTATATATAAGAATATCGTACCAAACATTAATGCTTTCAGAAAAAGAAGAAAAAAACTGTTTCTGAGAGTAACAGATATTTTATATGCAATAGTATGGGCAGAGTGTGTGTGTATATTTATGTGTGTTGGCTGTTTGCACCGACGGCTTGTGTCGATGATGTGTATGTTGTTGCCTATTGGGTCGTTGGCTCCTGTTCATTATATTTTCATGAGTCATGCAGTATAAAGCGTCCCCACCCCCCCCCCTCAACCCCCCAATGCTCCCTATTGCCCTCCAGTCCAATCCACTCTCATGGCAGTGAGCTGCAGTACTCCCTACTGGCCGTATATCATCCCAACCTTCCTCTCACTGGGTTTTCTGTTTGTTTTTCCAGATGCTCTCCCTCGTCTCTCCCTCTGAGACTATAAGGAAACGATTCTTGGAGCAGTGCAGCGCTGGACGCACAACTTGGCTTCTTTAAAAGAAGGGTGGAGGGGAGGCGGCTGGGTTTCTTTGAATCAATACAGTGGCTCTTCAATCTGAAACAAAGAAGCTGAGTGGTCAGGAGATTGTTGCACATATGGTTGTTATGTACTGAGGTTAAGTGGATGCATGCACTGTACATATTGACAGTACAGAGTGCATATAACTCCAGTATAGTATATTCACCTAAGTCCTGTACTGAAGACTCCACCGATGGCACCAGTGTATTTCAAGCAAGCAGGAATAGAGATAACAGAGAGTGTTTGTTCAGTTGTACTGAATTCAGACAGATCCAGCTTTTGTAATTTGTTTTGTCTTGGATCATCAGAGTAATGCTCCCATCGTTAAGAAGCTCATCCCCACATCACTCAATTCCTGCTTAGCACACCGGGTATTTAGCTGTTGCTCCCTAACCTCAGCAGCCATCAGCTTAGTTACTTTGTCTGATTAGGCTAGACGTGTTATTGTTTTAAAAGGGAGTGTTTATGCTCAAAGGCAGTCTTTGCAAATTCATCTTTCATCTTTCCTCCTTCCTTTGTTCCCCTTTTTGTTCTGATGAGCTTTTAATGCCGAATAGGTGATTTATCTGCAAGGAGGGATTTGTCAATGGCTGTGATTCCCTGGACACTTTGAGAAAACATATAATTATCATGAATGTGAACCATTCTTTTACAGCCCATTTTATGTTCTCCTCTGGTAGCGAATGGCTGGCTGTGGTCATTCACTGGGAGGAGAGACAGTAAAAACACAAAGTTCACCGCGGTTCAGCGAACACAATACGGTCTTCCCGAGAACTCCTGCGAATGATGTGAGGACATTCTCTGAAACATGCTGATGAATTCTTTCTATTAATCATTTTTCAGCCATAATCACTGCTTTTCTTCACCACCAACCTTCTCTTTATGTCTCAGCAAGGATTGGCAAAGTCTGCTTTCTCCACGCAGCCAGCCCCACCTGGCCTATCTAAAGGCCACTAATAAAGCAGAGTTTAAGAGGCTCAGAAGTATCCTGCTGTAATACCATTAATTATTATTGGCATTTAAGAGGATGAGCAGGGCTGGTAGGTACACAGGGACATGCTTTTTACTGTACTGTGCACTCACAGGTTTACAATGAAGCTCTCTCCTGCCCTGCTAGTGACTCACAATGATGAGTGCAGTGGAAAAAAAAACTCAGAAGAGAGATAACCTGTACACGTTCCTTAGTGATCCATGTAGAGAAGGTTTCATAGTCAATAAATCGGTTGTGTAAAAGTCTCTTCTACTGAATTTTCAGCAGTATTTACAGCATGGAAGCATGAAGGAGTTGGATGTTAATAAAAGCACAGTCATTAGGTTAGATTTAATTAAAAAAGGCAGTAGTGTTGCTTCATATTCCCCCTTCTCTCCGTGTTTCCCAGGAAATGATAAAGATTTAATCCAATTAGCTCGGCACTGTTTCACCAGACTGCAGCGGGGAATAGACTCTAATTGGGCTGAAGACAATTAGCTGAATTAATTCCAACAGAAGTCAGAGAATATTGTCAGATTTAAACAATATTCCCTCCGCCAGCCTCACCAGACGTTCCCTCATTTCGTTTTATTCAAATAAGACGATGCAAGCTATGTTAAGCAGCAATGTAACTGTGGCTCGTCTCTTGTACAGCAACTGCTTAGAACATATTTATTCATGTTGGTGTGCTTTTCATTTCGACCGTACACAATTATCCATGTAAACTCCTTAGAACTCATGAAACAGATTGGGTAAGGCCTATAAGGGGTGATAGATCGCACTTCTTTTGACTTCTTTTGAGAGAGAGAGAGAGAGAGAGAGAGAGAGAGACATTGATGGATAAAGTCAGAGTGAGAGGGAATGCCTGGATGCTAGTGCTTATCCCCCCTCACAGACTCAAGCACCCCAGTTAGGCATAGCTCACTTTATACAGCACAGCAATGGAAAGTAGATGGCAAATCAAGAGTGCATAACACAGGACAAGGAGAGGAAGGGGGCACGATAGGCCCGCGCTTGGATCAAAGATCAATAGAGATGGAGAAGCGACGAGGTTCCCCAAGCGGTCAGGTTTACCTTCCCCCCTTTTTCTCTTCTAAACAAATGCATTTCAAACAGGCTCAGGGAGCACCCCTGCTAACAATGACAAACGACAGCACATGGAGTTTTCTCTCTCTATTAACATAAAGTAATATAAACCGAAGGACACTAGTCTATAGAGAGAGTTAGGGGCTAATGTTCCATATCAGATGTGGACAATGTCAGGACTGAATACAGATTAGGCTGTGTCCTTCTCTCCCGGGGGGAATTAAGGGGTTGACACCATTCTAGCTGCCAAGTGTATTATTATAACATGCTGGTGCCAGGCCTGTCTTCCCTGGACTATTAACCCCACTGTCCCCAAAGCACTTTTCTACTGTCCCTCAAAACCATAACACCAGATAGCCTTTTGCCAGCTTCAGCTCCTTGCACTTCACCTCTCTTACCCTCACTGTGGCCTGTTGTAAACTTCACGATAAGACTCTCCACAGGTTCTGTGCAATTATCAGAATATACCGGCCCGTGTAACGTCAGTTTGTTTGATGTTTCTCACTATGATTAAATGCCACAATGTCATCGGTGTATGAAGGGGTCAGAGTTTGATGAGTGTAGTGCAGAGTGACTGAACCTGTGCACTTTCAGAGAGCAGTAGGAGTGCAGCACTGTGAGCTTGATCTGTTTTCTGATGCTAGATTGCTGTCCATTTTCAGTATTCATTGCTCATTGCTCATGAGGCATCAGGTGGGTGGAAGGATTATCGGAATAGCGCCGCTTTGAAGAAAGTGGAAGTTCAATGTGTCCTGTTGCGGTTCCGTGGGTGTTTTTCTTATGCAGTCATGGTAGTTGTTGCTTGAAAACCTCTCTGCATGTCGCTGTTGTGTATGTGTGTGTGTGTGTTTGCGGTTTATCAACGTGAACTAGTTGCATCAGGCATAAAAAAAATATACCGGTCTGGATATATACAGAGTATAAACTTTCTTAGAGGATTTATAAAACTGTTTTAAAACCGTCCAACTAATCTAGAAGCAGGGAAAATAAAATCAGAAGAGGATGAATGGAAAAACACTGGTTTCCTTATGGCCCTGAACTACAGCTACATTGTAATGGGAAGGGAGGCCAGTTGGAGCTGACAGACACATGTGGATTCAGAGTAAATACTGTGATGGCAATGGCTGCTCTGACAGTCATCTGGGCTTTTAAATTTCTGGCAGATGTAAATACTTTCCGGCATAGCATATCAGATTTAATTTGAATTTATTTCATTGTGTTTGATACATATTTTTTTCCTTTTGTATAGCTGCACACACACACACACAGAAAGAGAAAGTGAAAGAGAGAATATAAAGAGAGATAAAACAAACAAACATTCACAGTAATGACATCTATCTATCTATCTATCTATCTATCTATCTATCTATCTATCTATCTATCTATCTATCTATCTATCTATCTATCTATCTATCTATCTATCTATCTATCTATCTATCTATCTATCTATCTATCTATCTATCTATCTATCTATCTATCTATCTATCTATCTATCTATCTATCTATCTATCTATCTATCTATCGCATTCATCAGTGTGTTCCTGCGTCTCTGTATGTAGCACGTGTTGTTACGTAGTGTAGCTGCTCATGGAAGGTATCTGCCCTGCGCTGTTGATTTCATGGGACTGGAGAGACACTGTGGCCTCTCCACACAGGAGCCAGTGTGGCTTCTGTTACCACTTCTGTGTTTGGGCACTTTAATTGCCACCACACGTGGAAACATATTATGCCGGGTGATGAGATGCTGGTGCTGGAAAATTCCACGCAATAATGCCTGTGGGTGTCGGTGCCATGTGAGCGATAATGTGCGGGCAGAGGCTTATTTTCTCTTTAATACGGGCATGCCCACACTGGCACCCACAGAGCCCCCGTTTGAGCTCAATAATGAAAGAAACAAGCCGTCATGGAGGCTGGGGTTTGAGGTGTTGTTAAAGTCTTTGAGGTTTTCTCCCTGTGGGCCTCTGTCTGCTGCCCCGAATAAGAGGGGCTTTGTTAGATCAGCGACAGAGGCTTTGGTGAAGCTTGTTGGACAGGCATAACTAGCCCATTTCACCTTCCATCTCACACTGTCAGACACAGAGACAGAAAGCTCGCACACAGGCAGAGGCAGACATAGACGCCCACTCTCTTTCTGAGATATTGCCTGATATGTTACAGAAACGCACGACACTGCTTTGATTGGCATCTGCGATTTGGTGATGTCACAGCTCAAGAGGGAACCACATGCCACATTCAATGTGCGCTGTGACCAAAAATGTGAAGAACAGTCTGGTGTATAGTCTGCACACAGACTTGCCCCCCCCCCCCCCCCCCCCTTCTTCCTTCCCTGACTCCATTTGAGGGTCGTTCTCTCTCATTGAAACCTTCACCCCAGACCTGACATTGACTGCATTCAACGATGACCTTGCCACATTCCTTCTGTCCAATCAAAGCATGGCTTACTGACCCATCCGTATCCCCTCTTGACCAATCAAAAACGCCTGTGAAGAGCCAACAGGAAGATGTCAGCATTCCTCTCCCGTCCTGGCAGGAAGACGGTCTCCTTAAAGGCCTGCTGGGAAACGTTTTCCTTCTTCCCATCTTTTCCTTTTTCCCTCCCCTGACAAACAGTGATGAACCGGTCATTAATACTGCTGCCACTCTGCCAAACAGAGCCTTCTTTGTCAACTCAGAGTCCCATGTGAGCAAGAGATCTTCCAGGGCATGTCATTCTTCATGTCCCCTCTGTCTGAAACTCCCCACCCTTGACCGCTCAGCGGTGCAACCCCGCACAGCAGGAGCATGTCAGCCATATGTCTCATTCTTAACTTTCCCTCATTTTTAACTTGGCTGTCTGCAGTGCCCTTACTGAGCTCTTGGAATAATCAGGACTTACCTGGCTGTGTTAAAATAATCTACGCTGCTGAAAAGACAGACAGCGAGCGCGTTTCTATGTAGTCTACGTGAACGGTGCGGCGAGCAGCACAACTTGGCAGATATTTCTGAAACATGAACCACAGAGTGGTCCCTTCACACTCGAGCTTCGGATCTGCTCATTCAATTTCCTTTCCCCCCTTTTTACATGAGACGTTTACTTTTTGTGGGAAGAGATCGGTTTGGTTTGGATAGCAGTTATCGCTTCGTGGAATAAAAAAATGATATCAGTGTCTCCACTGTCAAAGTAGTCTGCCAATAGATGTCATCATTTTTTGAATGGGGAGTATCACAGGAGTCAAGCAGTTTGAATAAATGAAGTGATAATGCTATATTCTGACCCCGGCCAGTAAAGTTACAGTGTTACTTAGCTTTTCATAAACATTGAATAGTGCTGTGTCAAACAATGCTTTATGAGGAGTAGTGAGGATCTCACAGTGTTGCATCTGATGGTCAGCTATAAATGTGGAGAGGTTGTATCTAGCCAATGGTGGTGGTTTGTGTGTGTGTATGCGAGTGTGTGTGTATGTGGGTGTGTGTGTGTGTGAGTGCTTAGCGGGCAGTAGAGGGGCTTGGGGCAGTGCCATGCCCCCTACAGTAGTTTATCTTGGGCTTGTACATGCCCCCCTTGGCGGGGTCGATCCTCAGGGCGCCCTGCCCCAGCACAGCTCCATTAGCGGGTGTGCTAACCTTGCAACAATGCAGTGACATCCTCGTTTTTCATCCGGCCCTGCCTTCAGCCTTCTTTCTTCCCTTAGCCCAACCTCAGGGCTTCCCAGATGAGACAGAGGTGAGAGGGGGCTCTCTCGTCTGGCTGTGAGAGACAGTCCACTGCCATACCACTCAAAAGACCCTCAGCTGAGGAAGTTAGAAAGGAAGCCTGGTGTAGTTTGTTTTCAAAAGGAGATAGGGAAAAACATATTGTAGATTTTGTAGCAGAGAATAAATGAACAGGCTCAGGCTCTGAGCCGCAATGATAAATCCACTCATTAGACTTATCTTGTAACAGGTCAAGCTCACACCGTATTTGCTGAGATTATCATGTAAGAGATTCCAGTAAAACAACAGCAAAAATACTCTGCGTTGGCTTTTTGATTTTCATGTGTCTTATCTATTCATGAGCAGCGAGTGTCATTGAATCTGGATGAAAGAGCAGTTCAACCCTTCTATGTATATTGGAAAAACTCACTGCTCCCTATGTCTTTATCCTCTCATAAAAGAAACATAAAAGGAACTGGGCTCCCCTTTATCGAAAGTGTCTTTTCAAGTGATACAAAATTGCTCCCCGCTTGCTCCTCTTCCTGTTGTCTTGTTTTTCTCCCTTTCTGTTGTCTCCTTCTTCATCTCATGCTGAGCACGAGCCTTTCAAAATCTCAACTGAAGACACGCAGCATTTGCGTTGAAACTGGGAGGCTCTGTGTTGTGGGGGGGGGGGGGGGGGCACATTCTGCGGTGTTAAACGCTTGACATGTGAATTAAGGACAAGAGACATGTTTACATTTTAGTACTGAGCAGCTACTCGTTCTGTAAATGAAATGCAGATGACATGTCCTGTAAAATCGATTTAAGACAAGATCTCTAATCATCATCAATCACGTCATCAGTGCAGAAGATGGCAGCAGCGGCAGCGGCAGTGCTGTCTCACAGCTCTTTTTTTTTTTCCATTCATGCAGATCACACTTCATGAATACATTTATCCAGGATGACCTTAATGGCCCAGTTTCATGTGGATGTAAAAAGGTATGAGTATTTTAACTCTGAGGTTAAATAAGGCCTAGGGCATCAAGAGAGATACGTGCTCAGAAATGATGATGAGATTTCAAAAAAAAAAACAGTGAACACCTTATCAGTTTTCCATGTTTTGGTATTCCTTCTTAATGACCTGCTTCCTTTCGAAGGACAGTAATTCAGGATCCTCAAACTCACAGCTGTGAAAACTCTGATATCCTCTGACCTCCGTTCTCTGGCGACCTTTCACCTCTGAAGGATTAACAAACTGTCACCGTGTCGGGGTTTCTGCCCAACACTCTGCAAGTGGCAAACAGTCAGGAGACAAACACGATTTGGACATTGGAGCGGTGCGTTTTTGCGTCGCTGTGCTCTGGAACTAGATTTCCATCACTACTCTGCATACTCAGAGCTATTTATCTGGATAGCTAAGCAGTCATCCATTCTTTCCTTTCTCACTGTCTTCTTGCATGCTTTTTGTGTATCAGTGAAAAAGCTTACTGCCTCCTCTTCTTGGCAGGTGTTTTGCAGCTATGCTCGCTGCTTCTCCGTACATAATCAATCTACGCAAAGCTTTTGAAGGCGGCAGGAATAGAGAAAGCAAGGGCCGCCTGCCTTCCTAACACGCGCGGATGATTAAATGGATGTAATGTATATTCCTGCCCGTTTTGGCCTCACTGTATTTTTTGTTGCATGTCTATTCATCCCAGACACCACCGTGATCCATCATATGCGCTGCTGATGGATATCCATGCCCTTCCTAAGCTGCCCTGGACATATACTTATTGTATCCTTTTACTGAGGCGGAGTGATGAACTCATGTGGCCCTGGTACTACAGTGGCAGATACTCAATAGGTGAATGAGCGAGGGGGTTATAAAAAGCTGAATTACAGCACACGATACCCACCACACTGTAGAGCCAAGTGCAGGAAGAAAGAAGGATGAAAAGACATGAATAACATGACAAATCAAAGTGCTCTGAAACGGCAAAATCTCAGAGGAATTACATGGTTGTTACAGTTCTTTACTTGAGCAGGATGAATGAATTAGTTTCTTTTTTTCCGCCACTCAGGATTGTCTGTGATAAAACATTCAATCAGAAGTAGCCCTGGGTGATACTATTTTAGTGCTGGGTGCAGTGTCCTCCTGCATTCTTCTTTCTAGGGAATTTAGCCTGATTTATGGTGAAGCCTGGGCTACATAGATGAGGGTTTTCCTGCTGGTACGATATATCCATGTATGGCTATAATGAAAGACTCCAGCACACAATTCAAAATTTGTCATTGAAATGATAAAAGAACTAATTAGAGCTAGACACATATGGAGTTTGTGATTTGTAAAAATGCACCTCCATCCATTAGTCTTCATCATTTTTTAATACATTAAGCATTTTTTTTTCTTAGTTTCTGCTGTAGATACATTTGAAACTTAAAATAAATATGACCCGGGCTGAGAGGAAGGATTTGTACAGGGGAAATGAATCGCGGCTAAGCCTTTTATCTGAGGACCTGCCACCCACTAGCTGTTATCAATAAAATAATCAGATCAAGATGAAACACTCAGATCTCTGTGCCTTTCACACAAAAGACCCTTTCAATCCTTAAGGCGCTGGATTTAGCACATATATCTGACTCTATATCATCCACAACTATTGCAAATAGTGGAGAGGTGAGGGCCAAATGTAATATTAGTGTGCTGTCTCCATCTGGTATGCATGGTTTAAATTTAAGAGAGGAAGAGCACTCTCGTCAACTGCAAATGTAGATGTAAGCCCCCTAATAAGGAGGCTTAGATAGTGATGAGAGAGGGCCACACGATGAATTAGCTCCTGATTATTTGCTATCATGGCTGTATAATCTTTTATAAGCCGCCTTTTTGCCTAACCCTGTGTCGAACCTCGCTTTTACCCATACTGATGGGGCTACCTGACTCACTGTTCTCCTGCCTGAAGGCATTAGCTGAACTGATAAGGGGAATGGTATAGAGAGAATGAGAAGAAACACCACTCCTGTATATACAGAGGAAAGAGTAGAAAATCCTTCTTCTCCTGCACTGACTTTGTGTGAAGAACAGTCTTTACATCGACCGCCCGATCATGCGTGTGTCCTGTACAGTACCCCATCTGGGGGGTTTCCGCCAGGCCCTACATGAGGGCGAGAGCGTGAGGAGAAGGACAGGTGTGGCTGGTAGAGTACCCAGGCGACCTCGGCTGGCCCTGGAGACCGTGGTGCCTGTATGGGCACAGGTGTGGTTGGCACCGAGCTGCTGTGTAGCAGCGCGTCTCATGCAGTCTCACCAGCCGGTGTGCCCTGGCAAGGAGCCGCGTCCTTCCCCTCTTCTGCCTTCATGGCTGCAGATGTAATAAGGCTGATGACTTAATTTTTGCAAGCTGTGTGTAATTAAATATCGTCCGATATTGGTATTGATCAAGATCGTACAAATTCATCTTGACATTTTCATAGTCTCCTGAAGTAAATCACATATCTTTGAGTGTTTAAAGCGGTGTCTGTCCCATATGATGATCTACAATTCGAGGGAAAAGAAGCAGCAAATTTCCAACTGGAAAACAGAGACTGCGTAGCATATGTTCACTATGTTTGCTTGAAAACCATTTTTCTGTTGAGCGACTAGCTAATCGTTTCAGCTCAGTTTAATTCGCAGCGACAGTCAAAGTTCTTGTTCCATGGGCACTTTCGGAAATTGATGCAACAATGCAAGTTCCCCAGCCAAACTTTTTTTCCACCCCGTTCTCTCACCCATTTTCTGCCCCACATCTTTCCAGCAGTGTTACGTTGTTTTCCATTTCCAAGACATGGGGATAACATTAATTATGGCACTAGTAATTAATGACTTTTACAGGGACATTTGTTCTGAGCTTGTGTGTGTGTGTGTGTGTGTTTTTTCTTCTCTTTTGTCTTTGTGAAAGACAATATCAAAGTGGGATAGTCATTATACAATCGTAGTCCAAGTGTTGTACATCAGAGATTTAAAATGTCCACGGGGGATTGCCTCTTTGCTAAAGACTCCTCACATCTAAAACTTCAAGGACATCTTTTAATTTAAAGATCTGCTATAAATGATTAATTTAATATTGATGAATATTTAACATTTCTTAATAAATTATTATGTATGCTATCAAGCACTACATGTATCTGCATAAGCAGGACTGCGAGCCCCTTGGATGGCTGACTCTTCTGAGCATGTGCATCTTTGTGTGTGTGTGCGCGTGTCTGTGTGTGTGTCCATGTGTGCACCACGGGAATTGTCTTGCTCCGGTTGTATTTTGACATTTGATTTATGTTAGTGTGAAACCATTTTCATGCAAGCCATTATGCAATCTATAAAAGCGAGCGTGTGGTTTTCACTGAGCATGGGGACCTGCTGCCGCATCGCTGGCATACCAAGTGGCTCTTCTTCGTAAATTTCATTACACTATAGACACCGCCGCAGCTCTGACCATAAGCTAAAGGTGCCATTGGCTAATGAAGGAGGAGGCAGCGGCTAAGTGTAGATGGATGCTGGCATCGGCGTCGTGGGGTGTTATAAATATGTGTGCATATTTCTGAGAGATATTAGAGTAGACTGACACTGTTGCTTTGTCCAAGATGTGGCTGCACTTTACCGACTTGTAAATAAAACAATATCCATCTGCATAAATAAGAGGGGGGTTGGGCAGAAAACCAATGAGCGGAAGAAGGAATAATTGCATGGATGGAGTGTCAAGCCCTCAAAGATCAGTAGAGGACTCATCATGATTGTAAATTTCAAGTATTTACGTTATCCCACTTTTAGAAAGTGCCTTGGTTTGTTTAAGAGCAATACAGTTTGGCCTGTCAATATCAAGGAAATTAAAATATCATGGAGTATTTAATTAATGTAGGTTGATTGAAATTAGCAGAAGGAATGTTCCTTTTATATTTAATCATAGAGAGGATTTAATTTACTGCTCAGAAAGTGATAAAGAGAGTGTCCAATCATCCCCTACATTTAGAAACAAAGAGAACCTCCCCTGTAAAACGGCCCAGGGATACAGTACGTAGAAAGCACTGAGAGAGACACAGCCCTTTCCCCAAGTGACCTTGAATGACCTGAGATTAATTTAGATACTATGCTTGTTCTCTTTGTCTCTCACCCTCTGAGTATTTCTTATTTCGTATTGTACATCATTCTCCTGTTTCAGCATTTTTATGTAAATAAAAGTTGCTTCACTTTTCTTCAGTTTTCACGTTTTTCTAACAAGCACTTAAAAAAAAAAGAAAAAAAATCAGATCTCTCCTTTTAAGCATATTCCTGGCATTGTAATAGTTTGTGTAAACATACCGTCGAATTGGTATTAGATGGAGATGTTGGGCTTTGATTACTCTGGTACGCCATTCCAACGGAGCTCCATTGTGAAGCCTGAATAACCCCACTACTCCAAAGTGCATCTTAATACCATACTAGACTCCTTTAAATCAGTTTAAAGTCGCATACACAAGCCTCAGACCTATTCATCTACACTCCGGTCCCTTCATGATACTGAAAAGAGAAGCCTTTTACATTGGAAGGCAATACAATAACAATTAGATTATGGTGGCTGCACTTTGGTCATCCATGCGGCTGCTCTGACCCCAATGATTGGTTCAGCTCTGGCTGCGTGGCTCAGCTGGGAGACAGAGGTGGTGCTCATGGCAGCTCCATTGTTCAGCGGAGAACTTCTTTATGTGCAGCTGGTGTTGCCTCTGATGTGATTTGGCCTTTCTCTCCTCCTCAATTTGGATGATAAAAAGCTTTCCTTTAGGGGCTGACTGCAGCGGCTCATAGGCCTGTTGAGAGATGAAAATTAGAGGAAAAGTCTGCGGTCGGAAGACTTTCGGAAGATGACGGTTGCCCGCAGCCTCCCTTTGTGATGTTCGACTTGACTTGCAGTTGGAGTTAACGTCATTGTTTCACCATTTGTGGGCAGTTGATTGGATTGTTAATGTTCTGTCCTCGAGACGCTGAAAAAACATTTTTGAACGTTTGGCGCTTTGGTTGCCAGACCGGCTCAAATGACACGCGCCCGTGTTAAGTTTTTTTTTGTTTGTTTTGTTTTTGTTTCGTGTTTTGACTGAGTCAGTCAGTCCTTATCTACAGTTGTCCCTGTTGCTGAATCTCTAGCAAATATATCTGATGAAGAGGAATAAGGCCTCCTCTCTGATGCTCTACATTTACATGCTTCTTCTTACACATGCCTCCTCTCCAGCAATACCACAAGATCGAGATAAGAGAGCGTTCTTTCAACCACCCCCTTCGGTTAGGTCACCATTTCCCCATTACTTACTCAGTATCGTATCGCTGTGGTTGGGAAGCAGAAAAAGCCCCGTAAACAGTCTCAAATAAACCACATATAACTGACTGTCCTTCTTCAGTTGTAGAATATTGTTTCTTACTCAACCCATGAGGCTTTCTTAGATTGGCTAAGCATCTGCCTGTGGTGCTATTTTGTATCTGGTGCAGGCTGTTCTTCCTCTCCTGTCAAACATACAGCAGAACACATAGGCCTGCTGTCAGAGAGTATTTTCCAGCAGGCAAAAGGTTTTAAGAAAGAGAGACAGAAGCCTCCCAGCATTCAGCCTGTTTGCTCCACACCTCTCAGAGCTCCGTGGTACGTGGGAGAGAAGCTGTCTGACAAGACCACCTCTCCTGCCAGACTCAGAGAGGAGGTGGGGGAGGATGAAAGGAGAGGGAGAGAGGGAGAGAGAAAGAGAGAGCACGAGGGAGAGAGGAAGAGAGAGAGGAGCCTAGAGACTGTTTCCCTAATCTTTATGTATTAACAAAAACAACATATTCACTCAAGCTTGCCAAAGCTTTCACAATCTCCTGAAGGAGGAGAGTCTTGGACAGGATTTGTTTACCTATCCGATAGAGATTGTGTGCGTGCGTGTGTGTGCTCGTTTGTGTGTGTGTGCGCGCGATAGCATGACTCTTTATTGGTTTGAGTGTGCCTAAGTTTACGTCTATCAAAATGCATGTGTTGTGTCCAGACAGTTGAGTTTTAGACTGTAATTGGTTCATGTTTTTGAACTCTGTGCTCTCTGAATGGCATCTAGGTAACAACGGTGTATGAATTTTTCATCGCCGGGAGCAGCCGCGCCTCCTCGCTCCTCTCTCCGGGCAGATCTGTGTTTGTCTAAACTAAACTTAGGGTGACATGGCATCTGCATCTGGGTGTCAACAGGAGTGTGAGAGTGTGTGAATTCATTACCGCTCCGATCCAGCTCCGGATACTTGATGCAGATCATCCTCGTATGTACAGTAGCTGGCATGTTGTATTGTTGCTCCATATTACTGTCATTCTTTCCCTAATGGGCAAGATAGTTTCTACCACCCGGTCTATTCACAAAAGAATTAAGTCAATTTAATTTTACCTCTACGGAAACTATGTATTTGATTTATTCTGACACTTAACTCACATTTCCACCTCTCTTGCTTTGATTTTATCCCCCTCTCTGTCTGCCCAATTGTATTTCTTTTTTCTCTCCAACCTTTTCTGTGGCGGTGGTGATTCTCTGGGGCTCCTCAAGTTATCCAGTCAGTTGATAGTGTATGCCTCCATGCATCACAGCTCCTAAGCTGTGATTGAAACATCAGACAAGGAGGACGGGGCCCTAGAGATGCTCCCGGACTGACACCAGCTCTCAGCGCCAGGTTTTATCATAGCCGGTGCCTGGCTCCCACACACATCAGGTATGCTCCACAGCACCAATGTATATTAATCAATGACAATATGATTACCTCTGAATGGGCCGTATACATTATTTAAAGCAGTGTCCCCTGGCTTACAGTGCGTCTGACTTTCAAATTAAACTCAGAGTCAATAATTAATGTTGAGATTAACTGAGAGCGCCTTCAGAGGGCAGGTGTTGAGAGCACATGTATGTTGTGTGTGTGTGGGTGTGTGTGCGCGTGCGCTCCCCTGCGTGTATACTATTGACATGGAACCAGTCATGTGGAGGAGTGATCGTGATCTTGGCTCTGTTCCCTGAGGGACCAGCCCCAGGCAGAGACTGTAAACTTACTCACTTCTATTCAGGGAGACAATTTTCCCTCCGTCTCCCAGACGTGAGGATGACACCAGCAGAAACCAAGGAGATGTTGAGGTTTTGTATTTTTCTCACGGTGACGTGGCCTGGCGAGTTATCTCCATCTCTCCAAAGCAGGGGGTCATGTTGTCTAAGCGAGAGCCTGTGCTTTCTCACACGTGGATGGACTTTCTGCACGGTTCAAGGCCCTTGAAATCTGTCTGGGTGATAAGCTGCCAGCGCAGAAGGGGAACAACAGCAGATAGGGCTTTTAAAGCAGTTCAGCTGGACTGGAGGGCTTCTGTCTGCCTGCCAACAGCCTGATTACTCAATCCAGCTTTTCTGTTGCTCACAATCTGCCCAAAGAGCTCCTGGGGCTGGGCCTCACGGCTACCTGTCAATACCTGATACTGGCATAAATAGTGCTGCTCCACAAAGACAGTGCACGGAAGGTTACAGGAAGTGTAATCTCAACACCTTCGGCTCTAAACAACCTCAAACGCAGCAGCTGAATAGAAAATGCTCCGAGGTCGGCTGTTGTCTTCAGTCAAACCAGTAAACTTTCAGTACCGACACTCACCCAGCTTACCGCTGTAGAAATAACAAGCAACAGTTAGCCCACTCAACAAAGAGAGGAAGAAAAAAAACCAGTTTACAATAAGAGGCAAAGTATAACGGACCACACACAGTATACCTCCAAGCGTAGGAAAGCAAACCATAGATGCCAGTTTGACGCGTGTGGGCAAGAATCAAGCTGAACTCCTGCTTAGGAAAGTCTCATCTTGTTACGTGTCACTGCCGAAAATCTCACACCACTGATTACAGTAAGTAAAACCTCAAACTCCCATCAGCTGTGCAGGAAAAAAACAAAATGCCAAATTACAGAATATAAAGTCTCAGTGATAAAACAGTGGGGCGTTTTTGCTCCATCATTTTAAATGCTAATTTAAACATTACCCAAGCAAGCTTTGTGCTTCTTTTAATGAGTCTTTTTCTTTCTTTCTTTCTTTTTTTTAATATATATATTGATTATTCTGAAATTTTCCTCTGCGTTTTCTCTTCATGCTGTGCAACTCAACAAACTGAGCAGGATTTTATGAAACAGATTGATCCTCAATCTTAAAATGTAAGGTCTGCCAATAAGAAGGCATATAAAAATGAGAAAAGTACAAAATAATTTAGCATAGATGTTTTTAATGATACCACACAACTGAACTACAATTCATCCGTGACAGACAATAAAAGGCTAAACATCCGAGACAGTGGCAGTCTGTTAGATAAGAGCAGTCAGTCAAACATGAAACACATAAATCATTTGAGAAAACATCCATTATGATTCACAGTTGTTTCATTACCTGCACAATTTCAGCACTCAGTGCAGTAATTTAAGTAAAGTGATTTTGGCTCTTGGAAATACAGACATGGTTTAACAAACAAATACCCTCGACATGTAAATTACATAATTTTCCACAAAACAGTTTAAGACTCAAGGCCAAGCCCTGGTTTAGGGTTTTGGTGGTTTAGATGCTTAGAAAAACCTTCTGTATTTAGCTTTTCCACAATGTGGAAAAGCTAAATACCTTCACAAACAAGCCCCTCCATCCCAGCCCCCACCTCCCAATCCTTCACACACACAAATCCCACACACATACCGAACCAAACCACACTGCGCACACAATACACACACTTACTTGTGATCATCTCTCTGATGACCTCTGCTTTCAGTGTATGATGGATCATCCAGAGTTCCAGGGCATCTATTTCCCTGGTCGGGAAAAGAGACACCAACTTTGAGCTAGGACAGTTAGGGCCAGACGTACGACTTTGTTAGGACTAAGAATTTTCTTTATGTTTTGCATATAGACATAACATTCCGTTCAATTCAACCCAAAACAAACACACACACACCTACAATGATTTGGGGCCAAATGCAGATGAAATTCATCATCAAAGTCTTACAGGAGTACTTTGAAGGAGGTAGATGTCACTTCAAAAAATGTCAAAACAGTCATTATGCATCATTACACTCTGAATATAATGAATCATAATGAAAGTGATTTTTAGTATTTCCACACATGCATTTCTTTCCCTAATAGACTGATTTATAATTTGATGTTTAAAACAAGCTACTGAGAAGTAGGTCAACCCACGACAAGTGAAAACATTATACAACAGTCTTTTTATGTGGACCATTTGAAAGCTGAAATATCAGCCAACCCACAGTTCTAAAACGTGATCAGGACAAAGTCATAACGTGAACATATAAAGATGAAAAGAAGCGAAATCTTACTTTTCTCGTCAGAAAGTGAGGTAATATACATGTAAGGGGAAGCACCAGTCTATTTATGAAAATATTGAAGGGCAACTTCTTCCTCCCATTAATAAAACTAGAAATTTGAAATGTAAAGGTGACTAATTACTGTACTACCACTCATCTGCTGCCATATCCCACACATGACCGACTTTAAATACTGCACGTATATGATATCTCTAATGTGCGTCACAAGTCATGTTTTGTTCTTGGCGATACATGTCATATGTGTAAGAGAGGTTAACGTGGGTGTATCAGTTTCAAAGGGTTGTTTAAAGATTTCTTAATTGACATGTTGGCATTACAGTGTTTGTATCTCATCATTATCTCCCTCCATAAAAGCATAAAATGAAAAAAAAAAAAAGACAAAAAGAACAATGGTTAGACCTGAAATGTATGCAAGCATTTTGATGCTTTAAATTTATATAAATTTGTAGTTTGTAATTGTAAAAGTAATTTATACCTACGTTTTTTTTCAGTAAGCCTTCTATCAAATCATTTTGATGTTCACATCTCAACAAAGTTCTGCGTGACCTCCATAGTCGATCAGAGGAAATATGTCCTCTGCTTGTTTTCTTTGTAAATACTGTTGACGAGGCCTGGCGGAAGTCTGTAGTGGTTTACAGCAGTGTATAGGCTCACTATACACAACATGCACAGTTTTCCAGGTTTCATCCCCGCCCTGCTAACCTATTTTTTCGATCGCAAAGGTATGCTTGTGGTAGCACAACAGACAAACGGCACATCTATTTTTGACTAATAGGACAACAATTGTCCCATTTATTTGTGGTTGCAGATTTTTCTGTGAAGGCTAGCATTTCTCAGCTGAAGTCATAGACAATGTGGGGCCCTTATAATTGCATAACACTGTACACAGACAGTCGGAAGTGATGTCTATTATTACATTTTTGTCTTTTATCTCTATCCCTTTCTTTGTATTATATTTGCCTGCAATAGGCATGGATTGAAATCTGTAAAATGAAGAGGTTTTAACTTTTTACCTTGTTAATCTTCCAAGATGTAATCAACTTAAGACCCTGTTATTAAGTCATCTTCATGCCATAGACAGCACATGCTGTTATTTTATTGCTGTGTATCAACATTGGGACTGGGCTGATCCCTGAGCACTTCAGACCCTTTCCCTGTAATTACCTGCCTCTCACATTGTTCTGGAAGAGTTGAGGTGAGCTTCCTCCTGCTCCTCCTGCACACTTTGGGGCATTATCATAAATACGGCACATTAACACTTGTTCCTGGCTTGTCAGGATATAAATTAAGTCTGCAGGTGTCCCACCGAGGTTTACCCCTGATACTAATTAAGGCATGATAATTAGGTTTGTTAAATTCGGTCCTTTCAGCCCTGATACCCCCCTTGGAATACAACAATCGCAGATTGCAGACAAGAGAAAGGCTTAGAGGATCCTCCCCTAGCCAACACACAAGAACAGACCAATGGGTGCCTGATAAAGTCGTTCTCCAGTGCTGGAGGGAATATGTGGGCTTGTAATTATGATTTTGTGCGTGACAATTCTCATTCATCTGACTTGAATGTGGTCTCATTTTGTGAAGGGAAGAGACAACATTTTGATGAGGTTCTTCCTCTTCATCTAGAGAGAGATAGAACTATTCATTTACACCAGAGAAATACCCCCAGCCCCCCTTCTTCTCCTCACTCCTGTCTCCATGACCTTGGCGGCTGGCATGCCTTATCAAGCAAGAGACAAGAACAAAGAACCAGAAGAATAACAGAAGGTTATGGCAGCTCTTTAAAGCATTTCAGAGGCTTAGGCATAAGTTCTGACTCTTATAAGAGTGAAAACAAAGTCAGTGCAGCCAGTGATGCTGAGCTCATTAGGTGAAGCCAAGATGTAGGCTGAGGACTCTGCACCTTTACAAAGAGGTCAATAAAGGACAAAGATCTGAATATCATTAATCACTACTTTGCCTCCACAAAGGGCATCCGTGCTATGATATAGCTAACTTCTATCGGAAGGTGTTCTTATTTTAATATAATAAGAGGGAAGAGCCACTTATATTTACTGAAAGGACAAACACAAAACACTCTATTCCTGAGAGTGGATGGCGCTTTCCATTCATGAAATTAACACACTGTGACACCCAGAGCTGATTAATGACCTGAAGGTTGTTGTGATGTGTCACCGTTCATTGCGACTCTCCTCCGAGGCTGTACGCGCGAGGCTGAGTGTCCCTCAGCTCCCTCACTCAGTAGCCCTGGCACACTGAACTGAGGGGTGAGGTGAACTGAGGAGATATGATGAGGAAGAGGAGAGGATGAAGGGAAAAGGGGGGGACAGTCCCGCTGCTAAAGAGTCAGCTTGCTCGGTTGTAGAGCTGTTCATCATCCTTTCCCATGTGACTGCGACCTGAGGACCCCTCCATGGAACGATGGAGAGAAGAGAAGGAAGAGAGAGTGGGAGTTACAAACAGAGACAGAGATAGATGGACTGATACAAAAAGGGAGGCAGTAAGATTTGGAAAAAAATGAGAATGGGAATGATCCCTCCCTCCTGTGCAGTCCAGATGTCAGACTGTGTGCAGGCCTCCCAGTATAGGCCTTTGGGACAGGCCCAGCCTGGTGAAGCTCACTGACAGCACGGGGAGAACAGCTGTGCACAGGTCCTCAGCTCTGCTGCTCACAGCTCAGATGTGGGACAAACAGATACCGCTCTTTGTTTACACATGGTCGTTGTGTACGTGTTTACTTGCGTTCTGTGTACGTGTTGTTTTATGATGGTCTCTCATGGCAGCCATTGTTCTGCATGGTCATCGTTTTTCAAAGTTTTTAGCGTCTGGCAGCTGATGGCCCTCCTGAGTGTTATAGGTGCATGCCACGATGAGCATTTTTAAAAGACAGTTACATTTAAGGCCTCTTAAGGCGATGCTGCACCTGATGTCTGTAATTCTTGTTCCTGAGTGCTACTGAAATGAAATGCAATACAACATGTATTGTGCTTTGTATTCTTTATTTATTGTCTTCTGTAGTTGTGTTCATTGTTACAACCATACATGTAAACTAAGGTCTGACCTCCGTAGCCTTGCTTTATGATTGGGAGCCCAACACCAGGAATTCCTGTTGCTCCTGTTCCACTCAAGTGGAAGGAGAAACTACAGTGGTCATGAAACATGAAAAACCCTAAAGGACATACCAAGAGCCAGTGTATGATTTGTCCATTCTGTTCTATTATCAGGTGATTGTACGCTAAAAACATAGTCATACGCGTTATACACAATTTCTGCCATATTCTGTAAATAGCGCCCCCTAAAATGTACCCACTTTAATCTGTCCTCCTAGTGTACACAACAAGAAGTGGTTTTGATATCTGTGAGAGGCTACTGCTGTCTCTGAGATCCATAGTTGGATGCTCAGTCATTGATAGACTCTTGGTGACAGCAACCCAAAGAGCTATTCATTATGAATGAAGCAGCGAGAAAGAAGACTGAATTGAGTGAAACTGAAGAAGGCCAGGCAGAGTGCCTCACATCTCTGCACACTTGACTGAGACCAGAGACACGATTGCTTTAGTAATGTCTTACAAAGAACAATAAATGTCTACACTTTCCCCTTATGTAGTGGATGGCGATGGGGTCAGACTGTACTGGTTTCTGTTGCACTTTTGACTCCTGGGAGTCCTTCTCATGTTTAAATGATAACCGTGTCAAAAACCAAAATGCTGGTTTGTTTTATTGAATAGTTTACTGAAGAAAATGGATAGGGAAAGGAAATGGGAAGCGGGGGAAAGTGTGACCTGCAACACATGCCCTGGTCTGAACTTGAACAGATGTCAAAGTTATACAGTTTATGCAGAAAAACAACGAAGGACAGTACAATGTTTTGCATACATATTATTTTTATTGAGTGAATACCTGTTTATCAGTTGTTTGTCCAATTAGATTTGTGCACATAAATGTCTCCATGCACGCATGTATACAAAGTATTGTGGTTTATTGCACTTATTTATTAGCGTCTGTGTGTATGTGTGTATTGTAGGACACCGTAGGGCACTCTGTGCACAAGTACGTACAGCGTGCAGCCACATAATAAGAGACCGGGGGGGAGAGAGAGACAGACAGCCCAAGAAGTGCATTGTTGCAGCTAAATACCTTCACCGACCATATTATCAGTGTGAGTGCAGGACCTGAGCGGTTCCTGGCTTTCTCCTCTTCAAATGTGATAACCTGTCCCAGCACCCCCCCACCCCCCCTTTTCTGCGATAACTCCAAGGTCCGAGGGGGTCTGCCAGCACTAAATCCCTGCCGAGAAGGGGGAGCTGGGCCACAGGCATCCTGAAGACTGTCTTTATAGAGGGGAAACACAAGCGAACAAACAAAGGGGGTCTGCAGCCAGGAAGCCTTAATCACTGCCACTACCATTAGAGTAATGAGGCCTGATGGACGCACAGTCTAGTGAGAGACGAGGGAAAGGGGGGGTCGGGTGGGGGGCTTTCCTCACAGATGAGGGCTGATAACCCCCCTCTCATTCTTCTGCTACTGCCACCGTACTCTCAGGGGCATATTAATGAAACAACACTGGCCCTCTCTCTTTCTTTCTTTTCTTCCAAGGGTTTCCTTTTCTTCCTGTGATTAGCTGGGCATTGTTTGAAGACGTGCTGTTTTCTTTTAAAGCAGAGACATGTCAGTGTTGAGCTTGAGATGGATGCGTTTGAGACAAAAGGCGGCACCTGTGACTTCCATCAGAACAATCAAGATGATCAGATGTTCCTCGTCGATGAAGACGTTAATCTCATTATTAAAGGCTCCGACTTCCCTAAAATGGAGTAGAACGACATCCCATAACCGTCAAAAGTGTACAGCTATGTTAAAGACCCTGTTGATTATCACGGCAGGCTTCAGAATTGATGCTTGGCTGTGGTTATTTGTGGCCATAGTGCTTTGTGAGCTGTGTTGTGACCATCACCACCCAGGGATTGCCTGTTGTGTACTCTCCTGTTTATGGATCTCATAGCTCTTTACAACACACTTCAAAAATTAATCACCCCAGAGTCCCATACAAGTCTCTAGCATGCATCTGCTGAACTGCTCTGGCCAAGCTCGCTCACGCTAGAAGCAACCACCAGTAAACAAAACTGCTGCAACACCGCAGAGCATTTCGTTAGGAGAATATATAGATGTGGCTCTTGTTACGTGAAATAAATTGCAATTAATTCACCCCGGAGATGAATTAATAACCCACAAGTGTGTGTGTGTGTGTGTGTGTGTGTGTGTGTGTGTGTGTGTGTGTGTGTGTGTGTGTGTGTGTGTGGAGGCGTGTGTTGTAATGTCACAAAACAGAGTTGACACTGATGGCTTGTCACAACACAGTTTGCTAATGCTGCGTGCTGCTGGACCTCCTGTCTGCCTGCGTTGGCTAATATTTCCAGCAGGTTTCACTTTTAAAGCTCTCAGGTGGGCCTTTAAACGGTTGCTCAGACGACGGTGAAGGCCTCCCTCCGATTTTCCATCTCTCTCTCCTCCTGTCCGCTGTCCTTTTCAATGGCTGATTTATGGCCCACATAAGTGTGCAAGAGACGCCGAGATTTCAGAGGAAGTCATAAATAGAACAAAACCAAGGAAGAGAGGAGGGAAGAGGAAACAGACTGAAGAGGTGACAGGGACGTGCAGAGTGAAAGCGAGAGCGTGAGAGAGAGACAGTGAACTTTTGACTGATTATTTCAGTTTTACAGTAGATAGAAGGCTTTCTCTGCTGCTGTGCTGTACTGTACTTGCTTTCTGCCTAGCTTCCTTTTTTTTTTCTTTCCTTCCTGTCAGCTGACCTTTGAACTCCCTGTGGTTTGTTCTCCTAATTGGAGTCAGGATGCAGATGCTCTGGCAGTGTACTGTGTATGTATGTATGTATATATGTGTGTGTGTATATATATATATATATATATATATATATATATATATATATATATATATATATATATATATATACACACACACTGTCTTTTTGAGATTGAACTAACACGGATGAGGTGAGGTGAACTGAAGGAAGTCAGTGTAGGAGGGAAGATAAAGGAGACGTGAAGATTTGATGGTTTGTTTACATTAGCAGGGATTTTCCCTCTGCATACTACGTAGGTAAATTCAACTTTTGAGTATATTTTTGAATGTGGCTGGCTTTCCAAGAAATGGTACCAAAGATCTCTTCTCATGAAAAACATATCACTGTATAATAGCCAGTGGGACAGATATCACTTGCAAATCAGTTAAGTGAATGTGAGTTCAGATTTTCCATGTGGGTTCAAGAGGAAACCAGTTCACCTTGAACAACCCTTCAGAAACGGGCTGAGCCTGGTAATGATCCCCTGTCTCCGGGCTTGCATCTCATAGAGACGGTTGGCTCAGTAACACCACACTGGAAGAGGGTTTCACCATCAGATAACCTCTTTATCATAATGATGAGGAGGCTACTGCTCCTATGTGTCCAATAAAGCCATAACTAGGCTACCTATCATCTGTCCCACTCAGGCCCTAATCCAGGGTGGTGTTTAACACACACACACATGTTCCTTTTATTCGTCTCCGCATGGTTTTCGCTGATTTTTAGAAAGACGGTTTGTCTAACACATGCTTCGGTGACTGCGATAAAAGCAGTAATGTACAGCAGATCTTTTAAAATAAGCCATTATCACATTCTGTTTGAATAGTCTGCTTTATGCTTATGCTTCATGTGCAGCACCGAGGAGTGTTACACCGAAACTCCACCGGGCCCGTCCGCGGCACGTTAGCGTGAGCATTGCGTATTTGGTCTGTCCTGCATGCAGCGTCAAACCCCACCGGGAGCGCTTCAGAAGCTAGCGTTTAGCCCGCCAGACTGTTTATTTGCTCAGATTTGGCCATTTTCCCGTTGTTCTTCTAAACATGCTTCTACGTGTGTAAATTAG
Organism: Nibea coibor; assembly: GCA_023373845.1. Lineage (NCBI taxonomy): Eukaryota > Metazoa > Chordata > Actinopteri > Sciaenidae > Nibea > Nibea coibor. The sequence continues at coordinate 11,566,883 of CM041738.1, forward strand.
TTTCACTTTTGCCTGTTTTTACGACAGGCAGTTTGCACGGGGTATTTTATTTTGAAAATTCAGCGGATTCTGTATACTTTTTATGTGCCTGGCTTCCACCCGTTTGAGACGCACTGTGTAGATCAATGTGTGTTGCTCGCGTCAAGCGTCCAGAATAGAACAGACGCATATTCAACACGTAGCCGAGCATAGACGCGCTTCTGGGACGCATCTGAAACGGACCACGGCGGAGCTGGTGGGGTTTGGGTGTAATGTGGCAAACAAGAACAGAAACTTTAAAGATAAAAGAAAGTGTGATTTTTCATATGACAGGAAAAAAAAAACAACTTTTAACTTTTAATGCTGATTTATTTGTTCTTCCAAAGCGAAACCACCTGTGCAAATCAAGACAGTGGGTTACCTCTGGCACACCAACACCTTGTGATAGCTCATACTGACCTTTTAATGACCTTTCTGTAATAAGCAGCTCTATTCTACATGAAAAGAAACTCCTCTTCCTCTTCTTGTCTTGTTTGTTTGCAGCTGTTAAGCCTGTAGCTTGATCACAACTGGTGCAGAGATCTGCTTTCTGGTTCTCTCACGCACAGTTCAACTTTCATGTATCCTGTATGAGACAGTGTGTGAAAGCATGTACGGATCTGTGAGTGCGTTGTGTGAATGTCTCTCCAGCATCTTGTTATTATTATTTTACACTGCAATCAGCTGCAGTCTTTTCTTTCTTAAATGTAAACAGGAGTTTATGCAATAATATTGTCACAGTGATTATTGTGAAATTAAGCAAAATTCATACACAGCAAAAATCTAGTATCAAACATCAGGTAGTGTATTTCATTTATATTAGTAATTTTAGGGGATAGAAGGAGACTGTAGTCTGTAGGATGTTCTGAGAGGTACTGTTTCTGTGTTGTTTTGTGCATTACTGTTTTGGTATGTGTGTGCGTGTGTGTGAGTGTGTGCGTGTGTGTTTGTGGTGCACAGACGGGCCATACATCACATCCTCTTTACAGTGTTTCCCTGTGAGTCATTTGCATGTCATTACAGCTTTGTTTTATAAGTGAGTGGCTATTAAGGAAGCTGCTCCATAAAACGCCTGTTAAAATGGAGGAAGGCAGCAATACGGATCTTAAAAAGCCAAGAGCATTCTCCATTTTCTCACCTAACGTAGGCGATGTAAAGTGTGTGCATGCGTGCGCGTGCGTGTGTGTGAGAGAGAAAGTCCCAGATGTCTTTCCTTTGGGACTCACACATCTGCCAGTTTTTTTTAATGACAGTAAAATTCATGCAATCCCATTTCTCTTCCCACTTTCTCAGCCCTCCCTCCTGCTGCAGTCCCTCTGTTCTTCCTCTTTTCACACATCTGGACTTAGCTGTGCGAGCCCTGGTGTGGTCTCCATCTGTGAAGGACGACACAACTGTTGGCAGGATTCTTACTACAGTAGCTGAGATTGGACAGGCCATCCAGGGTGTCTGCACCTCCTCGACAATTTAGTTGTGTCTACATTAATCTTGTTGTCCGTCCTGAGTGAGTAAAGGGTTTTAAAGAAAAATGACTTATTTATGGACGCACATGTACATTATAGTACAGTAGAAATGAACCGCACAGTAACTTGGTCATCGTCTGCAGTGAAAGAACTCCATGGCAGATTTCTACGATAACAATACTCAGAAGAGAAAACTCCATATTTGCATGTTTGTTTTATTGTGAAAGGTGAAACCCTTTTGCTAATGAAACACCACTGACTCGAGTGTGAGACCTGATTCCAATTAAGGGCTGGGTGGTTTGAGGTGTAGTAGGCAGACCTCAGCTTGGGATTGGAAGCATGTGGCTCACATCTGGATCTGCTTACAGTGTCAAGGAGGGTGCTTTCGTGACAGCCAGGCACGTGGCAACAAAGCGAAACCTACGCAGAGAAAATGTCCCCGCAACTCGGTTGTGAAAGAAATGTTGGTGCGGCAAGCAATTTTGACAAGCAGAGCATTGTGTTTGTAATAGACAGAGGAGGAGAGGTTGTGCAAAGTTTAACAACTTTTGGCTCGAGGAGGTCAGCTCTCCGCTGCCAATACGGAGATATGAGGTGTCATTTTGGATTGCCACAGCAGATTCTATTTCCATCACAAGCACGCTAATTAAAATGGCCTTAGTGCACAACTCCATGTAAATCTTTGGATATATCTTTTCAAAATTAATTGCGGCAATTATGTTGTGCCACAAAAATACATTGTTGGTCTATGAATAGTTATGTATTTTCCATTTTTTTTACATGTTGTGAACACAAAGCTGCTAATCTGGTGGATTTAAAAGTATATTTTCCACGTTAATAAGTCGCAAGCAAGTGTAAATTGGTGTGACTTGAATTTTAACTGTTGTTTTTTGCCTTAGTGTGCCAGTAGACTTCCCTCTTCTTTCTAATTTCTGTCTTGTCAAACAGTTGGTAGGAGAGCTGTGGTCACAACAACTGGTTCTCATTTGTAGCACAAAGACTGGTCTGTTTGCGAGGGGTGTATTTGTGAGATTACATTCCTTTCCATCGTTACATGCACATGGTGTATTAAAAGAGGTATTTTAAAAGGTTAATACCCCCACACCGCTTTTTCTCCCTCTTATCAGTGTAACTCTTGTTTCATGTCTGTCTGGCTGATGTGTACTACACACTATTCATATGTCTAGTTTACACTTTGTCCTTTCATGACTGTTCTTCACCAGCACTTTCTCTTTCTCCTTCCTCTCCTTCCAACTCCTCTGTCCTTCTCTCAGTCCACTCCCTCCGAACACTGTTTCTCACAGCTATTTCTCTTCCTCCCCCTCTGCCCCACTCGCTCTCATGGACATGACAGTGCGGGGGGATAAGGGAAGAGTAATTATGGTTCAGTGAGGCTGCCAGGTGTGATAAATGACTAATAAGGGGAGCGGAGCCCTGGGTCCTCTAAGGAGGACTATTACAGTCTTATCAGCACAGGGCTGCAGCTCACAGCCTGGCCTGGGACAGAGGCCCTTGTAGCTGTGCTCGCTCCTCTCCTAACCCCTTCACCTCAGTCATCCTCCACAGCCAGCATCGGTCCAGCCCACCCCAGAGACAAGCTCCAGCCTTAACGCCTTAGCTGCTGGTTTGGAAAGTGCACATTCATTCCTTGTCACTGACTTTCCATTCCTGATACATTTCAGTCGTAAGAATTTTAGAAATGAGGAGACGCCAGCTGTATGGTTTGTGTACTGTTGATCATAACTCTAAGGAAGTACAGCGAGATCCTGACGAGATCGACACAAAAAAAGAGTCCTGGCTGTGGTCAACAGTGGAATGTAAGGGCAACTAATTGTTTCTAAATTTGTCAATCTGGCACTAAATATTAAGAAAAACTTCAAGTGCTTCAAGCTGTTTATATGTGTATGTGTTGGCATGTGTGTATGTCTGTTGTAGTCGTCACAGTTTTCCAGAAAACCACAGATAGAACTTCTGATAAATAGTGAGACCACCCTCCGTGGCATAAGCACCTCCAGCATCTTTATTGGCCTTTTAAAGGCTTAGTTCCCTGCAAATAGCCTACATTTTGTAATCTACAGTACCAATGATTTTTGCTTATAAGTGACCTATTTTTTCCCACTGGGTGGTTATGATGCATCTCTAGCAATTACTGCATAGAATAGCATTCATTTCCCCCCACTTTGGTAAATTAAATTCTATCTTTATTTATAAACTGTAGAAAAACATTCTCATAGTTGCTTAATAACAGTTGAGGAGACAGCACAAACCACCGGGGCTATGGAGAATCTTCTTTACAGTGACCTAAGCTGTCGGTCACTAAAAAAGTTGAAGAGGATACAATAACATATCGTGTCGAGGAGCATGAGAAGAAGGAAGGAGGGACAGGAAGCGGCTCTCAGCCGTGGCAACCATTTAGTGACATTTACAGGAGAAATAAACTCAAAAACACAATATACAGTAGGTTATGTTTTGATACAGGTTAACAAACACCAGCCTGATTATGCTGGGAGGTCACAACTCTAAAGGGCTGAGAACCACTGACCTACACAGCAGGGGGTACCTTTGCATTCAGCCAGCCAGACAACATTTAAATCATACTTTTCCTGTTCATGCCAGTCAAATTGTTATCTCATATTATGGCAAACAGCAAGAAGAGATTTTGTTTTGTCTTGTACCGCTGATACAACTAAGCCATACAAGGTCCTCGTGCAGAAAACGTAAAACAATTTTTAGAAGACATAATAAAAAGAGGGTAAGAGAAAGGCAGAGCCCATCAGAGACAGATACAGCAAAAAACGTGCATTCATTGATTTTCCACAAATTATGCTAGTGCATGCTAAGATGACTGCAAACTAAGCAACTAAGCCCAGATATCCTTTTCTTTTACCACATCGTCCAGCTCCTGGGAAATCCCAGAACATGCTAAAATAATCCTTGGGTTTACTCCTGGTGGGATGTTCCAAGAATGCCACTGCAGGGAATCTTGAAGTCATCCTGATCACATGTCTTAATCACCCCAATTGTGTCCTTTCTGAGTGGAGGAGCAGTAGTTTGCATATGAGCTCCCGTGAGTTCCTCCAGTTGACCTTCTGTAGTACAGAACCGTGATGCAAGAAAGACATTTGGCCACTTATATCAGATCTAGAGATCTCTCCACCTCTATGTTTGAGGCAGCAACGTAGCATACCCCACAGGACTCACCAGGGGAGACAGTAAGTCTTCCAACAAATCCACAAATATAGTTAGACTGAAGGGTGAATAGCTGGTCCCCCAAGAACAACAGCAACTTCTTTTGCAGTTTCACAATGAGCCAGAGTCTCCTTTCCAGCACCCTGGCTAAAACTTTCCAAATAAGATGACAACACAATAGAACTTACAGGATTTTTTTCCCCACATACAAAAAGATATATTAGGAAATTTGCTTCATTGGAAAGTCAGTAACACTGAACCTGCTGTAGAAGAGAGGATGTGAGGAATTCCCCCAAAATGTCTCCTCAAGCAACTGAGTACATTCACATATGCAGAGGTTACAGAGTGTTTAAAACAGCTTTTGACAGAGGAACCAGGACCTTCACTGAACCTTACAGGATTTTTCCTGCATAGAGAAGTTTCTGGCATCCCCCCCAAAGAGGTTTTATCCGTTGCCAAAATGATAAGATTTGAAAATATGAAAATACAAAGAGTAATTCAAATCCACTCCAAATGTATTTAAACAGCACTTTTCAAATAACAGAACATAACTTTAAGTAACATATTTGACTTCTAACAGCAACTCCCCTCTCATCCGCAGTCATGTCATACATAATCACTCCCCAAAGGCCCATTCTGAGCCAGGAAAAAATCTGATAAGAAACACTTATTACAGGCAATCAAACTAACAAATCAGAATCAGCTTCGTTGGCCAAGTTGTCTTAGTAGTAAGACGAAGGCAGAAAAAGTTAACTTTTCCCACCAGTGTCATGCATTTAAGTGAAAAAAAAGTCATGATTTGAGGTGTCTACAGGAATTTAATTTTTCATACCGATATGAAACAAAGAGGGTGACCAAAGATTGTGACAAATGACAGTGTTTATTTTGGCACAGCAAAGGAGACCAGATACCAACAGGTAGTCACTTGACATAGAGGCTAGGGAAAAAAATGTAATAACAATTCTGATACTAAAATCCAATAAATATAGATGGGTTTTGTTTGTCTAGTGATTTGAAGTTAGTGAATCACATGGCATGGAAGTTATTCAAATAAAATCATGTATTTTCCATAAAACCCTTAACATAAAATAGAATAAACAGGTGAAATCCATTTGAAATGGCGTGTCTGTTTGTCTACTGTCATAATACGGTTCAGTATTGATTTGCAATAACTGGGTCACATGACACATGACAAACAAAAGCATGAATTTGCTCACATACAGTAATGCTTATGATTGTTTAAAGTGAGATTATTTAATTTGGTGTTTGTGTACAGGTTGGTTTATAACCAATGCTGTAGCGTAAAGTAAAGGGCTTTATTGACCTGGCACCGTTGCCCAGCCTGCGGGAGACTGTGATGAGCACAACTGAGTTTAGCTGAGCATGTTTCAAATACTGCCAGTTATCCATCCTGCCTGACTGTCACTAGTCAGTGCTGACTTCAGTGCAGGGGAAGGTCGGTTTGTTTGTTTAACCCTAGCATTGAACAAGTGGATGCTGGGCTGATGGCTGCTCCATCATCCTGTCAACCATTATCCACAGGAGAACAAACCAGATAACCCCAATGTTTACCAAAAGGAATGGTGAGCATTAAAATCTACATAGACTCCACATGACAGTATACACGATTTTAGAAGAGAGTAAATGGCCTTGTGCATTTACCCATCACTATTTCAACTGCCAATGCCTTCTTCTTTAACCATAGGTTGGAGATCATAAAGTTGCTCATTGCATCCTCTCAGGACTGATGTTTTCAGAAGGAATAAACGACAAATGAGTTAAACATGCACCCGATCCTTTAACCCCTCCATCTAAAACTCACGGCTAATTCATAGCCCCGCTGATTACCCAGGGGAATTCTTTTATCTTCCCCATTTCATTCCTGAAGCGCTCGGCGGACATTTTAATGGCTGCACTTTCATCGTCTGTCAGATATTTAAATGGAGAAGTGCGTGTGTGTGGTGAGGAGTGAGGCAGTGTGGGGGCCTTCTCAGATTCTGCATGTCAATCTTTAATGCCTAGAGATATGGACGAGCTCTGACCTCTCACTCTGTCATTCTGCCTCTCTCTTGCATAAATTGACCTGCTGATAATCATTTCCTGCTCCTATCTGCTGTAACGAGTGTTCCAGAGTACTTGGCAGTCACATGACCCAAAGAGGGCCATTAGGGTTGAGAGATTGACCCCTTTGCAAAGGCTAGGCCATAGAGTGGTCCTCTGACATATGGACTACAATAAGACTGTTATGGCAAGTGAATTTCACTCTGTCTGTTATGACCATGAACATCACTGAATGACATGTAATAGAAGGCGGAACCATTGGTATAATGGAACTGCAAGAGCAAGTCATTCACTATTATAGCTTTCTGTTGGTAGTTAGAGCTAAAGGAATGAGTGGATGAAGAGACGGAGTGAGAAGGAGAATGAAGGGTGAGTGTGTTAAATTGACATTGCGTAGAAACTGTTTTTTTGTGGGGGGGGGGTTTGTGCCCCCAATTTCACAGTATCATAAGTGAGGACAGCTGTACATGTACATTTGTTATGATTATATTACTTATGTTTAACTTATGAGACAACTTTTGATCTAGTGACTTGACAACTTTGTTAATGGCCAAACATCAAGCAGGTGCAACAACAAAACACGTGGCAGGCAGCTAATATTACTTACTTGTCCAACAGCAAGAAGCCCAGCTCGGCATCGGTCTTTCAGCCTCAAGAACCTCCCACCAACAGTCAGTCCCAGATTTACTTTTGTAGAGCTGCTTCTTGCTCAGTCACTCTCGTCTTAGCTTCCTCTGTCATACTCTGCCATTATGTGAATAGAGGTTGCTGAGCCCCCTTGGACATTTCTGTTTCTTCCACGACACGGGCACAACTCCTCGTCAGCAAAACTCCTCTTCCAGGTAGTCATACCCAGAATTACATAGTGCAGAAATAGGCCAGTGAGGCTCATTGACTCGTCAGCGTAGCATCAAATGAGTTCAAATCTATTTGTCGTAAAAGTTACGCAATGGGGCTTTACGTTGTTTGTCAGGATTGTGGACATGTTGATACCCTTTGTATTGCACTGCTAAGGTATTAGTCAGTATTGTACCCTGAGTTCCACATGCCCTTTAAGAAATTGTCCCCTGATGGTACTGCCTATTGAGTAGGGCCGCTTACCTGGTTTAGCACCGGTTTAATGAGGCCCCAGTTTCCTGTCTTTCTCCATCCCGTGTCACACTTACGCAGCCATGTACATATGGTCATACACCTGCTCCACAGCAGTGGCTGTTCACAGATGACCAGACACTTCTAGCATGTGCTAAGGCTAATACAGCCAATATTAGAAGGGATTTTTAAAATGCATTTATTTTTTTCATACCAACATACCCACTAATGAGATTGTTTTGCTTTTGTCCATAATAATCCCAACTACTTCTTACACTTCATCCACAAGGGTTTCCATATGCTTTATTTGACATTTTTGTAATCCAGCCATGATCCTGGTGATTTGTCACCTCATTTTATCAGCCCACCGTTTTGGCTATGTTGGACCACAGTTTAAAGGCAGACAAATTTACTCCATCTGAGTGGGAAGATGAAGGATAAAAGAAAACCCTGGCCTTCTGGATCTCTCCAATCCTCTAAATGTATACACCCAATTAGCTCCAGATGCAAATTCTGCTTAATTAGTTTACTTAATCCTTTCAAGAGTAATGGCCACACACCGGTGGTCCTCAAATGAACATTTAATCCTTTTAGAGGCACCTCTAATCTTTTCATATTAAAAGCTAAATAGTAAAATGTGAGTATCGATCTAATTACGCATGGCTTGATCTGGAGAGCGCTGAAAATTAAATGTGTTCCGTGCGTAGCACCCAGCCCATGTTGATATGTCAGGCTGTCAGCAAATGTGTAGTAACGTGTAGCATTGAGCCAGACCCCTACAGTTAATATCAATTTAGAATGTGGTGCCAATGGTTGCCTGTTTAAAAAAAAATAAAATAAAAAACCTACAGTATAAGTTTATGTTCCTATAGTGTTATTCCTAACTTCTTATTCATCCTGTTCCCTGTACCTGTGAAATGTAACAGTTAATGCAACAAATGAAATCTGACTTAGTTTTTTTTTTTCCTCAGATGATGTCTGGCCAGTAATCAGATTGCTTATGGTCAATGTTGTGTTCATTGTCATTAGAGCAGAAGCAAAATCACTGCCAAATGCTTCTGTCTTTTTTTGTAAAATTTGTGAACCTGGATTCAAATGTCCAAGGACATACAAATAGCATTTTGGGGGACACTTATTTTTTTGCCCTTGGTAGTATGCAGTGCACTGGACTGGAAATGTAATTGGTTTTGTTTATTTTGTTGGGAAATGCAGTTTTGTGCTTATGTAAGTGAATAATGTTTAGACAAATATGTATCCCAACTTGGCTGGCTCATAGGAATACCACAGCTGTGGTGCTGAAAAATAGATGGTTGATATAATTGCTGAGCAAGAATAATGTGTAGTGGCAAAGCTCAAAATCGTTTTCAACTTTGTTCTGTGGAAACAAAGCTATAGCTCTAGTAAATGATAGCAGTGTTTTGCTAAACATTTGGTTTTTGAATTGAATTTCAGATGGTGTGATAAGTATTTCCTGTTATGTGATCGTAGATATGTTTCTACTGCGATCATTTTTGGGGTGAAATTGCATGCTTCAAAGACTTATTGTATGATTATCATGAATGAAGAAGGCGGAGGCAGAGGAGCGAGCTGTCCACAAATGTATTAGAAGACTGAAAAGTCAAGTTAATCTTTAGTGAAAGCAATAAATAATCCAGCAGTTACCCTCACCATAACAACATCAACAATAGGAAAGCCACTTTAAAACCACATTCACCAGGATCCCTGTGTGTGATCCTGTGTGGCTGGACCTGAATATTTGAATATTTGGCTGCTCAGTTGTTGGGTCAGTATTCAGTTTTCAGTTTGGAAATTTGGATATTTGGTGTATCACAATAATCAGGTTGATTTGAAAAATCCACTTTGTGTATCTCATAAAAATATAATAACTTTGACAGAGCAAAACCAGCAATACACAACGGGCAGAAGGTCTGCTAATAGTTTTTCATGCAGTACAGAAATGACATGTAAAACCTGATATGGTCCTTTAAAGAGACTGACTGTGGGATGCTGATGAGGTCTAATGGCAGTTCTGAGAAGTCTGGAGCATTAAACTGTTGATTCCTCCTCTCTATGAGAGCTACCGGCCTTTCAGTGTTATCTCTTTCTCCCTGGTGGGAGGAGACATGCTCCCTGGGAAGGGCTATCACCACGGGCTGGTGTGGAATCAGATTCTCCTATCAGCGCTCCTGACCTCACTGTTATATGATAGAATGTGAAAGTTAACCTGGATCAGTGCCTGGGGACAGTGTCTGCCTTTGTCGAGGGAATATGATGTTTCACTAAATTCTAAGACTTCTCTCTCTTCACACTATCGGGCTTGCGTGCGTGCAGACGTGCACACATAAATTGGCTCACTCTAACCTGGTTCCTGAGTCGTCGTAGGGCACATGCACTTTGCTCTGCACTTTTGCACATTTGTCAAGTCATATTTCCCTTCTTTTTTTTAATCACTTCCCTGTTTACTCACCCAACAACGTACCTCTTTGACAAAATGCTTGCTGGTAAGAAAAGTAAAGAATGAGTAAGGAAGGGTTCTTTGTTCTGCAACACTTGTCTATATTGACAATCATTTCCTTCCTTACAATAGTGATTAAGCTGTAAAAATGTCCATGTTTGACACCTACAGTAAAAACTTTTTGAGAAACAAATCCTCTCTACAAAAGGACATGAGTGAGAGAGAAACTGTGATACTGTGAAACAGTGATGCAGCACATTTTATTACATACACTAACACCGTGAAGACGATCACCAAAACAGCACCCAGAATCTAGAAAATCTAAAATGTTCCAATTTAGCCTATCACCTTAAACTTTTACACAGCACAGCTGTAACTTTCAGTAGATATGTGGGAGGAGTCTTTATAATCCTCTGGGAGGATCTGTACACGCACTCTTCTGTATAAAGGTTAATGAAATTACGCAGAGGGCTGGTACCACAGCTGCAGGCACACTTAACAGAGACAGTGGAAAATGAGACAAGCAAGAGTTCCTTGGTTGCAAATGAACTCCATACACTTGCATTTGCAGCTCGCGAAATCTGCACTTCTAATGGTTTATGATCACGACGCCAGATTGAGGGTTACACAGCACTGGTTTTACTGGGCTTGTAGACATGATCATAATAACTCCAAACATCCTCCTCGATGGCAGCAGTGCTCATCGTGTCCTTTTAGTCTCATCTTTCCTTTCCTATAAACTTCTTATGTTTTAACTTTCAGACCTTTTCAAGGTGAGTGTGTGTGTGTGTGTGTGTGTGTGTGTGTGTGTGTGTGTACTTGCTCATCAGTGACAGGTCCTGTGTAGCATTAGAAATTACACAAATGGGAACTTTGTTCACAATGTTTATAGTAGTTTTACAAAGCTCAAGTCATATTATGTCAGCATGCCAAACATTCTATTTTTATGACTGCAAGCCATATGTTTCGTGACATTTTTTCTTAATGTCTTGCATCGCTGCAGCAGGGCAAAGGGCACATAGTGATGACTACATCTGCGCCCTAGTGGGCAAGAGTGAACCATGGTTTAGATGGAGCAAAATACAAAAATGACAGAAGGACAAAGATATTTAGTTTCACTGTCTTCAGTCTGTTCTCTATTCTTAAAGCTGTTTACAACCATGTCTGATCCCAGAGAACAGATGGTCGTCTCCCCCTCTCTGTGTTTTCTTTTCTCATGTGTAACGCCATTTGATCATCCATGTTCAAATGTTCATATGTGTGTGTTTTTTTTTATGTGGGTAGTATTTGTAATCCGCCGCTTATTCATAATACAGCTTTTTTAGCTTTACTTCAGCTAAAGCTAAAAATAAAAATTGGAGTGGCACACTATCCTTAATGTCCGATACGTTCCAACAAACTTGTTAAACAGTTGTTTTTGTTTTTATAGTTGAATATAGTTTATGAGCAAAGCAAAAACAAACACTTCATTTTCCTTGTAGATTTTTTTTAACATGTACACTCTTAGCAGGTGGAAGATGTTGGGGAAAAAAATAACAGGTAGGTTGCAAGCAGTTGACAAACTGACAAAAAAAGATTCTAACGGCAGCCGATGATTTAGCCAGTGATGAAGTGATCAACAAAACTGATTGTCATGGCACAAAAAAAGAGAAAAGGGACTGCACAAAGCAAAAAAATTACAAAGATGGAAGGGGAGGGTGGATGATACTGAAAACAAATGAGATAGAGTTGCATAGAGAGATCGAGTTAGAGACAGGGAGGGCTAGAGGGATACAGGCAGTGTTCTAATGACTTCACACCCCATTAGCCACTTAGTCTGATGCGTCACACCTCATTATGCTGCTGGAGCAGCAGTGCATGAACGCGTGAAACCGTCCACTCAGCCAGACCTGTCCACCCGCTCCAAACGCTCACTCACTTACAGCAATTAGAGAGAGAGAGTGTGTGTGTGTGTGTGTGTGTGTGTGTGTGTGTTTGTGTTTCTGTGTTGCTCGCATGCGTGCATGTGTGCGTAAAGGTAAAAATCCAACTGGCCTGCCTTTTCTTCCTGAAAACAAATGGTTAAAATTGATTGTTTAAAGCCCAATGAAGACCTTCTCAACAGAGATGTAGCTGCTCTCGCTATGTGGCATTTCAACACGAGTTCACCATGGCTACCCCGCAGCTCAAGCTGGAAATGCTACGAACAGGCCAGAGCAGCGCTTCCTTTGTCAGCCTACATAACAGAGGAGGATCGAGTAGCGTGCTCCAGAGGACTCTCCTTAATCACTCTCCCTTAAACACGCGAGTGCACATGCATATACTCTTACACCACAATGAACATGCACGTGCGCACATACACACACACGGACAAGGAGATGGGAGAAAAGAGAGGTCTCCCCGTGCCATTCCCTGCACGGGCAGCCCCAGTTGGCAGAGTGTGAAGTGTTCCTCTCCAGGACAAGGCCTGCTAACTCAAATGCCTGGCTAGCAGCCACACTCCTCTCCATTACAAACACTGGGCCCATTTATCCCAGCGTCCCCCCCTCTCCAGTCACACTGCCACCCTGGGGGGAATGCCACATAATGGCTCTGTAGCCACTGTAACTGACATCTCTATGCAGCTAATGTTTATTATTTTTGCTCTGCTTGGTTTGTTGATATTCAACAAAAAAATGAACTGCACACAAGGAAAACCAAAATGAGTAGATAATTGTATCATTGTGCCAAGCTTTGTATAATTCATGGATCCCAGACAAATATTTCATATTTAATCTGTGTTGTCTCCTGTTTCCAGCCAAGTTAGGCTGTGTTAATACCCAAGAGATGAAGATGAATTTACCTTTGACTGTCATTTCACTATGAGGTTGAACACTTGGATTTTTTTTTTTTTTTTTTTTTTACGGCTGACCTCCAATGATCTGCTCTTTAACCTTTTCATTGTCCACCGTAGACATTTTTTCCCCTTGCAAAATCTAAACCATGCTCTCGTAGTTGACTTTTTGGATTTTATTCATGTGCCAGTTTGATAATATTTAAGCATTGTTTGCCTGATCTCAGCAGCATTTGCTTGCTTAGACCGTGCTGGGATCAGCATCATTCTCAGCGAGGCTCCTCCCAAGGTGACTTTCAGTTGTTTTTGCAAATGATGTTTTGCGTGAGCGTCTCCACATGCTTTGTTCTAATTGAGGGTTCAGATTTTAAGTGTCCAGTCGCTTTATTGTTTCCCAATGTAGAAATATTGTACACTTCACTTGATGCAGAATGCGTTTAAATGCTGTGCAGGAATCCACCAGGACACATGAACACATGGCCAAGAAATGGTACTGATGGGAAAAAAAGCACCACTCTGTGTCAGGTTACCTTTATAAAGTGTGTGTTACTTATATCCTCTGCAGTGCATCACCATCACTACAATCTATAATATATTTTAGCAGAACAAAATCATTTGTAAATGTCACATATTGATCATCACTCCGGAAAAAGTTCCTGTCTGTGTCCAAAACTAAATGTAATCATGTAATATGAATCAAAACTCCTTGAGACTCTTTGATGATTTTAATTCAGTCTTTTGGTGCCAGTGTCTCATAATAAATGTTTGGGTTTGCTCACTAGCTGGGGCCTCTCCCCTGACCTTCAGCAGCACACCAAGAGATAATGTAATCATGGTCAGGGAGTCGCTGCTGTCAAACATGTCTCCTCCCTGTGATGAACGCATGCTGTGTGAGCATGTCAAACATCACACACCTGAACACCTGTCTGTTTCTGTCTCCGACACCCCTCGCCCCCCTCCTCCTCCCCTCCCATCACACAGGACGAGGAAGTGAAAGGACAAAACTGGGGGGATGGTGCTGTTCCCAAACGCAGTAAAAGAGAGGAAATCCTCGTGCCAAACAGGATCTCAGCACACGGTAGATTACAGCTCCCAATAATTGCATTGTTAATTTGCTGAAATGGAGGTTTAATTAAAGAGCCTTTATCAGTGTGTGGTTCACCATGGCGGGGTACATAAGTAACATCATTTGTCAGTTATCAAACCTGGCTGACTGGCAGCTGTGACAGTGGGCACAGCTTGCAGTGTGTTGGCCCCTGCAGTGTCCTGTTACTGGGTCACCGAGGCCTCGCTGCGACGCTGTGTGCTGCAGACAGGGGGTGGCCTTTAGTGTCAGATTCTTCTGTGACCTCGCTCTCGCATCCTCCCCTCTGCTCACCCTCCTCGCTTCTGCCTCCTGTTCTCCGGGATAAAAACGGGGCTAACTCGTATCAGCCGGAGGAACTGGCATGCAAAACATGTCTCGCATTTCATGCTGGGATAAGAGTTCAGAAGGAGTGGATTGATTGCACAGCACGTACATGGATGCGTGTCTATTGTTGTGTGTGTGGGGTGTGTGTGTGTTGAATTGTGAGTGTAAAAGGATAACAGGGTGAATATATCGCACTCTGTCATCTTCAGAAATCCTTTACACGGGCGGGCTGTGACTTCTCAACCTCTGAACTTAACCCTGGCTGCTGGGAGGAACCAGCATCAGCAGACATGTGATGAACATGCCCTTGCCCCGTCCAGATGTACACAGAATAAATATTACACTTTGTTTTGAAGACACAGGCGTATGGGGGAGGGGTGGTGGTCAAATATTCTCATTATCTTCATTATTCCCTCCACTTCCTCCATTCACCGACCTCAAACCTTCTCTCTCTCTCTCTCTCTCTCACACACACACTCTTACACACACTCACTCTCTCATACTCTTTCTCTCCCACACTCCCTCTTCTCTTTTGGACAGAGGTATGGGTGAGATCATAATTATGTTTTGACACATGGCGTTAGCCCCTAGAGCGCTCGGATTTTAACTCAAAGTGGGAGTTGTCAGTGCGACAGCCCTTACTGCTCTTAATTGGAGGGGAGGACCAGGAGGCCCGCCCACAGACCAGGGTGGCAGTTTTAATGAGGTTATGTTTGTACAGGAAGTCAGAGTTGTGACAGGAGGAAACTGTCATTGGCCCGTTAAAGAGAGCGGCTGGCATCTCAAAGCCTACTGTGTTCGTCAGCGAGAGGGGAAAACCTCTCCACTCCTCTCTCTACAGGTGGAAGGAGGCAATTAAAACAGAAATGAGTAACTTAAAAACACCCAGGGCAGCCACACCAGCTTGAGTACATCGCCAATAAACACCAATCAGAAGAGGAAAAGCTGCTGATAGAATAATAATTGCTAAATGAAATACTTATTAACCCCCTTGGCCTCACATCAACAGGACTCAGCTGAAAAGGAGCAATAATTACCCCAACTAAATGGCAATTAACACAAATCAGCAGGAGTATGTGTGTGTTTGGGCCTGTACCTGTATGCTCACATATGTATGTGTGTGTGTGTGTGTGTGTGTATATGTATATATATATATATATATATATATGTATATATATATATATATATATATATATATATATATATATATATATATATATATATATATATATATATATATATATATATATATATGACTTGTCGATCTCTGCACGCACATGCATTCTGTATGTTCTCAAATGTCTAATGGTATATGCATGCACACATTGTGTGTGAGTGTGCAGTTTAGTGACTTTGCGCTAATGTTTTTCAGCCTTTGCTTCGGTCTCAGAAGAGGGCAGGGAGTGAAGGTGTTGAAAGCAAAGCTGCAGACTTCTCTAGCCAAAACACTGGCTTCAGTGTTCTCCAGGTGCACCCTGTTGAGAAAGGGTGCTGTTGCCAGAGTTTTGTGGCTGTTGGTAGCCTGCCCTAACAAACAGGCAGTGCATAACCTTTGATCTGCACCACCCTCAAAGTGAGAATCCCCCCGAGTTCCCACTTCTACGAAAAAGTCCATTTACAAAATGTATTCCGTTCTTTCTGTAGGTTGTAACCAAAGCCAAAATATTGGCCCAACATTTTATTTCAAACAGACATTTATTTGGAATAGCGGAGCTGTGTTTATTTTCCCAAGTAGTTTTTGAACAGGTTTGAGTTTCACCGATGCTTTTAAGCACACACACGATGTGTGCCGGCATCCAACCAAAATCATCACAGAGATCATAGCCATTTCCTCTCGCCATGTCCCTCCACAGACCTCTGGATGTTTTAGGCACGCCAGTTTGTTTTGAAGACAAGACTAACTTTGCAGGCCAGGAATTTTGTGGGGTGTAGAAAAAGGTTTTTTTAAACGAAAAAGAAAAAAAAGAGAAAGTCCAAGTTTCACGCTATCTGTGCTTTGTTGGGCGTAGTTCAATTCATGAGTGTTTAAAGAGAGCGACGGTTCCCTTCATGCTTCCTCCTTTAGACATATAAGAAAACAGTTGTGGTATTGGTGGAGAAATATGAAGACACTGTTTATGATATGCTAATTTATGTGGCCCATAAGGTACACACACACACACACACACTCACTGAGCTGATGCCAGCTGGCTCGGTTTTGCCACGCATCACAGTCTTTGGTTTGCTTCACCTGGACCTTTATATCATGAACTTAATAGACTCTCTTTGTCCACCTTGACAATATGTGGCTTCACACAATTAGAGAGAACTCCTTCCTGCCACACTATAGATAAGCATCACCTGCTGGCAGTATAGATTGGAACAGGCCCTTCAAGGTTGTCTGGAGGTCTTTCTGTGTTTAGCTCTCCATTCACACAAACACCACAGAGCTGGCTTCTCTGAGGAGATGGAAAGGAACGTGGGAGGATGTGTCATGACCTTGCGTGGCATGGGTCACTGGGAGTAAGATGGGAACGAGGTAGAGAGCTTGATCCTAAGCAGGAAGGGACAAGGTCACTGTGTTTTGTTTTTTTTTTCTTTTTTCGATGGGCAGGAGGAGGCTGTTTAGTTAGTTGACAAGGGCCACAACAAATGGGCTTATCGGGAGATGTGGACACCAAGGTGAGAAGGGGCAAAGTCCTATTTAAATCCAATCTGAATTTAATGCTGTGGTGAACACGACTCTTTCCCATGTTGCACATCAAAGCTTTCTGTGAGTGTTTTCTTGTGATCTGATCTGAGAAACAAGAGAGCAAGGTGCCTTTTAATAGCTACTCCATCAGGACGCAAGATTTCTAAGATCTAACAAGTATATTGAGTGGCTGCTACCCTCCGGCATGCAGGCTCCAGTGATATCGTTTGGTTTCAGCTTGTGACCATTGTTCTGCTGTCGACTGAATCCGTGAGAACTGAGAAATGTGGAGATGTGACTTTTGAGGTGAAACTGCAACAGGAGCGACGAGAAGTGTGCATTACTTGAGCTGGATTGCTTTGGATTGCTAAAAATGAATGCATGCGTGTGGCTCAGAGCTGAACTCATCCCACATACGAGGTATCTGTCAATGCGTTGTGAGCAGGTCTGACTGTAATCTTACCACAACTTGGCCTCGCTCTGCTCACATTCACCCCCGGAATATTGTCATGAGTTTCAGTGGGGAGCACTCTGAGACTCTGTGAGAGCTGCTAGATCGTGAGAACTGACATGCAAATGCCGTTACACAGTACTTCCTGCGACAGTGTTGAGTGTGGAAAGAAAAAAAAATGTTCTAGAAAAATGAACATGCACATATTGTACTAATAATGTGCAAAGTTCTGACCACATCATTTATTTTAAAACAGGTGAAGCCAAGGATTTTCTAATTTTGTTTGACACGATCAGGAAACAGTCGAAAACGGTCATAACTCAGAGGCTGCGGCACACAGAAATTTGTCAAATTTGACCAAATATTGAGTTTTTGTTTTTGTTTCATCTTCAGGTTGAAGCATTGCAGCTTCATTAACCCGGTGGTTTCCAATAAATCCTCCTGCCACACTGTAAAAAAGAATTATGTTTTACAGTACAGACTCTGCAGTGATCACCACTGGTTAAACCAAGAATCCGTAATGCTCTAAGGTCCACTTAGCCCGGCTTCACTAACATTAATAATGCAGAACATTTTCCTAATGAAGGAACATATTTTTTCTTTTCCATTTTTCTCTCAACATGTTGGATAACTGTGTTAATCAAGGCTTTACTTTCAGATTTCCTCTCTAATGGCATATCCAGTGGAAGGAAA
Source organism: Nibea coibor (assembly GCA_023373845.1). Taxonomy (NCBI): domain Eukaryota; kingdom Metazoa; phylum Chordata; class Actinopteri; family Sciaenidae; genus Nibea; species Nibea coibor. The sequence goes on from CM041738.1 coordinate 11,585,196, forward strand.
AGGTCATGGTGGTAATAGACTGATGTGTAGTCCTCAGGGAGATCTCTCTCTCTCTCTCTCTCTCTCTCTCTCTCTCTCTCTCTCTCTCTCTCTCTCTCTCTCTCTCTCTCTCTCTCTCTCTCTCTCTCTCTCTCTCTCTCTCTCTCTCTCTCTCTCTCTCTCTCTCCCAGACAGACAGTCTCAGTCCCAGACATCCTCATCTGCCTCCCACTGCGCTCAGCTCAGCTCGAGCCAGGATTTCAATCACAGGGCCAAATGAAATTATTAAGAGGTGTTAAACTTATTAATCATTAAATTAGCTAAATGATCCTCCAAGTACAGCCCAGATGAATGACATGTCATTCTCTAATGCAATTTGCCTCTCCAGCAGGTGAAGGTCAGGAGACGGTCCACAGCATGGCAGTTGCGTGGCTTCTTCTCATTTGACCTCTTTCTTTCTGCATGTCCGCCCCGAAGCTTTCTCTGAACCACGGAGGACGACCGAGAACACACAAACTCTGGGACATGCTTTGAAAAAACAAAACCCTACTCATAATGTGGCTGCGCACAAAACAAACAAACTAACGACAGAAATTGATGTTGATTGATGACTGAAGTGTGCCTAACACTTCCTGCCATCGTTTCCCCTTTGATAATAGACACGTACAGAACTAACTCTCGAGTTTCAGTTTCCTTCTTATCTTGATTTGATTGGTGGGAAAGAAGCCAAACATATGTGAAAGACACCTCCTACATAACACCTATGTTAAACATGTGGTGACATCCTTTTGATACCATACATATAAACATCCCCTGTGAACTAGAATAAAGACTACTGAGTCGATGTCGCTTTTAGTGTCACCGTGCAGTCACGCAAGTGGTTTTGATATGCAAAATGTAAAGACTCACCTGCCAGTATTTATTGTCATCATGACGTACACTTTTTTTTTTTTTTAACATCTCCAGATCCAGCACTAAGTTGTTATCATTTCATTTAGTCATTTACACGGTGATATTATGAGCTTTTTTCTCCTCTCAACTTCCTGATTTATCTTCAGCGTAACACAACAGGGCCTTTCAAAATACGACAGTGCCAGGCAATCTGTGAAGTCATTACAGAATTTACAGAAGGCTAACAAAGCGTACCTCTGGTCCACCAATTACAGCTGCAGTTAAGGTCAGTGCTGTGGATGAGCAGGCTGAGTGGATGGGAGGGGCGTTGAGGGACGGACACACAAGGTCAAATCAGCTAACCACAAAAGGCGTTTTACTGAAAAGCTCTTTACAGTTAAGAACTTTAATTTCGGCTTCAGTATCACTTGATTGTATGATCATCACCGTTGCTGACATTGAAGACAATAGTATGAAGATGTGGTCAGAACTCAGGTGTCCTTGCTCGTGTGTATGAGTCACACAAATGTTTCTGCTTACCGGCAAATTGCACTTCTTGCCATCCATTCCTATGCAATGTTTGCCACCATACCTATATGTGTGTGTGTGTGTGACATACACACCAGTAGTGCAGATTACAGTCCTGGGGGATTTAAATATCATTTTAATTAATCTGCTCACCTGAATTTAATGAGACATGTCCAAGGGGCTGTATGCATGTGCGAACATGTGCACGCGTGTGTCCATATATGAGCGCCCAATTCAGAGAGGGAGTGAAGGTGTGTGTGCGCTGCATGTGCATGTGCATCTATATGTTCAAGTGTGCATGCCTGTGACTAATGAAGTTCATTGCTGGACTTCAAATTGCCTCCTTCATTTGGTCTTTGCAAATTTGCATATATTACCTTTACGTTAGCCGGAAAGACAACGACAAGATGAAAGTGGGATCAATGACAAGGAGACTTTCAGTGTTTACCTTAGACTGAGAGCACCTCGACAACCCCCCAAAACAGTGATACTTTTATATAACAAATGAATATCTAGAAATCAATTCCATCTGATATTAATACTAGTATGATTATATAATTAGTCTCAGATCAATAGTGCATTGATTCCAGTGCAAACAAGGGATTAGAGCTTTCTGTGTTCTCTGGACAGTTCAGTAGACATGATCTGGACATGTTCGACAGGCTGACCAGCTGGCCTGCACAACCTTGACCAAGTTTACATCAATACGTGATTGAACAGAACACAGAGGTTATGGGAAAATATAGAGTCAGAAGTTATCAAAAAACGTGTTTTAACTCATGTCAATGCACATTCAGAGATTTTTACTTACCGGGTGGTTCTAATGCCACAAAGTAAACAAGCTGCAATAGTCAGCTCAGAGTCAGAGTAGAAAGTTGCAAAACCGGATCAGTGCCCTTGTTGGCACGTGATTTTAGCTAACATCGGCTTCTGTATGGTACTTCACAAAAATGTAAGACTACTATTTTTGCAGATGAACGCATCAGATATATTGCACTAAAAATATATATGTCATCTTATTACAATAAAGTTAATCGTGATAAGCTTTAGCTTTTTTAATGTACTTAAACAATGCACAAACAGGGTGTCATTTAGCTCAGTTGGTAGAGCTTCTGCCCCGTGTATGAAGGCTTAGTCCTTGCCACAGCGGCCCAGGGTTCGAATCCAACCTGTGGCCCTTTGCTGCATGTCATTTTCCGTATTTCTCTCTCTCTCTCTCTCTCCCCCCACATTTCTGTCACTCTATTATTAGGCACAATAATTGAGAGTTGGTTGCCATGGGCAGAACACATTGATACCATAGTGAAGAAGATGGGTTGTGTTATCTCCATGGTGAGGAAATGTCTTTTTTATGTTCCTACACACATTGTGGGACAGGTGACTAAATCGTTAATTTTATGTCACCTGGATTATTGTGCACCTGTATGGTCGTCTGCAACTGCCAAAAAACAGAGCTGCCAGGTTAGTATTACATTGTCCCATAAGGACAAATGCTATCAGTATGCACCATCAACTTTCCTTTGTTAACGGCAGAGAATAGGCTGGCTTTCAATATGACTACATTTTTCAGAAGCACTATCTTCTCAACCTGTTTTCTTTTACAACCAAACTGTCAGATTTGATCAGGTTCGTTCTCATTTCACTAGGTGGCCAATGGTGGCCAGATGATGCACCATGTCTAAAATCAAATGAGTTAAAGAGGACAGTTCAAGTACCATTTGAGAATGCAGTATTTCAACTTTGTTTATAATAATTTCTGATGTTTTAATGATGTCTACAATATCTCTTGTTTTTACATTATCATTGTTAATTATTTTTGGTTATTATTAGTTATTATTTTTTATTTGGATTTTGGACTCCAGGAAGACTAGCTCGTCCCACATTGGTGACAGCTAACAATAAACAATAAACCAATAAACTCTTCAGCTGTCTCTATATAATAAAAGCTTGAAAACACCAAAATAAAAAAGAAAAAAAGATGCAAAAATGTTGAGAATGTTGTGTTGAGAAGGAAAAAAAATTGAAAATATGTAAGTAATGATCGTTTAAAATATCTATTTCTTTCTAACTTTTTTAGCTTCATGCAGTTTTACACTGCACAACTTTATATTCATTTATGTGTGCATTGTGTAGAATTGTCTGTCTCATTTCCAGGCCTGTAACATTATTTAATCTCTGTGTGTAAGTGTGCCTTTCTGTTTGTGTTAGGTGTGACTGTTGTCAGAACGTAGTTGTCAGTGTGAAAGACGACAACAAACATGTGAGCACGCTGCCAGATATTACACAATAGGCAAACACAAAACCCTCCCTCCCTCCATCACAATTGCCTGTTTCTCTCTGTTCTGCTTTTGTTTTGTCCAGCCTCATTTGTGATGGTATTTATCTCGGTAAAGGATACAAAAACCCCGCTCTTGTCTGAAAGAAGAGTCATTTACAATCATTTACATTAACAAAAACTGTATTTTACCATTACAATAACCCTCAGACAATGGCATATATCCGCCTCGTTCATTTTGAGCAACAAATGAACAGAGGTACACACGCTCTCATTGTTCTGGGTAAAATGCGCCACATACGTAATCATCTCCCCCTGCACTTTGTGTATTAGATAATGAGAAGATGCTGATAAGTTCCTCAATACAATCTGCTCCCCATTGCCTAATCCGCATCATTCAGTATTGTGAAGATCACAATGATGGTTTATTATTGCTCATTCAGGGCTCGACAGTGATTTAAACATTTACGATATAGGAACAAACACACTGTCTCAGATCAGTCATCCATTTAAGAGGATGCCAGTTCTGCTTATTGCCAGCCGTGTTGCTTGGAGGGTGTAGATCATTGTTAGTTTCAAAGCTCTACAATAGATGTCTACCTTTGCAAAGCTGCACCAAGAGTTTTGTAAATAGAAAATATACCAAGGATGCCTGACATACAGTATGTGTGCCTGTGAAATGAGATATAAGTGAGCTTAATTACACACCTGAACACATATAGGTTTACAGTAAAACACAGAAAATTAGTTGAGAATGGAACTTTGACATGATATGACCGCAGTTAATGTTCCCATTTCCCCAGGATCTTATAAAGACAGAACATCTTCTGTTTAGCTCATCTATCCCTCCACTGTCAGGCACCCGCGGTATTGAATTTCACCAATATTCAGGCTCTTAATGAGAAGCAGAATGACACCTTCATGTTATAGCTTGTGCCCTACCTCTCTCCATTTCTATGACTTGCTTTAATAAATTACTGTCCAATAAGAACTTTTATGATCTTGGCATATGTTGCCTTTTATAGGTGAAAATAATTGCGTTCCCAGATCGCCCTGCCCATTCTGAACATGAGAATGAGACTAGCGGAGCCTACAAAATGAGATAGTTTCACAGTGTCTGCACAAGTCCTTCTCATTTTGGTTCGTTACGCCTCCCCCTCCTTCTTTCTCAGTTTCCTGGTATACCTTCACAAGCACCATCCCCCCTCTTTGCCACTCTCAACTCCACTCATGCCTAGAGAGGCCTGCGCTTGCATGCCAACACGCACTCTTAAACCCACAACACCATCCCCCAATTGACTTCACAAGCACAAGCACGCACGCACGCACACACACACACACACACACACACACACACACACACACACACACACACACACACACACACACAGTCTTGTTTTTGAGTTCCCACTGAAGTGTGACAGAAGCCACTTGACAGGTGACACACACACTTGATGTTATCGGGTCAGGGCCAGAGATTCAGCCTCTTGAGTGATGAGAGACTGTCACTCGCATTGTTTATCTACGCTACAGGAGGGGAGAGAGGAGAATGACAGAGAGAAAGCGAGTGCTTCTTTCTTTCTTCGCCATATATCACGCAAGGGGGGAAAGGACAGAAAGAAAAAGACAGAACCTTGCTCCCCACAGAAGACAGAGTGTACATGCGGGATATATGGCCACTGCCGGGGGCCTTAAACAACTTTTGAACAGTGAAGACAGAAAAGATTCTCATGGTATACATAATGATATGGTTCATTATATGCGTTTCTGCTGAAATGCCAGAGCAGACGAGGACTCACGGGGGCCTAAAATACTGTAGAAGTGCTCTTCAATCATTTAGAGAAATGTGCTGGAGTCGGCTCACAAATTGATGTGGCTTTGTTATCGGCATTGTCAATTGATTACACCTAGGGCGATAATGAAATAACTAATTGAATGTGTCCTCTTGTAAACAATTTGTTGAAACGGACAAAAACACAAACGGCCTTGCTCTGTGTGAGTGTGAGTGGCTTTTAATTAATTGAAGTCTGAGCCTGATAACCTTCACAAAACTATTATCCGTGCCTTTATTGCAGACAAGGAGTAATCTCATTGACAAACTGCAAAATGCTTCAGCAGATATCTCAAAAATGATTGGTATCAGGCAGATAATCTACAGCATGCTTTAATGTGTGGAGGTTGAACACAAAAGTGAGATACAATAATCACTGGAAGTCTGTTTGGCCAAGGCCAAGGTGAAGTGAAACTTAACCTCTCTGCTTCGTTTTACACAGCTTGGAGCCAGGGGTCAAAGGTCATTGTTTTGGAGACCGTGGTTTCTTTGTATTTCTTTGTAATCATGGACATAGTGAGTGAAAAGACCCAGCACTTAAATGCCCCTAAAAGCCTGACAAAATGTACCCTTCGCATCTGTACAGTATCATCATCGGAGATACACACACACACACACACACACACACACACACACACACACACAAGTAACAAGAGTAGTTCAGAACATGACGCGTGATTTCTTGTTACAATAATTATTTATTAAATTTAAAATATCTTTAGCACAGGTTAAAAATTAGACACTTCCATCTACCATGAGCGCCTTGGGATTTAACATGGTTCTGACATGGTTGAAAATAAACACTCTTAGAAACCAAAAAGATTTCTCCCGACTTCCCCCGTCGCTATCTTCATAAAATGTCACATTAGAGTTGCTAGGGCAGAGGCAAATTTGGCATATAGACAATCATCGTTTTCACTGGACATAGTATTAGAAAAAAACTGTCAGAGTTTTCAAAATCTCTTTCCCTTGCAAATCATGATTTGGAGAATTTGGAATGAGTCAAAATTGCTTGTTGTACCAGCTTCCTAGGTTGTTTAATGGTTTTGCATTCATTAATCAGACACAAATGTATGCCATTTTAAAATAACAGCACACTTTAAAGCTGGTGATACGTCTTTTTGGTGTGATAACTCAAATGGCAGCACTCTTTCTACTGCTTTTAAGCAACGGTTTTGCCATGGCATTTTATTGGCTGTGTTAGACACTAAGGATATGTAATTAATTATTAAGTGTATGCATGTGAACGTGCAGAGGCAATGAAAAAAACTACAAAGAGCATGGTCAGACTAGTCATCCTTCCCCTCATCTTCTTATCCCCTAACCCGACAATTCCACAAACCAGTGATTTATGGTCCTTTTTGCCTCAGCCCTACCTTTATGAAACATAAAAAAAACAAAAAAAACATAACGAGTAACATGAGCAGAGCACTGTAGTAAATGGCAGGCCGATGCATTAGTTATCAGTAAGAAAACAGTAACAGCAAAGACATATATTTTCCAGTTTTGAAGTTGTTTACAAACCATATCCGTGTTCACAATTTATTTTGTTTTTCCATGTTTGATTTTTTTTTTCTTCTTCTTTTTTTTTTTTTTTTGTCATTACATGCCATATGAGAAGTGGATTACAAAAGTACCTGAACAAATTGCTTGTATATTAGCATGCATAGCTGTTTGGTATTTACATCCTATTTACAGTCTTGAACTAAGAAGAGAATGTTCTACAATACATTTTCTTTCATGTGTTTCATTTACATTTCTAGGATGGAGAACAAAAAAGCAGCCTCTTACTGATTTGCAGAGTACACAGGACATGCACATAAAATAGAATGTTTGCTTGACTGAACAAAGGGTGTTGTTTTATTCCCTAGCGCTGCAAAGGGAATAGCTCAATTCTATAACAGGCTACGTCTCTGACCGGTGCTCCTGCATTGCATAACACAGATCTTTTTTTTTTTTTTTTTTTTTTTTCTTTCCTTTGTCTGTATTGCGCACCAGTGTCTGAGCACAGGGGGCTTGGAAAGGTTAATTTACGATGTTAACCGTGCCGTGAAGGGAAAAGCAAATAGGAAAGAGCATGCACAGCACCAGAGAAGGACATTAAGCTGCGGCTACATCTTTCTCTTTCTCGCTCCCTCTATCTGTCCGGTGACAACAGTAGGGCCCCCCTGATGTGTACAAAGACACAGGGCTATCACCATCCATCATTGCAGACATACTGAAAGGATCTTTCACCAGTGATCAGGCTATAAGCAGGCGCGCACTACTGACACCTCAATATTATTTATTTATTTTGATGCTAGTGTCATTTGTAGCCACAGGAAAATGCCCATATCAACATATCACATGAGCAAAAAATAAAAAAGACATCCATTGGACATTTTAGTTCAGTGTAACAACAATAAAGGAAATGTTAACAACAGTATACAGTAGCTCAAAGAGGACAAAAAAATTCCAAAATGTAATGTCAGATCTATGTGCACACTTGACTTCTCTTATGTTACACAGTAGTATCCGTTTTTGTAGAAAGAATGGAAGACGTGGATATATTTAGACTGCAGACAATATTTGTAATCCAGGGGGCTAGTAACCTACTCATGGGGCGTTGCAGTCATTAAAGATATTGCTCATTTAGTGAGAATAACATCAGTATCACGTCCTTAATTCTCCCCACTACTACAGGTCCTGTGTCCACCTCCAGCTCATTTACACTCAACCTCTAATATAGGCAATCAGCAGCACTATACCCTCACTGGGGGTCCATAAACACTTGATTTCACAGAACTGCCTTTGATAAAGGAGGGAGGTGACTGCAGGAGCATGTTAATGTGCTTTCCCATAAAGCTTATCTCTGACTGGGGTCATGAAGGCCAAGTGGCAAGGGGCTGATCGCCATAGCAATAAGACCCTAGAAGCTGTTACTGCAGCTTACGACCCCTCCGACAATAACGGAGCCAACCAAAGTCTACCTTTGGATAATCAAACCCCTCATCCAGGCCCATGTGGGAAATAATGTGGACATTTACTACAGTACAATTGAAATGAGGGCTGAGCACAAATTAACCTCTGGTAAGAGAGAAGGGGCTCATTGTGATAGGAATCATAAATTTTTAATTGTCCACCAGCAGCAGTATTTTAAACGCATGTAAATACAAAATCATGAGCTGACCCATACTGTTGGGGCATGGCTACAATTTAAACAAAGTCGTTCCAGAAAACGGATTTAAAAATGGCCCTTCACATTCAAATACAACACATTTCTTGGGATATATTTTCAAGGTATGTATTTTTTTGTGTGTGTGAGTAAGTTGAGCTGCATAATTATGTTTCCTCTATTTTTGTCAGGTGTATGTGATGATACTGTATAATTTAGTGCACTAAAGACGGCAGCTTTGAAGAACACTTTGATAGCATATGGTTATCCCCTGCTGTCTCACACTCTCTGCTCCGTAGGGGGCCCAGAAGGGACGTATGTGTAACTTTCTGGACTCTACAAACTTTTCACTTCTCTAAAACTGAAGGATTACACCCTGTTCACAGCAGGGAGAACAGCATGCATCCTGGCATCTCCCCCTTGAGACACTTTAATCTCTATTCTACACCCTAAAGATAAACCTTGAGCCCCCCCCCCACCCGGAAAAAAAAAAAACAGAACCAGACTCAGGAGGCAGAGTAGGAGTAAATCAAATCTTTTTGAATGGGTGCGCACTATATTTGCATGATCGCAATGGGCTCAGTACAGTTTCCAGAGAGTCCATTCTGTGTTTTCCATGTACATTAGCTTCATCAATTGTGTTTCAAAGCAGGCAAATTGGAGTCTAGTTAAGCTGTTTTTCCTGCCGTTAATTTTCTCTCTTTTCTGGCTCAGGTGCAGGAGACTAAATCAAGCTGTCAGGAACCAGACTGCACAGCTAAACGGTGCAGGCTGAAATGCCACCTGTCCACAGCTTCTGGCGATTTATTATTTCCCTATTTATTTATTTCTATAGCGGCATATTGAGTATTTGTAAAAGTCCCTGCTGTTTATGACAAACTCGGCCTGTTTGTGTTTTGATACATTTACGTACAGCCCGTACGTGAAGGTTTGAACTTTTTCACCGTGGCTAATGGTTGCTAAAAGGATGTGTTTTCCTCCATTACCTAATCAGATGCTAAAGATTTAGTTTACAGCATTTATCAGTGGTGTTACACTGAGGTCCGCCCAGAGCATTTACTCCAATTGAGGCATTTTGGTTAATCTGATTCTCTCCGACCCCCACTTCCCCAAATCTTCTTGGGAGCCCATCTCATCTCAGCGAGGGGCTTGATGGCTAACTGATCACCCAGAGCACAAGCTTATGCACAGGCCAGAATCAGGTGGGAGTAAAGGCTTTAAAGGCTATATTATTCATCCCTGTCATTAGCTGCCTGACATAAGGAGGTCTGCTCTGCTGTCTGGCTGTTAGAATCACCCTCATCCACTGCCATCCACGCTGCTTTAAACGCTACGTTTTGAGCATTTTTAACACGCTCTCTTTCTTTCAGTCAAAATTCTCAAACAAGTGAGTAATTCTGCGTGATGTGACAATGTGCGCATAATGTGTTGAGCTCACTCACGTGAGCTAAGAGTCTCGGGTCGACCTGGAGGTCAGGATTAAAGCAGAGCAGTTGACATGGGGTTGCTTCACAGTAATTCTTTCACCTTTGACCCTCCTCCCACTACCCCGATGTCTGTGTCTGCTGGGGTGCAACGATTAACGCTGACCTCAAGCCAGACACACACATGAACAGTGTGTATTTGTGTGAGCATGGATGTGTGTGTCCCTGCATATTCCTACAGTATGGAGTCGGTGATTGTAAGGAGCTGCAGTTCCTAAGGGATTTTTTTTTTCCATTATGTATTTTCATTTAAATTTTTTCTTTTAGTGATATCCTCAAGAAACAGGTCTCCTGTAACGATTTGGGTTTGCATCATGACCACCTATTATAATTATTTGAACTTGGATTCTGTAAAATCATATTTCATCTTCCAGTTTAGAATGGCAGACAGCTCCAAATACTACAGTATCCATGATCGTCAACCACTGCTGCCAGCCAGAAGTGTGAATCAGGGCGGTAGCTAATTCAAAACCATTCATCTTTGCAGCTGGAAGTAAAACTCTGTGTGATAGTTGCTGAGTTCATCCAAAATTGATCTGAATCCAAAAGTGAATTAATTTAAGCCGCAGATTGTATTTTCAGTTTTCTCTACACTGTAAACCTAAGCAATGCATGTAACAAAATTTTAAGCTTGCTGATTGGATATTTCTTGCTGAAATGCACATTGGGAGTTGTAGTTAACTTCTCCCTTAAGGTTTTAATGCATGCAGGCTTCTGCCTTCGACTTTTTATTAAAGAACATTCTTATTTGTCAAAATGAAATTGTTACCAGTAAGCCTCGTTTAAATTTCATTACTTGCTTAAAATATTTAGTGATGTGTGTATCTCTGTGGTCATCTTGACTCATCTCCAAGATTGTGTTGTATTTTGTGTAGGTTTGCCCATTCAAAAAGCCTTTAAAGATGAGAAGATTTGATGCCAAACATCCATGAAGCAGAGGGTCTTGACTAGACCATTACTGTCATCATCAGCCTGGCCACCTTTGCCCCTAATTATACTGCCTTACACGTTGTTTTTCTACCCAGTGTTCTGCCTCTGTGTTTGCTCTGTCACTCGGTCCTAGCGTGTGTCCGCTTCAGTGGTCCATGGACATACGCAGCACACACACACAAGCTGGCCAGTGATGACACTAATGGAGTGTTTAGTCAGGAGGACAGACTTATTAACCAGTTGAGAGAATAGGCTAGATGGTAATCAAATAAAACAGAGATAAGTTAATAAGCTGTATGTGCAATGGAGTAAGCTACACAGGGTTTATCTTGACTGGCATGGCACTTGTATGCTGCTACTCAATAAGACACTCAAGCACAGTACTTTCACCGCGGTGAAGGTGAGTTAATACGGTTTATAGAAATATAAACATATAAATATCTCTAACACGATGCTACAAAACGTCTTTCTGTCTTTGCTCTTTGCCTGATCTTGTTTCGGTGGCCCGATATCACTCAGACCCTTTTTTGCGTAACCCAAAAACATGATTGTGGAGCTGCTTTATCCGGCCTTCACACTGACCACAGAGATGGATGGACCGCTCCGCTGAAAGAGATTATATCTATCCAGAACAAGAGGGAAGTGGAAGGAGGACAGAGGGAATGGTGATAGAAAAAGACAGAGTATGGTCTGTGATGGTAAAGAAAGGGAGGAACCTAGTGTCTAAGAAAGAGGTGGGTGAATGGGGGAAGGAGCAAGAAGAGAATGAGAAAGGCTGATTAAGTGGGGCCCATATAAGGGAGGTGGAGGAGAGAAAGGCAGCGGACGGGGCCCAACAGGGGGTAAATCTGAATCAGTAGCGCTCTATATCTTTCATATCCCTGCCCCCCCCACCCCACCCTCCTCTCTCCCACATATCCATCATGTTAATATACCTACAGCGTGGCCCTCTGGGTAATATATCTTTGACCTGTGATTACGCTAACAGCTTATTGTTTGCACACCGAACAATCCCATTATGTCGACGATCTGTTTACATACAGCCTTGCTGTTTAGATTAGCATGGCGTGTGTGTGTGTGAGAGAGAGAAAGAGTAAGGATGCACCTCTGTGTGTCGGTGTCCACGTCCTGTATGCAGATATGCGGTCCACGCGTGTTTACGTACATGTATTGACCCTGGGTCATTGCCAGGTAGAAGCGCTCGTGCTGCCTGGAGATCAGGGCAGAACAATACAGTACTGGCGTTCAAACGTACAGAAAGGACGAATCAACCCATCACATCGCCTGCAGCTGCGCAGAAACGGGGCTTTGTTTGACTTCTAAGAGCGCGGAAAGCCTTGAGGCTCAGAGAAGATCAGCGCTTGCTCAATGTCTTATTTCCTACCGCATACAACGTCTCGTGTTTGAGTGACGTCTTCATCCTTCCTGTATTTTAAATCTTCTTTGACTAATCACTGCTCAGTCATAAGTTTGTTTACATGTTGACTGTAAATACCCTCATGTGATTCAGTATGCCTAGACAGTACTTGAATTAAGAAGATTTCTTCATTTCAAACTGGCTGCACAATGACAGTTTTTCTTGGTATAGGACACAGCTACAGTTAATCCACCTGATTATCAGTGAAAAAGTAATTTCTCACTATTTAATCTGATTTTTCACAGACGATAGCGGACGCCTGCCTAGAAAGAGTACAGCTGCAGTGGGCAGACACTGAAGAGTCATCGGGATAGAAGGCTAACAAGTATTTAACCGCAAGGCTGAACATCTGGTCGAGTTGAGGGCCATGCTCATTAACACAAAGTTAACCTGAGACAGGACGTGAGGTCATGACAACCCAGAGAGCGCCATGATGCTCGAGGTCAGGGGGTTACCAAACTCTTTAAAGTGGGTGCTAGTCAGAGGGGAATATTCAATAGCAGAATAATCAGAACGTAAGTGCAACACAACCTTAAATTTTGAGCCAAAATAGTGTTGTTTTCTCTCTCTCTCTCATTCTTTTCCATGGGCCTCACTTCCTTTCTCTGCCCTCCTCCGCTCTGCTCTCGGACTTCTCTGGCAGTGCGTACACTCATTGGGATGTGCAAATCCCTTTGACATAGGATGAATAGACAGTTGCTGGCAGGATGCCCCGTGCCACTTTGTGTGCTGCCACTTAATTGGAGCGCCCCAGTTTGCCTTCCCTCCACTCTTCTCCTACCCACGCTGACCGTGGCCAGGTTCTGTCTGACATCAAAGGTGAGGTTACGTGTCCCTTCAAAGAGCTTAAAACCTGTCAAACCTTAAACAATAAGAACAGGGGCAGTAAAACTATGTATTTTCTCATCAAAGTAAGGAGATGTAAAGCTGACAAAGAGCTTGCATTGGTTTAGAAAGTCATTTCAGTGACTAGGCCTACCTGCACAACCTCTTCTATGAATAATGGTCACGTTCCATCTACAAGTCAACATGCAAAGTACAGCATCTGAGACTATACATAGTGGATATACTGTACATATATATACAGCAACATATTTGAGTGGCGCTGTGTATGATTGTGCATCTGTATGCATGCGCTTGTATGTGTGAGTGCTTGTGTCAAAGTGAACAAGTGTGTTTGTTCCGTTTCCCCCCGTTGCCATGTGCGTCCATCAGTAGCGTTAAACGCTGAGCGACACTCTCCTCATGAAGCTCTAGGGACATGCAGCAGAGACATGGACTGTGGGGACAGTAGAATAGTAGAGTAATGAGTCATGATTTTCTGGATTTGCACAGCACACACTGAGAGGTAGAGGATGCACGATGGTGGAGATGAGGTGTTCAACAACCTACAGTAGTATTTTCCCTGTTGTCCATGCAAAGGTTTGTTCTGTCTTCACCAGTGATGGGGTAACCTCTGAGGTTGTCTGTTCATTGGCTTGGCATATTATCAGTCCATCGGGTTATCTTCATAGTCTGTAGAAGATGGAGGTCAGAGTCTTCATGTCTATCATTTCCAATCAATGAGGTGTTCTTTTCCCCCCATGTGTAGGCTCGGGATCGGAGCGCCGTCTCAAACCATGCAAAAGAAAAAAAGTGGCCCTCTCAGCGCTGACGACAACTTTACTTCAGCAATTACAACCCACTCGTGGGGAGGGAGAGGACAATTATTGCCATGGAAACGAATAAATAGGTACATATCGGGAGACAAATTGTAAACAAACGTATAAAATAAAATATAAAAGGTTAAAAATACTTTTTTAGTAGTGCCAAGGTAGACTCATGGCGTGGGTGAACTGCCTGCTTATCCTCTTCAGTTTGACCGTTTGTTTCATTGTAGAACTGATCGATGATACCAAAAAAATTGCTGCTTTCTAATCTTTGTAAGGTAGTCAAATAATATTACCTATAGCTAATGCCTTTATCTATTCAAATACTTAGGAAAAGTGTCCTGATACCTGGGACTATGTCTTTAACTACCAGAAAACAAGTATTTTAAACTTTTAAAAAGGTTTGTCTGAAATATCCACATATTGAGATTTGTGATCTACTAGGGGAGTGGTAAATATACACTAGAGTCTGTTCCATGCTGTTGTCTTCATTCATTTCTATTTACATGTACTAATGTGGATATTGGAGAGGAAGACTAGGCCGTTATGTAAAGAGAATAAGAAGAATAGGAAGTACAATTTTTACAGTCCAAATAACTCCAAAGAGTAGAGAAATGATACTGGAAATGATAATTACATGGTCTTTGAGGAGGTAAGAAGAATACTGACGTCATATGGAAAATATTGAACCATGAGTACTCTATCCACAGTCATGAAGGTTTATGAAGTTGGTGAGAGCGACTTTGTATGTTTTCCTATATTAGGAATAAGAATAGGGTTTTATTATGATCTATTTACAGGAGCATGCATCGATGATCTTCCCGCCAAAGAGAAAATAGTCCTTCCAGTGTATTTATCTGGCATCGTCAACCATCTCATGAGTATGAGTCTGTCTGTTTTTGTTTTTTTGTTTTTTTGTTGTTGTTGTTTTTTTTTCTTCTTTTTTTCATGTTTCGTAGAAAAAAGCTGGAGGTAAAATATCAGGGAGGGAGACGGGAGTAGTAAGTAGCTTTCAAGAATTTCACTGTAGGGATTTTGAGGGATTTTCAGCGGGTCTCGTCTGTTGTTCTTCAGTGAAGTCATTTTTGAATGTTGTGCTTTGTAGGTGTCTTCGTGCGCGATTGGTCAGCCGCTCTGACGTCGTCACTGCTCAGTCGTTAGGTTGTCTGTTTACAGAAAGAGAAAGACAAGGGGAGAGGGAAGAGCAGGGGGTGGACAAGAGAAGGAAAAAAAAAGAAGTCATTAAAGTGTGACTCAGACCCCAATTCTTTCACATACTTCAGTGTAGTGCTTCCATGAATGCGCACACACACATTTAAAGTGCACCATGAGGCGTGGACTGAACAGGACCTTTGTCTGAGGTTCTGTTCCCCTCCATCCAGGGTTTATGGTGACACACAGTGAGTCACGGTCACTGTATTTCAGGGGGTTGGGGTGGGCTGTGTGGCAGCAGTGTAAAAAAACAAAGGGAGAGTGACCACCCTGTGAGTGTACATGGCAAGCCCACTTGGCTGAGATTCAGGCTGACAGTGGCGTCAGCATGGGGGGGGGGTGACTCTGTAATCAGCTTCAATTAAGGCCAATGAGAGATGAGCTAATTCAGCACGGATGAGTCCACTCTGTGTCTACATTATTTAATCTCTTCCTGTTTTACCCCCTTAAAACGCAAAATACAATGCTGTTCTGTATTGCATGTCTTATGTTTCTTTAGAAACACGCAAAGTTTGGTGAGACCCCTCAGCAACTTGTGGGCTGTGTAAGGATGATTCATGTAGCCAGAAGGAGCACTTTGTGGGTGGGCCATTAGACACAGAGGCTGTAGTGGAATTCAGCTACTATCTACTGGAGATCCAATTACATGACCCTACTGTAAAGGTGCCTAGCCTGCACCCATTATAAATCACCATAAACAAAGCGAGTATTGACACCGCATTGCATACAGCTCCGCTCACGCAGGTAAGATCTGAAGTTGTTATCTTAGTCGTCTGCAGCCAGTTTATTTAAAGATGGTGTTATTTATTAGCCATGAGATGCTAGTTATCTATATTCGCCTCACACCATGTTTAGACGCGCAAAGACACGGGTAAAGCTCGAGACAGTTTGTGCAATGTGTTGATAAAAAAAAAAAAAAAAAACGCTGTTATTTCCAATATCGCTGTCATCTCACACGCAGATATATGCAGTGGCGCCTCGCTCTGTTTGCCTTCCACCACTTACAGCACGGATCACTGCGAGCTATATGTCTCTGTTTTGTCCACCTTTTTTACGCAGCAGTGAGCCGTGTTCCATGAGCTAATATCCTCACAACCGAGATCACAGCCATTGCCCCGGGGCATGCTACATCCACTCTCGGAGAACAGCAACAGTCAAGACTCCAGCCCTTCAAGACTGAATGTGGTCCCAGGGTATGTGATAGCACAGTATGCGATGGGAATGCAGGGCCATTTGGACCTCCAAAGCCAGGTGTTAGCACTTCAGCTCACTGCCTCATCAATAATTGACAGAGGCAAACCAATCAGAACAATTTGCTCCCCACAGCGAAGTGCTAGAGCAGCCTAACACCGGTGAATCATTAATGAGGCAATTAGCTGAAATGGTTAGACGGTTAGCCCTCACTGGCAGCGCTTCTGTGACGCTACTGCGACGGGTCTCCTTATACAGGGGCTGCACATGATGGAGTGATGTACACAACACAAGCCGAGGGAGAGGAAGAGTGGGATCGCACGACAGCGCTTGGACACGGAGGCGAGCCTCCTTAAGGTTGGAGTGTAACTTGTGTCAGTGATGCCAGCTCTCCATCTGTTGACCACTGCTCAGAGGGCCAATAATGGGAACAAACCCAATTGGCCATTACCATGGGAGATTGACCTTTATTGGTTGTTGTTACCATTGCACAGACCAACAGAAGCCGTCTCCTGGGTGATTCAAGTGTGGGAGAGCCTTTATGGACATGGATAAAATCGACCTCGGTGACATCACTCAAACATGGGGGAAGCAACAACAATAACAGCAAAGATGGAGTTTGCCTTTGAAGAGCAGAGATCCCGGATTGTTGTTTGAGAGGAAAATCAAAGCCCCAAGGGAGCTGCTCACAAAGCCTCATCGATTGGCCATATTGGAACCATTTCATAGTTTATCGATGCTCCTCTGCATGCTCTCTCAGCCCTGGGTCCAGTACGGGCTCAATTAAACCAGCAACCTTGATGTCAGGAACAAACCGCGCAAATGCTACATGCTGCACGGATTATTCCCAAACACACATACCCACACACACACACACACACTTCTGCACTCTCCTATCTAAAGTAAATATTTTACACACTGTCCATTGTGTTTAGGCCTGATGAGATAAAAAATGATGTTGTTTGCTCTTCCTTATTTACAGCTTTTTTTCCTGACAGTATTTCCCTTTTAATTATTTCAGCTTCTCAGTTTCAGTATATCTTTGTGACAGAATGGTTTGGACAGAGTGAGGAAAACAAGATGAACAGAATGGGTGGGTGCGAGACTGAAGGAGAGGAGGGAGAACCATGAATACTACTATAACCTTAAAGAGTGCAATGACGGTCCAAGAGTCTGCATTCTAAACGAAGACGATGAAATTAGATTTCAATAAAGTCGGCTGCATATTATGCTTTCACCAATAGTACACAACAAAGCGCTTTGGGCCGATAATCCTATTTGTTTTTTTGTTTTTTTAATTTATTCCTAGCTATCACAGGAGCCAATTCACCTTGTTCACCTTCAAAAACTGCAAAATTTTATCATGCACGCTGGCTTTTTGAACGTATTACTCAACATGGTATAACGAGTGTAATCACATCATGTATTTCAGTGGAATAAAATGTAAAACTGCTTCAAGAGATCACCAAAAACTTGTTTGGCTTGCTACGGTGCATGAAAAAATTCTCCAGTCACCTACTGTATCTTGTAACCAGATTCAACAGTAAGTGAGTGTGTGATCTTTCATTAATACACTGCTGTCAAATTAGTTATGATGACATATTTTAATGCCAGTGGGAGATAAAGCAATTTGCAGAAAGAAGAAAATAGCTCCAGTGATCTGCTCCATTATTTGCCCCCATTTTAACACTCTTGGGCTTGATTTCCTGCGAAGTCTGAAACATTCCCTCTGGCATATTGGTAAGTTATGCTTCACAAAGCAATCAGTTTGGGAAATAATTTAGTATTGCGATAGCAAGCGGTTCACAAGAGCTAGAGAACACAGATAATGGTTATCTAAATTAATTTGATCATCGTAAATTTAGATGTTTTATAAAATCTGTCAATTAACAGTCCAAGTGCTATTTTCAGGTAGCCCTTGACCCCAGACCTTTTGGAGAACAATGTACTGTAGGCCTCATTGTGACTCTTAAACCACTTGTTACAACAAAGAGCATTGTAAGAATGAAAAGGATTAGAAAAGTATAATACTTCCACAGTAACAGGCCTCAGGCCTGGTGATTCTGTCAAAACTACCAAATTATTTCAGGCAACAGTGAAATACGCAACACATAAAACATGAAAATGAAAAGAAAACATTCTGTGAAATATTTTGAATATTTCTTGTGGTGTGTGTGTGTCCTGATAGTTGTTGCTCTTAGGGGGTACAAAAAAAGAGTGCATTTAATTGATTAGTCGCTGTGTCAAACCGCGTCGCTAATATTGACAGATACAGATATTATAGACAGATAGTCTCTGTTTAATGATTGCCATTGGCTTTTATAGCCCTCTCAGGATGCCATCCTCAATAAATATTTGCAAACAGGAAATTTGCAGTATGACTTGAGAGAGTCGTAACCCCAGCACCTATGTGTTTTGAGATTAACATGTAATTAAAATAGTAAATCAATATTTATTAAGCAGCAGTATAAAACAAATGAGCAATGTAATCAGGTCATATAATGAGTCACTGGATAGAGGAGGGTACTTTTAAAGTAGTAGTCTGCAGTACAAAGATTGATACAGGCAACTTAGATATCATGAAAATGACTGTCAGTTCAATACTGTAAGCACGATACGTACTGTAAATAACTTCACACACATATGCACTGCACACACTTAAACAAGAATGCCGGTAGAGAAACCTCACCTCACCCCGAGACCCCCTTCCTTTCCAAACCACACTTTTTAAATGTGGAGTCTACATTTGTTCATATACTCACCGCAGCTTTCCCACAGTTATCATTTTAAGACTTTCATGCTCACAGAAGCTCCAACTGCAGAGAGAAAACACCTGAGAACACCCTCCACCTCTCACATTACCGAGCACAAAACACGCCACGCCGTCCCTACTTTCCAGCATGTACTGGAGTATGAAAAATAAAAGATGTTAAAAGCTTAATGGACTGCTCCTCTTATTGTTTAAAAATTGCTCGACATATAAATGGCTGAAGAAAACATTGGTTGGCCTCAATTATGCATTGAAAATAAAGTTATGAGCTAGTGGCTGAATTATTGATGCTGGCACCGGGAACAAGAGCATGTTGGCAATGTGTCACTGCTTTTTTGCTGATGCTTCATCTTGTATTGATAATTTTTCATCTAAAAAGCCCATGAAGTCTTGATCTGTGAAAGATGGAAAAACACACCATGAGTATTGGAAATCTAATGCAATATTACTGGAAGAGGAAAACAGATAACATAACATCGAGTAACATAATGGAAAAATAAAAAATAATAAAAGCAAGTATGTAGCTTTGAGACATAACTTAAATACTTCCTGTTGTTTGAGCACTGTAAGCCACCTGAAATGTTATATAGTCTCCGTTTACAGAATTGAGACAATACAGTTTATAACCACGTCATCACCCATGTCCGTATATAGTACGTGTGTATATAAAATAGGGCATAAACGCCCTAAAGCTGTAGGTGTCGGGACTGTCCCGTATGTGTGACACACTTCCTGCGATGCAAATGCTTGTGCTTCATCTGCTGATAGCCTTTCTCTATCCTATACACACACATGCACGCAGGCATCGACACGTGCAGAGCAAGAAAAACAAGTGCTTGTTACAATATTAGGGACATTTTTGCAAAGATAAAGGCATGACTTAGAAATAACTGCCGTTCCTGTTGTCGTTTTGTGATATTTCTATGTCCAGTGGCTGTGAGCAGCGCCAGCAGACATGACAAAGTGAAAAAAGAAAACGGCGAAACAAAGTACAGGAAAAATAGTTGTGTATGAACGCTGGTCTTAAGCAAGGTTAATTGGGCAGATGATTCTAAATGACCCTCCACTGAGCCGATCACTAAATAAAAGACTGTTTATGCTAAAGTTCAGTGTCAGAGGCCAAGCACATGGGCCATGTACGGGTTTCTTTTTTCTATTTTTATTTCGTTTGCCATTTTTATAAAGAGGTACACACATCTCTCCTTTTACGCATCAGTCCACACACTTTATGCTGTGCTATTAATGTTCACATGGTCTAAGGTGAAAAGCGTCCTTATTTTGGAGTCAAGTGTGACTGCAACACTGCGGGGAGTAGTGCGCTCTAGCTCGCCTGACTGACTCTCTGTTAGTCATCTTTAAGGTCACCATCCCTCTTTTCGGCTCAAAGTGAAACACACTGTGGCAGAAACTCTAATCAGGCCCTCCCATGCTCTATGCATGCATGACCCAAAACGATCGCTAATTGTTATTACCTATGATGGATTTTCGCCTTCCATCTGACTGCAATGGAACTCTCTCTATTAATATTGGTGGTGAGTCAAAACATAAATGCTCTCATCTCTGGATGCTTTCAGAGTTATTCGGAAAAGCTCTCTCCAGCTCATCGGGGTGAATTTACTGTTAAAGAGACCATAGCGGAGACACCGATTACCCAATCAGATCCTGTGTTTATAGACCAAGCCACAATGAGAGCGGCACCGCACTCATTTAGTGTTTCACAATCTGCGGACGTTTAGCAGCGCCTGCACAGCCACACACGCCGTAAAGCCAATGTCTCGAATGAAAGTGACATTATTCCGTCTTCGTCCTTTTTTAAACTTGTGTTTATTAAATATTTATTTATTTTAGTGCAAGTGAGCTGCCATTTAATCATTCTCTACTGAGATTTTTTTTTCATGTAATACCATAAAAGCTTGATTAATTAAATTTCACACATTCTGCACATACCTCAAACAACTGATGAAAAAAAAACTGTCAGATATAAATGCTGTAATCAATTTTCTCTCCTTTTACTTCCTTCAAATTATATTATGCAAGCTTGTTACGATGAATACGCTATTAAAACACTTAGTAACACAGTCTGACTTTAAATCGAATTTCTTTGCAAATTAGAGTATGTCTATATTTTTCCATTGTTTCAATGTATATTATTCCGAATGCTGCCGAAATGGGGATTCATTTTTCATTGTTTTCTGGTTTGATTCAATAGAAACATGTCACTCCATCTTCCATTGAAAATGGAAATAGTTTTTAATTAGTTTATGACATGTTTCATGATAGTAACAATTCTAAATGTAAATGTCTTTTCTAGAATACTTTCTGGAGTTATATGAATACATGGAAATGGTTCTTTTTAAATAATAATGATAATAATGATGATGATGAAGTGAACAGAGCTCTCTTTAAAAGAGAAGTGACAGATGTAACTGTCTACAGACCTTGGCAGGTGACATTTCCAGCAGGCGTAAAAAAAAAAGCTCAATGAATCATCTGTCAACGTTTAAACACAGAAAGGTTGAGAGAAGTTAACAAAGACGAGATCAAAAGAGAAAATACAGAAACTGAAACTGAGCTGAAAAATGAGCGCCTGTGATATTTCTCACGAAGCATTATGACTGGCTTCAGCCCGCGGCCGAGTTTGGGCCACTCGCATTGAGAATATCTCCTGGCATGATTCACTGAGCAGCACATGGTTAATGCGGTGCTACCGGGAGGAGGATGTTGTAGTGGATGTTTGAATCAAACAACCGCAGGTCACGTCTACGCTTCTACTTCTACATGCCCATACTTCTCCTGCCTACTCATGTGTGTCTGTGGATGTGCAGCAAAACCTTAAAAAAAGAAGAAAAAAAAAAGCAGCATGTGGACATATTTTCTGTGTGTGTCAGTTTCACGCAGCAGTGACTCAACTTCTGTCATGCTTCGGTCTTTCATCTCCATAACGGTGACTGCTGAGATACTCTTCTTTTTATTTCCGATAAATGACTGATTTTATGTTTAACTGGCAGTCAGAGGACACTGTTAACCTTTCCACACCTCCGCAGCGGTGTTTTTCTTTCACCTCATTTGTGAGGTGTGAGATGTGTGTGTGACATTAGAGGGTTGTCCGCTCCTTTCCTTTCTGGGGTCCCATAATGTTAGCCTGTGGAGGAGCCGCTGAGGAGATCAATACCCATCAGACTGCTAAAATAAATACATTTATCACACACATGCCACTACAGCGTGTTACATTTGAGTGGAGGCAGAGATACTCGAGCTTAACCGAAGCTAGCGCTAACTCTCCTCCACCTTTACGTTGAAAGAAGAAAAAAAAAAAAAAGGTCACGTAACAGATGGATTGTCATTTTCAGTGGGGTTGAGCAAGACGATAACAGACTTGTGTCTCTCTCCTGCTCGAAAAGAACAATACCTTTGACTGCGCGCTTCGTCTCGTGCTGCGGCTCGAGCGAACGCCGTGGGTTTTAAAATCTCAACTGAGGAAAATGTTCCTTCTGTCGTCCCTCTGCTGCAGATAAAGAACAGGCGTTTGAGTAATTATGGTGCATTATCGCCAAGGAACGTTTCATTGCTACATTTTAAGCTGTGTAGTGAGCGGTGACAAACGAACGACCATTTTAATTTCTATCAGGAGGAAAAACACATGGCTGGAGCCAATGAAGTCAGCTCTCTCATTCTGCCACTGACTGAGACCATCTGGACCAAATAAAGTTTTTCCCTTTGAATCAACAGCTGTTGGAAATTACACAGGAACACTCCTTCTCTATATATCAGTATTTTTTTTTTTTTTTTTTTTTGCACTCCTTTTAAAACCAACCATGTTTGTTTTATGGTTTTAGTTTAGTGCGGGACTTGATCAGTGCTCACAGAACACAAAAACATCATAAAG
Source organism: Nibea coibor (assembly GCA_023373845.1). NCBI lineage: Eukaryota > Metazoa > Chordata > Actinopteri > Sciaenidae > Nibea > Nibea coibor. The sequence goes on from CM041738.1 coordinate 11,608,393, forward strand.
CGGGACTTTGTAAATGCACCTGTTTACCCAATTCTCGTTTTCTTTCGCTCCGTATCCTTCTCTCAAACCCTGCCCTCTCTGTGGTTGTGATTGAAGGCTTGACCACGTCAGTCAATCTGTCAGCGGCTGACAGTTTTACAACACATGCACTACACTGATGGGTACCATCACTCACGTAACGATTGCCCCCCCACACGCTGAAATCAAAAGACGACAGAGAGAGAGAGAGTGCGTGAGAATGTCGGAGAGGATTGAAGAAACGGAAGTAAAGGCAGTTGAGTAAAAGTAAAGGTCATGAGTCTAACGGAGTCGGCGAGAGGAAAAAAAAGTCTATTTTATCTCAGTTTCATCTATGAAACTGTATAGTCTTGTTTTTTTCTAGATTTTCATAAGGTTTTGAACTTAGAGGTAGATTTTCCCCTCTGTGCTGCAGAGATGGAATCACCGTGGTTTTCTTTTTTCCACTGGCCAAAGAAGAATCTGTTCCACTCTACTGGCAGATACAATTTTTAACACTTTTTGTCCTGGATCATTATGATTATAAGTCGCTAAAATATTTCTGACAATGATTTTTTTTAAATCCCTAAACCATCAAGTATGTGTTTTGAATGGATAACAAAAGCCAACATGAAGTGTAAAGTTCTGCACGACAGTTACCGGCAGCTTGTACTCTTGCACGTGCCACTAATATGGCACATACGATCATTCTGTCCACATATACGCATCTCAATGGTTATTTTTAACCGCGTTTTTTTTTTTTTTTTTTTTTTTCCACCTGCTAGTTGACAACTAGCAGTGACGGGAAGCATGAAGAAAAGGTTCCTGTCAGACCTGACGGCACATGTCCTAGACGGCTGGGTCAGCAGGAAGCCACAAGTATGCACATTTGAGCCTGGAGTCTTACTTACATTTCAGCCAATTTGAGGATATAAATGACCTGATGGTTTTAGGAAAATGCAGGAAAAGTGAAAGTTTTTTTTTTTTGATTTAATAGAATAAGAAAATCAACATTTAGAGTGCATGCACCATGAAAAATGAAGTTTTTCACTTGCCAAAATACGACCGCTTGCCAACTTATTTATGTAGCAAAATGGCATGTCTAATATGAGATACTATTCACGCTCACTTTATGACATTTAAGAAACAGTTTGGCAGTTGACTCACACGACTCATACTCATTTTTTTTTTTTTTTTTTGCACAGGGTTTACTTACTCCTGTGCATGCTACAAAATAAGAGCTGAATGGTTTGCTCTCTTGAGGGAAATAAGTGTAAAGAGAGAAGCTGAGAAACATGCATGTAGTTCTTTTTGCGGAAACATTTCTGAATTCAACATTTTCATCAGCCAATGTTTTAATTACGTCACTTACATTCCGCGTCGCAGCTACTCGGGCTGAGAGCTGCTGCAGACTAAATGGATTTGAGTGCCGCTTTCAACATTAGTTTGACACTTGACAGTATAGATTAATTAAAAGAAGCCATGCTGTAAATTGAAATACAGAACAAGCAGTAGTCTATCCAGAGACCCAGGGGAGGAAAGTCCTAAGCGTTCCCCAGAAAGCAGGAGGCAAAAGCTGCCCAGAGGAGAGAGGCAAACGAGCCAATCTGTTTGTCTGTTTACGGGGAACGGCAGCAGAAGCATCCTGCCACCCCGCACTGTCATTTGGGAGCCAGGCTCCCACAAACACATGCTTAATGACTCGATTTATTCACCCCGTCACCATATCTTCATCTTTGCCTCTCTGTTTTCTCTAATGGTCTAGCCCATATGCACTTCCAGTTTTCGGTCCCCGTTGGTATATTCAAGTTATCGTGTGTGTGTGAGGAGCACGCATCTGGATTGTGACACATATTACAGAACTGTGGCCTTGTGAAAAGTGTGCCATGTCCCGCCACAAACTTGGGGGCAGGGGTCTCCCGTAGTTCCCAGTCAGGCGGTCACAAAGGGGTCGGTTGCGTTTCGAGCGGCCGTCTGATGCGTGTCAGTGACATCTGGGCCAACATTTCCAGAGCATCGATCAGACTGTAGCTCTGGAAGGTCTCTCAAAAGCTTTATTCTTAAATCTATGCTGACAGGCGATGACATGATGGAGACGGGGCTTCTGAATTGATTGTGTCCTCTCCCGCTCGCGCTCCCACTTCCCCCCCCCCTGCCTCTCTCTTCTCCCTCGCTCTCTTTGTCCCATCACTCTCTGCCTTCTATCTCTTCTCCCTCCCTCCCCCGCCTCCTTTTTCCCTTCCCTCCTTCTCTACTCATCGCCTGGATGTGTCGAGCACAAGATGTCAGATTATTTCCCAGCAGACACTGCGCTGTGTGACAGAGGACCGGAGCTGTATATCACCGGATGACACTTCCTCTGCCTCTTCTCTCCCCCCCCCAACTCTCTCCACAGACAACATCAAATATCGCCAGGCCTTTTTGATCACTTAAAAGGCTTGTATTAGGAGAGGAGCCGGTGCTTACACAAAAGCAAACAAAGTGTTTCATCTGTCATGTTTGTCAGTGGGCCATATGTGCAGCGTAACAGCTTTTCTATCAGAGAGGTGGTAAACCACACGATATCACACATTATGGGACTCCAAAAACAACTCGGCTCAGGCACTATGAGATGTCAAAAGAGGCAACACGGCCTTCCTTTACTAGCTTATATTTTATGCTTATGTTTTAATATCTGTGTGTGTGTGTTTTTTTTATGAGATAAAGAAGAAGACTAATCTTTAAAAAAAACAAAACATTTAAACTTAACTCGTAATGATAAAACATATAAAACCTTTCGGCTTTCAGAATTTTGATGTTCCCTGAAACTGGGCTTCAGTCCATACCTTGTAATTCTAATTGAATGCACTGAGGGCTTTGGCATGGGTGGGGTCGACCCAGTATCCAGGCCAACCGCTCAGCATATTGTTTCTATGGCACCTGTCCCCCCAGATTAATAACTCCAAGGTCTGTGCTGGCAAAGCATGCATGGATACCAGAAATTACAATACTAATTCAGGAATAGGGATTTATACACCAGCCTCTCATAGGATTTATGGCGAAGTGAGCAAGGGAGCAGGAGAGAGAGAGAGGGGAAGAGATAGAGGGAGGGAGGGAGAGACTAATAATCCTAGGAAAAGTGATTAGCTCAATGGGAGAAATTGTGCGTTTGTAGTCCTGCGATTATTATTGTGTTTCTCATCACATAATGAGTTTGAACAATGCAGTTAATGGTATTATTGGCGGGCCACCAGAAACGGGGTGTATATAAGCTTGATAGCACTTTTTCATCAATAAATCACTCCAGTGCACATGGCAATATTTAAATCTATGTTATTAAAATTGTTGGAACAACACTATCAGATTTATGTTTTGTTATTTTATTATGGATTGATTATCATCATCACAGGCATATCTGATTTGCGTGGAGGCAGCTGGAGCGTGGTTGGTTTAATCCATTTTGATTGCTCTGCAGAGGAATGCCACTGCTTTGCTTGAATGGACAGCTACTTGCTGTGTACTTCTGATGATTGGCTGTGGGTGGAAATAAAGCAGAGTGTTTTTCTTTCTTTCTTTCTTTTGTTTCTGTGTTGAGCGGCGTCCCATGTTGAGCTGTTTAAAAAAATAAATCTACATCCTGGTAAAAGAATAAATGACAATGCAAACAGCGCGCTGGCTATTATCGCCACCTCTTTGACTATACTGTAGGTCATTTATCTTGGTAAGGCTTGAGAGATAGGGAGTCTTTATAATCGTTATTAGTTTGATGAAAGTATTATGAATCCTTTAAAAAAAAAATCTCGAAGCCAATTGTATTCAGTGGAAGAAGACAAATGAAAACGAGCTGCCTGGATTGTCCGAGTAATTTCAGTCGCGTTAAAACGCAGACAGTGGGAAAAGATGTGTTAAACCAGAGAAACACAACAACAAAATAGAAGGAGCAGGAGTGTGACCGCTATATAGACGCACGCTCTGCTCTCTGTTTACAAAGTAGCCTGATGTGAATCTAATTATAATCATCTTGTTTATTCTGTCTGGTGATGAATGTGTAAATTTAGCTAGCCTGGACAATGAGGGAAGAGATCAGTCTCAGCACGGAGAGGCATTCGGGTACGACCGCTCAGCCATCCGGCAGCAGAATTACTGGCTCTCAGAACTGTGACAGCCTTGAAATTACAATTGAGTTTCACTCTTTCCTGCTTTCACACCTTCCTCCTTCCCTCTTCCTTGTTCTCCCTCCCTCTCAAACTCTCTCTCTCTCCCTCTCTCTGATGGCTCAATAACAGGTGCCATGCTAAGAGAGCTGTTACAGCCGTCCCTGAGTGGTTGTGTCAGCAGCAATGTTAGGGTTGAGCCTTCCAACCTGCTCACCATGCAGGAAAAAGGAAAGAGAGAAGGAGGAAAAAAAAGTCTCTCTGGTCCCCAAATGATGCCCGCTGGGAGCCATCGTGCGCTAAATTTCGCCGGGTGGTTCTCCCCTGTTTTCTGTCTTGTGGCCCCCGGACTCCGATTTACAGACAGAGCCATATTGGGCCTTTCTGCATGGTGAGGCCCAAGCAGCTGTGTTCAGCAGAAAAAAAATGACAACAACAAAATAAAGAAATAAATAAACAAATCAACAAACACATAAGAAAGGCGGATTTCTTTGCAAATGCTCGAATAAGGACTTTTTGTGTGCCATCTGCAGAAAATGAACCGTAGAGTCGGACCTTGATTGCAGTTTGGCCTGACTATTCAAGAAAAAAAAAAAAAAAAAACCTGAACTGTTGTGGAAAATCCACTAAAGTGTTGGAAATCCTCCCATGCGCATCAAAACAAATTCATAAAAGTTTTTTTTTGTGTGTGTGTGCCTCCTTTGCCTTGAAGAGCCAATTTACGGCGCTCGACTCAGCTGATACTGATATTGCCTGCCTTTAACACAAACAAGGCGATCTGTCGCCATGATTGCTCATCTTTAACTCGTCTTTAAGCACACTCCTCGCGATTCGAGAGGTTCTTGGCAAAATCTATGCAAATGAAGCTGCTTTGTGAAAAGACGCATCACTGTGCATGGAGCCTGAAGCGGGCAATAATCACAGACGGATTGTGTGCAAACAAGAGATGCTAAGCACCTCAAACCTCTGCGAGCGACAGAAACACAGAGGGAAACACACCACAGGGTGAAAGAGATAAGTCAAACAGTCAGGTGATTGCTCAATCTTTTTTTCTTTTCTTTTTTTTTTTTTTTTTTTGCTGATGAGGAACAAAGCTACATTCCACATTATGTGTTTAGCGTTTTTCGACTTTTTGACTCTGTGCTTTTACTCTTAGAAACACTTTTGAGGACAAAATTTAGACCCAAACAGTGTGACTGGGGACAAAAGAGGAAGACAAAGTCAAACGAAGCTTTTGATATTACCTATCACAAAACACACAAGCATGTAGACTCAGCATCTCGGGGATAATTATTAATTCAACCTTTTTTTTCCACCCTCTCTTTTTGTGGGGGAGGGGGAGGAGGGGTAGAGATATGTTAGCATATAGGTAATCTAAATTTAGCTTCCATACCATCATGGGGCGTTTCATTTTACGCACACAAAAAAAAATGATAAATTTCAAAGGTGACCTGATGGGTTTCATTACAGCTGATTGATCGGCTCATGTGAGGGTGTCACGAAATGGACAGAGGAGACATAGTACACCTTCAGGATCCTACATAGGACATATAGGCCACCTAACCAATAGGCACCTATATACAGTGATCTGGTATGGTACATCTGAATGATACAGCGTGTCTGCAGGCTTCTGAAATATTTGATACTGAACGTGGACATTTTTTTTGTTTTGCTACTTGCAATCCCGATGCGTGCAAAAAAAACTTAAAAATGTAATTGTCAGTCACAAGGCAATAGCAATAAGTGTTTAATGTAGCTCACAAGTAAAAACTCACAAAACATCCCTACAAAAGCTATTAAAGCAACATACAGTGACCCAGCTGCTGACATGCTTTACTTCCATGCCAACCATTATTCTTCTTCGAGTCACTTTTCAAACTGCTCTAAATGAATTGAAGAAATCCACTTTAGAAATAGTTATTACACAGAGCCTACTCTTTTTATTTAAGTAAATAAACTTCTGAAAATTCTAGAAATTTCATTTATAATGGTTTGAATAATTTGAGGTTATTTAGCGCAGATTGCTTCTTATTCTACAATTAGGAATGAAAATGAAAGTTCCAGAGCAGTTATTTTTATAGATGTGTCTGCACTCTTTTGCGAGTGTTTGGGAGCAAAGCAGGGATCTGTGAATCTCTCCTATGAACTAGTAAATAACCCCTGCAATTCATCATAAGAACAAGAAGGAAATGTCAAGGGCACAGGAGTCCCTCTTTTTTTTGTTGTTGTTGTTGTCGAGGTCACACACAAAATATAAACAGTAACACGCATGCAAAAACATACACACACACACACACACATACACATTTACATGCTGCATTGTGACCACACTGCGCTACATAGAAGTTGAGGCATTGACAAATCACTGAGACCTGAAAGTGGGGCCGAGGTGGGACTAATTGAAATGAACTTTAGAAAAGGGGGGACACCTAATTAAACATGAACTTTCTATCCTGTGTTTGTGTTGACATCATGGGGCCTAAATTTAAGCTCATCTTTGTTTGGCCAAACCTGGCGATGCAGGCAAAAGAATACCGCATATGAACACGGAGAAGGAATAAGGTCATCGCTTTTCCTCAGTGGAAACATATTTTTCCTTGTCTCAAGTCACTCGCGACACTTTTCTGGAGTGTGTGTGAGGGGCCCATTCATTATCTGCCGCTTTTCCTCAGAGAGACCGTAGCGCATATGGCATCTTGTTGTTGTGTGTGTTTTCTTGTTTATCCGTGCTGGTTTGAGACGAGCGTCGCGAGCAGCGCTCTTATTGGCATACATACAGCGTGTCCTCATGCACCTGTGTACGTGGAGGATAGATGGGTCCGTGCATATACGTGCGTTTGTTTGTTGCTGTTTATTGCCTGTTCTATTTTCTGTATTACTTAGTCGGGGACACGGCCCAGTGCAGGAGCTGTGAAGTTTCCCAGTAACAGGCTAATTCCTCAGTGGCTGTTTAGAGTGTCTCCAGCAGTGCTAAGTGTTCTCCTCTCTGTGCCTGATCAGAAAACAGGACCACTTTAGTCAGTTTGTTTAAGGTCCCCCGAGAAGGCTCTCATATCCTCCCTCTACTGCTCTGTCTCTCTCACGCTCACACACACACACACACTCACTCGCAGTGCCCCGTTCACACTTCCTAACTTATGTGGCATATTAGATAGATAGAACTTGATATGTAGAAGACTCAATTGTTTTTTTGTTGTTTTTTTTTTCTTTCTGTCATTATAAATTTTTAACCCTTATTATAATATGTTGAGCTTTTATTTTAAATGAATAAACATGCACGGCAGTGGGAGCGTGATTTATCTGTTTGGAATTCAGGCTACAATTACCGAAGCTCGGTCTCGCTCAGCTCGTAGGAAGCATACAGTGTGTAAGGATCTATACAGATGGTTCTGCACCAACAGAGAAATATTCAGATGTGTAATGCGCATCCTCAAAAAGGAATTATTTGGCACTACGTTTGATGCAAAGCTTTGAGTAAGCACTATGCGTTTGAATATAAAAGTATGAGGTTAGGTTTTGAAACAGACTGCAGCTAAAATTTATGCTGAGGATAAATGTTTATGTGGGGTATATTAACCAACACATAACACAATGCATAAACCTTTTTTTTTTTTTTTTGATTATACTCAACAGGTGTTCCTTTTCCATAAATTAACAATCAAAACTGGTGAATTCCTTTGTCCATCTTCCTGCTTTTGCTGCAAATTTGAACCGGCTCACTGCAAAGCCTTATAAAGAAACAGTAACATTAAGCTGGAGAATATCAGATGTATGCTCCTGGCAGGCACGATAGCAGCCTTTCATCCCGCATCCCGTGTGTGGACCTCATGAATGCGTAAGGATTATTAATGAAACATAGTTCACATGAGGCCGTAATGAATTTCATCAAGGTGCTAAAGGTTCTGTTAAAGAAGTAGGTTTATGAATTTCATTTGTTTATGCTTAAGGTCTTCACCTTACAGTTTAATTGGATACCACCCTACTCATTATGTGAGATGAGTGTACATGTACGTTATGACTTCATCCTGTTTCTGCCGGATCTGTATAGAGAGATAACGTATAGTGCCCTCATTACGGCTCCCCAAACTGCGACGTTTTCACTCACATAATAATTGCAGATGATTTAGATACAATTTTATAAAACAAGTATTATATATTTGTAAATTTATTTATGACATTTGTAATTCATACTGTGTATTGATCAAAATACCTTTCTTAAGGACTGGCAGCTAAAACTGTACCTTGTTTAAACTGCACTATTTGCATGTAAATTCCTCACTCTTTTAGTAGGATCGAGTGCAGGTTATATTTGCAAGGGAAATTCTTTGCATAGAGGATTTATCCCACAACATGAAGACATATTCTCTCTGTTTTCTCTGGCCTGGCCTGTTCTACTATCCTTGTGTAAAGGTGAAGTTTCCTCACAGGAGCTGACAAGTGTGAAATTACGATAGGAAGTGCTTCATACCCTGCCATTTACCTTCATTCATTACCACGGCACATACACACACACACACACACACACACACACATCTATATATATATATAGCCAGTCCACAGCTGACTGGCTAATATGGCAGTCATTTCTTTAACCAGGAGTCTAGGAAAATACCACGGATATTATGCATCACAGTTTTGCCTTCAGGATCCCTCAAACTTCGGTGGAGTCCTCAAAGGCAGCTGTTTGCCTTTGGAGTGGTATTGAATGTGGAGGAACAAAGGTGCAAAGGTATTGGAAAGGAGGTTGGAAGTAGAGGTAGACCTACATGGATTATAGCTCATCTATACCACCAGTCTCCAGCCCGGGAACTAGATCCATATGACGTTCAAAGGAGCGCTGGACCACAGATTTTCTACCAAGAAGTGAGGCAGGTCACAGGGCACGGCGCTGTCCTCTGAGGGGACTCTTTCATTCTCTGTCTTTGAATTCAAATTATTTATTTGAAAAAGACTCGAAATCAGACACTAAAACAACATCTAACATGTAGTGTGAAAAATGAATCACACATAGTGCTAATCACAATGTAATTATTTATATATTGCTTTCCAAATGTGGAAGCAAGTTTCTCAGGATCAGAGAATAAATAGAAATTGTCGCACTCTGTCTCCCTAGTTAGTGTGTGTTGTCTGAAGGTTATCCAGCTGACTCTGTGGCCAGAGGAACTGAGGAGACACTGGGCGGTCATAAGTCTTTGTCTTTGAAGACTGCACGCTGTGTCCGTATCGCTGTTGCAGCGTAATTGATACAGGCTCACGCTGTTGAGCTTAACGGAGCCCCATCATGGCCTTACACTCAGATCTCTCACAGCTGTAGGGCTCAGGGTACTGAGCTCTCACAAAATCACACAAGCATGTGCAGGCGCGCACACACACACACACACACACACACACACACACACACTCTCACACATACACATAACACCCAGCTGGCTTCTGGCGAGATCACAGCTAAAGAGATCCAGAGCGGAGCTGGTTAGACTAACACTAATGGAGATGAGCTGCCTGGTTAGCTCAATGGAAAATTGAGCAGAGTTGATGCTTATTTCATCACAGCAGTGGACCTTTCCCGGGGGAATTCACAGTCAACTTACACTGATTTTAAAATCTTTATACGAACGAAGAAGAAAAAAATGAAATTGCTGTGTTTGCGAGGGAGCTGCCCCACTACAGAGAATGCTTTATAATCTGAAGTGTGCTGTATGATTTTCTTCTTAGCAGCATGCGCAAAGAATACATTTGTAAGGACATGCTGTGCTCAATCAGAGTTCTTCCACTGACAAGGAGCTTTTCTCACTCAGCTCCTTAGTAGTGAGTGCATTAAATCATGTCACCAACCGGTCCGGTGAAATCTGGGCCGCACCTGAGTGCATATATGCCCTGCCCGGCAGCAGTGTAGCGTAGTAAAAACTACCGAGGATCACTGGCAAGCAGGAGGAGGTCCTCTGCTTTTATCCCTCCGCCTGACATTCTGTGACATTTAAGAAGTCGTTAAAGGTGTGAGCATGTGGAGTGGGAGAGCGCAGCTCCTCAGGCAGAGAAAGACCCTCGGCGCTGTCACCAAATAAAACCTTGTTGGATGAACTGATTATGCTGTCAAAAAAAAATCACGGCATTACATTACACTCTCTCTCCGAAAGATGCATTTACTTTGTTGACAAATCATGTACGCTGGCACGCGCTATAAAGACGCCTGTGGCGGGGGTCGTGTCATAATTCATGCAGATAGCAGGATGTACTGCAATCATCGGACGGAGAGCAGTCCATTTCTGACTGTGCTGCTTGTGGTCAGCGTTGGCTGTGACACAAACACACAGGGTCCGCAGAAGATAAGAGTCTCCACTTTTACGAGCCTCTTCCTCTCCACCAACAAACAGCTATTAAAGTGCGGCCAGATCTGGCTCCTGCTGGTGCTGCTGACAGATAATGTCCTGCTATTTGTCCATCTCTGGCATCCGTCTCCATAAAGGCTTTGCTGTAAAAAGCCCTGCTGACCTACATCGTTAGGGGCCGACCCTGTCTTTACAGCAGTAAATGTTTGTTTAGGGGCAGTCCCCTGTTCTGAAGTAGCGATTAGCCTTTGGTAGAGAGAGGAGCCCTCAGGTTCAAAGCCCTTCCTCCACTGACAGCCTGTCAGCTCCAATACTAACAGAAAACACAGACAGAGAAACGCAGAGGCAGAGACAGGACAGTGATTACAAAGCCTCAGCTCTCTGCTCTGGGCCTTGTACTGCTTCTCTGGAGGGGAAAAAAAAATAAAAAATACGCTCCTCAACCCAATGAACTGACAACTAGATGTGTAAAAAGCACTGTAGTGAGGAAGTGGAAAGAATTTCTCTACCAGAAAAGGTAGATTAACATGGTTTACACAGACAGCACGCCGCAAGTCTGGGATGAAAACAAACTAGTAGATAGATGTGTGTTATGTCTTCCCCTTATAATCCTCAGTATAGCAAAGCAATTTTTATGTGTTCGTTAAAAAAAGGCTAACTACTGTTGACTAAAGGGTAATAAGCTGAGCGGTAGCTGAGATTTGGCTTATGTGGAATCAACCACAATAAAATCATTATTAAAATCATAACATGATATCGTCTAAGGCCTTTGCAACATCACTGCAACTGTGTCTTGTTCAATACACCCAGTCTAAAAAACTTGCTTTTTGATGGCAGTATTTTAAATTGATCATAGATGCTTAAATGTTCTCCAGACTGCACCCTTTTACCCAACTTCAAGAGTGATCTAACGTGCCACCGTTGGGTGTGGTGGATTGAAACGTGCTTTCTACCAGTCACAAGTGAAACTGCGATAAATCTTCAGATCAGAAGCCTTCAGTGCGACACTGCAGCTCTGCCATAAACGACGGAGGCTCATTGATGTTGAGGTGTGTGCATACAATCACTGCGAACCCCAACTGCTTTAACACAACCTTCTTATTCTCCACCACTCTACTTAAATTACACAGTTTTGCATCTTTTCTTCTTTATGCGATATGTACATTTTAAGACATGGTGCTCATTTCAAGAGATTTCAGGAGCCCGGACTCATAAATCAGTCATCTAAGCCTTCTTTTTTTTTTACAACTCGTATCCAGGGACCTCACTCTCCTCTCCCTTAATGCACAAAAGCCTCATGTCTGTACAGTGTAAATCTGTCTATGTAGTAAGAGTGAAAGTCAGCCAGGTCACAGTTAGACCTCTGCCCATCAATCTGAGACACACACTCTCCACACAGGGAGGTCCTGACATTCCCACAATACACGCAGAGGTAATAGAGTCCCAAAGATGCCCTGAGGGGACATAAGTCACAGAGAAAAGAGACGGTGACAGACTGACAAAAGCTTGCTACAGCTGGGTGCCTCCAGCCTCAGGTACAGGCCCATAGAGGTAGCTCCAGTCCCAAATCCTTTGTGGCACCCAGCTCAGGTCTGTCCTCAGCCACATCCCTCATCACATGGAGAGGACAGGAGGGCTTTATGATGGATGTTACAAAGTTGACGGCTGGAGGTTTGGGGGTTTAAATGGGGAGCACATCTGTAATATCCTGTGTGGCCTCTCAACTGCTACAGTATACATTTAAAATCTCTCTCTCTGTCTCTCCCCCCGTCTCCTGGATGACAGCCACAGGCCTACATGCTGCACTGGTGAGCAGGTACAGATCAATCTTAGCTGCTTTTTTTTCCTCATAAGACAGATACATAACACAGAAACCCGAGGAGGTTCTTCATCTGCACAAAAACATCCTCCGCTACCTGTGCCTATAACTGAACAAGTACACATCTAAAAGCATGTTTCTGCATCGCGAGCAGCTGCGTGCGACTCTACACTGTGCAACCACAACATGTAGACAGCTTGCAGAGGACTGTATACATTCAGATTATTTAAGCAGGCATCAACAAACCAGTGCGCTGATGTCTTTTACAATACATACATTTAGTCACTACAGTAAAGAACATTTAAAAAATGGATTACGGCCATATTGAGAGCTCCCTTGCCTTTCTAGCCACTTTTGATGAATAATTCAAGCAGCACTTTGAATTATTTACTTAAAAGGTTATAGTGTAATGTTATGCTAAAGAAACTAGCTTGCCTGTTGCTAGTGTAGCACTCTTTTGAAGTTATGGGGTGATTTTTCTACCCCTCCCCCTCCCATGATAACACATGCTGTACTACATGCTGTAACAGTTGTTGTGATATGGTTTTCATTACTGTAACTATCAGCACCTGGGAACACCATGGCTTCTAATAGACCATGGCTTCTAATAGACCATGGCTTCTTCTACACGATTTTCAGGAACATTATTTTTTTTTTTTTTGGGGGGGGGGGGGGGTCGATCTGACCCCGAACTTGTCTGGGTTAAAGCCAAAACTAAACACACAGACATCTGGTCCCTGTAATCCTCTTACAACTGCCCACCCCCAGCACACACACACACTCACACATAGTCGTCAATGGTGAGTCTGTGGTCTATGTGACATTGTGACATGGCCATTAACTTATGTCCATTGATTATCCAAAAGCAGCTTACCCTAGCAAGGGTCAAGGAACAGACTTAGACACTAAGCATCGAACAAGACAGGAGAAGACAGGTCAAGGGGCAGTCACACCCATATGACCATAAGTGTGTGAGTCTATTTTGTCTATACACTATGTGTACATTTCTACATTGACATTGGGCTATATATTAATTTGGTTTATTTGTATGCAAATTTAAATTTTAATTTAAACCTCTAAAGTACAAGCATTAAACATCTGATTGACTAAAAGTGTAATCCTCCTATCTTAAGTGTGTTAAAATAATTGATAAGAAAAGGGTTTTGTAACTAACACATTTAATAGGTATTTTAAGAGCTTCATTATAATTTCCACACTTTTTTTTATGTGTTTAGGTCTCAGTAGATGGTTGTTGGGACACTACACCAGAAATCTGCAGAGCCAAGCGCTGATGTTTTGGCAAGTGATTTGTCACACACAGTGGCTAATAAGGCATTCATTTTACGTGTTGTTTAGACATTGTTACCGACGACAACACTGCGCAGCGTAGTGGAGTAGTGAAGAGAATAAAAGAGAAGGGACAAGTCTGAGAGCAACAGGAAAGCTTGAGCGAGAGCCTTGAGATAACAAAGAGGAAACTGCAGTGTCCCTGCCACAGCACACGACCCTGCTGTCATCACTCACAGGAAGATCCTCCATCACCTAAGCTTGCATCTAGTCGTTCTTAATTTATTACATGTTTCACATGTTAAGTGTGCGAACCTCCAGGGTGCAATTTTTAGCAGCGGCAAACTATCAACAAATCTTTGTTTCTCCCCCGGCAGAGCGCTTAGTAGAAGCGATAAAAGCTTTTTGAGAGAAACAGACTGGAACAATGGTGGGGACTATACTCTAAACGGCTTCCTGTTGCGCTGCAGCGCAAGATTGAGCACTGCTTCAGAAGAGCAGAGAGAGAGAGAGAGAGAGAGAGAGAGAGAGAGGCATTTCATATCATGGGTGCAGAGAGCTAAGCAAGGGATACACAGAGTGAATGAAAGTGAGAGAGACACTTAAAACAAACAGTTTATTGACTCTGCCGGGGAGAGCTTGTGTGTGAAGTGAGAGCAGTGCAAAGATGCATGCGTGTTTACAGAGGCATGTCTTTAGTCTTCTACACAAGCCTCTTCCAGTCCTCTCAGCCACTTAGCACCCTGCCCGAGGGACCTCAAGTGGCTGTTGTTGCAATGTCTCTGGGGTAAAAATACTAAAGAGCCATAGACTTTGAGATCTGAAAGAACAGAACTGTGTTTTAGATCCATCTATACCCTTAAATTATTATAATAAAAGATGTTACTTCTTCATCAGTGAAGACTAATCAGTGCAGTCATTTCCCATATTCATAGGACTGTCAACTTTCTGCTCTTTGCATCTTGTTCGGTCAGCCTTTGGACTTTCGAAATCTCATTGGATGGAAAATCACATTGGATGCAGATTTGAAAATAATCATACATCTATGCATATGTATATATCATTCTCTTTTAGCACATCTTTAGTCTTCGCATAAGAAAAAGCCTGTGTGGATTTTTTTCCTTTTACATTTCTGCGTCTACTCTAGTAGTTCCTCACTAGGAAGGAGAGGGGGAAATGAGGGGGTTGCAATGAGCAACTACACTACCAGGTTATGTCATGTTTCCCACTTCTTCTAATTGTGTTATCTGGAAGATGATTGTGCACCTCTTGGTTAAATTAAGAGAAAATTTAGCACTGACCTAAACTGACAGACAAAAGTGTTCCAGCAAAACAGTGGACTTTCTCTAACCTTATCATCGCTTAGTTTCGCTTAACCCACCACGACTTTCTCTCTACTTTTTTTTCTTGCAACAAGGTGGTCTCACTTCCTGGATGGAAACAATGGGCACATTCTTTTTTTTAATGCTTTTGATAAAGCAAATTATTACTATACAAATCTATTTTGTGGGAGACAGTTTTCAGATTTGATATCTGTACTATGAAGGTATGTTACTAAACTCTGACTGCACAGTCCCCTACCTAATTATAGGTAGCAAAAGTTAATGACTGACGGAGTGATATATTCTAACCCCCATCTCTCATGCCAAACTGGCAGAGTGTCCCTGTGTAGGTACCCATAGCCTTGAAGCAAAATCCTTGACAGGGCCTCACCCAGCTTAAATACGGGGTGTTCCTTATTAGCGCAGTGCCCAAGATAGGACTGTGAAGGCTGGATAGGTGAGAACTCCCTTAGGGGAAATAGGAAGGATAGATGACACTTTGGCTTTGAGTCAGACCTATTTGGATTTAGTAGCACTTTGTCACTGTCTTGACTTGCAGACATAAAAATGGAGCTGCCATGAAGTCTCTGCACCACACATCTGGTTAAGCAGAAAAGAGCATGCATACACAGACTTAAAAAGGAAGAAAAGAAAATATCAATGTAACTTTAATCACATCCAGACCTATAAATGTAACTCTGCTGCTGTAGTAATGGTAATCAGAAACAGAATGGTCCCGTCAGGAGCCAGTTCGTGCTCTGTTTTTCATTAGAATGCTGGCCACTACTTCTCACATCTCTGTGTGCATTTAAATAGTTAATGGACTGCCCATCCGCTTGGCTACTGTAAGTTGGGGGGTTGAAGGAGGCAGGGTGGAGCTCTTCAAAAGTTTCTTTTTCAGATCAGAAAAAGCGACTTTACAATCTTGCAATATGCATGATGTGTTTAGGAACTCTACACCCTTTCCTGGCTTTGAAGTTAAAGCAATACCAGATTTCATCTGTCTCTTAAAAAAGCCCTCAGTCCCTTTGACTGGTCAGTAATTGGGCACCAACATAAATACATAGGCTGCAGTACGTATTTTTTCATTTCATTACTTGTTCTTGTTTTTATCCACACTTTCTGAGAAGGAGCTGACCTCCATGTGCAAATGCCAGTTTGGGGATCCAAGAGTTGTGAAAAATGACTTGTTGGTTCACTTATCGTGTCCACACGACTAGAGATGTTCAATAGGCCGGATATTTTTTGCTTGTTTGGTTTTAATTTCTTTCATCTTGCTGAAAATTACGTCTGGTCATGAACTTTGACTGGCTGTGTTCAGAGGGACTACTGTTCACGGGTTCAGGTGAAGTGCGTAGTCACTTTTCTACAGAAGTAAAGCAGTATGAGGTGGGAGATCGGTAAAGGAGAAAGGTAACTCTATACAGGTCAAGGATACCAGGTACGAAGTATGAATCCTTGCACCGAACCCATACAGAGGCTTGGTACAGGCCGCAGGACCTCTTTGCAGGAAACTATAAAATATTAAGGGGAAGTGGATACCCCACTTGGCTTAATGCAGACATGAGTCAGGCCACACATAGGCTCATAAGATAAATCCTGATTTTCCCTCTTTTATGTCTTTCTCACTCTCTTCTCCTCTCTCCGTCTCTTTCTCTGGGTGTCAGTATGCGCGGTAAGAAAAGGGTCGTGGTAGCTTTGAGCTACACAGGCTTGAAGCGTGTCTGTCTGCTGTTGGCAGTCTTCCCACAGGCACGGGGTCAAGTTCCTCAGCCCCTCCACTCCACAAATACCAGCTCCACCTCTTCTTATTTCTCTTCATCTTGTTCTTCATCTTACAGTAACCAAATAAAGCTTTGCTCTGTTTACTTTCGTACAATATAAGAACTCGGAGAGTTCCCTCCTCTGTTGGTTAAAAAATTAAACTGTGTTGCATGCTGTACTGATTGCCCCTTGAGGCAATTTGTGATAGTGGGTGATATAAATAAAAACTGATTTTTACCTTTCAGTAATGATAGCTTGATTTTCAACCATCTCCTCATTCTGCTTCAGTAAACGTGATGTTCAAAAGCTATTGCTACACAGTTAAGTGATAATGCTGCATAGAGCTGGAACAGTAAGATGATTAATCAACTAGCCAATTAACAGAAAAATAGTTTGCAACAATTTTGATAAGCAGTCAGTTGTTTCACTGGTTCCTGCTTCTGGAATCTGAACATTTTCTGGGTGGGACATTCACTTTTTAAAATGTGAGCAGCCACTTAATTATAAATCATTATTTTGTGTCTGACATTTACCTGCCACTTTCAGATTTTACCAGCATTTTGCTGGTGCCTGGTGCTCATTTCACACCCTGGTGATAATAGTAATAAACTGAGTGGCATTAGGTTTTGGACCATTGGACAAAACAAGCAATATGAGGATGTAACCTTGGTCTCTGAGGAACTGTGATCACTGTTTTCTGATATTTTACAGATCAACGATTAATCAAGAAAATACCTGGAAGATTAGGCCATAATGAAAAGGATCTTCAGTTTCAGCACTAATAACGTTAACAACACCCACACAGATTAAAGAGAGCAGGGCTAAAGGACTGTGTAGATGTGTGTGCCAGTTTCAAACCGGACTGAGTTTACTTTCTCAGCACACAGAGCAAAAGAGAAAGATAGAATGAGAGAGGGAGACAGAGAGAGAGAGAGAGAGAGAGAGAGAGAGAGCACTATACAGAATACATCCATCAAATTGGTGCCACTGAGCTCTGGCTGCTTTTAACCCTACAGCTATCTACCCCTCTGTCTCCATCCATCCATCTCCCCTCCTCCTCTCTCTTGCAGGACTGCTCAAAGTTACTGATACACAGTATGCCAAGCCAGATGGTCAGCCACACGGTCGAAGCATGTACCACTCGGTTTCAACACCCCTCTAACAAACCCTCCTCCCAACTCCAGATGGCATGCCGTGCCTGGTTCTAGTGCCACAGGGGGACTGCGTCGGTATCAGTGTGACTCGAGTCCCTTGGGGGCATGGTCCGCGTGCACGTGTGTTTGGCTATGCGTATGTGAGCGTGTGTGCTTGTCCCTTAAGTGCTCTTGTTTGGTTGTGTGTTTTCCAGAGTCCCAACATTCAAATGCCCGTGTCTCGTGGGCTGCTGATTTCTCCCCTTTGGACAAATTTAGCTGCTGTGGTTCAATATGGAGTTTTTTTTCACTAATAATCCTCCCCACTGAGCCTCACTGTTTAAGTAAGTGATTTCAAAGGGGAAAAATAGGGCCTGTGGAAATTTCTTCACTGCTGGATGTGTCATATACAGTACGGAATATAAAGCATTTTCTTTTTAATGCAAGTTCTCACCGTAGCCTGTCTAATAAAGAAATAAGCAGAGTGACAACTTTTCCAAACAGCATTGGTGACTGCAGGGATTTGTTTTCATTGTTACGGCTGTGGAGCTGCTGTAAACTTGAAAGTATCAGCTTTGAGCACAAGAACAGGGAACTCTCCATCTCGTGAAGCATAACTAAACTAGTTATCGCATCAACTCACAGTAGTACGCAGAAAGAACTGGTCTCTTTACAGCAGTGGCTGTAGTACAGTTCACTGTGCATCAGTGGATCATGGTGTTCAACCATGCAGAACGCTAAAGTCATGTTTCAATCAGCCGTTCATGTTTCCCCATCAGCGGCTCTGATCTGCTATCGGTTAGTGACATCTTTATACACGTTGGCCTTTATTACTCAGTTAGAACGACGTTGCCACTGTTACCCTTCTGATTTCCTTGAGCCGACACCACTTTGCAGCTGTAGCTCTCTCCACCACCCCACCGTCTCCTTCTTGTGTGTTGTTGAAGCTTTTCTCGTACTCGGCTTTGCTACAATCTAAGGTCCATATTTACGGCTGCATGGATTCTCTGCACGGTTATTTGGGTATGTGGAATTTACATATTTATTTAGGAAGATACACCATTTTACTACTAAATCAGTTTAAATGATACTGCCCAGAATTATTATCAAGAGGAGCCACAGTCCTGCAAACATGCCATTTGTCAAAATCTAGTGATGACGCTCCTACCTTCAGTCAAAAACAAAAACAATCATATTTATTTCAAAGGCAGCAAAATAATTCACAAAAGTAGAACGCTGTTCGGCATAGGCTACTGCTTGAATCTCGTGCCCAGTGTAAAATATAATTTGCATAATAGATTTTTGTCCTTTGCCAACCTAGTGTTTAATTCAGCACCAACATTGTGCAAAATCATATGCTGTTTAGCATTAAATGAAATGGAAACACACCAAAGGAGCTGCACTGTAGTGTCTGTGTTGTATTGTTAAAATAACAGAGGTGGCTCTCATTTGCTGTGTGTATCCTGCTTCACCCTGCGAATGTCAGGGGGCTTTGAAAAGCTGTGAAAGGGGAAGCCAGAGGAGAAACTTTGCCTCTGATCTGGGGAATATTTCTACTGATCACCCTGCTAAATTAAAAAGCAGTTATGAATAATCCTCACTGGAGACTCTACTTAAATTAATGCCTCAATTAGATTGGGAACATTAAAGGTAGTAATGATTCCACTCCTCTGTATTGTAATTTAAGGCCTGCTTGCTCTTCCCCGGGAAAGCAGCTCTTTGCAGTGAATGTATTAGAGTAGATTAATGAGGGGAGGATATGGAGGTGACTAGCAGTGAGAGCCAGGCCACTCTGCACCCTCTCTTCTCACACACCCTTAATGGCGTGGAAAGAGGAGGTTTATCAATCATGCGGTCTTTGTCAATCAGAGCTTGCAGGATACTTTTGCCAAAAGTTTCATGCATAACTCTCAAATGTAACATTACATAATCTGTCCCAAGTGGGCCAAAGAACAGCGAATAATATATATATATATTTTTTTTTTTATTTCTGATGTGCATCTTGGCAAGGGCAGATTTAAGTCAGGACCATCACCTCTCCGTGCTGCTGTGACTCACTCCATGGCTCCACCTGAGCGCTGGGGTGGGGCTGTAACGATCGCTGCGTGTAAGTGATCCATCCCTAATCGATCCAGACTGTCAGCATGGACTAGACATTCACCTCTGCCTGTTATCTCTATCTGTAAGGAAGCCTGCCTCAGTCACAGCACTGACCACAGGCTAACCTAGCTGGTCAGCTCCAGTCACAACCTACTATAGAGGAGATGAGTCACCCATGACTTCCAGCCAGGTTCTTGTGGGTTCGGATCTCGGACTAAAGTCAGAATTAACTTTGGTAAAATGAACAGCGGGGGGCTTATATTGCATTAATAGGTTAAATCTACGGTGACCTTATTTTTTGTGAAGCAGCGTGATAATTGGAAGTCCTGCACAACATTGAGGATTACCATGTTTATCCTCCCATAATCCCCATAAACATTAAGACACAACAAGCTACATGCTGATTAGTGTCAGGCAGGAGCAATCAATCAGCGAGAGATAAATAGCCCCCTGCCTTTCTGTCCACATGAGAGGCAGGTAAGTAAACAGCTAATATCTCGCTGCTCAGGACTTTCTGTGGCTTTACCACATCTGCATGCATCATGGGGAAATGAATGAACACCCCCCCCCCACTAGTTAACGTCTACAACAGAGCCAAATCACACTTATGACAATAAATCTTTGTAATGCTGCATTTTTCAGTAATATTTTCGATGAAGTTTGTAACTTTAAATTAAAGTGGATTTTTTTTTAAGTGTGTAATTCGAATAAATAGTCAATTCTTTCCATAACTCCTAGTTGACAATCAAAAGTGTAAACATTTATCACATGCCCCAGGCCTGTGGGTAGGATGGCTCCTTTGGCAGACAGGAGGCCATTTTGCCATGCTGCATATTTGCCTATTCAGACGGGGAATGGGCAGAACCCCTCAAGCAGAACATATTCAGGGGTGCGTTTTGAGGACTTCATGTTTGCAAATGACTTGCAGGTACACACATAAAACCCCCTACCTGCTCTCGATAAAGAGACTTGTTGAAACCCAGACAAGCGCGGCTGCTCAGCGACTCTAACCAGATGCAGGATGGAGGAGACAGGTTGTGTGGGGAGATGGAAGAAGGAAGGAGGGGCGGGGAGAAGCGGAGGGGGGGGCAGGCAGGCATACGCTCTCTCCTTGTCCGTGCGACGCCATGATAAGGAGACACTAGAGCTTGTTTACATGCGGCAATGGGAAAACAAATTGAAAATTCCTGCTGGGACGCAGATGCATATCAAAACAGGATTATTTTAGAAATAATCGCCCATGCCACAAACTGTCACCAGCTAATCTCCACTTTGTTAGAATTCAAATTACTTTCCCATGTTTACATTGCCATTACTGCAAGGGCAGGGACTAGGGACTCTATGGGGCCCTATTTGCACAAGAGTAGCAATAAAAAAAAACAGATAAAATAAACTTTCCATAAATATTCCAGACCAGAGAGAATGCTCAGGTCCTGTTGGTGCAATAGGAATATTGAATAGGAGAAGCTTTTGGAATAATGGAGACTGAAAGGCTCAGCTATAAAGCAGAGGCAGCAGACAGATTGAAATTGTGATGGTCTGTCAGGCTGGGGATAAGATAGACTGGCAATGGGGAAAAACCAGGATTTGGTCAAGAAACAAACAAACAAATAATAAAAAAAATGGAACTGAATAGCCCCTGCTGACCTCCACCTGGCCAGGCCACATCAGGCTCAATGGGGCCAAGCCAAGCAAATCTGGACTTGGCTAAGAAGAATAGAAGTGCATTAAGTTAGAACTTTGTCGGAGGCAGAGGCGTCTCTTGTCTCTGGATCAGGTTGCCTGTGTTTATCACTTCTAGCTGTGCTGGCACTGAGGGCAGACACACTATCCCTTATCCATGGCTGTCAGTCAGCGGGCCGAGCCGTCTCACACATAGCATCAGCCTGCTTCAGCACTGGAGGGAGCCATGGAAAAACACACAAGGCTCATTGCCCCATATCCAACCGATCAATGGGGCTTGTCCTTAAGTGAGAACGGAAGTGCAAACCTGTGCGAAAGCAGTTCTCATGTATCAGGAACCCCACCAAGTCATTCCGACGATAATTTCCGAATATGAAGGAGCAAAAAATAAATACAAATTTAGACTTCAAAATTTGATTGAATTGAAAGAACGGCTTGCCAAGACTCAAAGCG
This sequence comes from Nibea coibor, assembly GCA_023373845.1. Lineage (NCBI taxonomy): Eukaryota > Metazoa > Chordata > Actinopteri > Sciaenidae > Nibea > Nibea coibor. The sequence continues at coordinate 11,630,413 of CM041738.1, forward strand.
GGCCTTGTGACAGTCATAAATCTGATTTGAAGAAGCAGGCTTCTGTGCATGCAAAGACAATTAGTCCCCCCTTAAGCGGCATTAAACATATAGTCAGTATGCATGCTTCTCTTAAATTTCTTTCCCGCGGTCAGAGACTCTGCGCTAGCCTATTTGTTGCTTTGCCGTGCTGTCATAGAGGTTGGCCTTATGGTTCCCAGAAGGATAGGGGATGTGTCTTGTGGTGAAAACCACACTGTGTGACAGACACAGAGGAGACATGAGGAAGGCAGTTCTCATCCATGTTCACTGTAGCAGTGGTCACATCAAAGACTATTAACTTGTTTTCCCCTTTGTTCTCCAAAGGCTCTGACATTCTTGTTCTAAAACTTCTGGACAAATTCGCAAACAAATTCACTTACAAATTACGCATTCACAATGAACTTGGAAAAGAAAAATGGTGCAGTTTTTTTTTTTATTTTTTTTTTTAGGTCTATTATAATATTGCAATGGGCGATCAAACGCGCATTGTTGGAGTTAACCCTGAGTGTTCAGTTCACAGTGTGGGCCTGTTCCTGTGAAGCATGCAGTCTGAGAGGAGACACTGTGGTGGTGACTCGAATCTACGGCTCTGCTGTGACTTTGCTCTTATGTTCCCAGCCCTTGCCTGAGGCGGCAAACGGCTTTGCTCACTAGGGGAGGGAGTGAGAGGGGGGCGGTGGTGGAATGGGACGGGAGGGGAGAGCACACAGAGGTAGGTTAGATTAGGTTTGACAGGGTAATGCTTTGAAAAGGGGCCTGTTAGATGATTTATTCTCAAACACCTTTCCATAATGGGCTGGTGCGTGTTTCTATTAAGGCTGATAGAGACGGTGCTACGCTCACTTTCTTAGACACTCAGTGGTCCGCCGTGCTGTCTGTCCCTCCTTCATATCTTCAGTCTCTTCATCTTTTTTTTTTTTTTTTTTTTGTTCATATATCAACCACTCTCCCGCACTCCCACAGAGATGCACACACACAAGTTCTCGCCACTCCTCCTCCTTCTCCACCTACTCACTTCCTTTAATATTACTCACTCATCAAAGATATCCCGACAGATATTTTGTCAGTTCGTTCAACTTTGGCTCTGTAACAGCAGAACAGACACGCAACATCATAACTCAGGAGACGGAGCTTTGCTGGAGCTCACGTCTTCTGTCCTCAGACTCAGCGTGAGACTTAGCGCCTACTAGCTGCTGTAACTAAGCCAACAGAGGCCTGTCTTTTTAAATTTTTTACTTGTCGTCTCACCCTTCAGCTGCCGGGCTGCTGAGCGCCGTGTGGGAGGGTAGCGGTTTGGAGTACACCAGAAATGGAGGAGGACGGAGGAGACAGTCAGATAGAAAACATCTCTGAAAGGGTGAATGAAAGATAATGGTTGTACCGCAGATAGACTCCAGAAGCGATCGAAACCTTAAGCTGTTTGTTTAATCTAAATGGGAAGAGGGCTGCAACAGAACATATACAAACCCATACTGCACAGCATAAATTATATATAGCCTAGTAAAACCAACATCACTTTGTCTTCTAATATCACTACTTTTTATTGTTCTGTTTTTACCTTGGTGCGCAAGCCTCCTTCTTTGAAAGTATGTCAAAAAATGACTGGGTTATAGTACGCATGCTTCTGCTCAGTGTATTTTCACTGCTTTTTTTTTTTTTTTTTTACCTGCTTTTGTAACCATCGCTGAGGCCATGAGTTCAGAGCATGACTTCCTGTGACTGGGGCGAACCTGGCTGATCGCAGTGGTTTCAGTTAAGCAGGGTCAAAGTTGACATAGGAACAAGTCAGAGCAAGCCGGTAAGGGAGAACTGACACTGGTTGGACAAACCAAACAGGAAGCAGCATTTCACTCAGTGAGGCTGACAGAGATATGGGTCTAGAGAGAACTACGAAGGGGTTATGGTAAGATATGGATGCCTGCTCTAAGCCATGGCAGGAAGGAACAGAAATAGATACCATTCTTTCCGCAATGCTGGGAAGGTGCAGCTCATATCGGACAATCACGTTACAGAGGGAAACAAACACAACTGTAAGACAAGAAATTAGACATTTGAGGGTACATTCTAGACTCTCAGTGAGTAAGTAATCCTAATACTTCTTTAAATAAAAACTGGATAAAAATACACTTCTGTTAAAGGTGATCACATATTTCCTTTTCTCCGTAACCTGTGAGAGATCGAGTCCACCAGCGGAGACTGAACTCAATATTGACCATATGCTGTAATCTGAGGATTAAAGAAACACAGCGGAGCCTGTGGTCATATTTTATTTTGGTAATAAAAGTGGCAATTATTCTTTTTCATCCGAGTGAGTTTATGTTTTATTTCGCAACCCTCTTGGCCAGTCTCCACTGTGTCAATTATCTTTTTCTCACTTTCTTGCTTTTATTTACACACACTTGTGCACCCCCTAATTTTACACACACACACGCTCTTAGAAAGGCCGACTTAACTGCACATGCGAAAAATGAACAGGAGGGCTTTATATTAATTTGTAAACCATGCAGGAGGAGTGACGTGTTCTTGTACAGCGTTGGTGTAGATGGTGCCAAAACAGCCGGCGATGTTTAGTCCACAAATACTACACTCCATCCTAATTCTCATGTATCAACATTTGTTTATGGGCCTGAAACCAGTACCTCCAAGGCAATTCAATACACCCGTTTCACAAATAATACATTTTTAGAAATGTCAAAACAGTATAACTATAGATAAAACACCTTCCCACAACACACACACACACAAACGCACACGACAACAAAGGCAGCATACCTACACAACTGGATGCATTAGTGTTTTGTCTCTAACAGCAGAAAGCTTGGGTCACTATGTACTATTGCAATAAATCCAGTTAATTCATTGTCAAGACAGTTTGCTGAAAACCAACATTCATTATGTAAGCTCGCTCAGCGGAACATGTCAGCGGGCATTTTAGATGTTCGGAGTCTGTTAGTATTTTCGTTTGCACAGCAGCAGCGGTAGCTGCAGTCTCGCATTCCGGTGACTTTTCAGGTGGTGAGAAATGATACGGTATCTGTGGCAACAGAAACTTCACTGCCTACCTCTCTCTCTCCCTTTTCTTGGCCCCCCGCGGATGTAGGTTTTGCGCTTGCAGGTGTGTGCAAGGACACGCATACAAACACACACACACACACACAACACTCACACACGTCTGTGAACCTCAGTATGACCACCTTTACCACAGGCTTCCCCTCCCTCAAACTGGTCTCAGGAGCTGTTCAAGGCAGCAGAGTAGCTGTGGTTACTCTTGTTAAGTGTAATATAGATGAACATCTCAAACCCTTCAACTCCACATGGTGATTTGATGAAGTATAAATGCTGTCTAATCTGTATAACTGCAGAAAAGCTTGCTGTCAATTGAAACTCGACTCAAATTTGGAGCAACAAAAACGAAATACAGCTCAACAATGAAGACTGATTCACTTTTCAACACATTTTTTCCCCTTGCTCTCGCTAAGAAGAGAGCGTGAGGAGCGTGACACAGACAGAGAGAAAAAAGGATGAAGCTCGTTTCTTGGTTGGCTCACACATTACTAGAGCACAAAGCTGGAGTGGTCACAACCCCCATACTGTGTTCCTGAGGGAGTCAGAGTCTGATGGTGATGAAACAACTGATGATTCACACTTACTGTCAGAGGTTGTAAAGGCAGTGCTCGCTCACACGCCTTGAAAAACAGCATGCAATTGCACCATCGTGGCTGGCATTGACTCATATCTCCTCCACCGTGTCACTCGGCCAGTTGCATTTAGTCATGACAACAGGGCATCAACAACGCCGTTGTTTTCGGATTTCTGTTTTAGGTTTTGCTAGTTTTGATCTGGATTTAAGCTATGTGACTTTGTGTATGCAATGCATGAATAGGTGTGTGTGTGTGTGTGTGTGTGTGTGTGTGTGTGTGTGTGTGTGTGTGTGTGTGCATGTCTCTGTGCCTTCCAGTTGCAGATGGTGAAGTCTCTGCTCTCCATCAGTGGGATCTCAGTAGAAACAGATGCCCATGTGGTCCTGTGTGTGTGTGTGTGCGTGTCTGTGTGTTCCCATTGTGTCTAAACCTGTCTGTGCTCCTCGCCTCTTCTCTGTCTCCTCCTCAACCTGGTCCCATTAACTCCTAACCATGAGGTGGTTGGGACAATGAGGATCACTCTATAAAGCACCGTTAAACTTCCTGCCAAGTGGGCCACCTCCAGTCACAATGAAAGCTTTGAAAACAAGGGCAAACACAGACAGTAAAAAAAAATCATTGGCCATTTTAAACCGCTAAAAGCGCTCTGCCTAATGATATTTGTTAGGAAAGAAATGGGCAGGGTTTACCACAGGTCCATGCAATGAGTCTTATTAAGCTCTTAAAATTACAGTTTAATTTGCAACTAAAATTCCTTTGACACAGTAAAACTACCCATCTTGTACATCAAAATTATTTGGCATTAGTAGCTGACATTACTATGGGACATTTAAACCCACCATTTGATATTTTGATAAAGTGATTCTTTTTTTTCATGTGGCCTTTGCTTCGCTGGATGATTAGTGTCCCGAAGGCTTGAGGATAGTGTGTGTCTTTCAGGCCCAGTAGTATCTGTCTAAACACTGATACAGCTCTCCCAGAGCTTCCTCCTGTCATCCAAAGACCTGGCTGCTAAAACAAACACTGACCCATCCATCTGTCTGCGACATGCCACAGGTATGTGAAAAGCAGGAAATCATCTTTTCTGCCAGTGTGGTCATGCGCTCGTTGGTGCCCGCGTGCATCCACTCGCTCGTAGTTTTCATATTTATGTGGCTTAAGGTACAGTTTAAATGCTGGCTGTCAGAAAAGTGTGTGCTGGTTTGCATTCAAGGTTTAGTTGGTGGTAACTCATTCTCACTTCTGTGAATGGGAAGACAGCGCTCAGATAAGAATGAACTCTGACCAAACAGGCATCCTGTCCCTGTTTCCCCATATGCTTTTCTATCCCTAACCCAGAGTGTAGCTCAGGTCCTGCAAGCCTGTGTCTTTATGGTCCCTCTGGGCTCATAAAGCTGCCAAGCCCAGGATGCAGTGCACTCTCACTCCACCAACCATGTCACTGCTAGCATCCCTCCACATCAGTAGTGTCTGCTTATGTCAAGTGAGGAGCTGGATGTTTGATGGCTGTCTCTCGCATGCCGCTGGGTGTTAAGATAACAAAAGCAGGTAGTCCAACCCCCCACCCCCCCACCCCCACTCTGCCTGCGGCACCCCTCTAGAAAGCTATTTACTATTAGTCATTTCTGCGACAAAGAGGGAGGGAGGAGTGGAAAAGGATGAGGAGGCAGAGTAAACAGGATCATAAAAAGTTTTAAAAGTAAGGCAGACAACAAAAGGGTAATGTCCTTCTTAAATGTCTTTGAGTTTCTTATATGTGAGTCCTCCAGCGTACACCTTCTACTTGCAATGACTCCCGTCTCCTTTAAGCCTGCCTTGGCAAGCTGACTGCTTAATTATTTGTGTTTTAACGTTCCCAAGGGGGAGAAACAGGAGAAACGTTGGTCTTCTTAGGAAATTATCTCAGTTTCAAAGCGGTGCGTTGGCCATGTGAAGCACTCAAAACCCCTCACAAACTCCTCCTCAGATGAAGTGCTGAATGCTTGAAGGCCGCACGAGTAGAGCCAAGAGCCCAGAACAGACTCCAACGGACCAGGTTAAGTTACAGCACAACTGGGGACGGCCCTATATACTCATCACGCACACACACACATACACGAATACAGGCAGTGACGAATTACATGCAAGCCTTTCAACCTCAAACCAAATACTTGGGTTTGGTTTTAATGAGTGTACCAGGTTCAAGCTTAAGCTGGAATGCTGTTGACTGACCAACTGAGTGGAGGATCATATTGATGGAGACCTGGGTTGGGTTGCTCTCTAATTAGCAAGCCGGCGGATATGATCCTAGACAGGTACTGTGTGTGTCCTGACTCTTAGGTCAGGTTGTCAAATACATAATGTGCATTCAAGAGTGATTGCAGAGGGATCTGATGAATTCAAGTGGAGTCAAATGAATTAAAACAGCCATGTATTTCACTTATCTGCGTACCTACGTGACTCATTGAGACAAAGAAAAAGATCACACACCACACACACGTGCCAGAGAGTCATGTGAGGATCAGTGATTAGTATTTATATATTATCTCATGGGGATCGTTGCATTGTAAACACAGTAAAAGCCCATTTGTGTATACAATATGCATATGTACAGTATGTGTTTAAATATACTGTACGTTTAAAACTTTATCAGGGCAATCATTTCACCTTCTAAAGCAACATGTGACCATGCAGCACGGTCGGAAAAAGAGCTCCTGAAAGGGATTCTGTATCGATGTAATAAACATGGAGGAAGTCGAGCTGCTGTAAGGAAAAGAGATGAAGAGAGGGAACGAGAGAAAGCGTGCGATTCAGGAAAAGCCTGTATTCTGAGCCTGTGCTTGGCAGCCTGTGTGATCAATATAAATAGCACCAAATGGGCTGTTATAAAATTGTCGAGAGTTGTAAATGATCCCCAAAGACAAAACTGGAACATAAAAGAGCACAAACTCGTACGCACAAGTACAGACGTGCAGCCAAACATACATTTCCAGTATGCGTATGTATCCTGTGTGTACCCCCTCCCGCCACCACCTTCACACTCAAACGCACACACAAGGGTGATTTCTGATTGGCTCAGCAATCAGAAATACTATTACTGACTTCTGTGTGGGGGGAAAAAAAGAAAGTGAACTCAACAAAATATGCTTTTCTTAAGCAAATTACTTTTTTTTTTCAAGCAAAAAAAAAAAATACTTGGCAGGCGCACACCCAAGTGAACCTGTATTTTTAAGAATGCATGCATGCACGCACACACTGCTGCTTAAAGCTGACCCAAGGCAATACTTTTCCTTCAATAATGCAAACAAACATCTTTATTGCTTTGTTTGGTGGATGGCATGATTTATGAGAAAAACTTCCCATCAGCAGTATTTCAGTTGCCGTATACCAAGGGACAGTGAAAGGGGCTGACTGTAGGGGAGAGGAGAAGGAGACACCTCAGCCTGGTACCCGAGACACATGTCCTGTACATGCTGCCCCTAGTGGTCATAAATAGCATATTCAATCGTAAAAGTCATCAAATGTAATATTTTACTATAGTTTGCTTTGTGCTGATTATTTTTAAGTTTGCGTCATTTTGTTTTTCCCCCTTTCCCCCCACCTCCCCGTTTAAACCCATTCATTTATCCCAGGTAAGTCAAGAGAAGGAGATCCAATGATTACAGGGACTTATTGTATTATAACTCAGCCAAAGATTAAAGTGAGAAATGGGGGTGGAAGGATGAGGGAAGGCTAAAGTGCTGCGCTGGCATTTTATACACACAAAGACTTTTTAATGCATATGCATCCCCCAATTCTTCTTCACAAATGGGTGCACCTTGAGCGAATATATTCCAAGATATCTTTCCAACTAACTTTTCAGGTAAAACAAAAAAGGAAAGAAAAGAAAGAGGAAAGAAAAAAAAAGCCTGAGTTGGATTCCGGCTGACAACAGAGGAGCGTGTGTGTAACCACTGGATGCACTCGCTTCGCCAGAGTGCTCCCGGTGACGGTCGCTAACACTAGCCGTGAGTCGGCGGATATCACACAGACTGGCTAATGAGCATTAGCATTATAGCTAAGAGACGCACAGGTAAAAATACAGAGGAAGGAACCTCCTGAGGATATGTCTAACTTTTTAAATCCCCCCTTTTTCCTCTCCTTTATTTTCCCCCTACGGACCATTAGCCAGTAGATCCCTCCCACCTCCCCACTCCGCCTCCCTCCCTTTTTTTTTCTTTCTTTCAGCGCAGTGCAATTAGCGCTCTCATTGAATATTGAAGGTATGAAGAAGAATGGGGCTTTTTAGCCGTTTCTCTTCCGCTAGGACCATAGCTCCGCTGAGGGATGGCTGAAGGCTTCGACTAAATCAGGATGCTGAGCTACAGCAACAGCACTTAGAGCCAAACAATCACTGATCATTTATTTAGTCAGCCTTATTTATTCATCCCCGTTTGCTGTTGCTCAGAGCTGTGATTATTTCACTTACGATTATTCTCATGTGATTCTCCTTCCTTGAAGCAGACGACTGGTCTGAACTCTTCAAATTAATGAGAATTCTTAAGCTTGGCTTTCCCCAATTCAGATGATTTTATCACATCTGATTGTTCTAGGTGGAAAAGTCAGAAACATCAATTGAGGAAATTTTATTGCAATCGTAACCTTTTTTTTTATCTCCTTTCCTTTTGCCCCATATCATCATGATCTTATTTTCTACTGCGTGTTGCTCTTGTGTTACAGAGAGCTCGCAGGACGGATCATATCTCTGCTTTGTGTAATTCAGAACAGAGAGAATAGCCCCACTGTACTCACTTGTGTTTCATGGAAGTTTGCCGGAGGGCTGTATGGCAGGTTACTGGCAGAAGAGGAAGTGCAGATCTGCCAGTTGACTTTCTCAGGACCCAACACACCAGTCTGCCAGCACAAAACACAAGCACTGTCTATAAACCCTTCATGCCCCATGGCCACATAATCAGGCATGATTCCGATTAACACAAGCCTAACACAAGCTTCAGCCGTGAATAAACATCTATGGATGGAAACACACTCCAGGAACACACACACGCGCGCGCACACACACACACAGTCACGGAAATATGTACGTGCTTGATTTTGCACATTCACATGCGCAAACAGCAGACATTGATTCTCACAAATGCCAGATTACAACGTCTCATTCTCTCACAGTCTAATAACCGTGCCCAGCTCACATTGCACTCTATAAATACATTTACAGTCTTAACAGGACTCAGTATCAGGTCTGGTATGCTGCTGAACTCCACCACTTGTTGGTTGTGGGGCAGATCTACCAGGGCAAGGCTCTGGCTGGCGTTACGGATGGGCGATGTAGGGTGGAGGCAACTCAATCCCTCTTGGATCTGTATGGGTCTGGACTTGTCACTGTGAGATGTTTTGCTGGCCACTGAACATATTTAACATCTCATTATTAATACTTGCAATTGGTACTGTACACGCTTGTTTTGTTTCTATTTTTAAATCCATCATTGATGATATATGAAGATGTTCTTGTGCGTGAATTTCTTTACACTCTAAGAAAATGAAGCGTTAGAAAGGTGTTAGGATCTAACATCATGCTCTGATGTTATGCAGCAGTACTGGAACACACGTACAAGGATACGCACACACCGCACACACATACACAAACATATACACATCGATAAAGGAAAGAAAAAAAAAATGCTGTCTTGTTTCTCCTACCACTTCCTTTCATATAGCGGTGCTCTGTGGTAAGAGTCATAATGCATAAACATAAATGCACCACACATAGACAGAGATGCAAATACAGGAATCAAATACACACACAGAGTCATTTCCAGGAAGTCACGTCTCGCTGCTCTGCAACTGGCCACAGGCAGCAGCAGACACTTATCACTCTCATTTCTTGAGATTTGATGTGTCTCCTTATACTGAGCAGCACACTCTGCAGACAGCTTCATTCGACCACATTCATATAACCACAGCAGTAGCAAAGATATACATCGCAGAAAGAGGGAGAGGAATTGAAAGGAGACTGGTTGCAGCCAGAGAAGAGACCTGTTATAGGCAAGGGCCAGACCACAGTAAGAGACAGGCTCCAGCCTTCCCTTACAGCTCCATCAATGTTTAATGCAGTAGGGCAGAGAAGGGGGCCGAGCCTGGGCAGCCACCCTCATGAAGGAGGTCATCACTGAAATCGTCAGGCTGGAGACCACAGCGATGTTAGAGGAGTGTGACGGGGAGACGCAGAGGTTGCACTCTTTTGTAACGCTTCATCGCCCTGTCTTCTAAAATTGATATTCATAACCAATTCCAAAAAATCTGTTTTGTAGTTAATTAAATGCCGCAATGAATCCTTTATATTGAACATACAGTGCCGATGCAAAATGTTTATGGTGAACATATGTGCAAAAACATTTGCTCACAATGTATTTTACTGATGGATTCTCTCCAATATTGACTCATAGCAACTACCACATAAGAAAAATGTTATGGTTTAAAGTAAACACAATATTAGTAACACAAAGTGGTGACTAATGTAAAAATAGGCAGGTGGGTATTGCTTAAAAAATATAAGTTTGGAAATATTGTTGTCCTGGTTACAGTACCGGCTAACCTTTTTTCCCTAAACATAACTAATACAGTTATAGTTTTATTTCTAAACACAACAATCCAGATTCTGCCTGATCCATGCGGCAAATATCTTTTTTTGAAATCATATTCTGCAAGTTATAGAAGCATAGACTCTAATAATGGGTCAAATCAAATGATGATGATTCCAAAGTGGCTCAAAATCATGTGTAACTGCAGTCCTGTAGGAAATTGTTTCCCGTTATCTTCAACTCTTGTGAACAGACTTACAGTGTACACCCTTCGACGGGAACATGAGACCGCAGAGGATAATACTTTGTGTGTGGGTTAACGCCGGGCTCACAAAGTTTGAGTCTGTTTGTGAGAGGACAACCTGCAATGATGAACACACAGCACCAGTCTGTGGCAGACCAGACACCTACTCTGTGATCAGCAGGAAAAGGCCTGCTTTCTGTAGGTTCACTCCAGCTCAGTGGGATATACTTCATAGTCATCCCCATTTATGTATAAAAAGCACACACACACACACACATTTTAGAGCACAGACACCTACAAGCTGTGATTACCTGGACTAGAGTGTACCTTCCCTGTCATTGAGGCCATCGGCTGAAGGAGGGTTGGTGTGTGTTTACATAGCTACGTAGTGACCTTCATCTGCGCTGCCCATGGAGTGGGCTGTGGATTGAGACAGATACAAAGGACAGAAGACGAAAATGACGGGCAAGATTGTAGGTATAGGTGGATGGATACGCAGCAAGGAAACACACTGACACAGATTTCCTCAGAGGAGAAATGAATTTAGTGTGATACATGATTTTTAATTTTTTACCATGTTTATAAAATTGCTCTTTTTTTGCAGCAGCAGTTTGGAATTTATTTGTCAAACTGGCAGCGGCAACGACGCCCCAAATCGTCTGTCAACGCACACAAACATCCCGCAGTGTACATATTAGCTCAGGCGCGTGTCCTGAAGGGATGTCAAACCTGCAGCATCTGTGGTTGGAAGGCAGGCAGGCAGGCAGGCAGGCAGGCAGGGATGGAGAAAGGGAAAAAGGAGGAAGAGGAGAACGTGGGAAGAGGGAGGGAAAGTGCTGACTCTGACACCGTCTCTGTGTGCCGCTAACACAGGAACCAATTAGCTAGGAGCCAGCTTCCGTTGCCTGCGCTGTTATAGGACCTCCTCTCTGAGTCCCCAGGGCTGACTGCAGCTTCAGGGCTGTGGTGGCACATATACTGTATACAGTAGACAAGCTATAGGAGAGACACAGATACTCAGCAGACATGCTATGGACGGGGGATGCGGTGTGGCCTTCCAGACGGGAAGGGACAAACAGGAGAGCAGACCGATGCGGCAGGTCAAAGAGGGCAATGTGTAAAGTAGCTGGAGTTCTAACAAATTAAAACAATGTGTGTGTGTGCGCGCGGGGGGGAGGCGGCTGTAGTTAAATTCAACGACACAGTGTGACTGACCCATCCTCATACCAAATGCTGTAACACCTCTCAACCTCGCATACCACACTGTCTGCAACTTATTTCCTCTCACGTAACATCACATATTCCACAGACTATGTAATTTACTTTGTAGTTTTTTTTTTCATAATAACCACCAGTGCTTGTTGTCACCTCACACCTCTCCTTATAGAAACAGATGTAAACACGCACACAAATGTCCCTTTCATGTGCCACGTGCGCGCGGTCTCACACATATTCATTCTCGCATGTCTGAAACAGAAAATGTGTATACAGACACACACTACCTCACTGTCCTGCTCAAAGAGGGCACCGGGTGACGCAGTCTTTTTATGACAATTATTGATCCTCTGGAGCGCAGTAAAAACTATCCCCAGACAGACAACAAAAATAACTGTAACCATATAACAGCTTCCTGCCAGGGGAACAGATCCCACAGAGCGGACACGTGACTGGACTATTCCTGGAGCATACTGTAGACCCCTAGCAGGCCCAGGGCACTGACCAGGCATACACTCACATACAGGACGAGGAGAGGAGAGGAGAAGAGAGGAGAGGAGAGGAGAAGGTTATAGAAAAGTGTATGTTTAGACTTTGTCAGTTCTTCTGGCTGAAAAATGAGCATTTCATGTATTTCTGTTCACTCAAAGGCTTTCAATATGATTGTTTTTGTGCAGCTCCTCTCCCTCACCATATGGTGCTGCTCACTTTTAATTATGATAATATCAAAGTCTTTGTCTTGCATAGTCCATTTATGTAATAACATTTTCTCAATGCAGTACTCACGACATACCCCCCTCCCCTCCCCCCTTTCATAGTCACACGAACGCACTGTTCACATTTCCTCCAGCAGAGACATAACTTATCAAATCTATCCTCTTCGAAAACCTAAATAACTTTGGAGTATTACACTGGCAGAACATAAAAAAACAGTGGAAGCTGAATGCAAGCCTTATTTCAAGTGTAAAAATGTACTATTGTATTCATTGCTCAGTGGCTGAATTTGTACCGCAGGAACAATGGACGAGATAAGTCAATATTTCCCTCTCAACAATTTGGCCGTCGGTAGGGAGGAATTATGTTATAAAGCTGTCTTTATTCTGCCACCCTGTCATCAATAGAGCCAGCTAAAATACAGCTCCTGGACGGACGGTGACTACCTGAGATGAATGAGACGATGACAGAGCCAGACAGAGAGAGAAAGTGGGAGCCCAACGGGGGGATGTAATACTAAATACGATACAGTGTAGACTGTGGCGGTGCTTCTTTTTTCCTCTCCTTTCTTTCTGACATAATCCCAGAGCCCTATTAGATGGGCTCGAGTACCCCTGCATCATAGCCCTTAGACAGATTTCAGAAGGGATGGCTCCATGTAGTTCAGTAGTAGCTCTGTGGCTGCACAGCATGTGAATCCATATAAGACACAGTGATCCTGAAATCACTAGTGTTTATGTTTCTTGTATGTTTTTTTTAAATGAAGGTTTTTCCAGTGGCCTTAGTCGGTGATAGCTGTACATATATTTAAATATCATGAGCTATTTGTAACACTAATTGTGCGTTTATTTTCCTCTTAAACAAACAGATTAAAAAATATGCAGATACAATTTGATCTAAATTAGTTGAGCTACTTCACAATCTTTCGGCGAGGAATCACTGGGGTTATAGGAAGTAAGGGACAGGAAGAGAAAAAGAAGGTGGAACAACATCAACAACAACTTAAGAAAAGGGAATGGAGGGGGAAAAAATATGGAACTGCCTTGTAAGACTTTGAATGATAGCCTAAACTGGTCTGGCTAACCGTGATCATGACATGAGGGTGAAGAGAAAAAAAGAGGAAAAACTCAAACTGCATGAGGGGGGGGGGGGGGGGGGGGGGGGGGGGGAGGAAAAACAAGACGTGGAAGCAGAAGGGGTCTGGATATGATCTGGCCTCAGATACGGAGCAGTTAAACTGGCTGTCAGACAAACAGCGTTCAGTCTTGTCAAAGTCTAACACTCCACAGTCCACTTTAGGTTCTGGCTTCCAGCCAGTTCAGTGACAGAAACCTCTCATCAATGCCATTCCTCATCTGTCCTCAGAGTCCCATTGTCTGTCGTGTTTGGACCACTTCAGCTCTGATCGCACTTCAGACTAAAAAATAATATATCCACGAAGTGCTGAAATCATTATTCAGTCATATTCCGTTCACATACTGTGCATGTAGAATTTATTCTGAAAGTTGCCATTAAATACTGCACGCAGAGTAACACGCAGACCGAGAAAAGAAAAGTGACATGACCGGTCTTTTTTTTCCCCCCCTTAATAACTTTGTGTTATCACCTCACTAGTGGTTGCGGCAGTGACTCCACTAAATGAGACACACAGTGAGCAGTGCTCTGCAGCTCTCCTGCCCCTTGAGGGGAGCTTTCGACTGGGGAAGGTCTGTTTGATCTCAACACTTATCTGCTTAATTTCTGTTCTCTTATGTGGTATTCGCCAGCCATCACTTTGATTTGTGGTCAGTCTCAAGTCAAGTGCATTTACCACATACACGCAAGGCAGATGCGTACATTTAGCTACATAAACACACACAAATACACACATCATCAAAAAGAAATGTCTCTTTGCAAACCTCAGATGGAATGAAATGAATGTGCATGCCTGCAGAGTGTTTGATACCATTTCAGAAACTGTATTCATGTACCGCTGAAGAAAATACCAGCATGCTGTCGGCGCCGTGTTACGTTTTTTTTTTTTTTTTTCAACAGGTCCGGAGTGGAAATAGTTATTTCTTCTGCCATAGTGACTCATTTGCTCAGTATTCACTCTGAGACAAATCTGTAAATTGCTCCCTTACTTGCATCCAGATGTCCAATCCCATAATTATTCCAAATTAAAGCAAAGTTCTATACTAAAACAGAATGATTCACAGCTCGTTTAACTACCCTTGAAGATTTCAAAATGAATCACTTTTACCCAAACAGAGAACAAAAGCTGTAATCTGTGCATTGAAAAGCAGCGATTACAGTCAGAATTGCACTCGACACACACATTCGTGTCGCGTTGTACAGTTTGTTCTTTCATGTCCAAATTAGCTTTGTGTGCATATTTACAATAATTACTGACCAGGTCACTATTTGTCCCGCTATGATACACGAAGTAGCTCCAGGATTTCTGTCTTACGCCGCATTCACACAATGTCGGCGGAATGGGAAGGAAAGAACCGCCCTTTATTCTGACTCGGGAGTGTCTACGCATATTTCAGAGATGCTGCTAGCAGGGAACCATCACAACCTGCTAGCAGCTTTTGTGGTGGTTCTCTGACTAATAACAACAGCTACAGATGAGCATTGTAGTTATTTTTAAATAAAGTGCATCAATTGTATTTGTGTTCATTTTGTAGTTTATTTGGATGTATAGCAACTGTGACAGTAATTTAGCCTTTGCTGCTGTTTTGCCAGCAGTCTGTTGACACATCTCTAGTTCTTATTCCATTTTAGAGCCATCGTAGCAAAAAAAGCCTAATGTTTACAAATTGGAATTTTAACTAGATGACTGACATGAACAGTTCCGATACCAACATTTCTGATTCAGCTGCTTGTAATGAACAATATGATATGGATGTAGCATTAGGACAAAATTTAGAAAAGATGATCTCATTTGTAGAAATGATAATAATAATAATAATTGCCAAAAAGAGCAGCAAAAAGGTGGAGAAAGGAAGAAAGAACGAAACGTGTTTAAAACTGAGTGGGGCCATGAGAATGCATTTCTGCTGGTGTATATTCTACCTGCTGAGGCAACACGGGCAGTCATCAAGTAATCACAAATGAAAAGAAAAGTATTTATCTATGTTCAAGTTTAACATGGGTCCCTAAACCTGTCACGCTGTGACGAAACATAAATAAAGAGAATTAGACCGCGGAGAACCACGGCACAATACAAAAGAGGTCAGTGAAATTGAAAACACACTATTTCCCTGCTCTATATCCTATTCCTGTACGCTAGCCCTGTGCATCTATATGTGAAATAGATTCCTATGCCATCCAGAGTCCTTCACGCTGCTTGGTAGCGACATCCCTAAATATAAGGAAGGTAAGTATGCATGTAGATTAGGTCGAGCAAGGGAGACGCACCCCTAGAAGGGGTTGGCCTGTTTTAGGGAAAAGTATTTTCTGTTGAAGAAAGAGAAGCACTGCAGGGTAGGCTTTTCTGCAGTGTCTGCAATAAGAGTGTTAATTTCTGGAGGTGTCTCCTTTCGATGGGGTTTGTTGTGAAAGACTGGGAGGCAAGAATAGGAGTTAGGAGGTTCTGGGGATGCTGGGGGCTTCTAGTAGCAGGTTATCTGTTTAAATAAAGCCCTGCAAAGCTGTGTGATCGGGGAGGAAAAACACACACGCAGTAAAAGAAACTCTTTTTATCTATGCCGAGACTCTCTCACACGTGCATAAAAAGCAACAAATTGTAGAAGTGAACCTGCATGAGGTTTTTTTTTTTTCTAAAAGCATTATGACTTATTGTTTCCAGAGGTACTCTGTGTGTAAACTGTTGTGTGTAAAACACACAACTGTTTTACAGAGTTAAACAATAGGACAGGTCTTTTTCCTCAGCTAAATTAGGCCAAAAGTTTACAATCACAAATGCACAAATGAAACAGTCATATGAGACAAAATGTTCATTTCATATAGCCTTCAAAAAAAACAAAAAAAAAACAGCTTTGGCTGCTTGTCTGATTCATATGTGTGTGTGCGTGTGTGTGTATGAGAGAGAGACAGAGCGAAGTGAGGGAGGCCACGAAATAAATGTTTGCCTGTGCTCGCTATCTTTATGTCTGCAACAAACCCAGCAAGAGCAAAAACGAGAGATAGTGAGCCAGAGAACAAGAGAACGAGACAGTGACAGGCACACAGAGAATGAGTGTGAAAGTACTGTAGATAAAAAGTGGAGATTTCAGATATAGCCGTTAGCAGTTCAGCCATGATGGTGGCTGAACACAGCTGTCAGACCCAGATGGTGAGGTGCTAATAACATTCAGAGTTTTGCAGCGCACCGTTTATTTTCTAATAATAAAACTGTTAGCGCTTGCTAATAGCATAGCCACTGCCTGCCAAGCACACGTTCCGGCTGACACTCACACCACTCTGCTGCCATTTACGTGCCGTACTGCCGAGCCGAATGGGTCTATAGTAGGCCCTAACACAGCAAGAAAGACAGACATGTGCACACACACACACACACTGACCAGCAAGCTGTTATGTGTAGCCAAGCAGAGCAGAATGACCTAAGGTAATGAACAAGTGGATGTGAGTGTGATAAACATGAAGAAATAAATATACATGTGTGGGCGAATGTAAACACAGACACACACATCCTTATGAGCACATCTGAGAAAAGCTTGTCTTGCAGAATGTGGCGTTTAAAACGGAGTGATATTCAGTAACTTGTTTCAAACATAATGAGACGGCCTCTGGCTCTGCGAATACATCAAAATTTAAGGAGTAGCCTTTGCATATTACTTCAAAAGTGATACATGATACATCAGTCAAGTCAATTCGAGAATGTCCAGATTTAACAAAGCGTTGAGCAGAGCAGAGCAGCCTAGTAGTAAGACAATTAGACCTGCGATATGTTCAAATCCTCTCATAACAAAATATTTGATCACTTTCAAATATTTTGTAGCTACTGCTGAATAACCCTTGAGCAAACTGCACTGCAGTGAGATATTGTACCACCATCACCAGCTCTGACTACATGTAATATCGCAGACACTCATTATAGCGTGCATTTTAAAGGTACGGTTTGTTTTTTGTTTTTTCTTTCGTCTTTTTTACTTTCCAGAATCCCAAAGAGGGAGCAGAAAATCTCAGCCAGTGCAAATTGAATGAGAACCTTTTAACATATTCAGGAGAAAATGAATGCAATCAAGAAATAAATAAGAGAACGTTTAAAGAGAAGTCAGATTCATGAATGGGTTATGTCTGGACAGTAGTTATGGGCAGAACACCTAGAATCCCAGGGACAAAAACAAAAGGTGCTATTCTTTGAAAGTGCTGATTCATCAGAGTGTGTCCTACAATAGAGAGCTACTGTGGCGTGACACAGTATGTCACTGACCCTAAAAGACTGCTGTTTCCTTTTATAGACTTTTCCATTTCAGGTTAAATCGATAGTGTATACCCTTAACTAATTCAAAAGAAATGTATCTACCTATTTTTATCATGCCAATTTTACTGTCACTGTTTTAAATATATATATATATATTTTGACATTTTTTCCTGTTATTCAATAGCTGGCAGTACAC
This sequence comes from Nibea coibor, assembly GCA_023373845.1. NCBI lineage: Eukaryota > Metazoa > Chordata > Actinopteri > Sciaenidae > Nibea > Nibea coibor. The sequence goes on from CM041738.1 coordinate 11,648,372, forward strand.
AGTGAGACAAAATATGGGGAGAGAAAGATGAGGTGACATGCAACACAGGTTCACAGCTGGAACTGAACCTGTGACATCATGTTTACATGTGGTGCATCTTAAAGTAGTAGTGTGACACTTCTCCTCCTTATATCTGAACGGTTCATTGAAATGAAAAGGAGCTCTATATGTGTGTGTGCATGTTAAAAAAAAAAATACGAAAGAACAAGCTGCGGTTGTCAGTATCATACAAGGTTGTTTCACCTCGCAACTTATTTATTAAATATTCAAACAGGAGCCAATTTCCTGTTAAGTGTCATTACAGTGTTTCTGCACACACGTACGCCTGCAAAGTGCCACAATTAATTGGACTTCATTTCCGGGAGATAATTTCCGACTGTTAGGCAGGCTGTAAAAGCACATCACCATGCACATAATTACATAGGAAGGCAGGAGCAGCCTGCAGAATTTATCTTCCACCCCAAATATGAGAGGCTGGTGAGTGGGACTGCGCTACAGCCTTTGAAGAGGCGTTTATGTCTGTATGCTAACAGTCTCTAAATGAGCAAGCACTGTCACATCACTGAGATGCAGCTTCATTTAGGTGTAAACTCACTGAGTCAGGGCTTCCATGTCTCTGTGTCCCTCAAAATATTTAGTGGATTAATAAATGACAGAGATGCTGAATTAAATTGCATCACCCTGCTGGACAAATGAAATTTTAAAAATATATATGTATATCATCAACACGGAATGCTGCAGAAACAATAAACCAGAATAGCAAAAAAAAAAAAAAAATCAACAAAAAAACCCCAACATGAATTAACTCTAAATTAACTCTGCATACTGCGCCAGGTCTCCAGCTGTCTCGTGTAGCTGAAAGCAGAAACCTGTGTCTTGGGTAATTGAGCTCCCCTCTGCCAGAGTTATCATTTTGCTTATTATGCAGGGATATGTAACACAGCAAAGCGGCTAGATTCTTTCTAGTTGGCTCAGAAGTGAAATCACCCCTGTGCTGCAAGGTTTGAAATGTGCAATGCTAAAGACATGATTTGGAGGACAGGGGGCTTGCCAAGTGACACAGCAGGGGTCTTTGTTAAAGGTGCTTTCCAGTCAGAAATGGTGGAAAACTGGGAATGAACAGAGGGATGAGAGGAGCCGTGTTGACTTAAAAAGGAAATGAAATGATTCGTGGAAGTCTATGAGGTGGATGAAGCACTGGTAAGGTTGTTAACATGGAAAAATCTAGTCTTTCTGTGTGTATGCCTGCCCGTGTATGTGTGCGTGTGTGCACATGCACGTGTATGTATGTGCGTGCAACAGAAGGTTCCGGGGCTGCTGTGTGCAGTACCGGCTGGCAGGGTGGCTGTCAGAATGGCCCTGTTTCCTGTGTCAGCTCTAAAATAGGTCCAAACACAGCAGAGATGCACGACACACTCTGGCTATTTACAGCACTCACACAGTGTGTGCGCAGGATGCTGCCAAGTGTATGGAACCAGACGCACTCTGTGTTGTACTGTATCTGCTCACAGACTGCAAAAAAGATGTATTCATTTTAGAAAACACACACAATATGACAAGCAGAGAAAGATAAAAAAAATATTGTAACGTAACACACACACGCGCACGCGTGGCCATTATCCCTTTGCGTAATGTTTTACACATCAAAGTAAAATGTGTGTGTGAGGCAGTGTGTGCGTGCCCTTGACCCCTCCATATGTAGTTGTGAGAGTGTCGCGTACGGTAAGGGCGCTGCGCCCTGCTTATGTCACTGTACCCACCTCCTGTTCACTGGAACGTCGCCCTCTGCGTGTCCGTGACAACCAGCAAACCTCCCAAATGACGCAGATGCGCTGCCACCTTGCCACCTCGTTCTGGGCATGCCCCATAAAGCTTTCTGTGTGCACACACAGGCAAATAAATACACAACTCCACACAGGAGCGGGTTCTTCCATACATTTGTGATTGCACCATCTCATTTAAGCACAATAGTCTTGGAAGCAATAGGCCTCTCTCTATATATATATACAGTAGATACATACGTCTTTCACTCTTCTTTTCTTTCGCTTTCACAGAGAGACATGCTGATGGTGGCAGTTTGGATCCGCGTTTGAAAAACACCAGCAAACCAGCGGTTCACACTACTCAGTGTTGTGAAACCAGGCTACCTGACACACTGCGTCATTATCCAACACACACTCACTCATCCATAACTGCCACTGACCGTTTTCTGCCACAATTGTTTATACAAAGCAGCAAAAAGTCTGTAGTCAGTTGTCACATTACAAGAAGCTACCAAGAACAGTGTTGACAGTTTGACCTCAACATTACTGACTGTCTATGAGGAACTTAGCAATTATCTCAAGTGAGATTCTTGTATCCCACGGGGAATGCTCAGTTTATCTGCGTCTGTTAAACCATCACTACAACGTTGGAATCTTTAACCGCTGGCTCCCCAAAGACCTGCCGTGTTAGGGGAGGCACCCGTTTACACACAAGACTGACGCATGTAATGTTTGACGTAGGCTCAAGTCAAATAGTAAGGATCCGCGTTTGACAGCGCCTTCTTTGCCGATCTGTTTTGAGAAGGTCCGCCCCCACTGTTCCCACGCAACTCACCCATGACATGATCAAGTCCCATCCACATCAAACACGTTGAAATATTTGTAAAGACGCCTCACCTATTGTGTCATTGACCTAGAGAACCCTTAGCGGGGTTTGTTATTGTGTTTCATGCCCGCTACCTGAATGTTGTGAGCTTTGTCTGTTGCTATTCTTAGTCACTAAGTAACCCCCGTAAATGGAGACAACATAACATTAAGTTTCGCTCGCCTACACTTTCTCTACTGTGCGGTCCTTCTCATCTCCCTTTGTTTCTCTTTGTTTCTTTTTGATCAAAATTTCCATGCCTAGTTTCAAATAGGAAGCCGAATGCTTAACGATCTTTTTCTTGGGTGAGGTGAAAAGTAGAGAGACAGACAGAAGACACGTAGACCGAATCATAGATGATTTTTGAAAAGCATGTTATGCTCAAAGGCGAAAACTACATGCACACATAACAAGCGCCTTTCCCGAAATACGCAATACAAAGATCACAGTTGATCGCAGTTTTATATGTGGCTCCTGCCCTTTCAGAGTTATCGTAATGCCTGCCGGCTGGCCTGTGTGCGCATGCTTGCGTGTGCGTGCATCAGCGAGTGTTTGTGCAGGAACAAGAGCCGCAAATGGAAGGAGTTGAATGACGAGGAGGCGGCCGCATGCTAGCCGCTATCAGTGTAAACTGTGTCAGTTTTCAGTCATGACGACCTCTCGTACATTCTGGCGGAGGAAGTGAAGGAAGACGAGGAGGAGGAGGAGGAGGCGGAGACCTATATGGAAAACTGATAAGACGGCTCGGGCCTTTCTCAAATTATACCGAAATTATTTTAATTGCTGGTGAGAGCAGCATAGCTTTGAAATTTATCTCCCCGTTCCCCTTTGCCTGCATCAATTTCTTTGTCTCTCACTATCCTGCCCCATATGGCTCCCCTCCTCCTCCTCCCTCCTGACTCGCTTCACCTCATCCTCTATCAAGTTTTCCCCAAAATATCTTTTTATACAGATGCAACTGTCAGCCTCCATCTGGGGCTGCTGGTAAGTGAGTGTGTGGGTGCTTATTTCCGTCAGTGTTTTATGTGCGTGTACCGGTGTGTATTAATATACAGAGGTCACAAGGTGGATGTTTAACACCCAGGCACCGTATGACCAAGCTTTTGAACCAAGAAATATCGTCTTAGTTGATTTGTGTGTGTGTGTGTGTGTGTCCCTATGTGGCATGCATGCATGCCTTGTGTGCACTTGTGCTCCGTGAACCAGAGAGCTTGGGTCAGATGCCTCCAGTGTTAGGCTTAACGCTGCTTTGAATGGGCCAGGCTGCGCTCATCTTCTGTCTAATCTTCCCGCTCTGGCGGGTGTAGGGAGGAGGAGAAAAAAAAAAAAAATCCATAGTCTTTTCATCCTCCTGTGACCACTGTGCCTGTGAGACAGCAGCCGTGGGAATGGAGATGGATACAGGCAGCCCTGCCTCTGACCTCCCTCTACTCCAACACAAGGGTGGAGATAAACAGGGCCACAAGGATCGCTAACATCTTTCTTTCTCAGGCGCACACAGATGCGTGCGCACACACTCATACCGGCACACACACACACACACACACACACAACAGCACAGACATCTCATTAAAGCAATAGTAGGTGAATGTTGCAACAGCAGTGTGCCACTGGGAGAGAGGTCTATTAGGGATACTATCAAGAGACAAGGGAAGGAAATGAGAGTCGTGCGCTTGTCCTGCGCGCATTCTATTATGACACGTGTCTGACGTCTGTCTAATTTTGACCCAAGGATCCGGCCAAGTCTTAATACTTCTTGGCTGAATCATTATGATAATGTAGTGACTAGAGAGTTAATAAAAGAATTGCTTCAATAAATATCTATTACCCAGAGCGTGAGTGTGTGTGTGTGTCAGAGAGACAGATACTTGCTCACATGCAGTTCTGTGTGCGAGTCCAAAAGTGAGAAAGACAACAGAAACAGACGGCAGGCGGTTCATCCTAAATTACTCTTCCCTCCTCTCTGTTTCCTGGGGATTTTGGAGTGATACTCCCCTCTTGCTCCCTCGCTCCCTCAGCTGTCACAACCCGTCACCACAACTATTCCACTTCAGCCGCAGGGACGGAGGGGAAAGCTTTGTCCCTCTCCATCAGCCTCCTTTCACATCCCTCTCTCTAATGGTAGTTGTGGCATACTGGCTTGTATATCGAGAACGCATTTACTTGAATCCTGTTTGTTTTTTTGTTTTTTTTTTTCTTCTACCATGACCTATTGGTTTAAGGACACAACAGGAAACTAATGATGTTTTAGTTTTTGCTAACAAGAGTCTCATACTGCAGAATGTCAAATTGGAAAGTAAACACAGAGCCATTCCTTTGGTCATGGCTAGTGTCCATAGAGATGCATGTGTCTTATTATGGTTTGTCAGGGGTCATTAGTGTAATCCAAGCAGACAGAAGTTTATACTGAGAGAAGTGCGCCATAGTATTCTCTTTCTGTTTGTGTCTTTTTTTTTTTTTTCTTTTCTTTTTTTTTGTATCTATATGCAGCCGCTTCCGATAATGTCATCCTACACTGCTCTCCGCTCCTCGCAACCAGAGACTATCAGCTGTGAACTCATCGCTCTCCTTTAATGGCCAGGTCGCAGAGAGAGGGAGAAAAACCTAAGAGCTATTGCAAAGCAGTGAAGATGTTGTGCATGTTCAATAGAGAGGCTGCGTAAGCGTATGTGGGTGAGAGAGACAGAGACAGTTTTGTTAGTTCTGAGAAACCTTGAGCGAACCGGGATTGTGGGTCTCTCTTGATTTCTGTTTTTGTCTCTGCCACAACATTCTTTTCCAGGTGGTAACACACCCTTCCAAGCCGACAAAACGACGACAGCAGCGACGTGACCAACTGAGTTCACGGCTTGGTTTGGCCCTTTGTGCCTGTGTTACACTCCGAGTAACCTCACAACACATGGCCATTAACTGAACATGCCTCTGACATGCAGAAGTGTGTCGCTCCTCAGCCTCCACACTTTGAGGCCCAGTCACTACATTGTGTGTGCAGAAATCCCTCCTCTGTCAGGTCCCTGAGGCCATGTACTCTCCAAGGGTGACACTACCCAAACTCTGTAATTATAAAACGAGCAAAGAGCATTCCTTAGCCTGGTTAGCCAGAACTATGAGAGAGAGGGACAAATATTTACTCCCCCACCCCTTCCCTCTGTTCCTCCTCCTTTAACGCACCCCCACCCCAATAATTTAACAGTAAGAGCAACTCAGCCTTGTAAACACAATAGTTATGTCTGCGCTCACAGAGCCATGAAGCAGACATACAGGCTCCACTTCCCCTGGAGCTACTACTAATACAGGCTCCTCTCCTCTCCTCTCCTCTCCTCTCCTTTCCTCTTCCACAAAGCAAATATCAGGGTGTCTTAACATTCAGCTTTCAGAATATTTTATTTATTTATAGATTAAATGAGCAATGACGGAAACTCAATTGGGTGTTTACAGCAATGCATGTTTTGTAACTGGACACAGTGTCTTTCATGAAATATGGAAAAGTATATAACCCCCCCCAAAACTCTGTATTACTCTAATTTTTATCTTCCTCTCCCATCAATATGTATTCTCACAGTCTATGGAGGCTGCAGCAGATGCTCTGGGAATCCATTACCTGCCAAAGTTGTCAAACCACAAAGCATGGAACAAATAATACTGAAATAAAGAAGATGTGTGTAAAAAAAAAAAAACTAATTTAATACACTGCCTCTTCGATCCTTCACACTTCTCTCTTTTAAGTTATCTATTCTTGCCTACAAGGACCCAGACATTTCCCCAGATAGAGGTCAAAGGGCAGCGCTTTAAGTTCCACACTACAACCAGTGTGATGACTGCAACAGACTGGGAGTCGCCTGCATTTAATTTCCTACATCATAACCGATTCACAGAAATATATTCATGCTGTGATTCAGTAGGACAGTGCTGCGAAGCTGAAATCAATAAATTGCCCTTCATGCTGGCCTTAATAAAATCTGTATATTTATTAGCGTGATAGCAAATATTGTTTTAATTGTCCAAGCCAAGGGAAACATAAGCCTCGTCGCCGCGGAGCGCAGCCCACACAACTGAGGACATGTGTATGTGTCTCAGACATGTATTAATAGGATACTCCACCAGACTGTTTGTCTTAACACTTTGTAAACAGCGTGCTGATATCTCCGACTTCAGTTTCTGTGTCTGCGCATGCATTATGATGATCCTGTTTTGTGATTAAATAGCCTAACTCATTTGAATTAAATACATAATAATAGAGGATAACAACTTTCGGTGCAGGCGTTCCTGTCTGACAGCAAAAAAATTGAGAGAGAATTGTATTGTCTCAGAGGCTATTTGTGTTTGATGTTAACGGGCAAGCGCAATGCATTAAGCCTGGAATGTAAGTAATGCGCACTTAGACATAGAGCCCCGTCCGCGCTGTGTGGACAGCAAGCGTTTAATGTGCAGCAATAACTCTGTTAGGCTGCTGCTTCTCATTGCCTCGCTTTCACCCTGCATCGTCTCCATCTCTCTTCCCATTGTCACTCACTGTATACATTTCTTAAACGGTACACAAGTGCGAAAGATGAGAGATGAGAGAGGACACTGCAGGTCTCTTCAGAGCTGTTTACTTTGTGCTATCCTGTCTCCCTCTGGTCCTGTTTGTCTGAGCGAAGCAGGACACTGACAAAACTCCAGAAACATTTGATATTATGCAACGCTACTGGACCACTTTTATTCTTGCATCGAAAAAAAAAAAAAGGGAAATACTGAAACACGTTGTGATATAAGAGCGGAGCTGAACTCTATCAGGATAAATGCAGGCCTGGCCTCCACAGAGGACCCGCATCCTGGGTGAATGACTGTGAGAGCTGCTGTATGGCAGGATGAAGTGTGTTCATTTCCTTATTTATTGACTCACTCGCTTTTCTCTGAGTGTTTGAAATTAATAACAGCCAGCAGAAATCAGACAGAGGGATGAAAATCAGCACTTTCCCTGCAGTGAAGCCATTCATCAAGCTAACGAGGGGGAGAATAGAAGTGGAGGAGTGGAGGGGAGGGGAAAAGTGACGTTTGGAGAGAGAGCGGGAGGGAAGCAGGTGCAGTGTGAGGCAGAGGGGGGAGGACGGAGGGAGGCAAGGAGGGAAAGTGACGTTGGGAACAGAGGCGAGGAGGAAGGAAGCTAAGTTTATTTGGGAGGAGGAGAGTCATTTGGAGGATAGCAGGGCAGACAGGAGAGGAGGAGCTATGTGTCACTCTATAAAGAGGAGTAGCGTTAGAAAGAAAGACAAGTTTGACATTGGAGTATAAATAGAGAGGGAGGAGAGAAACAGAGAACGCAGACAGTTCCTTCTGGTCTGAATGACTGAGAGATTGGCACAGAGATCAAGGCTGTACAGAAATGAACCATGATGTTTTCTTATATGTGTTTAGATCCATGCCTTCGCTAATCGCTAATGAGTAGCACTTGCAGCTTAATCGCCTTAGCTATGTCCACAATGACTGGGCTCTTACGGCCTCTGCAAGCATCTGGCCTCCACAAACAGTCAGCAAACTACCAGCTCTAACAGCAATATTGCTTTTCACGGTGATGAGGCAGGTATGATACAGAGCTAACGGCCCTAACAGGAGTATTTTACTCCCCTTCCATCCTCTGATGGGCGATGATGGGTCTGCCCTCTCCTCCACGCCTTTCGCCCTTGCGACGGCTTGGTCCCATGCTGCTCCGCCTCCCTGACAGTCCACCAGAGACCCGACAGTATCTCACACCCAGAGTAGGGCTGACTAAGCACTTACCGCTGAGCCTCTCTTCTCAGAGCGAGAGAGGAGCGCCATGCTGAGAACTCTGCCACAGGAAAATAATTAGCAAAGTGGAGCTCTGCCCAAACACACTGGGCTAAATCTAGTACCACTTCACAGACAAATGCAGCCATAAATCTTTCCCTTTCTTTCTTTGCTTGGAAAGTATCATTCTCACATTCAGAAGTAAAAAAAAAAAAAAAAAAAAAATCCTGGTTTCTTGTTTAACTAATGCAGGGTAAGTGTAGGATGCCTCCACTAAACCAATAGGTATATACATGTTTTCTGATCTGAAAGAGCGCACATTGATAACTACAAGCTGCTTTGCACTGTTTACTCAGTGCCGGCTGAAGCTGACGCAAACTGTGCCCATCTCACTGTACATGGATATCTATATTTTTAACTTTAAAGTTAGACCACGGTGTCTTTGGTCACCAAGGCTAAATATAGTCCGCTCCTCCTGAGCAGTCTCCAGTTTCTCACTCCTTTCCGAGAGGCAGGTGGAGCAGAGAGGAGGAGGAGGAGGGGGTAACATCCAGTCTTGAATAAATCATCCCTCAACTTTTGACCCACATGGAGCAAGAGGTTGTTTTTGTACTTCTTCACTGCCCCCCCCCAATCCCCACCCATCTCTCTGTGGCCTCTGCACCCCTCCTCTATCTCATTCATTTTCTCCTCCACATGACAGGTCAATCTGGATCGATTTCATCTGCCCTCGATGACTGAGACCAACATCCTGGCACCCAGAAATAGAGCTGCTCTGTGATAGAAGAGCCTCCGACCAACCGTTACTGTTAGCACGCGGCTCAGAGAAGGGCTAAGCGAGAGCGGAGGGTGGAAACTATTTCGAAGATGGAACTTAACTGCAGAGATCAACTCCGCTGATAGAAGGAAGCAAAATATGCTTGTGAAATGACAAATGGATTGGTGTGACTAGCTGTGGTGTGGGTGACACTGTTTCATCAGGTTTCATCCAAACCACCCTGTCACACACTAGACACATACTTGGTGGCCTTGTCTACCTGTTACTGTATGCTTATGTGATGACACACACACATACACACACACAAGCCTGCTTCCCCAATCTATATTTGCGCTCAGTTCTCTTTCTCACACCCTCTTTCACACGCACTTACAGTACATATGCGCACACCTGGTGTTTTATCTTTGTCAGCATATTCTGGGTCCTTCAACTCCCTGCTGGGCTCTGAACTCCAGTGTCTCTTTGCATGGCGAACCCCTGAGGTGTGCCTGCCTTCCTAACACACACACACACACACACACACCAGTCGCAGGTGAGACACACTGGCAGCCTCATCCCAACGTTAACCTCTCTTTATCTCCTCACCAACTCACCATCTCACAGTGTAAATACATTTATGCCTGGAAAAATCTTTGTCTCTTGCATTAGTGGGGTAGAGGCGCAGTGACACAGTGTCCTGGTGGTGTCTAGGCAGTCCTGGCCGGAGTCAGGACACTCTTTCCCCAGGCAAGGACACTGAGACCTGGCTCTCCGTCTCCATCACTCAGCCTGTCCTCCTGGAGCTACGTGGCCAGACTGCTCATCACCCCCCCCCCCCCCCCCCCCCCCCCCCCCCCCCTCTTCATATGCATGGATTTGCATAAAACAAAGACACGGCTCTGCTTGCAACGTCTGCCATAGCTGAAACCGCTAAGAACAGGATCGAGCAGACCGCACACAGCCCCTCTAAGCTCGGCTGGCAGGTTGTCAGAGCGCAACATCAGTGTAGCGCAGTGGCATGGCAAGAGAAGTGAGATTTACGATCCTGACTAAGATAGACACCCTCATGGTTTTCCACTTTCATTCGTTTAACATCCGTTCCCTTGGCATTGTTTATATTCCACACCCCTTAGCTGTGAGCAGAGGGCACCTAATTCACAGTGATGACGTGGGAGGAGAATCAGAGCACTTAAAACACTTCATCTAAAGATGATTTGTCCTTGTCTTCCTTGATGGCTTTTGTCCTGCTTCCCCTCCTGAAGTTAAGTGAAGCTGGAGAAAGGCCAGCTACTGATCCCACACCCCACTTAGACACAATCAAGTAAATAACACTGGATACGAATACATGTACACACACACACACATACGTATTGTACATTCGACTTCACCAAGGTGGTGTGTCATGATTATGAGCTCTAGCCGTCTCTCATCCTTATGTGGCATGACCAAGCACATCACAGGGTTTTGCTATGGAACAATCAGTGAAACCATTACAGGAACAATTGGGTTTGCGATATACATTTGCCCAGGTTCCTCTCTGTCTCTGTGAATTGATTTCAGGATTAGAAGCTTATTCTTCACTCTGCCTCTCTGCCGTGGTCCGAGACACTCTACCTTTTTCTCCCTGCCTTTTTTACGCAAAGTCTGAACACGTAATTTACATCTGAATGAGTGGCTATAATCTGCTGGTCGTACTGTTGATCCAGGAAGACTGAAAACATCATATCTGAGTTGTGTGTATATATGTATGTATATGTTTTCTGTGTACATGGATTTAAATAAGGTGGCAACATGCTCATAGTACTCGGCAAAGTTACGGCATTGAGGAGATAGAGAGAGATGTGATGGAGAGCGATATAACAACATAAAGAAGGCATGTGCTCTTTAGCATATGAATGGACAAACATTATGTATCCATTATGGAAGCCTTACAGACACCTGCAGTATGCTATAAAACACTCAATACTATCTATGGTGACTGTATCCACTCTCTATTTAATATGCGAGTCCAATATTAATGAATAATTAATAGATTTCTTTGTGTAGGCAACAAACCAGTTATAATAACACCATATATTTTAAATATGTTTGATATTATTTGTACAGCTGTACATCATTTCTTTAAAGGAGTAGTATTTTGTGTGTGTGTTGTTTTACAAGTCTGGCTTCGCTCGCTGTTATGAAGTCAAAATTACAGGGGCGAGAAAGAAAAGACAAAGAAAGCGAAGAGAGATCAAGTAAGAAGAAGTGTTTTACCTCAGAGAGCCAAGGGCACGGAGGGATGGGGCTTGAAATCACAGATGGAGGAATTTTCTCGATGACCTAAGGGAGCAGATAAGATTGGACAAAACATGTAAGAATAGATGAACGGATATCATGGAAAATACACACACTGTGTTTTCTGCTTCCTCTGTTTCTTCGGCGGCGCGTGTCACTCTCTGCCACCCTGTCAGACACACACACGCGCACGCACACACAAACACACACAGACACGCACAAACAATCACAAAGAAACAAGTAGATCCATTCTGAGGGAGATTCACTCTCACCTTGTCTGTCTGCTGAAACACAGTACATGTATCATAGTAAGCGTTTGATGCGGAGGGAAATGTAAAAAATTTGCATGCAAATAGATTCTACAGGCAGAACCCATGCATCAAAACACTGTTAACCACAAGAGACAAAACTAAAATATCTAAGCATACAGTGTGCCGTCGCACAGAAAAAGCAAAATAGTTTTATGCCAAGGCCTTTGCTCTGCTCATTTCATTAAATTACATAATTAATTGTTCTGAAAGGGAGCAGATTTATCGTGCAGACTAATAAAACAGCAAAGGATGGTAATGTCTGCACTCCCCGCTACCTCACGACAGACACTTTCATAAGCACCACCCTCTAAACACACACACAAGTAAGCATGTTGCTCCGGGCTGGTCCGAATAGAGTAATTCATATTCCCTATAAATGTCGCTACAAGAGTGAAAACATTAGCTTAGCTCGTAGCTTCCAGCTCCCAGCGCATGGATGCCAAGCAGGGTCCCTTTAAAACGCTGTGGAAAAATGACAGTTGTGGAAACACTTTGTCCATACACTGCAGTGAAGGAAATTTTAAATCATTGGATTTTCAAATAAATGCCACATAACTCAGTTCTACGGAGTATATAGAACCTTCAGGAAAGCAGCAGTGATGCAGCATGATGATCTCAGTATCTCAGCAGAAAAAAAGTCTTTGCGTTTAAATCACAAAGTGTAAACTTTCATTAGAGTGACAGATTTGATCTGAAAAGACTGAAAAGACACACACACACACACACAAAAACGCATCTGTACTAAAGAAATATGAAGCGGCATCAAGATTACGGTGGATGTGTTGGTGCATATTACGTGTTTGAAATGTATGGAAATGTCTCATTTATGTAGTAAGGCATGTTTTATTTCTCCTGCCGTTGTTCTCATTCTCTGCTGTCGTTACACAGTTGAGTACACTTGTAGTTTCTGAAGAGAGAAACGTAAGGGAAAAGACTACTCTCCATGCGAAACAAATTTGCTGAATATTGATCATTGTTCTTCTCTGTAAATGACTGAATCCTGATTAGACGTGTTTCTCGTGTGCGTTGCTCTGTTGCACCTCTACATTTCATAAAAAACATGCTTTAAGTAACTTGAAATGCCAATAAAACCTTACATTCATGGACTGAACAGTAATTTTGGTCATAAACCACATGCCACTGCCAGACTATAATCCCACTTACATTTTTTTTTTTCACTCTGTCACCTTTTGTGCAATGGGACTGCTGAGAGATGGTATTGCATTTATTTAAGTCACAGGCTCTTGGTTTGGGTCCATTTACAGACATATAAAATTACCCCAGTAAGTCCCGACCACCTCATTACCAACATAACCTGCAGCCAGTCTTTCAAGGACAACTCTCTAATGACACCACACGTATCCGCTTAATGTCTATCTGAAGCGCACTGTGACTTTCTGCCACAAAGAAAGAAAGAAATGTATGGAAAGAGCAAAGCGTGCTCTGATAAAATAAGCATCTTAATTGAGCCCTGATGTCTGTTTAATTCTAAAGGCCTGAGCGTTTCTGTGCTCTCCCTCTCAAGTACACTGTGAAGTGAGAGGAGTTTTTTTTTGCCTCTATATCTGCTGTGAATCTGGACAGACCGTCCGCAGATGTGGCTGCCACCTGGTTGTGCAGAGACACCTGACTACTGTTACTATTAGCTTCCTGCATATCCAGTATATCCTCTATTTGCATTGCTGTTTTTCAGAACCGGACTCATAAATTAAAGTTTTGGGATTTGTCAGTGGGAAAAATAAACTTACATAATCCTAACTTTATGAGATACATAAGCTAAAATGAATTGGGCTTACAACATTAATGTAACAGTGTATGCATGTTCGGAAAGGCTTTAGCCAACGCCGCCATTAAAGGATTAGAATGACAACTAGAAAAGAAGTGAGAAAAACAAGGGGGGGCGGGGGGCGTCGTGCAAAAGTTAACTTTTCATCATAAATGCACACTGCCCTGGTTGGTACAAAAGTTATATTGAACTTAAATCTTTTCAGATGTTTAAAATGACAACATAAAATCCAGTATTTATTTGCTGACAAACAAGCACATTTTCTAATTTTTCATTTATTTTAGATTTATTGCACGACGAGAGAGACGACAGACAAAACTTTCCGTTGAAAAACACAACTGGCACTGCTTGTTATTCTACAGATGTTTTTTTTTTTTATGTTTTTTGTTTTGTTTTGTTTTTATAAAAACCGTAATTAAAGTGTAAACTCCAAACTTCAGCACATCCAGTCAGACTCGGTAGATAATTTAATAGGAGGAACAATGAATTTTTCTTAAGTACCACTGCTTATTTTGCTGTGTTGCAACACCCACAATACAGTCCCTGTGATGATGTGGGTGTGTGAATAAAATGAACACTACCACAAACACTGCCGGACAATGCCCATTACTGTGATTAGCTAACACCAGTACAAAGGCTGCCTTATTTCTATCATCCTTATTTTCACTTGACAGTGACTCAGTGGCTTTTTTCTGTCGAGCTACGTGGGATGAAAAAAAGAAAAAAAAAGGTTGGCAACGTGAAGCTAAACTGGTCAGACTTAAACCAAGTGATGTGTCTGCCCTGTTTTACACCTTTTTAAGTAACATTAAGCCTACCATAAGAAACACTTCTTCAGAAAGTCAGAAACACACTGATGTAACAAGACAAGTATGCTGTGAGAGTGTAACTCTCCTAGACAGTGGTGGAATACAGGAAATGGGTAAAAAAAAAAAAAAAAAAAAAAAAAAAAAAACTGGCAGTGAGTAGTCTTGAATTCACTGTACCATGTCGGATGTGCATGTAAATCTTATTCAGTGGGTTCTAGGCAGAGGAAATGAGCATGAGCTCCCCAGGGCAGGGATTACTCTAATGACTTTGAGAGCAGCCTTGTGCGCTGTAACTTTTGACCTCTGCTCATCCTCTTCTCCAAAAGACGACAAGAGAGACACGCACACACACACACACACATACGTGCACAGACACATACTCTACACAGGCACTAATCGACCTCTCACACAGGCCGGCGTGAGTTAAGAGATGCAGAATCACACACAAACAGCAACGCAGCGAGATACACTCTGGCCCTTCTTCTGGCACCATCTAAAGCTTGTAAGAATTCAGACCCCCCCAACCGCCTCTTATTTTTGGGTCTGTCAACTGGCGTAATGCTACTTGAGTGGACAACGCTGCATGTTACACCGTCAGCCCGCATAACGCCAACGTTCCATATGAGTGCATCATTGGAAAATCGATAGATTTATCACTTACATAAGCATTGCACACTGGTGCCACGGATATAACAGGAAACATCTTTTGCAAATCAGATCCGTCTCCAACGCAAATGTCATTTAGTTCAGAGAATGAAATGTTTTGAGTCGTGTTGTTTTGAGTCGTAAAGCCAGAATACAGAGGAGCACAAAGAACATCGTGCTGTGAAACAAAAGGCTTGGGTAAATATATGCAGGGCCATTTATTGTTTGACTGTGTACTTGTGTTTGCGCATGTAGGCTGGTGCGTACATTTTCATTTCCAGTGCATGGACATTAGAGGTCTAACTGATCTATCCCAATAAGGAAACAATCAAAATAAACAAGCTAAGGAGACTAACAGGGCAGCCTTAAACGGAAACCAAAATTTCATTTTTTACATGCCACTCTGAACACATCAAAAAACCCACCACACAAATGCACAGGCTTCAGAGAAGCAAAGCCTAGCTCCTAAATAAAGAGAAAAAAAATGTTTTCTCTTTGAAATGGCAAGTACAGAAACATGTCTTTTTCAAGTGGGGGGGTGGCAAATAATTACCCTCCCTGAAGTCTTTCGGTACAGTGTTGTGGTTAATACGAAAAATCAAAATATAGCAACGGCATTGCTTAGATCAAATAGATGTAATTAGATAAATTGAGGAAGAAGGAGAGCGGCTTGGCTGTAAATTGCGTGGTGTGTGCATGCTAAGACCCAACACTGGCACAGCTGCACGGAGCTGCACTCACGATTTATCATCTCTACATCGCAGGAGCCAGTGGCCCACACCACTATTAATCATCAGCAAAATCATTTAATTCAGCCCAAGCCCGACTATTGTCTCAGTCTCTCCCCTCACTCTGGGCAAATCAGCCACCACAGCAGCAGCAAGCACCTCAGAGGAAGGCACACACACACACATGCACACAACAGAGTGAGATACAAGTGTTGGGTTAAAACTGGCTCCTTTTTTTCTGACAAGCTGTGTAGCACATCATCACTGGCAGATGGTGCAGAAGATGGCTTTTTTTCCCCCCTTTTTTGCAAAATTAACTAGTATGAAATTTGTAACTGCAAAGACCACTGTATGGGATAACAGCTGATCACTCAGTGCTTTGTTAACATACTGACAGTGTGGTTAATTTCTTCTGAAAGGTGCCCTTTGTGAAGTTGCAAAAAGCTGACAGATCCAGACAGAATCTGTCCTCAGAAACTTAAGTGTTTCTTCAAAGTGTATTTTGGCACGTTGGTCGTCCTGTTTCAACAAACAAATTGTTCTGGAACAGTGAAACAAGATGCCCACAAGGCTATTCCTTGTCCCAGAACTTACAAAAGAACTTTTCCTCTTGTGTTTCAGAGAAGTAGCCTTTTCAGTTAGTGTCCCAGCGCAGTGTGAAAGTTATGTTGAAAACAAGTCTGAAACAGTCGACTGAAATGCAAGACTGGGTGCAGCAGCGTTGAAGCCTCTCCTGCCCACCGCAGCGGCTGACTTACATTGGCACCTTCTCCAGCACCCACTCACATGCCTGACATGACTGTGTCCTCACTGCACCCCCTCCCACCTCCTCTCTCTCTTTCTCTCCCTCTCCTGCTCCAGGCCAACATCCAGGCCCTCTGACAAACAGGATAAAGTGAGGTAAAATTGGAAAAAGCTAAACGACGACAGGCCGGTGACAGTGAGCGTCCGAAAAACACAGACAGCGGACACGCAACACACACACGCACGCAGATCAGGGAGCAAGAAATATGAAAGGGAGCAAAAGGAGGGTGCAAATATAGAACATGCATAGCCACAGGAAATTCTCATAGAGATGTCATCTGTACATGAACACCCATTCAAGGAAACACACACACTCACCCCGACACCCAGAACACACCCACACACAGGCAGAGAGAGACAGAGAGGCACACTAATCACTGGTCACATTTTACACTGAGGTTAATTGTACTCTATAAATCATATTGGGCTTCCATAATCAGAAATGAGAGGGTGTAATGGAGCAAAATATTTAAAATAGAAAAATATTTCATCACATATAATAATTTGATTGGAAAGATTGTGATTCAGAATGAAAATGGAGTTCAAATTAATGAAACCAAAACTAATAAGATTCTAGTCTTACTGTTTTGGGGGGGGTCATTAAAGATTTTTTTTTTCCTTTGCACTTAAGTTTGTGAATTTTGAAGAATAAAGTATGAAGCCTGTGTGAGACAATAGCGTGTGAGAACAGAAGTGCATTCAAATGTAGATCACTTCGTGTCTTTATCTTTGTGGTCTCATCAATTTATCTTCAACACCGGACTTCAATCTCATTCTTAACTGCAGCACTCACGCGACTAAACGCGTGAGTGCTGCAGTTTTCAGATTTTTTCTGCTTTGCTTTTTCGGGTTGGGTAAATTTATGAATAACTTATAAAGAAAAAAAAATCATCTTTCTGCTTCGTTCAGTGTGTTCTCTTATTAAAATAGTGTTGGAGTTAAACACTTTTTTTTTTTTTTTTAAAAAAAGGGCGACAACAGCAAATATCAACACTGTTCAAATGTGGTGCAGGAATCTCCATCATGTTCTGATTCATGATCACAAAAGCAAAAAGAAAATAATAATTCTCAGGACACGTCAAAAGAAAAAAGTGAGAAACTTATTGAAGACAATTACATACATTTATTGCATATCATTTAATTGTATGAAATGAAAAAAACGAGCACATATGAACATCACATATGGTTAGTGAGTGAAATAATTTTGCACAGCAAAATATATATATACTATATATAGGATGAAAGATTAATTAACATATTCTCAAGATTTATTTGCGAATGGTACTCCCTCATTTTGTACATGCAGGGTGTCAATCCCCGACGATCTAACAATGTCCAGACATTATTGATTATAATAATTGTTACTGCTTTGCAAATATTGAGTTCGCTTAAGACAAAACAACAGTCTCTCCTGAACTGATAATCAAGTGTGAATATGTTACGATTAGGTCGTAACACAGAGTCAAACTTGTCTTCTTTGAGATGTGGACAAATAGCAACTTTTTTTCTCTCTCTCTTTAACTTCCACATGTATGCAGGCGATCATTTTTTTAGTGCATTCAGTCCAAAATACTACTATCAGTTTGTCGAGGACACACATTTCCAAAAAAGCATGGCAATTTACCTTGACTTCGGCTGTGAGAATGATTTTATGCAACAATACTTTGTTTTTTTTTTTCCTTTTTGAAATACAATAATGAAATGTGAGACCAATAGAGCTCTCACGCTTCTGTTTGAAGCGCATGCTGCAAAAGCGCTGTTTATGCACTGCACAATACTGCTCATTGTATAAACTGGAGCCGAGCCAATTTCTTCAAAACCAATGTTAAAAAATACTTTTGTGCAGCAGTCTCCTTATTAATGATCCTAGTCATCTATAGGCTTCAACCTGTAGCACGTTATCCCTTGCAACTTGCATTATAAAACTTTGTACTTAAATTACGCTTTAAAAATTATTCAAAGGTTGTCAAATGCAGAATGGAATATCTTTAAATAACAATATAGGCTATAAGCAACAGACTAAGCTTCCAGGGAAGATATTGGTGATTTCCTTAACAGTGAAGTCTCTTTCGCCCCCCCTCGCATCAGGATCCCCGCCGATCAACTTCCATCAGGAATGCATAGCGCATTCACTGCAGCCTAATGACAGCCGATGGTGGTGCACTTCAACACAGCTGAAATGCACTTGTATAGATTACAAGGAGGAGGAGGAGGAGGAGGAGGGGGTGTGTGGGAAGTCCTGTCACTTTTTTGTTGCTGTCCCAAAAAAGTGAGGAGGCCATAAATGAAGTATGAATGCCATGCTGGAGTCATCCGACAAAAATGACATCTTCAAGCACAGAAAAGGAAAAAAACAAACAAAAAAAAAAAAACCATACATGTCCAGCATGCAGGGCAGTTCAATAACACATCTCTGTAAAAACAATGAATAGTTTGTAATGAATATAGTCTGTTGTTGCTCAACACAATAACAAGCAAAACGCATGAGATGAGGTGGCGTCAAACGACAGGCTCGCAATCCTCCAAGTTTGGCAGACAAAAAAA
The DNA here is from genome assembly GCA_023373845.1 of Nibea coibor. NCBI lineage: Eukaryota > Metazoa > Chordata > Actinopteri > Sciaenidae > Nibea > Nibea coibor. The sequence continues at coordinate 11,667,409 of CM041738.1, forward strand.
AAGAGGAAAAAAAAAAAGACCAAAAACATATTGTCGATGGATGCAGTTTTGACAAGAATCTGTACACTGAATTCAACGTAAAATGATGAAAAAAAGGGCAAGTTGATGAACTTCAGAGGAGTATACTCAGTGCTTGCATGCGCACTTCGTATAGTCTACTGCGGCATAAAGTTGGATCAACTTTTAAAAAAAATCATATTTTACTCAAACACTGCAAATCTAATGAACAACGATGAAAAAATCTTGACAAACAGGCTATGCATAATATACGGAGTATGATAGCAAAAACGTAGATGAAAGTTTTCTTAATTTGCCTCTTCAAAATGAAAAAAAAAAAAACACGGATGACAAAGCCCTCCAAATCTAAAAACAGTCACAGACTCGAGCACACTCGTTTCAGGAAAAAAAAAAAAGAAAAATGTATAAAATGAAAAATCAAAAAGTTGACAAATTAGTTCTTGGTCTAGTAGGCATTTGCGCCAAATGAAAAAAAATGTTTCATAATGAAAACTTTTGTAAGCGGGGGTGAGTAACTCATCTGATATTCTTTTTTTTTTTCACGATAATGTCGAGACTCACATGAAAAACTCCGGAGATGAAGGGTTGTTGTCGCTGCTGGATCCATTTTCTCTGAAGCCGTTGCTGATGAGCTTCTCATACTTTTCTTTGTACGCGTCCCTCTCCCGGACCAGCCTGGAGATCTCCTGCTTTAGGTGATCGACTTGCTGGATGAGTTGCGTCTTTTCTCCCTCCAGGACGTGCCGCTGCTGGACCCTCTTGTACCGGCAGGACTGCGCGTAGCCTCTGTTCTTTAGGGTCCTCCTCTTCTGTTTCAATCGGATCACTTCTTCCTTGCTGACCCCCCGTAGCTGCCGGTTGAGCTCCCGCACTGACATGGTGACCAGCTGGTCGTCCGAAAACCGCTCCTCCAAGCGCATGTGTGGGTGAATTGTCCCAGAAGTGCCGTTGGACTGGATGCCAGTTGCTTGGTGGTGGTTGCTGCTGTGGTGGTGATGGTGGTGGTGGTGGTGCTGCCCTCCGTTCTGAGCAGCTGCCGCAGCGATGACTGCCGACACAACCGCCGCGGCGGACCCCATCTCTTCCCCGGCCATGGTGCCTCCTGCTCCGGCTGCGCCAGCAAACTGCTGGCCCCTGGCGTAGCCATCGAATGACTGGAGCTGGTGACTGCTGTTGATCAGCGCCTCGACTGCGTCTTCGGGGCTGAAGCCCAGCGCCTCTGGATTCAACTGCTGTTGATAACCGGACATCCAGTAGAAATCCTCTATGTGTGTCTTCTGCTCGCTCCCCGAGCCCGGACTGGGTGCCGAGAAGCTTGGGGAAGGGGGCACCGAGCTGCACGGCGTGCTCATCGGGGTGGAAGACAAGGATCCCCCGGCGATAAGGCGACTGCACTGGCTGATGTTGCGATCGGGCTCCACCGGCTCCTTTTTCACTTCAAACTTCATCAGATCGAAGTCATTAACATATTCCATGGCCAGGGGACTGGTGGGCAGGTCGGAGTTGCTCATTGCCAGCTCTGATGCCATCCTCTTGCTGCTGACAGTCCTCCAAACGGGGTGAAGCGCAGCTGTCAAACTGGGTTGGTTGGGAAGAACGTGAGCCAGTTTGATTTTTAAACGTTTGTCTTGAAACTGAAAAATGCGGCTTTCAGCGTCCTTTTTGCAGCCACGGACTTGCAGGCGTGCGAGAGTAGTTTTTCTTTGCAGAGTCTATTGCACAGACACACCAGTGCCGCGCGCACGAGTAGCGGAGTCCTTTTTCAGCATGTGCAATTCGGCGGTTTTGTATTTCAAACATTTAACACTTTACGGTTTCCTCATGAATACATTGCGCAAGCGGAGAGGGAGAAAAGCCGAAAGTAAAGGGAGGTAAATGCAGCCTCGCACGTTATAAGCCGCTGACTGGTGGGGCGATTTTTTAGAGGGATCACACACAGCAGATGAGTTTAAGGCTGCTGCCCTGACGTCAGGCTGGAAATGGGAAATTGACTCGGACGAAGAGCCAATAGGGTCGCACACTCCGAGAGCTAATTAACATATTAGTAGCCTACAGAAACAAAACTTTTCGCAACTGTCAAAGGCCATCAGCTGACTGTCAGCTGGTACAAAGACTCTTAACTCTTCGCCTGTTAGAATCTAAACCTCCGTTTTTTTTTACGCGAAGCAACAAATATTTCTCGTTTCGTTTATTTTGATTGTAGCGCACTGAAGTGAAGCTGGGAATTCATTTACACGCAGTCTTCAGAAGACGGAGGAGAGGAGAGAAAGCAGATATAAAGATAGATGAGAGATTTTTAGAAAAATAGAGAGATTAACCTACAAAGTACACCAGCTGCCCACCTTTAATGGACAGGGCGCGTTTAACTATTTTCTTTTTTTATTGTTTTTAACGCAGCACACATCACATTTTGTTTGCTTCCCCTGGAAAAGTCACCTCACTTCAGTGCCAGTCTCTAACATTTCTGTCATTTCACATCAGGAATAACTATAAAACACAAGTGGAATATATACACCACGTTGAGTGATAACTTCAGAGACAACTGACCAAAAAAATATGAGAGGTGGGTTGCAGAGATTTGTCATGCCTCTGCGCACCATTATAAAACTCAACACTGCCACCTTTTGGACATGTCCGTGCATGGGATTCCCCTTTCAATCACTATAATAGTCCACGCACACACACACACACATATTTCAAAGAAAGAATAAAAGGTGCTATAAGGGGATGAAAAACTTTTTGCACAGCACCCAAACATTTTTTTCTTTATTTCATTAACACCGTTGCCTCTTGTGATTTCACAGGAGTTATGTAAGTGGAAGAAGTCACCTCAGTGGACGTGAATGGACGTCAGTGAACCCAGTGTTCCATCCAAACTGAGATTATGTTCCACAGCCATAAAAAAATCACTTTATCTAAGCATGTGCCCAATGGAGTCACATAAACCACTCGCGTACATTGCACTTTATCTCAGTTCAGAGGTCTCCTGCTTCCAAATGACTCATGTACAACAGTACCATAAGGCAGTGTGACAGTACCTACTTTTCATATGTCATAGATCAAGAAGAAGGCTCTAACCATCAAACACTGTGAAGAACATGTGTCTTTCTGTGTTATACTTTTAGGTATTTTTCTTTCATGCATTTCCAGGAAAGACAGCTTAGTTCCCAGCCGGTGTGACGTGATACTGACACATAGTTCAGCAGACTGGCTTGCGAGTGTAACTTTTTAATCAGCTTGATTCCTATGCATTAATTATGGGATTTATTTCACCCATATTGTATCTGCATTAATGGCAAAATGTAATTAACTGATGACACATGGCTGTTTACTTATTCAATAATAATGCAATTTGTTTGGGAAAAGAGTGATGTAAGCTATACTGAGGCTTGGTCTCGTTGGCCAGTCAGAGTGTTGATTTCTTTTGTGGCCTCTCTTGACATGGTGCTGACAAATAACCATTTCTTTCCTGTGACAAAAGCCTATAATCATAGGCTCTCTCTCTCTCTCTTTCTCCAAGTGTATGATCTCATCGCAGCGACGATTTTGTATTTTTAGATTCCTGGGTGCACACTATTTAATGATAGGCCAAATCAGTCATGTCCCCGCTGCCAAAAGCTGCTGAAGATGATCCTGCCAATCAGCCAGATATTTTCATAACCATAAGGAGTTCAACACGTCGCTATGGTTGTCCAAAAGTGTAGCTAAAATGGCATCTTTCAGTTGTCTCTGCTTTTAATTTAATGGAAACACTCTCTTCTCTCTGTCTGTTTCGTGTGGCCATGTGATCTCATAACTGCTATAGACGCGCAGGACGCAAAAAATGAAGTTAGGCAAACGCTGAGTGTTGTAGTAAAGGGGTAAATGGATGCATCTGCTCGCAAGTTAATACAACACTGCGCGTGTGGCTCAGACAAAACTCAAATAGAACCCTATTGTTTCTATTTCCATTCTGTTGCCTTGTCATCTGTTTGGGCTTACCTGTTCATAGGAAGGCGCAGCAGTGGCCCGTTCCCTGGGGTACGGCCACAGCAGAGCGAGACTAATACACAAACGAAGGGAGAGCTCATTAGTCATGACAGAAGAAAGTGGCGGACCTAATTTAGCTGCTTTTGTGCCTTTGAAGTTATTGATGATGCAGAGCTGAGAGAGATCTGCACGGAGAGGATCGGGCCGCTGCGAGGAGAACTTATCAAACCAGGAAGGAAGACGTGATGAGGTAGCAACGTATGGTGTCTAAAGATTTGAAGCATTACAATATCATTCAAAGGGTCAATGTGGTTGTTAGAGCACTTGGAGTAAATACAGCGTTTCCCATCGTTAATGCTGATTAGGTTTGGCGGCCTCACTATTACAAGTTCAGAGTTAACACAGCTTTTTATAATGTGATGCATGCACATCCTCTGTGTATTTAAAGCCAGTCTATTTAAAATAAACTGACAAATGTTCCTCTGTTGTTCACTAAACATTTAGTTTTGAAAATCCAGAATCTTAAGACTATCCTCTAAGAGTTTCTTTGGAACATCTCATTGTTACTAAAGCCTCTTTTAAATGGGCCCTTTGTCCCTTTCTCAATGTATTTCAAAAGACAAAACATCTGTTATAAAGACTACAGGATACAACATATACATTTCTTTGCATGATTTTGGTTTTGGTACTACAGGATAGCTTGTGGGTTTGTTTTGGAATCCTGTAGAGTAATTCTAAGGTGTAGGATCGCCTCGTTTTTTGACATAAATAGTTTATTGTTGGTAGAGCTCTTTCCTTTAAAGTGATCAAGCATGAGTGCTAATGTCCTGCTTTACGCATTAACACATCTTGGCACAGTCCTTATAAAACTGAGAGGGCTCAGGGCTGTCCCATTGGCAAGCGTTTGAGAACTTTTTTTTTAAAACTCTTTTTGTACATTTTGAAACTGGATCGATGTTTTAGTCTATAATGATTTGGCAACACCCAGACTGTTATGTGATATTCTTCAAGAAACAGACCAAGCAAGAGAATTAACAGAAATCAGAATCACCAAAGTTTAAAACCAACCTTGTTGGTTTTAAAGTAAACATCAGAGTTCGCTCCCAGAAATATCCTCTTGTTCTGTGTCTGACAGAAACTAACACAGGATATGTACGATATCAAAATTACAAAAACAAACGAAACACACAACTTCCATTGTACTGCCTGCTCGTCTACAGTGACGCTTAACTTCTTTGTGGAGATATGGACGTATGTCAACGGCTCGCAATAATGTTTCCAGAAAAATACTTTGTCATGTAAACAAATTTAAACCTTTGACCTAAACTCAGCAGTAACATAAAGACTGTCACTTAGATTGGAGTGTCAGCGAGGTGGTGTCTCATTCTGGTGAGTGATAGAGGCGACTGCGTGGAAAGAGCAGAGGTCAGTGAGTTGTATGCTGTATGTCTTTTAGACTGTTTGTGTGAGTGTGTGTGTGTGTGTGGTGGTTGTAGGGGTCACTCAGTTCCAGACAGGGCTGGCCATCTAATCAGCCTCTTTGCATTCCAACACTTTTTGTAAGCCATCCCTAACCTGCGGACTATGACTGTATCCATGTCTGCATTGGTGAATACCTGGAGGCTGATAGCACCTGTACAGACACGGGCAGCATAGTCGCATAGCTCTTAATAAGGCAAAGAGACTGTTTGAACACTGCTTGTAACTTTAAAATCTCTACTAATGTGAGGAGCTGCTATTGCTCTGGGGCAGTGCAATCCCATCAACAGTTTAGTGACAACAACAAAGCTGGAATATCAATTTTCACCCCACCAACAGAATGTGGGCACAGCCGTGTCATAATTACCTTAATCCATTAGTCAAAAGGAGGGTGAGGCTGAGAAGGGTGCGACAGAGGACAGAGCAGACAAAACAAGGTCAGGAGGAGAGCAGATCTGTAGTCTGAGGTGGATTTTGGACGGCCTCTCTGACACTGGTGGAAAGTATTTGGTAGCCTACAGCTAGTGGGCTTTGTGCTGTGAACACTAAGTGTCTTCTAGTCTGCCTCAGTGTCACACGACTAGGGGTGACATCGAGTTTTGAGGTTTGATCTCTCGTATTCATTCCACTTTTCCTTTCAACCGAATATTTGTCAAGTTAAATAACATGGCTGCTAATTAATACTACGTGGCCTGTAAATGTAGGCGACTCTGTTCACCACATGTGGAGTAATCGAAGTCGACTGGTCAATATTGCACAAGAGTTGGCAGAGTGGCTTGCATATTAGCCATAATTACATTCACATGAACATAATGTATTGGTTTACTGTCATGTGTAAGGTTAATGTGTACAGCAATTTAATGGCATATTAACTGTTGGATAGCTTTCCAGGCTTATCTCCTTTAGATGTCCTCGATGCTTTCACATGACTTAGACTTTCATCTCTAACTGCGTGTGCATGGTGCGCGCAGGTTTACCAGTGTATCTACGCGTGTGTATGTGTGTTTGTGTACCAGTGTTTGTCTGTCATTGCGTGCATTTTTATGTGTGTGTGTTTGTTTTTGACTTTTAGTATGACGTTATACCTGATAGTACAGTGACACCAGACTAAACCAAGTTATTCTTTGCATGATAACAAGTTTGGGCAATTCTGAGAAAGCGAAGCAATTCTGAATTTACTGTCTTAGAAATGAGTGGTGTTCAGAAAAGCGCAAAATATGTTGTGCAAATTCACTGAAAATAACATGAATACTATTCAATATGGCCACAAACATTACCATAAGGTTAATACTTCTCTCTGACACTGGATAAACAAAGAATTCACAATGGCATCATTTGTATCAGGGATATTATATTGGCTTGTGTCTTCTATATATCGTCTTCTGTACGGGGCCAATAGGAATTGCAGCAATGTATGCAGGAGTTGTTGCTTCCTACACTGGTGTCTGGCCAGTCTCTTGTCTCCACCCCCCAACTCCTCATGTGCCCTTGAGCTACTTTAGCCTGGAACTGACACAAACAATAAAGTGTAATTTTCACAATTAGAGAGAGTTAGAAACTTAATTACAGCGGCGATCCAGCAGAACTATCAGAGAACAAGACTTTGTAGCCCCTGGAGTTCAAATATATTTTCCCCGTCGTCAATTGTTGAGCAGATGGAACTGCAGAGAAAAAAGAAATGTGCGGTGAGTCTGTGTGTGTTTAGGGGTGATAATGGTGTAAGATAACAGAATAACCACATGTCCTCATGTGCAGTGTGGAAACAGACAGTCCCATTGACCTAATGTTTTGTTTTTGTTGTCGTTTAACTCTCGGATATTATCTTATCTATGATGTTTTCCGAATCATTCCTCATCTCTTACATGGTCATTACACCAAACTTAATGAGACCATCTCTTCATTGTGTTCCACACAGTGTTTGTCAAATATGCCAATACGGGCCATTGACTTAGTGAAGACATACAGGAGCAATGGCTGTCTGCCTGAAGCACAGTTTGATAAAAGAGGGGTTACCAAACACAATCAGCAAAGGAGCCTCTTACTCTTCTTGTACGACAGCAAATGTAGACATAGATAATATCATATTTTTTTTAGGAAAGTAATAACTTTCTTTTTTCAGTTTGTCAGACAGATGACCACTTAGTGAGGCTGTTGCTGCCCCCCTTTGTCTTCTCAAATCATAGTTGCCTATCACAGTACACATCACTCCCAAACTAACAAGTAAATAGATACATACAAGCAGACACAATGACACAAACCTTCTCCCAAATGCATGCATGGTTACACCAATGCACATAGGGGGACATACGTGCGCATGCTCATAGCCTAATGAGAGATTTTCTGACCTTTCTTCATGTACCCCTGGAGAATATTGATGAATCCCCTTTTAAAAATAACTCTCGCCTTGTAGGGTCATTAAATGATTTACAGTTATTTCACCAACACATAATTATTACATTTATTATGTTGGACTGTACGGGGTACAGGGCCATTGTGGTAGGAGGTGGACCTTTTAGCACACAATAGAGGCGATTAAAAGTTTATTTTATGTTGAATACACTGTACTTATGTTCCACTCAGAAGTAAACATCACAAGAAAAGAGTTTACAGCTTTTAGAGTGCTGCATTAACCACTGTGAAGCTAAACCTGTAGCATCTGTGAATTGTCTGGTTAAGAAAAGGAGGAGCGAACACAAAGTTTTAGCGTATCCTGAGAATTTAAAGCACCGGTCCAGAATCTCAGCCATTTCTAATTGTAGAATTTGCAATGACATTTAAGTCTTTTACTGGCGCACAGTCCAAACCTTTATGAGGAAAACCTTTATCGCGATGAAACGTGAGCGGATGAATTTTGTCCCCTCTCAAATCATGTCCTATTACCCGTGTCAAATCAGACATAATCTAACACAGTGAGCTAAATAATCACAGGTAATATCACATTTGGTCTTATGGCAAAAAGACTAATCGGCACATTCAAATTGCAAGGTTATGGAATTATCTTACTCAGAGCCATCTCTGACCTGCAAATGTGCATCACTTGCTTCACTTTGCGACCAGTATTATCAAGGCCTCTGTGTGTTTGAATCCTGCAGGCTCTATCGGTTCCTAATAATGATATCTTCTCAATTGTTACACCGCTGAGCTGGTTAAAATGTCATCTGACTGTGATTGTGAGCATGGCCCTTCAAACACTCCCAGTGGGTGAGGCGCTTAATGTTCATTTGAGCCCTGCGTTGAGCGCGCGGCATTAAAAAAAAACCCGACTGAAGCCCAAATGAAGATGATTTAAATGAACTCATTTGAGGAACATTTAATTACCATTGGAGCGTAATTGAATGTTTCTCTGAAGTGCTGAGCGACTCCTAATGAAATGAGAAAGACTGGGGAGATACTGACGAGGCTGTGCACAGACTGATAGTCAGGCCTGTTCTCAGCCTGCAGGATAGATAAAACAATCAGAGGAGCATCTACTGGATAAATAAATCCATCACTGTTAAATTATCCTCAAAATCAAAAAATAAACAAAGTCTAGAGATCCTCCAAAGGTAGTTTTGTTCATTTCTGAGCTCTATCTTAATGATTTGCTTCAAATATAGTTTGTGAGTGACCAATAGTCATTCACAATGCCGTGTAAAGTTAATGAAATCTAAAATTCAAGTAGCCATATAGTACTGGATGGATGAGTCACATCTAACAGTGGAATAGGTGAGTAAGGGGTGAGGTGGTATTTACAGGGCAGGTGTGCTGCTTGGCCAGTAAAAGCCCCTTTCTTTGGACACATGTTGTTAAATCGAGGCTACTGTTGGCCCTGACATTACAGGCTGCATATTTCATCCTTTGGAAAGTCCCACATCGCAACATCCTCACACCTGCACCATCCATTACAGTGAACTCCATTCTCCCCCTGCTCTCTAAGTGTGTATTTGTGCATGACGTCTGAGAGCAAGAGAGAGAGAGAGAGAGAGAGACAGCGAGTTCCTCCACATGTGTATGCAAGTAAATATGTGTCAGTCTTTACGAGTGGCAGCAGCTGCTCCCCCTGTGGCCCTCTCAGTGTCTGGAAGCGCAAAGGCCTCAAGGCAGAAGATGCCAAACAAATCTACCTTTTAGCTTCTTGTAGGCTTGAAGTAAAATGTCAAAACAAAGATACAGATAGAATATTTAAAAGTCAAAAAAACACTCCTGATGTTCCGTTGCTTCCTCACTTTCCGTCTCATCTCCTGTCTCTGTTGAGCTTTTCTGAGAGAGCCCAGCTAGTCGACGTTTGTCAAAGTCTATTTTGTATTTGTAACAGGGATTCGACATAAAGCAAGCGGAAGCTGGTTGGTTAAATGCTGTTGACGCTATTATAAGTTTAAATCTAGAGTATACAAGCCAGCAGTCTGTATGGTGAGAGCATTTCCTGCAGAACAATGGGTCTCCAATGCTTGTCTGACAGAGACAGACACACAGAGGGAGACGAGCTGAGAGAGAGAGAGAGAGAGAGAGAGAGAGAGAAACAGAAAAAGAGAGAGAGATCATCATTGCACGGGAGTGTGCATGTGCATCTACTGCTTGGCAACTAACCTGATAAAGTTCAAATTTCTTTAATTACATAAATAACACATGATAATGATTCTGAGTAAATGGGAGTAGTATTTCAGAACATCTTGACACATGCATCCCACCAGTGTGACTACACACATACACACACACACACAAGCTTTTACTGGTTCAGAATTACCCATAAAGTAATAAAAGAAGCCTGTCATTATTATTGAGATCTAATGGGAACTTTCATGAATAGTACCGCAACTCGCCAACTCAGCTTCAGATTAGCAAGCACAAGCTCTGCAGTTCCTGGCCTCTGCTACTCTTGGCATACATTCATGCAAAGGGGATACCGCTAAATTGAAAATTATCTACCCACTAATGTACTTTTGCATGCTTGCCAGCCTCAAGAACAACACTTGACAAACAAATTGTCAGATACTGTGTGAATTTATCACAAAACCAAAAAAATCTGATGCTATTATTTGATGACTTACTTTGCCAAGCAAATGCGTCTAATGCTGAATACTGCTGGAGAAAAAAAAAACAAAACAAAACATCTCCAGCAATGTGTACAAATGTTTGTGAGCTATATCCAATGTACAGCCATCACTGTATTATCACTTCCATACAGTAAAAATAATAATATGATGAGCTTGTTAGGCTGGAACTTGTCCATGGCCCAATGTAAAGTGGTGCCTGTGGGAGGTCTTCTGACACACACTTGACCTAAAAACTAACCAGCATATAATTTACTTTTGTTTTTGTTTTCATTTTCTGTAAACCAAAATTTGTCAGATTTCTGTGCCTTAAACTGGTGGTAGAATCTCAAAATTAATCAAAATGTTTATTATTGGGCATATCACTGTAATTATACAGAGAATATATAATTATTTATAATTGCAAACAGTTCTCTGCACGTGGACTTTTTCTTTTAAAGATTTTTTTTTGGCCTTTTCAAGCTTTTTTTTTTATAGACAGCTGAAGAGTGACAGGAACGCTGGGAGAGAGAGACGGGGAACAACATGCGGGAGAGTCACAGGTCAGATTCGAACCCTGGGCTTCTTCGCACAGGGGGCAGCTGTTCTACCAACTGAGCTAAACACCACCCTGAAAAGATCACAATTTTGTGTGGTGACATTTTACAGTCTTGTCATATTGTGCTATGTTACGTATTGATCTAAAGCAATCAATTATGCAGAAATTGCTTTTTGTTTTGGAGTAAGATGGTTTGATAGCTGGTAAAAAATATGCTGCAAACATGTCAGGCTTATCACCAAATGTACTTTGCTATTTTAAAGAAAGATAAACACTATGAACACAAATGCAAAAGTCATTTTAGCTCAGAAGAAGCAGTTTCAGTGTGCGTTAGAGTAAAAGAATACTAAGCACTCATTTTTGTCCGGAGCACAGGGAACATGAGTACTATTATTCCAACAGCTTAGACTGTTGCCAACCATTGATTCACAATACCATACCTTACTCCATGCAGAGAAAAAAGACGAAAAAAGGTATGTTTAGAGTTCACCCTACATAGTCATAGCAATACTAGCAATGTTTCTTTGTACAATGGTTTGTTCAAAACAACAATAGTTCAATGAGTGAATGACAGGACATTTAAACCTGGGGCCAAACACTGTTACGTGACAATGTTCTCTGGAGGTCAGAAGCAGCTTACCAACTTTATTCCTACACTACTTGTAACTACAACGAGTGGCTGTGTTGTGGCTCTAAGTGAGAAATCTGTCACATGTCACTGGTCTGGATGTGAGTATGGCAGATATTCAACTTCTTGACAGCACAGACATGCATCCATACCCTAACCCTACCCACGCACACACACACACACACATATAAAAGGGCAACACTTAGACACGAGTATACTATGAGAATTAGCGTAATTTTAAGATAGACATCACATGGGCTGTGAGTCAGATGATTCTCTGTGCTGGACGCACTTCCCATGGAGACATAAGAAACTAAATTGGCTAATAAAAGCTCGTAATCTTAATTGTGCTTCGTGACTCCAGAGTTCTGGCGTTGGAGTGCACATGGACAATGACACCCAGTTGTCAGAGCACATCCTCTAACCAGGCTGACATTCCAAACAGCAATTACAGCACCGGGCCCACCAATCCAGACCAAAACACCTACTCACAAAAACAAAGGGCAGCACTGTTCGTGCACAAGGGCAACCCTCTTTGGACCCTCTTCATTCCTCTGTCCCCCTCTCCCCCTCTGCTCCTGGTCCAATCTTGTTATTAATCTTAACTCAGTCATTAGAAAAATTCTCAGTCATTGCATGTTCTCACATTAATGTAATGGCCATGACAGCAGGTCAGGTCCTGGCAGCGTTTGCAGTCAGAGAAGACTTGATTGAAACTGATGTGAGATTTAAATTTCTTTGAGTTACTTTATGATGATTTGCCTACAGCTCCATCACATTTGCATGATTGCTTTTTGTTTCTTTAAGTTCCAACACTGCCAGCAGAAGGCACATCTGTATAGTCATAATAGCATTCATCAGAAGTCTGTAACAATATATCACATGCCGGAGTGTTTCATATAAAACCGTGAGAGGGGATGTGATGTGAAGGAGACAAAGTATTGTAACCTTTTTGTAAACACAAAAACACATTTACCAGCTCATAGTATATACTTGGACACCGTTTGCCTTCCCCTACAATTCCCAGACATATTCCGTTAATTTTCTCAGTTTCTTTAAGACACATAAAACTAAAAAAGCAAGTGCTGCCCAAATGCTTGTATGTCACACACACGGCCATTATTCACACCACGTAATTATGTGTTAATGGCCTGTGCTGCAATTTTGTGAGCAAAATCTGGTTTGTAATTCAGTGTGAGATGAAATATCCCAGATGTAATGGAAATAGCATTAGTCCTACTGAAGTCTTTAGAAATGTTTTTTCTACCGTTTTGGGGAAAACATTTCATATAGCCCCTAAGTACACAGGACTTAGATTAATTCCAAAAGAATATATATAATATGTAAGCCCTCAGAGAATGTAACAACAGCTTCAACAACTGAGTTTACAAAAAATAAGACTGATTACGTTTCCTATTAACAAGGCCGTGTTGAAGCTGTTCTGATCAATACCGATCAGTGAGTAAAATGATTTGGCAAGTGCTCTGCCACAAACAAAGTGAAAAATGCAATGTATCCCACCCTTAAAGTTGCACTGCATCACAAATTGATTGAAAAAGTTATGTTTGCCACGAGCGTGTTTGCTGGTGGCTGCTTTTCAAACCATCTGCAGCAAAACTAGCTCACTGCTGGGCCGTGCAAGAACCGAGTCTTGTGCAACGCTCCTTCAAAAGAACATTTGTTCACCATCTGTGACTGCTGCTCCCACTCCATGCAGAGTTGAAGAAAAGATGCAGTACTGCTCACTTTCTTACAATGCAGAATATGTTGCCGCTGGATTATTTTAACCTTCTCCGTCCCACAGAAAAAAACAAAAAAACAAATGAAATCTATAAATCAACTCTATTTGTGACAGTGAATCACCAACCTTCTCTGGGATCATGAAAACATAATCACTGCATAAATTAATTCCCTATTATTTAAGACCCCTGGCCAGCAGAGTGTGTTTTGATGACAGCTATGTGTTTCCTGTTGCGCCCCATTCAGGCTGCAGCTGGCTGTTAAAGGCATTAGTCCAGGCTGGAAATACTGCAAGGGTGCCAGGTAGACTCACATGTCCACACACAGACTCGGAGGCAAACCAAAACCACAGAGCGGCAGGAGAATGGATCCATTAGAGACCACTACATTTTACTTATAAGTGTTTGTGATTTAATGCCCAGTGGAGTATAATATTGATTTTACATGCTTACCTGCAGGTGTTTGCAACATTGTACATAAAAGGGCACGCAAGTTTTTACTCGTGAGATATTATATTCTTTAGCATTTTCTCTATATGCCTACATTTAAACATTGCCCTAGCAATACTAACAAAAGGGTCCTGTCAAGGACAGTTAGACGTTAGTGCAGAAGAAGTGACATTTAGTTTGTCAGAACTCGAGTAACTCAGGTCAGAGGACCAGTGACTCAGGCTTGTACAACATTGCAGCAACATCAACACAGGGAGCTAATGCAGGCATGCCTCTTCTCTGTTAGTTTTCTCTCTTTCAGCACACTCACATTCACACATGTCAAATCTACACTGTGTCATTGTCCAGCGCTGTGGGATCTCTCAGCTTGTTTCTTTCTCTCCTCTTTTGTTTGGTTAAGCGGGGGCCAGAGGTTTGGCCTTGTCTGTGTAGGTGGAGTTTTGGAAATCTGACTGGTTTAAACTGCCTAGTGACAGTTTGCTGTACACTGATTGGGGGTTGTACTGGAAATGAACACATAACTTATCCTGTTGGACAGTATGCTGTATATGCTTTAAGGTGTAGTCCTCATTCTGGCTTAAAAGTGTGATTGTCTGTCAGCACCAAACCGAGATACGTATCCTATGTTTCCTCCTGTGGATTGTACAAGACATGTAAATTTTAATAGCAAAACCTACATCCAGTAAGAGTCAAGCATGCTGATAACTGAATTAGCAAAGCAAACAACCAAAGTTCAGTCACACTTCAATATATTGATCCTTTGATAGGGTGAGTTTAGTTATATTGTAAATATGTTTTGCTTGGAAAAGTGGCAGTCCTTCTTGTTGGCAGTTGTAAATGTGGTTGTGTGACTGTCTGCCCACACTTTGACAATACCCTCTTTGCGTCTGTAGACACGTTGACACATCTGAGTTTCCTCAGTCAAAGAAATATTTCCCTTCTCATTACCCATAATTCCTCTTCATTACTCAGCCTGTGGATGATGAGCTCAATTACCCATGGCTGAAGCTAAATCACCCTCCGTCAATCAGAATTTGCTAAAGGAGGAGTTATGGATGCCTGTTTCCGTGTGAGGACTTCACAGATCCAAACATTTGGACTGTTCTGAAACAGACCAGTGAGAAACCTAACTGCACCCGACGTCCACAATTTTTTTTTCAAGAAAAGCCAAAAGCTGACCAGATTTAACGCTAATTAAAGCTGAAACAAAAATAGACAATCTGAACAAACTCAAAAAGAGCACAGCATGCACAGAACTGAGACCTTTACGGTGAATATCATTTGGGCCCAGCACTTGGGTCCCAGATCAGGTCTTGGACATTAGGAATTGAGTGGACCCATAAAGGCCTTACTCTGCATTCATGCTACCTCTTTCTCTTCAAGTAAGTATCCTGTGTCCAGCTGATCCTGGTTTAAAACAGTGTAATTACCTGATGCCCTGCCCTTTAAATAATTCACCTTAAAATGTTATGAACTCAGAAACGCATGAATATATAAACACACTGACTACTGACTGACATGTACTGTATATAGTGTTTCATGTGGAGTTTTGCTCTAGGGCATACTTACAGTCAGAGGCGGCAAAGTCAGAAATTTGGGCCACAGCAAGAAAAGGAAACCCAACCTGGTTTAATGAGAGGTCAAATGTCATTCTGGGTCAAGTACCCTGCCTGGGGACTACATGTTAAACATACTCCCCGGGGAAAAAGAGGGACAGCACAGTGTCTGACAAGATCAACAACACTGGCCTAATTAGAACAAACACAGATGCTGGGGATCAAGCATATCCGTGAAGAACAAAAGGAACAAAGAGAGATTTCCTCATGTGTAGTTATTGTTTTGAAATAAACTTATTTCCTTGAATTATTCTTTCCTTTCCAGTGAGTGTTAGTGTCTTCACCACCAACAAGGATTTACCGTCTGGAGTGTAATTTGGAGAGGCTCCTTGAGGAAACAGCCTCCTCAGGGGGAAAGACAATTAGTCCTTCAACAAACAGCACGGATCAGTCGCTTTAATTAAACACCCTCCCCCATCATTGCCTCATCCCTCTTCCCTTCCATTCCCTCCCTTTCGTCTCCACTTTTTCTCCTCTCTTTTTATGCGAATGAGTCTGGATTTTAATCCTAGGCCAGATGACACCCTAATAATTTGTTGTGTGGCTTGGTGAGCTCCTAACTAGTGGATTAGATGGATATTGGTCGGTGCGGTAGTTTGTGGAGCTAGCGGTAACAGGATTTACCATCTACTGAGTATATCAAAGGCAGAGTCCTGTGCTAAGCACTAAGCACTTCACCAAATTAAAAAGTGACCCACAGGTGGGCTCTCTGCACTGTTTGTGCCGATGGGCCATGACGCTAATTGCTTTCTAACTCTGTTACGAGTGCCATCAAATTACACTCGTCAATTGGAGTGAAGAGGGGTGCGTGGAAGGTCTGAGAGCTTATCCCACTGATCACCGCTGTGTGCTTTACTTCTGTCACTATTGCACACTGGGCATTGAGTCAGATACAAACAGAGCAAAACAGATATCTCTTTTCCTCTGGATTAAGGTCATTGAATTCTGGCATAAAAGGTGTTTTAGTGCTGAGCAATCTTTCGATGTTTTCAGATAAATATCAAATGGAGGTCATGGTCTACATTATTCACTTTATGTTCTGGAAGATCAGAAGTAGGTTAATGAGGTTAAGCTGCAAACAAACAGCATAGAAAAAGCCTAGAAAGTAGGTGATGTACAGTAGCAGAGAAAACAAAACTGAAACACCACAGGAAACTACTCAACTCATCCTTCGTGTGGGAATGTTCTTAAGTGTATCTGAGCGTGTGTGTGCATTTTCTTCAATGTGATGTGGTGAAGCAGTTGAGAGGAAGGCAGGATGTGATGCATGGTTGTTCATATAGAACATCCTGTGATTTTGGGGAACCCCATGGTTGTCTTCCACATGTACATCATGTTTAGACACCACAGTATTTCCTGTGCTGGTGAAAATGTGTAAATTTTTTGTGGGTAGAAGAAAGTTCTGAGATGCCTGTTATTGTGCTGAATGTACTCCTCTGATGTGCTCATGACCCGCTGCCGTGGATCTTACTCTGCAATCCCACTGAGTTGCAAAGATAAATTTAAAATTAAATAAACTTCAAACTCAAAAAACCCCTCTAGTATAGCGTTTCCTTGATTGTCTGGTTTGGCGTAAGTCCTATATGTTCTTTGGTTGCGCTGATCTAGCCTAAAGGCTTTCAGGAAAGTTTTTTTCTTTGCAGCTCAGTGAACCCATAACCTCAGTTTAGTGAGTGACATGAGCTGGGTTGACGGATGGGGGTGTGACATCTGTACATAATGCTTTACCGGCAGTGCAAGGCGTACCTTTCCTGGAAGAGTCACAAAATAATGGGGGAAGAGAACAAAGAGTGAACTGACTCCCTCAGACAACCAGATCAGACAACACACCTGTAGCAGGAGATGAGCGAGTCGAGTGGCATGGTCAGGGTAGTAATTCCACCTGTGCTCTACCCGCCGTGTGCACAAATCAACCCTGACTGCCTTCAGCAGGAAAAGGCAACGAGTTGGAGATAGAAACAGCATAGATGGGACGAGGGATTTCGCAGGCAGCAAACAATAATGCAATTAATTCAAGTCCTTCATATTGATATTCTCAAATTTACTGTGTAGGCCAGGGAACTACCCCCCCTCAGTTTTCTCAGTTTCACTCCAGCAAGGCGTATGCACAACAGCTGTTTCTCTCTGCCGCTTTCAAGTGTTGTGATTTTCATTTACTTGACTGCTTCAGGGCACCGCACCTCTAGTGTGGCATACCGCACGTCTGGCATAACGGGTCTTAAATAAACAAAAGGCCCCTGTTATACCCCCTGTAATACACCATGCAACACATCGTTCACATTTGGGATGTAGAGAGAGGAGGAGGGGGCGAAGAAAAATCAATCTTTAGCCTGAAATCGTGGATTATGCAAACTAATCTTTTAATTGATACCTTCTTTAAACAAAAGGTTTCAACTTAAGTACTGACGTTAATTCTCGACAGCATGGATGTTGACTTATGCAGGTTATAACAAAGCATTCACTGTAATTCGACTCACAATTGCATATTCTGAAAGTGAGTATGGCTTGCAACTCGCAAAAATGGTAGATGCCAGGCTGTAGCAAAGTAATGGCTAACGTTCCAGTTAGGTGATTTCTTTTAATAGGATAAAAAGATGTATTTAGAAATCCAGTAATAATAATGACGTCACAATCACTAATCCCAATAGACGTTCAGAGGACAGTCAACTCCAGTCTGAATAGTGAAGAGACTGTAAGCTTTGTTCAGAAGCTGCAGGAAGGCTGTTAGGCCATACCAGAAGAGGAGGAATACACCTTGATTACACTTGGCCCAAAAATCTTGCCTAACACTTTGTGTGCATGCTCATACTAGCTTTAAAAAAAAGAAAAAAAAAAACACAAATAAACCCAGTTTTCCTGCAACAGTGGCTGTTGAGAAGAACACAATATTTTCTGAAGGACAAAAAGGCAAAGTGGGAATAAGTAGTTCTCTGATCTTTGCTTTTTTTGGATTGGTTTTTGGACATGAAAATTGTGAGATTTAAATTATTATTTGAAGAAGAGTTTTGAAATGCAAACTAGCTTTGCCACTTCAATCGCTCATCTAATAAAGACAACGCCTCGGTATCTGTTTCTTGACGTCTCAAGTAACTTCTGGAGTTTCTAGCTCCAAATGACTTGACAGTTTTCAGAATGAGAGGTTGAGCGCTCTTGCATCAGATTTGATTTAGATGTGTCATGCTGTTGTCTTATCTTGAAATGTGAGAAAAGGCGAGCGCGAAAAGAGGACTGCGGGGGTGTTTTCGCAGATATAGTATTGGAAACTGTGTACATGTGTTTGCGTGCGCGTTTGAGTGTGCGCGTGTGTCACAGTGCTGCTACACAGATGTTTCACAGTCTGTACCTCTACTTGCAGAGGCATGTCCTAGTCTGGGATCGCTGCCAAGACAGGAAGTCTCTGTGTTAACCCATTGTTTTCTGGAGGCACTAAGGGGAGGGATACATCCAGCAGCTCTTCAACGAGGAGAATGATATTTCCAGTGAGAATGAGAAGGGTTAATTTTACAGTAACTACTGCATCGACTGAGCTGATGTTTCTTTGCTCTCTGCAGCTGGTGGCGAGAAGCCCCCTCTCTAGTATTAAAGAAGACAACGAGGTCAAATGAACAGCTAACATTCACGCATTGACCACACTCCAATTCAGGATTGTAACAGGTTGAGGTGTTAATATTGAGCTTTCATAATCTAGCATCATTACTGTAAGTAGCTGAAATTAGGTCAAGTTTTCTGTGGCAACATGTGGCAAAGCAGCCCCAGCAACTCCTGTTCCACTATTTCATTCATTTTAATAATCACATTTGGTGTCAAATCATCAATTACTCACTGAAGACCTCTGTATAATTAGAGAGGCCTTGTAACATCACTAGGCATTCACCAGACATTTTACAGCATGAGCCTTCATATCCTGCTTGTAAATGTCACACTCTTATCAAGTTATCGAGTCAAGTGGCCAACTTAAATATGCCTCACACTGATACTGTCCAACCTTTATGTTTTGCCACTGAGGAATTTCCAACTCTCGGTTCTGACTATTTCACCTCCAGTGCTCCATCCACCCGCTGACACCAGCCCCCCTTTCTCCACTCTGCTAAAAACAACACTGGTAATGTTTTACCTTCCTTTGTCGAGTCATCAGACGCTCTAAAAGTCCCAGAACTCAGAACCTTACCAAGCTACATCTGCTTTCACACTGAACTCAGTGCGATCTCTTTTCATATACCTTTACAGCTACAAGGTTAACTTCTCCTGCTTAACAGCATCCAAATACCAACATAACAAGGGCAATTGTGTCTTTTCAGTCCTTCCAGTCTCCAAATGAAGGGCAACTTCAGTATTGGTTTAAAGATTTGAGTTTGACTGAAGTTACAGTAGAGTCAGAACTGCAACTGTTTATTTTATTTAAGCTCGCTGGCTTAGCTTAGTTTATTTAGCCTTTGGATGACCTTGCATATTTCCGATTATTGCCATCATGGATGGTTGAATCACATAAAAGAGGACAGCAGATTAAAACATCGGATCGTTTGCCTCATTTGGGAATTCAAACAGTAAGCGTTTAAGAGTAAGAAGCCAAATCATGAAGGGATGATGAGAGGTCTGCTTACCTGTGTCAGTGTGTGTTGTATGTCTCTGTGTACTGACTAAAGATCTCAACTGTTGTTTTTGGACACATATGAGCTTTTTGGTTAGATCTGTAGTGGAGGGAAGAGAGGACATTTTCTATCTCAGTCTCCACAATTCTGTAAACCATAACAGAATTTCCATTTTTCAGAAGGGGGAAAGTTGGTTCTAATTAACACTACATAATTATTAAACAAATAAGTCTGAAATAAAACAAAAACAAAGTCCAAAGCATAAAAATCAGTGCTGTATGGCTCTTTATGCAGCTGTAATTCTTTTGGCAGATGGACATGTGATTTCATTTGCACCTTCATTGCAAGAAAAACATGGCCAGAGAAATGAAAACATTATACAAAGGCGGTGGATGTGAATTGGACGTTAGACAAGAGAAAGTTCTGATTTACAAGGATATGCATTAAATTTGCAACCGGCCGTGCTACACACCACCGGGACACATTCATCTCACACCTACACCTGCTGCCAGACAGAAACAGGAAAACAGAAAAAGATGGAGGACAGAAATATTCCACAGAAAAGGGAATTGTGAGAGGATATTTGATTTTCAAACAGTCAGTTTGAAAATTCATGACTTGGCAGAACATGGTTGCCCATTTGAAATGGAGCTCAACATTTTCTTTTTGCCTTGTAGACTCCAAAACATGTAACAGTAACAGTCGTAAACATCACCCTTCCAACCACATTCACAGAAAACTAAATTAACTTATGTGCAGTTGGTTTCATAATTCACAGATACAACAGTTAAACCGTTGAGCCTGCTCATTTCCAAGCCTTCGCACTTCAACCAACACATTTTCTAAAAAGGTTCACTGGGGATTGGAATAATTCAGTCAAAGTGGAGTAAACATCCTGTCCATCTTAAAGAAAAAACACTCTCTGTAGTTCTGCAAACCCAGAAAGAAGTGTGTCTAATTGAAGAAGACATGATGTTTGTCCTCACGATTTGGGCTGAGGCCAAATGCTGAGCATCAGGGGGCAGGGCCCCTTCAGGCCATGGAGGCTCTAAGATTACCTCCCTCTGCTAGCTTACATCTTCACTAGCTTTGCAGCCACCCCCCCCCCCCCCACCACCCCTCTTTTCCCTCTCTCTACATGAGGCCAATTTGTTGTGGCAGGCGTGCGTCTCAAGGTCCAGATCTTGTTACACAAATTTAGGTTTTGCCGGAGGATTTTGGACCTGGTCCAGACCAGCTAGATGAGGCAGCGTGTATCTCTGAGGAGCGTGAGGCAGAGAAGACATGATATGGGCTGTTATGTTTGATGAGATTTAATAGGGTTGCCTTGTGTGGTGTACAAACAGCATAATCTGTAGGCTATAATGTTACAAATCACTTACTAAGTGCCATATGAAGAACATTATTCCACTGTGTTCCACTTCACGGATCAAATATCTCGAAAAGGGGGGGGGGGGGGGGGTTGATGATTGCGCATAAAATGACACATATTGAAAAACATGAAAATAATCTAAATGTTATACATTTTGTCATTGCAGCTGCTCTTCATTTCAACTCTTTTCATGACAGTCCCATGGTCCTCCTTTGCCACATAGTCAGGCTCATCCCACCAAGACCACAGGACCAGGATTAGTTTAGAGAATACTCATCCTTTCCTGGATGAAATCCTGATGCAATCTCTCACATGGGAAACAGTGGCCGTGGGTTTTTGTGCTCAAGAGGAAGAGAGGCTTCTGTGGTTTACACAGCACTGCTTTTATCTCCCCTATTGTTGTTTTAGGGATTGGTTGGTTGATGAGGGTGAGCTGGGGTTGAAGTGTCGAACAGGGATGTCCGGCAGTGATAACCATCTCTGGGCGGTATATTGCAAGTTTGATGATGGTACTGAGGTCATTACAGATAGATAAGATAGCGTGCCTGTCATGGTTCGCACATCATTTGTCCAAGCTGCACTGTGGTTTGTTCAGCAGCAATAGAAGTAAAGATTTAAATAAGACTTTTGCACAAAACAGAATTCCTAAAGACTAATTGAGATTTCTTTCAACATTTTTTGAAAGTTGTCACACATAGGAGTAGATGATTTTGAAGGAAATTCAAACAATGATTATTAAGACAAAGTGAATACTTAGAGATCCAGTTTTCTTGCTGGATAATGTATAGATAAACCTCCTATAGATGATGTTCCCCATGTTGTTACTAGTGAGGAGGCTAATCTCAGAGTGGTTCTCAGCTCCAGTGCTTGATCAGGGAGACCTGAAAATTGCGCTGCCCCTGTTTATCTGTATCTTACACCATTAGGCCTCAGTGTCAACAGGAAGTCCAGCAGCTACTACAGTCTCCATCACTCTCCTACAGAGCAGTGGGCAGCAAGGCTGAGAACAGAGGGCAGAGAGAGCCCTTTAGAAAGTAAACAGACACAGAATTGAAGAAACAAGGAAGAAGGAGGCATCTGAATCATGTGGGCATTATGGGAATGTCAGATTGGATGGACAAAGGCTAACTGTGATGGCTGGAAAGTATGGAATTGTCCCTCCTTGTTTGGAAAAGATTACACAGTTATGACCCAAGTCATTTTCCCACAGACCTTAGGTAAAACATTGTGAGTCCATTTCAATGACAGACCTTTCAATGCACGGGCAAAGAGTGGGAAGACATGCTGATGAACTGCGTGTCCATTGTGAATGAACTTGCTGTGTGAATTGTAATCAGTTCACAGCCATAGGAACACTTTTCCTTTCCCTTCTTGGGCTTCTTCAGGCCGTATCAAATTCTTTCACGTGCAGTAACCTGACATGACCATTCACGCAGCATCATGTAAGCTGCACTCGAAACAGCTGAAGACTGCACTCGCACGCAGAGCGAAAGAATGAAAGTCTCCTGAAAATGTGACATATTACTGTCATTAACAGCATTATCATGCTGGACTTTAGTTATAACGCTGTTACACTGGCTGACAAGCAGAGGATTTAAAGAGAGCTGTATTTCTCTGCCAGACTCTTAAACATCTCATTTTCCATTAACATGAGACCTAGAGCAGCGTGTGTCACAGAAAGACATAAATCTCCTGTTTCCCTTCCCCCTCCCTGGCCCCCGCACAGTGTGGAGGAAGAGGAATACAATCCAGCCCGGAGCAGCTCTCTGCCTAACCCTACGGTCTGCTGCTGTTGAACAAGAAAGCAGCAGTCACTAAAACTTAAAGACCTAATCAGTCATCACGTCAGCTTTCTTCCTTGTGTCCCCTCTGTTTGAAAACTATTTGCATTTTGCCAATAGTTCCAATCGCACAATCAAAATCATGCCCAGTCCCCAAATTTCAGTCTGTACCTCTGGAGAAGGCCCAGGTATACCCCAGTGCTCCATCCACAGCTTCAGCAAAGCAGTCATTAGCCGCTCATCCCCTTGTGAAAGGGCTTTCACAAAAGCAGTGATGGATGACTCCTCTCAGTCTTCTCTCCTGTGGCAGAAGGGAGCACGCTGCTCCACCATAGACCCTGCTGCCTGCTGTCTAATCTGCTCCAGAGATGACATGCAATCAGCTTGGAAAGAGCCCATTTAAAGCACTATCCAGTGCTCTTAAAGGGGTATCGGAGACTGGCAAATGGTCGTCCAGGGCCTTTTTAATGGGTGTCTAGTTCTACACTCTCATGGGGACACCAAGCACACTAAAGGGTAGGAGAAGGAGATTCCTGGTGGTCTATTTAAGTTCTGGTCAAAGACGGACTTCCATGTTTCCAATTTTAAACAGGTCTAAAGAGATCCTCTGGGGATGAGATAACAATTGTGGGGTGATAAAGAGGGAGACTGAGATCAGAGTGCGATATCCTGTACCCCACTATCCCATCTCTCCCTCACACACACACACACAGATATATCAGTTCACTTTTCAGTATTATTTGTGTTTCAAAGCTGTCATGAGGTACATTTTTTCAGAATTTTTCTTTATTTACGCACACAAGTCCATCTTCTGCCTCGCTGTGCATTTCTTGTGCTAGCCAGAAAACGTCTTTTTGTATTAACAATACAAAAGGACAGGTAAAATGATCAAATGTAGATTATTGATTTGACAAAAAAGCTGCTTTCTTTTTTGCTTATTTTTGATTTATTTTTGATGTGTAGCAAACTAAAGTCTTTGGACGTCTAAGGTCTAACATTTCACTTAGCTTGTGGGGCAACTAGATTCTTGGAAATTGATCTTGCCAGAAAGAAACGTGCAATTGGGGTCGGGCGGGGAACTACTGGCAACTTTGCGAGTGGTTTAATGCTAATAGCAACTAAAAACAAAAATGGCGGCTCAAGGAGAGGTTAGCAAATATGTTGTTATAGCATCAGTTTTATCAACTGGAGAGTATTTCTTCACTGAAAGAAGAGCATACAACACACTGACACTTAAGTCTCCAAAAATCCTATTGTTCTATGTAACATGTGGTGTGTCACATAGCATTTCATGGCAGTAAGTGAAACAGCCTGTGCTGTTCTATTGCGTTTATGTGACAATTGAGGGTCCTGGAAAATTTTAACACATAACACATAAATTATATACATTTCACCAGTGTTCATATGTGAAATAGAATGATGAAATCACTGTCACAACTTTAGTAAAAAATGTCTCCCTGTGAGATAGATGTCTTGTCTTGTTAATCATAAACGTTTTGCCTGGGCTCAGTACCAATGTGGTGCCACAGTGAATTTCTCTTAACTTTAATTTTATCATGAACATTTTTATTACGTAGCTATCAAGTTGCATTAGAGAGCTTTCTGAATAAGGCAGAGTCTGCCATGTTAAACCACCATGTTTTTACAGTAGCCCAGGACAGACAAACTAAACTTGCAGACAGTCTGAACAGCAAGGAGTCTTGAATACATTATATATTGAATGTATTGTCATCATATCTAAATAATGAAAAAGGTCATTTTTGAGTTTCTTTCAAAACAACCCTTATGTTCAGACAATGACTGACCTCCAGCTTCTGTGATAAAGATCACTTCCATGGCTTAGGATAGAAAAATATATCACAGTCACCACCACATCGAGAAAATATTCCTCTGTGAGCGAATCATAGTCATCCTTTGTTTTGTTTTCTTATTGTTTTTCCATCTGACATTCTTATGATGTGACAATTCATAAGTGAAGACATATTTAGACATTTTTTTAAAAATCAGTTTTGCGATTCCCCCATTTCAGGTTGACTATAGACTAAACTCCCGAAAGGTTCAGCAAAGGAGAAACATCATTGTGACCAAGAAGCTAAGACACATATTTTGCAGCTATGTATTTGTTTCGCTACATTAGCTAAAACCAGCTACCTCATTTTTGCCTTACCAGTTATTTTTTAATGATTTTCAATTTTTACCTCTTAGTTCATTTAGTTAGTAGTTAAGTTTGTTTTTTCAGACGTCTTGTCCATCTTAAGCTCCATGCGTCCCCCGCCTTACTGACACACTGACCTACGAATGCAGACACACACACACACATTAAGCGTCATTAAGCGTATTCTCATTAGTGGTGAATGGGTCTTGATTAGGGGCAAGTTCACACAATCCATCTGATGGCTATCCACAGGGACCGGAGGAGGATAGAGGGAGGCAGGAGAGCACCAGCCAGTCAATTAGATAGCCTTTAGAGTTGGATGGTTCTGCTGAGGGGGTCACATTTGGACACTTCTGCCTCCCATTGCAGATTTCTTCCCTCCCACAGGCGCACATATCCTTCACTCTCAGAGCAAAAGCACCTACACTTCAACAATCCTCTGTGGCACGTTCTGTGCTGTGGCAGAAAACACACAGTGTACAAGGTCAGAGAAGTCAGACGTCATTAGCTGGCTCTGACACTTGTATGTTCCTGCAATGTTTACTCAGGTACTACTGGAACGTACTGTAATATTCAAAGCAGCAGTGAGCCTCCGATTCTGCGCTCTTCTTCAGTTTTAGGCTTGCTCTCGTGCGCACCAACCAGAAATAACAGACCCCGTAGTGTGTGTATATTAAAATGTCGGATCTCTGTAAAAACTGTAAAAACACGCACAAACTTGTTTTGCCTTGGGAACAGCAAGAAAAGTGGGACTGCGTGTGAAAGCAATTGCCCTAAAAATGCACAAACATTTGCTCCGTCACAGTGGTAACACTATGTGGTGTATTTTTGTAACGCTACCAATTATTTTACACAGTGGGCTAAAACATATGAAGATGCTTAAAAGAATAATATGATTCATCACAGTGTCACAAAGCTTCATTTTCCTTAAGTAAATAAATTAGTTTAGCAACTTCATGCATGTCTTAAGTACTTTTCCATGTATAAGTCAGATTTTTTTTCCTAACATACAAAATAAACACAGTAAAATCTACTGTAAATAGAAGGCAGGGTCCAAACTTATATGAGGTGTTAAATGGAAAGAAGACAGCGATGTAGCAGTGTAGTTGAATACAGAGCGAAAGGTTTGGAAAATGTGCAGCTGACTCCAGCTTATCCTGAGGTGACACCAGACTCAAACGGTATTCTCATATGTCTGGACTGGACGTGAGGCTTGGGGCCCAGCCAGTACCCATCACCAGACACTGCTGCTGGGCATGGAGCTAAAGGCTCCACTCTGAACTCAGAGCCTCAGAGACGTAAAATTGTAAGCAGTTTAGCTCTGGTGTCCGTCCAGAGTAACGAGCAGTGTGGAACGGATGAAGGAAAAACACAGGGGTTAGTACGGGCTCAGGTAAGCAGAAAACCGAATGACATCAGTAGATGAATTATAGTAGTGGTAGTGGTTGCATTCAGGCTGTTCTTGGTATGAATGGTGTGTATGAAACTCACCCTACAGGTATGCCAACAGTATCCCACTGTAAATAAATAGAGGAAAAGCGATACCTGAGTTGGAATAAACAGGACATGAGGACATGACAAGCATTGGGCAACCAAAATGAAATGAAAAAAGAGGGTGAGAGAGCGAATTGAAAAATAGACATAGACATAGTGGAGAATAAGAGGCAGAGAACGACAGGGCGCTGGCTAGGCTATGCCCCACTGAGAAATCTCCAAACCACTGCGTCTCCAGAGGAAAATGTTTTCACCAGCCTCTAAGTGCCCATTAACTGTCTATTCCCATTCCAGCCGCGCTCTGCACCATGCTCCGGCACAGTGGGAGCTGTGGCCGGAGCCGCCCACGGTATTCCAGGGAGGCCAGGCCGAGCTGCGAGCTGAGGGAAGCAGAGAAGGGTAGAAAGCTGTGCAGGCTTCCTGGTGCGTGAAGACATGTAGGTCAGTCCTTATGCACACAATGCACAGAGAGAAACTGGGAGATGTGATAAACAGATGGTGTACCCCAGCTAATATTCCCCTCTGCTCTTTTGGTTTTAAATTAGGATGTTAATGCATTCGTCATCACTATGTTGTGCGTTTCTATTCTTTCTTGTTCTATAAAAGATAGTGGAATGAAAGGGAGAGAGCGTACTCATGGGCAACTTGCCAAAACTATTTATAAGTATTAGTAGCTTATTTACTTTCTGCCATTTCCATCATAGATTTGAACATCCGAGGGTTACAGAGATTGCACCCCAATTAGGGTCTGATAACTAATCAATAGCTGCATATTCTGCAAGCAGGAAGTAAACGATTAGGCCCCTGGGAAAAGCAGTTCAAATTACACTGTTGTCAATGTTGAGAGCGGAGAGAGGAAGACAGAGGAAGACAGAGGAAGTGAGCAAAGGAGTAGGAAGGGCACAGAGATACTAACAAAGGATTAGAGAGTACTAAAGATTGCTTGCATTGCTGCTAATGGTCTGCTTTTTTTTTAAAAAAAATAAAATGTGTTAAATGATACAACTCCAACCTTCATGAATCCTCAACCCTTCTCCATCAAAAATGAAGAAAAAAAAAGACAAGTAGTGAAATACTGGAGGAAATGAGAAACGCCTTATAGACCAGTTTGCTGTTGGGAGTGATCTGTACCTCCCAGGCTGAATTATGTGGTGCACAGAGTGAATAACTGGTAGATGGAGGCTGTTCCTACAACAGCCAGCACAGCCAGAAGCAGACCACGGACAAGGACACCACAAGTGGAAACAGGAAGAACCACTGCAACTCCTCCAATCCCATGCCTTTATTTATGTATTTATCGTACCACGCTAAAACCACAAATATGAAGGAAAATATGCAACCCAGTGCCAGTATAGGTCTATTTTTAAGTGATGTCCTTTACCATTGGTGTTGTGCTTTCTTAAATGTATTCATATATTTATATTTTCAGCACTTAGAACCATTTTTATTTAACACCTAATTTGGAAAATTCTCTAAGGCCTTTATTAGCTTCAGCCCATATGCAAAAAATATGTTTCCGATTTATAATTAAACACATTTCTATGGAAATAAAAGCAAATTCTGCTAATTAGATTAGAATGACTCTAAGGTGACAAGAAGGAAAACCCCTTAGATGTTCGCATCCACAAACCTTTTCCTTTAAAGTATTATGAGTAGTAATCCCTCGATTTTATCTCTTTCTTTTGCCTTTTTCTTCTGCTGTCGAATGTCATCTGCGAGTCAATCAATAGTTTAAGGAGTCATTCAAAGCCATTCGTATCAAAGCATGGCACTCCAGAGCATGGTCTGGGCCATCCACTATATGCAGATAGATTAGTCCTGTCTTCCTCAGCTCTCAATCAAACTTGTGAAACGGGGCTAGGCCAGTGTCAAACTCAGTGGATCAAAGGGGAACATTTCAAAGAAGAATACTGAAAGAAAATGTGTGAATTAGCATTTGAAAAGATATATGTTTTGTACCATCACCGCAGCTACGATGCTATGTTCAATCAACAGTTGTACTGTGCTTTTAATAAGACAGTATATTATAACAGCACCCTGCAGTGATGACATGTTTTTAAAAATACAACGGCAATTAGCAAGTAACATATAGTATATTTTGAAATATTTCTGCAACTTAAACTGTAATGAAAAAGTAAGAGAAAAGAAAGAAGTTTAACTTTTGGTGGAAGAACTAAGAAAAAAAGAAAAGGAAAAAAAAAAGAAAGAAATCGATTGATTACAGCCTTTATCCTTTGATGAAACCTAATCCAAGTCTTAGTGTGAGGATGTTGGGAGTAAAGCATCTGCATATCGAGAAGATTTGGGCTCTAGGTAATGCTTTTTGCTATTAGTGATGCGTTGCATTAACCTCTTTTACTGTCAGAGTTAATGAAATAGGGAGATAGATGCATGTGAGACCTTGTGCATACTGTGTGTGTGTGTGTGTGTGTGTGTGTGTGTGTGTGTGTGTGTGTGTGTGTGTGTGTGTGCGTGCGTGCACGCGCGCCTTTAAACCTCTGGCTCAGTCTCATGGTGGGTTTGTGTGACGCCTCTGGAGGAACTCGGTGAAAAGGAGCATTGTGCTGAGGGAGTGTTCTCCTGGTGGGTAAAGCTTGTAAGCCCTCTCCTCCACATGGGGCCTGCAGTCGAGACTCTGAACTGTGGTCTTGATGGCACCAGAGACTGCTCCCTCTGAGACAATACCAGTAATAGACATGCTTGTTGCCCTGGGAGAATATGAGGGACATAGAAAATATGTGATTCAAATATGATGAAAAGAGGAACAATGGAGACAGAGAAAGACAAAAAGACCAGTAAGAAAAAAAAGGGTGGGATAGCGGTGTATTTAGACTAGTGGGTTTTCTTTTTTTTTTTTCTTTTTTTTTAATATTGCACAGCTTGAGTTTGTGTTTAACCAGAGGAAATACTTTCCTCTCATACGTATGTAACCCATGATGGCACCACAAAGTTAAAAAGCGCTTTTTCATAATATTCTTATGAAAGCCAGTGCCTGTAAATAATCATGTTAAAGCAAAGGTCAAGTCATGTAAGGTCATGCTTTTCTCCAAACTCTAAATGAAGGTGTTGGTCCTCACAATGTCAGGGTCAGAGAGAGGACAGCTACATGTTAGCTACACTTGTGTAGATGTTTTTTTATTTGTGGCTGAACAACTATATCTGGACACACTCTTATCTAGTCATATATCATCTTGTCACATCAGCAATCTAAATTTTATCCTTGCTCTAATCACAAGTCCCCTGTAGATAGCAAGCAGGACTGTCAGGGATGAGTTGAGGGAGATCAGATATAGTACGCATGAATGGGTGTGTATTTGTTTGTACCTGTGTGAAAGTTTATTTCATACTGTAACACCGCATCCCAGTCTTTGCCACGTCTGTGGCTTGTATGATGATAAATTCAGTGCAGGTGTCACCCTGGTTACGGTAGGTGAGGATTGATGGTCTTCAGAGGCCGGCGATCCATCAACATCGCATCGGGATTTCAGGAATCTGTTCCTGATCACACCCCACGGCAGAGACCATGTGGTAACGACCCCTCTCAGTGCGACACCACAGGAAATCGATACCAGGCACTCAAGGTCAATGTACTGTTGGAAAACTACTTAAGCCCTGACGGATGGAGGGCCCGCCTGTAGATGAGACAAGCCACTGACAGCTCCTCCTCCCATACTCAAAAAATACACACACATGCAGACAATGGTGTGTCCTTTGAAGGTCCAGCGTGTAAGATTTAGGGAGCTCTATTTACGGAATAAATGTGTGTGTGTTTTCATTAGTATTCAATCGCCTGAAAATAAAAACTGTTTTTCTTACCTCAGGATGAGCCTTTTCTATTTACAGCAGGGACATCCTCTTCCAAATGCATGTTGCCGATATGTGAAATTTAATCCACAAAAAATTTTGTTGAAACTTTTTGCATTTCAGAAGATTTTCTGAAAATAGTTGATCATGTAGTTACTGGGAGGGGTAGCTGTTTTGTTTTGATTTGCCCTGACCAGTCAGAAGCAAGTGATGTGTCTGTCCCGCATGATTTGCAGATGACAAATGGCGGTAGTAATTGTTCTAGCTTAACATTTTTTATGTTGACAAAAATATGGCAATTTATTTTTGGTATTGCTGTAAAAACAACAATCTACATCCACACCCATTTTTTTTTTCTGAGCGATGTTTCATGTGCGGCACTTGGTTTATTCATATTTAAACAGTATACACCAATGGAAAATAAGGAACATAAAACAAATGTACAGATTCAGATTATGTGGGCTGTGATGGATAGAAGTGTGGCAGGAGAAAGAAAATGAGTCCTACACCGTCCGTTTGCTACAGTCAGTTTTTCCCACCCACTACCTACCTTCCACTCTCAAGAACTTTATTCTTGTTTGTAAAGATTTTATAAAGAAATCCTCAATTTCTTCAAAATCTCTTACCATAACCCTGTGTGCATTTCTTTCAGTATGCTTATGTGTGTTACAGCTATCTGTTATAGATACCATGAATTAACAGACTAAATTTTGGGTGAATTACTGGGTTTGTCTCAGCCCTGGCAGCTACCATGTAGCCACAAACCCAGGAGTGATGTAGCTATCCTTTCTTTTTCCAACCTCCTCTTTATGTTGCCCTCTTTTGCGTCATGTTTGCATTAGATTTCCAGCCACTGGAGTAACACAACTCCATCATTGAGCGTTCTGTACCAGCAAGCCCAATGAGAAATCCATGCGCTCCTCATTACAGCTACATATATCATATCCATCAGAATTTCCAACATTTTAAACCACAAATTACAATATCGCTGAATAATACTCAGTATTGTTTATCATTAACAAAGCAACACCAAACAGCCTGGTTTGATTCTTGGAGGGTGTCCTGGTCCCTCCATGCATGTAGGCCAACTTTGATTTGGACTACACTGCATCAGAAAGCACCTGCCCAGCTCAAGTGTCCATGAGCACTGCCCTATAGTCAATAATGTGCTTTCCCCTCTCAACTGAATGGAAGGGTGATGATGAATTTTCTTTTCCAAGCTCCACTAAATGGTTTTCAGAACCCCCCTCCCAACCCCCACAAAGTGTTTCACTGTAATGGCAAGTTTATTCAAGGCTGTCCGTAACACTTGATTCTTTGTAAGATTGACAGTAATTTACTAAGCACAAAATCGAATGCTGAAACCACAAGCACCCAAAAGAACAATTAAATTAATAAACGTGAAAAGCTTTCCTCTTACTTTGTTTCCTGAGCTTTAGAAAACTGCACTCATTCACTGACAGACATTCCACAAGACCACAAGGTACTTCCGCTGAGGTTACATGTAAGTTGGAAGTGAAGATATAAAAGATCTACATCCTGTATAGCAGTAAGAACATGGTTTCATTAGAAGACCCAAGAAAAAGTCCGGGTTCATTGGCAAGCTTGTGCGCCTCGCACAGGAAAGCCACAGAGAAGCATTTCGAGTAAGAGATAAGTGCTTGTCAGAGCGCTGTATAACAGTCTTCCTGATAGTGTGTAAAACTTGTGAAGTATGTTACAGGATATGGTTTGAAAAAAAAAAAAGAAAAGCGTTAACAACAATTGCTTTTGATGCAATTTACAGTATGATGATGAAATTGTATACGTGGCTAATTGGAACATTACTGCGGCAGATCACTGTCATACAAAATATACTGCTGACTTTGTGTCTTTCAAAGGTACTGATTCTATTAGGAAAGTACTGCTTTGGTATGATAAAGCAGATTTGCCAATTAATTCTTTGTCATTGCGAGGGCAGTTCTCCATCATGTCATGTAAACTCATTTAAACCTGTATAGGAAAAAATGCAATCATAGATAATGTGAAGTCTTCATTCAGTTCCTTTGGCAAACAACTTCAATCAACTAGTGAGTGATTTGGCCCCCAAATAAAACTGAAATGTTTCTGAGACTTTTTTGTCAACATGCACTTTAAACACCTTTTTTTGTGTATTACTTTATGCTGCCACAGTATCTTTCTTGAACATTTATTATTTACTTTTGGGTGGCACGATTAGCCTACAGGCTGCACACGAGGACATCACAAAATGATGCAAAGGTGATCATTCATAGTCATTAAGATAGCAGTAAATAACATTTCTTGGGCAACAAGACTAACTTGGTGCACTGTAAATGCGGCGTTAGCGGCAATGCGTCATTGTGGATTTATGTTACATCTTACTTACATACAGTGCATGTATGTGGATGTAAAGGGACAATCATACACACACAAACACACATAGGGAATGAATCTAGACAGTTGTGAACTTCCCAAGAACCCACACAACACACATAGTGGATATTGCCTTCATCTACATAATGGATTATGTGGGTCACCATAGAGGTGGTCTATTTTTCTTACTCCAGCTCATCTGCGTGCCTTTTTCTTTTTATACCTACAAATAATTAGTGTATCTAGATGGCACAACACATTTGTGTTAGCTGCACTCTTCCTGCTAACCTATTTAAAGTCTGAAGTCACCCACACCTAATGTAGCCAGCTCTGCATTTAGCAAACAATCAGGATGCACTGCCTTCCAAAACCATATTTCCGTTTCTTTGCCATCCTGCACTGAGAAGGCTGTTGCTAATACATTTAGGATGTTTATCTTTCTGCCTGTTGGAAGCATGAATTGCGTGCAGTTTGTTGGAGCATAACTACATAGAATCAAGCCAACAGTCGCGTCACCAGGCTGGATGGAGATTGAAGAACTCAAGGCAATGGGCCTATAGAGCTAGGAGCAGCTGCTCTGTAGGGAGCTCAGGTCAGAGGAAAATGTAAATAAACTCATGTTGGTGATTCAGGACCCAGAGTAACAATGCTGGGTGTTAGATTACATGGACAAGGGTGAACTGAACGTAAGAAGAGAAAGCAGGAGGGGAAATAATGTAGATTCCTCTCAATGTAAAACTAAATGAGCGAACACTGCCTTAGAGTTCAGATCAGAGCTACACTGGGGAAAAAAGAGCCACGCACAAGTGTTAATAAACACACAAATGTAAAAATTTAATTCATAATGTGAAAAAAACAGAATTTCATTTGATAAAATCACTTCTATGTGAACAACATCACCCACAATTGGCTGTTTTAATGACCCCACAGTTGAACACTTCACATCTTACAGTGTTAGTCACTGAGAGAATGGAAGAAAACACTTGAATATTCAATTTTAGCTGTCTAAAGAAAATACCGTTATGCTCATAATACTTTTATTGGTGTCAAGAAGTTGTTTGGAAAATGTGTCTGACATTTTTATGTGATTTGGTAAATTTGTCACTGCCAAAACTAAAGGCTATCATGGGGTAGATTGTAAAAGAGATCAGAGGTTCAGGTTGCCATGTTTTATGACCCCTGGAGGCATTGACAAACCTTACATTAGCCTTAGTCTGGGCCTAGGAGTCAGCCGCCTGTTTGAACATGAAAAATTAGCCGGGCCCTCAGACACTGGTCATTATGTGGTCACCACTCGGCTTTTCCACCATAGCTGAGCCAAATGGGACGTGGTGCCGGGCCAAAGAGCCAGCCTTCAAGGCTGGCTATTCATGGTAGAACCTCCCTCAGGAATGGTAACGGCACACAGGGAAGCATGCAATTAATGGAAGGAAGAGTGTAGGGGAGTGACATTTGAGAAGATTGAAAGGAGGAAGAAAATGAAGAGAAGAAGAGGACAGAGAAAAAAAAACAGTAATGCAAATACAAAAAGAACTACAGGGGATGTGGAACAGAAGGAATAGAGATGGAGCAAGTTGCTGTCTTAAAGCCAGCTCAGCGTCTGGTGCGGAGGCCAGCTCAGTGTCTCACTCCGGGATCCACTGGCATGAGACAAGGAGAAGCCATAAAAGTGCTAACCAATATTACCTTTGAGCAGTTAAAATACATTTAATGAATAGGTAGAACATCTAATTACAATACAACTTATTTTTTTCCATCCATTCCAGCCCTAATAGAATAAATGTTCTAATATGCACATCTTCATTGATGGTGTGATGATGAAATAAATGCTTTTATGTAAATTGTGGGCTGGCACGGAAAAAGGCTTCCACAGCAAAAAGGACATGACGGTGCACAGTTTGTAGTAAATTGAAAGAAATGTGCTTTTCCAATATCAACATTTTCTCAGCGCACTTATTCAAGCCAAGGTAGTAAATCATCTTCAGATTAATTCACGAGGTACTGCTAAGTAACTTAATAGAATAGTGTTGATGGCCCTGTGTTATCAAATGCATGCTGTGTACTATATGTGTGTGTGTGTGTGTGTGTGTGTGTGTCCGCATGCATCACACAAATAAGTCGATACAAGCCCCTAGATATGCGCATGCGCTTGCACATGGACACACACAAACACACACATAACACAAATGAGATTTTAACCTACTTTAATATATTCTTACTTCACTCTGATAGAATAAGTACTTACACCGAGGTTATCTAGGGGGAGCTGACCTGCTTTTAAAAGAAGAAATGAAGAAACATACAGTTCTTTCTACAGCTATTTAGGCTGTAATGTCAGTGTTACTGCAGAGGCTTGTATGAGGCCATTGTTTCCAAGCTACAATAACAGACAGCCTTGTCATAGTTGTTTTGTGTAAAGCTCATCTTTCACCTCAACCTCACATGGCCTCTGATAATAATGTTCAGACTACCCAGAGCCTCAAGGGCTTCAGTGGGTGTTTCAGAGGAAGGAGACACCGAAAGACAAGAGACACAGGGGAAGGAAAGAATATTAAGTGAGTAAGAGAACATATAATGGGAAAAACAATAAGGAGAGCTGGATGGGGAGGAATGGAGACCGAGGGGCGTTGTTTGTGGCCTACTCTTGTTACTGTAACCGCAATGTTAAAATTCCTCATCATTGTGGCTTCCCTGTCATGACAGTGGTCAAAGGACATGGAAATGATGCCAGAAGAGACCTCCTACTCCACAGCGTCCATGCCAACCTCGGCCCACGTACTGCGAACAACAATACAACACACAGGCATCCATAAACATGTACATAGAGACAACCACACATAGGCAAAAATAGACATGCTGTGCACGTACTGTATGGCAATCAGATTAAAAAAGGGTCTTGGGTTTTCATGTGGTGTCTCGAAAAACATCCAGTAAAATGCAATAATTGAATGCATGGAAATGCTATTAATTAGTATAAATTATATGTAGCTCAAAGACATGTATTATTTCTTTATCTTAAATTACATGGTAACCAGGAAAGAGAAGCAGCTGGTGCAAAACAAACAAACAAGCAAAAATTGGAGGAAACATAAATCTAAAAAAACACAAAGCTAAACATAGACGTTGTGTAAATATTCAGGAGACTCCAGATAGATTTTATACAGATGGTGTGATGTACTGTGTTCACTTAATGCAAAGTCATCTTTGCTGTTTTGTAATACATTTTAACTTTGGGTACCCAGGTGAAATTTCTGCTTCTTATTCACTTTCCATTCATACTAAGGCAAATCCCTCTCCCGTTACTTATCATTCTATCTACTGATGTGAAGAGACATTGAGTTCATGTGTGACATGCACATTGCCTATATCTGATTCGCATTTCAGGAAGGATATAGGCCTGCATGTGTGCTTGTGTTCAAAAGGTTTTTAACTGCAGTGAGACGGAATAACCTAATGTAAGTACTTTCTACTTCCTGTATGAAGACAGAAAAACTCCCCAGCACTGACAGACACTCAAACACGCAAACTGCCCTCACATACATAAATTCATAAACACACTCCACACTTGCTTTCATGTACAAAATGTGCTGAATTTACATGAATAAAGAGAGACGAACATTTGTCAAGCAAATCTTGCAGCTGATTGCGCAGCAATTCTGTAGTTTAGTGTAAAAGACGTACTGTATTATTTAATGTATTGTTACTTAAAGTGTAGTTGGTTTTAAACACCATAGAAAACCAGTCACTGATACTTGATGATATAAAGGTATAACCTTAAGCTTCCCTTGTAGTTCTCTAGGTTGCATTTGTGCAACAAACTGTGCTCGCCACCCAAGTAATTTTTGTGGCTTAAGGCTAAGAGCTGGCAGAACACCACAGCACAGAAGCTCCTTCCTTAAAGCTGTGCGACCCCACAGCGTCACACACCAGGGTGAATTTTATATCATTAAATAAAGCCCTTTAAAGCCATCTTTTACAACCTCACGTGACCTCGCTTCATGAAGGATCTCCTTTGTTTTTGCGTCTAATCGCAGCCTTTTAAAGTTTTAATTGCAAACAGTAAAATATCGATAACTGATATCAGCTGGAGGTTGGGCTGAGTTTTTGGCAGGTAACAGGAGGCCACCCTCTGGGCTGTGTCCGCCCTAACTGGCATGTGTCCAGGAGTTTGTGAGAATGCAGAGGTGTGGTCCCAAATATTCTGCTTTACAGAGAAAAGGAAAGACAGTGAATGATCACGTATTGAGTACCTGTGTAAAAAGTATCTTGTGCATGTTGTCCTTTGTTTGAGATTGTCTTATGCCACAGGTTTTTTGACTGACAGGTGAGGTAAACAGAAGTTAAGTCCATAGATCAGCAGTCTGCTACTTGCCCTGCAGGGTCAGTTACCTGACAAAGACACCGTGCTGATTCTGATGGCCCTGAGGCAGTATCTACCTCCATACGGTATACACTACACTGGCATGACAGGCAAACACAGCATATTCGCTGGCATTTAGCCCAAAGGCACACAAACACGGGTCAGTCCTCAGTTAGAGTTACCCTCATTAAGTGCCAAAACTGCAATGAGCTGCAGAATGCAGCCATGATTGAATTAATATAAACATTAGCATGGCTGCAAATATGTAAAAACTGTCTAGTCAATATTTACGTGCGCATTTTCTGCACAGTAAAACAAAACCCTGCAAACTGACACGAGTTAACCATCAAAAGACGTTATACAACTAGCGGAGAGGATGGGAACGGGGATGGCTGTGACATGAAAACGTGTTAAACCATTTCAAGACGAAGAGACCTTGTATGGCGAAAAGAAAAGATAAAAAGACTATGTTTACTCTCTTTGTAGATTCCAGGGAGATCTCTCATTTATCTCTCTCCTTAAACACAGTGGTTCACCCTGCTGCTAAAAGCCCACCTCAGCAGTTTCTCTCCCTCTCCTTACCCTTTAATATTGATGATTCTCACAGGATAAAATAAGTTAAGTGGAGATATGGTAATCCCTCCTCTGCTTGCTGAACTCGTTTGTTTACTCTGGGGTGACTCCGGTGATGTAGCTACGCCTTTCTAGTCGCATATAATTTCACGTTTAGCAAATGCTCCCCTCTTTAATGTGCCCACTATCAAGGTCATGAATAGCAAAATTTTTTCAGCCTCTGGAATTAATTATTCACAGATAAAAAGCAAACGAGGTTTCTCTCTGAAACATGTTGGCGGCACTTACCTCTCTGTCTGGAATTTATTCGACCACTTTCAAAGGCCTCGTATTTTGGGTACATGCATTTATTTAATGTTTAGGATTCAATTTACTTTCCTCTCTGTGTAGAGCATAATTAAAAATATATACTGCATGTCTAGCATGCGGGGGACATACAGAAGCACTATAGGAGTAAGCCAAGGTGATGGAATTTATCACTTTCAGAAGGTTTTGGTTATGGCTGTGTGGATGTGAAGATCTGGAAAAAGCTTACATAGCACAGAAGTTTGAAATCCAATATTCTTCTCCAGCCTGCTGTTCAAAGAACTGAATATTTTGTGCTCAGTCACTGTCAGACTAAAGAACAAACTCATTCGACAGGTTCGTGTGAGAGAAGTCTTCACCTGAGCATGAAATAAGTATAGACCAGATTTATTTCTTGGTAATAAGAGCAATTATTGTGCATGGAATAGCTGGATTCCTACTCAAGGTTATAGCAGCGATAGGCCAGGACACCCCTGTGGATCCACACTCTGTCCAAACACTGGAAATGGACTGTGAATTCTGCTAGATTAGAGCCTAGCTTCATTGTATAGTCTGTTTGATAAGGGATTAAATTCAGTAAATCCGTTACTTCATATGGGACTCCGTGTTTGAGTTATCCTCTGCATTTTAGAGCTGTTATTCTCCTCTTTCTCACTTTTTCAGTTTTGGCAGAGAACTGGTATAAATATGCTTTTTTATATTGCCCTTGGCAGCAAGACATTGTACTGCATACCAGAATTGACAGAAAAGAACAATTTTTCTCTCTTTCATCTGTTTGTCAGTACCAATAAAGGCAGAAATAATACACAAATGCTTAAATGCGTCCAGTTATTCAGGGGAGAAATATTCAGAAATTGGAATATAATAAGTGGTTCTTCATATGGTGCCTAGCAAAATAACAGAGACACTGAGACAAAGGTTATCTCTGCGCAAAGACAGTCGAAAAATGTTGACTACCGCTGACTATTTACAATGTCGTCTCCCAACCACTGGTCACAAGATTATGGTTCTCAGGTTGTAAACAGAATGAGCAGTCAAGTTAATCACATTAAGCCATTTAAGATCAAGGTTCAATTTGTCTCAAATCACACAGGCCATGTTATAGCATTTAGGAAAACATTCCTCCCTATGAATTATGTAACTATGTCATTTTTATGAGGGCACAATCCTGAGGATTGTCCTACCTAGAAGTATTAAGATTTGGGGAAAAAAAAGCTGCACAACTGATAAGCATTCAGATGGGTTGTTAACTTTCTCTTTAAAAAAAAAAAAAAAACTTAAGGAAATAAAGTCCCACGGCAGTTCTGGTCAGAATCCTTTAAGGAGGGAAGAGCTCATGCTAAAGATTGCCCCTAATCAGCTGTGCACTAAGTTAAAGTTTAACCAGTCTGTTAAAAACAATGGTGAGGATGTGCCGTGTGTGACTAGAAACAAGGAGGGATTTATCCTGTCATTGTATTTTATGAATTTGTATCATCAAATGGGTCCAATAAAGTAATCAGATGAGCATCAGGTAAATCATTTTCACGTACAAATTGAATGACCCACTTTAAGGTCAAGACAAGAGACAGATTTGTGCTGTGCATCGGCTTTGATTTCCTCTCTGTGCTATTGGCACTGAGACTGAGAACATGAGTTAAATGATATTGACACATTTTGTATTTACACGTGCACACAGGCATAAAGTAAAGGCAGTAAAAGCTCTCATAGATAAACTCATCCTCACAGCAAGGCCTCTCTTAAGACAGACACCCCAGTAAGAACAATCCATTTCAGCTACAGCCAGCGTTTGCAATTAAGCTTCATCTTCACGGCTATGTTGTCAAATTCTCATGCACTGCATTCTCTTTGAATGAATCACCTGTACAGTTTAATTACTGAGTCTGTTTCCCCGAGCCCACCCACCACCGTCAGCCTTCCTCTTGCAGGCCACATTATCAAACTAGGGCAATCTCCCTCCAGCAACCCCATCTCTAATGCATGGTTGCTTTAAACAAGACTGATGACCAATAAAGGTGAGGCTGTATAAATGCTCTGTGGGCGTTTTTGAAATCCAAACAGGAAGCAAGAGTGAGTCTGTGACAGCTCGAAGCCAATGACAGCACGTCGTCCAGGTATATTTGGTTGGATGCTGAATCAGCCCAGACGGAGGTGGGATCCCCAATGTCTGATTTATCAAAATCAGACAGTACCTCAGGTTCCCTCCACTGGTGTTATTCCAATGCACACCTCTAAGGTGGTGATTCTAGGACTTAAGCCAGATTGAAGGTACTTATTTTCTCACTGCTATAGTGAAGAAAGGCCTGTTTCTTTTGTCTTTTCACATTGTTCTGCATAACATTTTTTTCATACTTTAAACTCAGCTTTGATTGAGTCAAAGAGATGGACAAAAAAATAAAATCTAAAAATATGAATTTCAGTTTGTTCAAGTTAAGGATCAGATTTTGTCACCTACTCAGACACTACATTTGTTGTCATGTAGCAGTAAACTATAAACTAATCAACAGCATTGCGCAGCCCTTTCCTGAAAGTGCGTATGACTCAGCAATATTTGACTGCATTCACTTTTGCGCATTTTGCTTAATTTTGTAAAAGTCACATGTCTATGTACTGTGAGCTGTGGAACTTCATGGCAAATTGCCTGAACTTATACAGTAGTAGGTACTGCGTGATTACATTGGCGGCTGCTGCTGCTGATTGTTACAGTAAGTGTATCTCGCTTTTTTAAATGAACTCAACAAAATGAGGTGAAGGATGGTCCTTCTCCAAAATGCAGATTAGTGTGAGCATACCCTGAAGCCGCGAGTATCAATATGTGCATTGTATAGACTAGACAGCTGTGTATTGTGGCAGGACATTCTTTAACTCCCCACAGTGTAACTGACAAAGCCATAGATTTCTCAAAGGAACCTGCTGCTTGTGTGAGGGATGACAGATACATGTTGTTGAGAAAGTATGCGGAAGGGATTGCTAATAAGCTTTTCCAGATCAATAAATGACTGTATGCTGCAAATTAAACTGTAAATCTCGTCAAAGATCGTGAATAATTCTTAAGTCAAGCACAAGGACTGACAAATGTGTTTTTTTCTTGTTTGTTTTTTTTTCTTGCATCTGGAAATATACTGAATGTCATAACCTCATATTTATTAAAAATGGGCCAAAGCTAAGGATGGTGCGGCAGTATTGAACTCTGACTAATGTAACTGTTTTAATGTGGCAAAATACAGTACATGTTCATGTTGAGTATCCTTCCCAAGCAAGACTCAATAAATGAGTAGTATCTTTAAGTCAGGGGGCAAACTCGGGCATGATAACAGGGCACGGCGTCTAATAGCTGGAGCATGAAAACCAGATTCTATGGCAAGCAAGAAAGCACGATGCACAAACAGAGTCTGATTAACCGAGCGTTACCCTCTGTGATATGAGTGGCACTGAGAAAATAGCAAGAGTCCTGTATCAACTTACATTCAAAGTTGTGTATTAAACTATCGGAACATGTTTTAACAAGGAGAGAGCATGAAAATCACTCCGGAGTGCGTGCAGAGGAGGATGAAGACAGCACTGACATTGTGGTTTTACTTGTTATGTAATGACTTAATTGAGGCCTTGTGACTGGAAAGGAAACAAAAAAGTTTGTTTTTTTGTTTAGTTTCCACTATACTTTTACTAAGGTATATTAACTACAGACAAATAGCGCTCTCTCACTGTGGCAAATGAACATGTATGATGAGATGGCCTGATATAATCCAGCCTTCACTCTTCCTAGAAATACACATCATTTCCCTTTCAAGGATTTAGTGTAACTGCATCCTTTATTTGGGGAAATTTGGAATGGCAAGCATTATATTAAAAGAAGATCATGTTCTCAAACCAGTTCCAACCATTGGTACTCAGAGCTGTCCTACTTGGGAGTATCCTTTGGAGCTGCGGTCATGAGACCTCAGGAGAACATCTCTGCCCTGTGGCTTTGCACTGACCACGAATGTGAACACAGCGCAGCAACGGACGGGACACAACTGTGCCTTTTGGCAAAGCTCGACAATGCTCAGTCTGGAGAATAGAGAGGTTAGCGCAACTAGATGAAGCTTACCATGGCAGTACATATGTCATGTGTTGTCCCACTTTCTTTTTGTGGTGCTTGTGATGAAACTTCTTTTGCCTTTCCGCTCTGCGGTGTAAGTCCTGGGTCCAGAGGCCAAATCTCTGGTGGGTAGCCATAAGTCACGTCTGGGTTTAGCACATTGCTGAGGCTGGC
This sequence comes from Nibea coibor, assembly GCA_023373845.1. Taxonomy (NCBI): domain Eukaryota; kingdom Metazoa; phylum Chordata; class Actinopteri; family Sciaenidae; genus Nibea; species Nibea coibor. The sequence continues at coordinate 11,709,938 of CM041738.1, forward strand.
TGAGGTTCGCTGTGGAACCACAGCCTAATTCACCCAGCACTGTGAGGAGACGGTCCGTCTACAGCCCAGAGCCATGACCAACCAGTGGCTTTACTGTAGGGCTGCACGCCAGAGATATTATCCCTTTTCTCTTGTTGCTGTATCACCCCCCCCCCCCCCCCCCCCCCTTTCGTTTGGCTCTTGTCTATTTAGTTTTTTCATGTTTCACGTCTGTTGAGTTTGGGGCTTTGCTTACATGTTTTCTACTGTATGTTCTCAGGTCAGTGTGTTATTTAATGTTCTATTTTTAAATGTACTCTACAGTAGTCTCACTTATTAGCCTTCAGATCTCCTCTCCTGCAGACAGACTTGGTAAGTTGTGCTTTATCTACTGCTGTAATAAACACATGTGACAGGGTATCACTGCCAAATGACAAGTGAGATAAATGTGTGTGTGTGAACATTTCACTCAAGTGCTTTACAATACTCGAAGAGATAATCCATTTTCAAGGAGAGAGGAGTGGGTGGGAGAGTTTGGGGTTTAAACAGCACAATAATCTCTCCATATCTCCTCCTCGACACGGCACACTCTCTCCCCGCCACTTACTGGAGATGTGTGGATGTGATAACAGAGAGTAAACATACTCGGGCTGCATGTTCCAGCACACACACGCTCCTTTCAAATCATTCCCTGGTGCCACCGCAGCTACTTTACAAATAATGGCCCCCATGTGTGTTCAGGGCTCCAAGGCTGTGTGAGGCAGGGGGACTGGGCTCCATGCCCAGTCTGAAACCCTGTCAAGATCACTGTAAATTTCTCCTCGTTTTCAGCAGCTGTAATTTAAGGGCCAGATGTGCAGGAGACCGAGGACAGAGTCAGATAAACAGCTTGTTACATATTTCTTTTCCATGCATACTATGGTACATGGATATCTATTCACCAGGCTCTTTGGTCAAAGCAAATTCTTTTCAGTTTAAACCTGGAATTGATAAGCAGTATACATAGTGCGGTCAGCTATACAATATATTTCATGTCTGAATTAATGTATTTTTTTATAGCACACGGACTGCCTGTTTTAACTAGTGTTATTGTTGGTGTTTGTATATGCTTGTGTATATGTGATGTGGCTACAGAAAACATACACAATTAAATAATAAACTTCTTTATACATCTAGTTAGATCTAAAACAGAAAAGCAGAACCTTTCCCTAACTAACACTAACATATCACCTTGTGTCATAAATATTAGTGCACAGGCTCCATTACTGTATACGTGACAGTGTGCTTCCCTGCCACTAATGGTTTCCTTGGCTTGAAAAATTCACAGTGGCACCCATAGAGACATTGGCAGTGTAAACAGTGGGTTGTACCAGGGAAAATGATGTTAAATCCTGAAAATCCACGCTAATTGGAAATATAATGGAGGATGAAGGGACACTGCTGGACTAGGTGGGAGGCCTGATGAATGCGTGTGGACTGAATATGTGGTGGAATCTCCCATGTTTTGGCAAGGAGGGGCGGCCTACCGCTCGAGTCACACTTTGTAAGTTAGAGTGAACGTGTCAGGAAACAGCCTTGTCTGCAGACAGGAAGGTATACTTATGACGCGCTGACGTTAAAACCATGATCATGTATAAATGTACAATGCAATCGACAGAAATAACAATTTAATATTTACTGTCACGGAACATCATCTACATCCGAGATGATTATGTATGCCTGTATAGTAGAGAATATTCCTAATCATGTGTTTTGAAGCGTGACGAAAAGCAGCCCCAACATGCACATTGTAGTACACCCCCCCACCCCCACCCCCACCTCCTGCTTTTCATTTCATTTCATCCTGTGGTGTTGCCAGTTTCACAGCCTCTACATGCACACGAGATTAATGCTGCTTAATTAAGAGTACAAAGTGACTAATTGGGGGCGCATGTCAGAGGTATATGTGTGATTTGCACATCAGTAAAGATAAGTTTGGGGAGATCCCCTCTTGTCAAAACATATTTAATTGCAGCAGGGATTTATAGCATTGGTTGTTAATGCCGAGGTAATTACAGATGCAGAGAGACACACGAGGACACACAGGCACTCCACACACATGCATGTACAGTGAGCCCCTTAAATCAGGCCTATGTCTTTAACCTTTGTCTCAACACGGTCTTATTAAATTTCATACAACGTGCACAAATTCAAACAAAATCAGACATTGTTGTGTGCTGTGGACATGACTCATGTATTATATTCTGCCACCACAAAGTGAATTATGATAATACCACAGATTAGACATGCTGTTTTCCCAGTTTGTCTTATGAATAGGTAAGCTTGCAGTCAAGTTACCACACGAGGTTGTGTGTATACAACAGTTTAGGGTGAGTATTTAAACTTACTGCTTGAGAAACACACACAAAAAAGAAATTTGGGTAGAAATTCAATCGTCACAAACGTCTTTTTTTAATAAAATGGGGTTTTGAGGTTAATGCAAATGCTTCACCTAATCTCACATTTCATGCACACAGTCCACATTTGAATATGATGATACAAAGTCTGTTTCACAAAGGTTGAGGACACCAGTGCTGTAACACAAAACGGTTGGTGGTCTACCAGTTATGGCAGACTTATTCTAAACCACATTTATGCAAACAAAATCTACGTGGAAGAAGGAAGAATCCAGTTTTTATTTTTTTTTTTTTGTCTATGTGTAAGTGAGTCATTAAGATATTGTCAGAAGCGATCAACTGCAGTTTGTGTTGAAAAAGAGAGGCATAAACGCATCCAGTAGCGTACTTCTATCCGGTGTGCGTGTGTGTATGCGGTGAGTGATATATTGTGTACTTATAAATATGTGTGTGCCCGTGTTTGTGCTTGTGTGGATCCTGTAAAAATGGTTGCTACATTGGCCGTGGCCAGACAGTCTGTGACCACACAGAGAGTAGCAGCAGGAGGTCGACACCTCCCTGGTTTACAGCCTTCTGAGGACGGAGCCTCATTTTCTCCCGGCGTTGGCTTCACTCTTTATTTTTCTGCTTATAGTACGAGCACTAATATTAGATCAGCCGGGACTGCTGCTCGATAGAAAATGCTTTATGCTTGTTAAAATAATTGCTCTCAGTTTTCCAACTCATAAAATTGCCTTTGTAATTCGGTGGGGAATGTATCTTCTGAGACAATCACTCTCACGCCAGAGCGATGGCAACAGTTTTAATTAGTGGCATCGAATTTCCACAGAAATGAATCCTGGGTGCTGCACAGAGCGGTAATTGTTGAGGTAATAGTCTTATTAATTCTGCCACACTTAAGGGGGCAAACAGCAACTCCAACCCCCCCCCAACACACACCTCTTCAGGGGCAATTTGGGCATTCTGACTTAATGGAATTCAATTCACTGAATACATGGATAATCATTTTTGTATTCTCTTGCTGTAGTTCTCACTATTGGACCGGTATGGAAACTTGCCGTCGGATGCCGGCAGAAACCTACTGTGCTGCTTACAAAGGCCACGGCTCTGTTAGTCCTCATGAAGAATTCCACCCAGAATTCCTTTGTGCCACGGGGCTCCTAGCTGTATGCTGGTTGCTACAGAGGGCTTTCACAGGCATGGACCCTACTGGTGTAATCCCATAATCCTACTGCACAGGGGTCTCAGAACTGGGGTAGGGTGGTGTGCTTTAATTAAGATCTGAAAAGGGGGCAATAATGTTGATGAACAGAGGAGAGAAATTGAAGTAATGGGTGAAACCTGAGAAAAGGGGCATGTGTAAGAGAAAGCACTGTGCGTGCTTTCTCTTACACAATTTCCGTTTACATAAGATCTCATCTACACGGTGCGACTGTTACGAAGCTTACTGTAGATGTAAGACACATAGCTACATACTCAATAAATTAACTATTTTCTTGAGGACAATAGCAATCATGAAATAGTGCAGATACAGAAGATTAAATTTATTGTTGGCGATTAAAAAAAACATCCCAAAATTGGATGCTGCAGGCCAACACTCAGGGTCTGCGCTTAATGAAAAGCCTACTCTTCAATACAAATCACCTTATTTACTTTTTCTGTCCTCTCTTGTTGTGTCTGATTTCATTTCCTTCAGTTGGTCTGCATTATTGCCTCCTCTCCTGTGCTATTGATTTTGGTGAATATGGTTATTACAACATAAAAACCTTCAAGTCTCTATCTATTCATTGCAGTGTAGGAAGCAGGCTGAAAAAGGAGTAGTAACCAATCTCATCTCCAATTTACATTCACTTTAGCTGGAAAACATTCATTTCTGTGTAGACAATCAATATCACTTACAGAATAATTGGAATGTTATTAATCTAGCAATATCCCTGTGTGGATGTATATTATCCTACTATGGATGCGTGGTGCTGGCAAACAGGAAAAAAAGATTATTATTTATTTGAAAGCGCTTTTGCTTTATATTTTTTAGAGCTATCCACATAAAAACATATTATAAAACATTTTTTCAGTGCTGTTGCTCATGTATAGGATTTCCTTAAACCTCATATCCAACTGAGACAGTCTTGGGGTAATTTTGAACTAGGGTAAACTGTCAGAGGCCTCTGAGGCCAGGCAGCAGGAAGCACCTGGGGTTCTCTTGGAGCTGGCAGCAGTGCCAGACCAACTCTAATCCAACCAGAGACTGACAGCAGGGTGGCTTCAGCTCTGCCTGATGGATATTGCTCCTGTCAACACCAGACCAGAGATCCATAGTTCTCCTGTTTTGGTCATTTGACTGTCTCACTTGTATTTTTTCAATAGCCAGTATTTGTTTCTGAGTCCATGCACATGTGGTAAAATTTCACATATAATCATGTATGCTCACTTTACAGGCTTTATTTACAAACCCACAATGCTGAAATGTCAAAAAATAAAAACATATTTTCCTAGTTAGGTCACCCCTAACCCACCTAATGGAATCTAACTATGCCATCAACTTTTGGTTTTAGCTGTTTGTTTGTTTTGAATGTATTTTTCTTTTCTTTTTTTTCCCAGTGTCCTCCACAGCAATATCTAGTGCAGTGCAATAGACACACTGAAATGAATGAGAGGGCTGTGGACCTGTTGGCTGTCTAAATACAGCCTGAGGGCCCAGACAAGTGACTGTGCAATAAGAGTAGCAGGAACATGGTGTTAGCTTAACTGCTGGTAGCACTAAAAGGTAAAACAAAGTCTAATGTAACAATCCACCCAATATAATATCTTAAAGCATTTCATGTGTAGTTTTGCCATTCGAATCTAGCTATCTTCTTTTAAACAGCTCGTCTCTTAGGCAACTCACAGCAACACCTAATGAGACTCTCATAATGAAAGAACCGTGCAAGGCCAAAGGCCACATGTTCATTCACTGAAGTGGCTCTCTTATCAAACTGCAATGTTGTAACCATATGACCCAGTTGACCTGAACAAGATTTTTTTTTTATTATTATTATTCAGTGATAAGATCTGATTACATTTCAAAGGTTCCCAAAGCAGCACCATCAGAAGGAAAAACCCCTGTTACAACCATGATAATATCATGGTTCTGTCATATTATGACAGTTTCTTCTTGCCTTCCTGTAGCTGGCATTGTAGCAGCTAAAGCTACTGTATAAAAAGAAAAGACCACTGAGTGACTGGTTTCTCATACACAACATATATTGTAATCCTATATTGATATTTACATTCATTCATTTTGAACGGTGCCACGTTCAGGCAGTACATGGAGCCAGCGCTTCCTAAGTGTAAATTCATACACTTGCCTTTTGTGGATAGAAGGAAAGAAAAAATGGCATCTGCATAATGTGAACATGGCCTCAAATCTGTTATATGAACGCCTCAGTGAAATAGTTTGGCTCACGTCTGGCTATAACACTGCCTGACGAGTCTATGGGGTAAAAAAACCTTTGACTCAGCCAGGAACCCTTGTAATTAGGTGTACTGCTGGATAGAGCTATTGTAATACAAAACTACACGACTACTTATTCTAAAGTCTTGCAAACCCACAGCTAAAAGGATAATAGCTCGGCCTTAGAATGAAACATAGCTGAGCCACGGAATAAGAGATATTTAGTCCGATTGCTCTACTGAATACAGAAACTAAATCAAATGGGTTCAAATTAAGAGATTGGTTAATTACACCGACTGTGAGTGCGAACCAGTTAATAAGAGTAAGTTGAAGACTAGATGATTCCCTGGCGGGCAGGCAGGATTACCTCTGTAATCTCTTCTGTCACATATAGTGATGCCCCAAATCTCCCCTTGCTCTGAGGAGCATTCAACCCGTCAATTGAAATGAAAGAGGCCTTAACGAACACATCTCTCCCACTCACGGAGAACTCGAATGTGTAGCCCCTGCTGATGATGGTGTGTGAAGCTGGAAGATCAGAGTCCATTGAGGTGCAGGGTGAACTTAATTCTCATATTCCTTTAAAGAAAAGAGACACTTTGGCTATTTTGTGTGAGTATGTGTGTCTTGTGTGTGTGAGACAGAAGCAGCGAGTACACTCTCGTTGAATAGGCAATTTCCTCCTCTTCACAACATCAATCCCGGATAGCCCCATCAAAACTATTTTACCACACTGCATGTAGCATGTGAAGTGATTTAAATAGTTTCAAAAACATAAACTAAAATGAAACATTAAACATAAGTTATGTTAACTGTGAATTGAAGAAATGTAATACTACTGGCAATATGCTAATATTCCAATCCCCAGTTGGAGTTAAGGGACTGAGGGTAGGAGCCCTGTTTCTCTTATGCATTATCATAAATCATAGTAGGCCTATTTAGTCATTCAATACCACACTGTCCCCTAGGACCATAATCTGTTTACAGGAGCACTGCAGCTTTGCATAGTACTTTGAAATCCATACCAAATGCATTTTTAATTGGTAAATAAATGCAAAATGCATGCTAACAGGCAATTGTAGCAGTGCTCCTGAATGCTTAAATATGGTTCTAAGCATGATGTTCACATTATGGATTTTGCATCACCGTGTGTTTCCAAGGTGATTTATAATCAGCCAAGCATCCAGTCTCTGTTGTAGCATAATGGAAGGTCCTGAACCGAGCTATGACTTCATCACATTTCAACATGAATATTGAAGATTTCCCAGAGTCTCTGAAGGAGCACCCTCATAAATTGTGCGCAAGAATATACACTCAACTCTTTCTAAGCCACTGCCACAACCAAGTCATGACTTGTACTGTACATTGTTAGCACTCACCAGGGGTCAATGTCATCCTTGCCACAACAGATAAATATAATGACATGTATACTACATAATACTGTAGGCAGTCAGCTAAAGTATCATAAAGAGGAACCCTTATAGTCACTTCTTTTCTCTCTGGTTCAGTATGAGGTGACTGCAGCAATGAATGTGCAATGAAATCACTTTGAACTGTTGAAAAATATAAGAATTTTTGTTTCATATTTTCAATAAAATAATTCACTAATCCATTGTAACCGAGAAACAACATAACACACAACATGATACATGAATTGCAAACAGTGTTGCTTTTCTATTTATTTTCTGTTTCGGGACAGTTCGCTCATTCAGTCTTCTGGTTCTCCTACAGTGGCTTGGTTAATTATTATTACTTTTTTTTATCAGGACCAAGAGCATGCCTTAAAATGTGACTGCTGTCATAGAACCTCCCAAAGATCAAAGGTCAAGGCACAACACCATGTGCCGGGACACATGATTGTGTTGCAGGTTAGGGCTTAAAGAGCATAAACATCTGTTTGATTACACAACAGTTATCACAGATGATAGCAAGATGATGTTCAGACAAAGGAAGCCACATTCCTTTCTCTTGTTTGTGGATAAGAGAGACAGTCGTCAGGCTTAATCACATTTTCTGTTTCTGACTTTAGCAATGTTATCTGATACTGGTGATTTACTCCATTCTCCCTCCATAATTTATTATTAATCAGTGTGACATATAAACTGCAAAGAAATTCTTTGATATTTTATTATTTTCTGTTTGAGCTGAGATTTGTTCAAACTAAGGCTCGTTTAAGCTACAGTAATCTTTATTTGGCTAGTTTTAAACTAACAGTTCAATTTCTGAATATAATGACTTCACAGCAATCAGTTACTATTATGGCACCATAACACTGGCTTGTCAATACTCTTGGCTGTATGCCAAGAGGATACAGTTTCTCTAAATTAGGTCCAAAGTTGAAGCATTACCTTTTATTACTTTAATTGGGGGAAAATGAAGATAGATGTTTATAGCAATGCAGGGACAGGCAGCAGTTATCATGACTTTATAGTTTAACAGCTAGTTTTGTTTTACACTAATTATCACTAATGGTCTAGAATGAAAAGCATGTTGTTAAAGTAAATTCACATGCAGCTTTGAGAAACATTTCCCATTAGGCTTGCATGCATCTTTCTTTTGCTGAAACAAAAAGGAACATTTTCATTTTGGCTTTTTTTGGATTGTGAATTTATGTATAGATGTTTTAAAATGGGTGTGTGTTCTACCTACAGCCTTCCTAGTGCATGCAGATATCATTTTATATTGCCAATTATATTGTACAGAGAAGAACGGTTTTATTATACGTATAATGAATCTTTCTATGAAATGGTTTAGGAAGGAAGGAGGGGGTGGTATGCGGTTTGTACTCATGCTAGGAGTAAATCAATATAGCCAAAGATTTAAGATACTGCCCTTATCATGCCTTTATCATAGCCTTATCAAAATATGAGCTCCTACAGCTTCATGGGTGATCAATGGACACTCCTACTGCTACTGAAAGAAACACAAGGGCATCCTGTGCTCTATGCATTCTTATCTAAACAAGTAATCACATGGTCATCATCCATTATTTCATCAGTGATCAAAATCAAATACTTTCTTCAAATTTACGTCCGCTCAGTCACGTGATGCTAAAGCTTTTCCCCAAATAATAACGTGTGTGCTTAAAAAAAAGCATCTGATTAAACGCAACTCTAATAAGCTCTTAAAGACAGACAGGATCACTGCAGAGCGTGTTACTAGTTTACATGACTGTACTCTATGACACTGTTCTACCAAGACAGTATCTGCGTCTTATCTAAAGCTGTGTAAAGCTGCTGTCAAACATAAGGTGCTGGTAAATGATCAGCCACAGGTATATGACAGTATGGTTAACCTGGTTACACCCATGGGATATAAAGTGTACCCGATGATGACCCAATGAGTTCAATACATGTGTATATTTCTTCCCAACTGAATTTGCTGCACATAAGTATACTGAAAACATAACAGATATAATTTAACATACTTTGAATACAGGCCCTTTCCCAAATCATAGCAATCCAACCCCAACCCCAGCAGTTTGTTAACAGATGTATACATCTAACTGACATCCACTATAGTTATGAGAATATTTCAAACTATTCGCCCAGTAAAATGACTGAGTGATGAAAATGATTCATTATTACTGATTGCTAATGGTTGTAGTATAGAGAGAACAGGACCTGCATAAATATCAGTTATTTAGCATATTTTTTCCACACAATCTATCAGATGGTATTTTATATTTCTTTTTATCATAAGGAAGAGAACAATAACATTCTCTGTGCAGCATTTTTCTCTGGTACATGATACTGTCAGACCTCCAAAGTCACGTTAACCAACAAGGAGCGTGTGTGTATGTGTGCGTGCGTGTGTGTGGCAGAAATGGTGGTAGACAGCTTACACAGACCCAACAGCATATCACCTCGTCTGTCAATCAAGCCACAGGGGAGGTGAAGGGTAAGGAGGAGACAGGCACGCTGGCTAATCATTTTGTAATCAGGCGTCAAAACAAAACAAAAAAATGTTTATCTGATCAGCGCAGGCGGCTGCCAGAGTTGACATGGATGTTTTTTCCTCCTGTGTCATCATGTCAGGGCTAATGGACAGTGTTAAGGAGGGGAGTTAATTACTTTTGACGACGCTCCCCGCTAATTTCCCATTTATATGGAATCCCTTTTCTTTTCTGCCATCGGCCAGGCAGGCAAAACTGCTCTTCCTCAGCTGCTGTTTGCATCCCGGCCATCAGAATATCTACAGCATGTCTGTGCATATTAAAACGTTATAGACCTTAGTGTATCCTTTCTTAATTGTTTTTTCCCCCCCAAAGCTTCTAAAGTGAAGTAGAGGATGCAGCAATGTATCACGACAGGGGACAAATAGACTCATTTGAATAAGCACATTCACGGACATGCCATAGAATTCCTTTTTATGGGTATTTCAGGTCTTCAAACTTGTTTTAGCATTTGCTATTGGTTTTGCCTTTTTGTTGGTTTCATTATTTATTCATTCATTTTTTTTTTTTTTTTGCGGCCCAGTTGCCCAGTCTTAGTCTACTCTGAGCTCTTACTGTCCCCAGAGATTACATTTCAAATCTGGAAGGCAACAGGATAAAGATTAAATTATAAAGAGTACCTAACCAAGATGGCTCTGCAAGAAAAGACACAAACATTAAAAGATGTCTTCTGTAGCCTTTGGCATGTATCTTTCCCATACTGTAGTAAGCAATAATTAATATCCAAATTGTGTTTAAAACCTAAATAAAAATCTAAATTTTAGTTTGATCACTTCTTTCAACAGAAAGAGTTTAAAGGACCAGTGTGTAGGATTTAGTGACATTTATCGGGGTAGTAGTGTATTGCAACCTCCCACTTTAGCTCCCATTTAACATGGTGGACTGTGAACGAGTACCTGTACCGTCTGTAGATATAAAAGGTTCATTCTAAGGTGACAAAAATATAATGATTCCTATTTTCAGACAATTATACACAGATGGAAACACAATAATGCATATTATGAGAAATGTATGACATATCCTGTAAATATCTTACACAGTGGACTCTGTCTATATGGTTCTCACTTATGCAACTTACAAAGTCTAAAGCATTGTCTCTTAAAAATCAAAAGTTGATAGTCAAACATTATTTTTGACTGTGAATTCCTTCCAAGTGTGACCAACACGGTAACACACATCTTCAATTGTGGCACCACCTGTCTCACACCTGGGAAAAAAACTCTTTGATTGGCAGACAGGCATTGGAGGGGTTGCTACTCTGTAAAGAGGAGGACTGTCTTTCACTGTGTGAGTGACACTTTGTCTTCTGGGACACAGTCGCAGCCTCTGTCACTTTTCACAGCTTCAGCTATACTCACGTTGACATCACATCTTAAAAGTCCTGTGCCACCAATTTCCATTTCATATAATCCAATAATCAACACAGCCCCTTATTCTCCCAATTATTATTTTAAACTCTTGAACATCTCATCCTGAGCTTTGTTAACTCCCCATTTTACCCTGTTCAGAATTTGTAAGAAAAATATATAAGATTGAAATTGGTATAAGATCAACTGTACATGTTTACTTTACTTGTATGCTCCATGGGTAAAGCAGATCATCCACTAATCACACAGTTTGTGGGTTGATCCCCAGCTCCTACTGCCTGTGTATCAAGGCGTCCTTAAGCAAGACACTGACTTGCTCTTGGCGGTTAGGCCAGTGCACCCGCATGGCAGCTGTATGCGAATAGGTAAATAATAATCTGTACTTCCTATTTCTAAAACAGTTAGACATGCACACATGTTCCAGTTATTACACCAACACCATATAGTGTTTCAAGGAAAGTCTGATATTTTCCCTTACAAATCTCCCCCTGAGATCTAAATCTATGCCCCTGACAGCTGGCTCTGAGACCCAGAGAACCCCTCCTTAAACCCTTTTACATTATTATATGTTATCCTAATGGTAGCAGTCAGCATACTTAATACTTGTATTGGGCCTGATAAACGATGGGCCTCCTGGCTGATATATATGGAAGGGCCAAAAGTGAAGAGGGACATTTTATTCTTGGCCATCAATCTGACCGGGATCTGTGGGCACTAACGGAGACGGTGGTAATTCATTTTAAAAGGGGCTCAGTGGGCTACGAAGGGCCCTAAGGGGTGGTGATGGGTCCTCACCCTATGATTGCGGTTCTGAAAGTGGAGCTGTTTTATGGGATTCTTAATTTAGAGAGGCAGGCACTACCATAGATGCCTTGTCAGTGAAAGAAAGGGGCAAAAGGGGCATTTGGGGCTGACCTCTAAGGGGGACATTAATTAACCGCAAGTTGGACATTTTCAGCTGCCTGTATGTGTGCGTGTGTGCATATCTTCAGGGAAATAAGGAGTGAAAGCTGCATTCAATATACATATTAGGACTTTCTAGACAAAAGGAAATAATCTATTACTAGGCTGAGGAACTGTGAGTTGTGTAGGTGTCTTCAGTCTTAAATGATTTATATCGGCCATCTATCTTTGATTGAATAGGAAGTGGTGACATCCATATACCTTGTAGGTCATAGATATAAATGATGATACACAGACAAGCATGTCCCCGGTGTCTCCTCACAGTCCATATAGGGAATACTAATCAATCTTTCTGCCATACACTCTCTGGAAAAGTAGCTGTTGCTGAAGTTAACGCCACTACCTCGACGCTCCAAACAGTGGGTCTATGAAGGGTTGATTCTTTCAGGAATGGCTCTTAGAAATCACGAGATTGATGAGCATTTAAGCATGACACCAATCAATCAGAAAGACAAATCCTCTGTGTCACTCTGTGCTATGTGCTATTCTATGGGAGACAAGCATTCTCCTTGCATGCAAACAATGTCCCCAATTTGTCAGAGACACAATAACAGCACTGGCAGACCCCATTTGCATCACTGTGTGAACAACAAATGTAATTGATCACAATATTGATTATTGTATTTTAGAGAAAAGAGTTGTCCCTAGAGAGCACTTGTGGCAGTTGAACAATCAGATCCTTAGATTTATCTTCTTTAACCTTTCTGAAGATTTCTCAAATTTCTTTAAGTAAGAATAAGTAACCATAATGAAATGTCACCCGGTTATGTCTCCTGAGGAAAGATCCAGAGGAAATAAAAAAAAATGGATAAAGTATCTGCTCATGACTTGAATTGCTTTGTATAAATGAAATACCTCTCACCTTTGTATATATATCACATTTTTTATCTTATCACACAAGTCAACAAGGAAATCACTTTCCAATAAACATATTGCATTACACAATATAATTAACTTCGACAACCAGGGAGTGCTGTAATCATGAACTAAACCACAATGTGTTCATGTAAAGATCAAAACCAAAGTTAGATAGTTAGTTGGAGTCAGAGAAAAGAACACGTCTGTCCTCCTAGTGCATGGATCTTGCTTTATGCCCATTCCGTACTAGCAAATGATCTGTTGGTGAAATACAGGGATGGAAAGTAGAAGTAAAAGTAACTTTAAAGACATTTTACTCCACAGCAGGTGTAACAAGCTTTATCAAACTCCATAAATCAAATAACCACATTTATAGAATTAACAATAAACCAGAGACTGCACAGTTTTTACACACCACTAGTGCACACACAGCTTCGTTGGCAATGCAATGTCTGTTGATGCTGTCAGCTCGAATTCTTGAGTCTTGTGCATTGTGAAGTTCTCTACAGTAATTCTTAATATATAATAAAATCAGTCCACTCAACCTCTCTATTGTACTTCACTCATAAAGACATTTTCTGCAAGCGTTCCACACTCACAACTGTGGATTTTTGTTAAAAACAGCTGAAACAGCTGAGTGTGCCTCACTCACACCTCACTGAAGGTAAATGTACCCCTAGAAATCATCGCTGGATGATCCACCATGAGCACTGTGGCGTTTAGCATGTTGTGCATTTGTGCATTTATATGTCACAATACAAAGTGGCTTTATTTGGATAACTTAGCATGCTTGCTGGGTGGTTCATTAAATCATTGATTAAATAACATAGATGCATTTTTAACTAGGTTGAATTACAGTGATGCTAAGTATAACAATAACCATAAGGGACTGCCCATTGTTATGATGGCATGTTGTTTCGAAACCCCAGCAGTCTGAAAAATGTCCCAATAGACTAAAAGTCATTGCAGGGCCCATATGTGAGGAGGGCCTACAAAGACACTAGAAAGAATAGCTGTAAATTTGTGGAGGGGCCCATACAGAGTGTATATAGCGTCCAGAATTTTGTGCAACACCCCTGCCAATGGTCCATAATCCCAAAAACAAAAAGTCTTGCTGCTCCAAGAGTCTGTTTTTTCAAAAAATGCTCTCCCTCTCCCAAGTTTTTGCCCCCAGTCCACAGACTTTTAAAATGATGCCTCACATCTCTACACGAGGCACTGTGCTATGGCTTCTAGTGGATCCTACTTGAATTCTTTCAAGTAGGTATTCTGCATTTTTTTGGACTCTATCACAGGCGTAATATTTTGAAGTAAGTATCATAAGTTCTGTAAGACATATGTCTGATTGTTAATTTGGAAATAAATGTTCCACATATTTTTGGATTTTTTTTCTTTTACTCTAGGTGGGACAGTTACTGAAACTATGTTATATCTACAAACATAATATGTGTTGAAATGGGTGTTGTACGCAAACTTCACTTCATCTGTCATTAAAACAAAAAGGGAACATATCAAATATATAATTCATGTACATTTTTCAAAGATTCAATATTTCATTGATCATCATCATCATTAAATTGTGAAGCTCATGTTATAATTTGTAATGAAAAATAGGATTACAGTCAAAATAAATGCAAAATCATCATGACTAGTGATCTCAGACATTTGGAACCCTCTCTACATGTAGAACATGCGCAGAGCTTTCAGGAGCGACTTCTTTTCTGATGCAGCTGCTTCATTTGACACCTCTTTTCAGCTGCGCTCTCAGTTTATCAAAGTTTTCATTGACTTTTTTTTTATTTTCACTCTATAATGTCTCTGTATGTATGTAATGTAATTTGTTGCTTTCATCCTTGGTGAAATGTCGTGCTGCAATTCTGTGATGGATGGACTTCTGAGCACTGAGCCAGACAAACTTCTGGATAAGGACTTTGTCTCTGGAGCAGGCCTTTGCTGCTCCTCTATGTCCCTCATGATGTCTTAGAAAAGAAGAAGAAGGAAGACATGATGTCTTAGGTTTGTCGCTTTTTTCTGGATAGTACAGTGCTAAATCAAAATAATTTACCCAGCCATCTGAAGACGTTGCACCCTAATCCAAGAGGCTTCTTCAGTTCTTCCACCAGTCAGCAGAACAAATGATGCAGTCACGCCACTTGTTTGAGTTAGCCAGCAGACAGGGTAACTCTCTAATTGAAGATGTACATCACACTGCAACAGTTGCATATTATTAACACACAAAACAAGGGCCAATTGATCATTAGTGCATCAATATGTAGTTTGCATAAAATTATTTCCTTTAAATAGTCTGTGTTTGAGGTGACACAGGGTTGGCTCATCAATAATGTAAATGAGCCATTAGGGCAGTAAGAGGCTGTCTGTGGGAATGACAGACCACCAGGCGTCAGTGAGTTAATATCCAATACAGCATTTCCTGTCACACAGGCCAATGGCTAGGCTGATTATAGACACAAATTACACCTATACCTAAATCCTGTCCATTTTAACAGTTTAAGTTAAAAATTGATTCACAAAAGACAAACTATATCTTTAAATGTGACATTGATTCATTCAGGTTTTTATTCATTCGAGCTCTTTGATATCAATGTTGCCAGTTTTGAATATCTTGAATTCTTGTTAACTCAAGTTAACTTACAGCAGCCTGTTGTATATGACACAGTTTCTACTAAAGAAGTGATTACCGATGATTACAAATGCGATATACTCCTGAGAAGAATTCTCAATGAAGCAGTCAGAGCCCATCTCAGAACGTGCCCTTTGCCTCAATCCATAAGTGCTCCTAGCTGCCACCTGCAACCTTGAGACTCCCCCTTCTCCCCTCCTGTCTCCCTCCACTCCTCTCCATGTCTGCCAATAAAAGGGAGCCAGATGAAGTGGCGGTGAGAGGAAATGTTTACCATGAAATTGGTTGTGTCATCTTTAGAATCTGTGATGCAAGCCACAGAGAGGTATATCAATGCAATCCATCACACCATTGATTCTTGTGGGATGAGGAATTCAGACTCACAGCCTAAAGGTTATTTAGACAAGAAAAGTCTGTTAGTCTGCAGCAAGTTGCTGTTTTTAGACAATGGGACAGTATACTGTAGCTAGCCAAGACCTAAATATACTTAAGTTTGAACTTTTAAAGCTGTCACAAGAAAAACACTTCAAAAGTGTTCATTTAATTTTGGTGATAGATTGCTGTTATGCTTCTCTCTTTGTGTGTGTGCACTTTTAAATATAGGAAAGGCTATTTCTTATCCAGTGAAGGACATAGCTGAAGTATGGCATATAGCTAATTTGGTGTTGGTGGCAAAGGAAAAAAGCAGGCAATGTGCTTCTACAATGTGCTGGTAGAGCTGCCTCTGTGGGGTGTTTAAATTCAGTTTGGACATTGACCAGGGTAATTGTATTGGAATTTAAAGGACCAGTGTGTAGGATTTTGTAGCATCTAGCTGTGTAGTTGACTACGGTGGCCATGAAATGTGCCAAAAATGTGACATGGTCTATCCAGAGCCATGGTATAGTTGAAAACATACTTATGTTCATTTCATTACATTTCTGCCATATTCTGTAAATAGAGTCCTGCAAATCTCAGAGGTGGAAGTAAAGAATTACTACTCACAAAAAAAAAAAAAAATACTCACATAACTGTATTGAAGTCATTTTTGGGGGTACTTTTACCTATTTTATCACAGCTGTAATTTCACTCTTACCTAAGAATGCATTACAGTATTTAATCCACTTTGCTACATTTAAAAAGATAATTTGCTGCTGAGTAGGCTTGCAATTTTGAATTACCTCCGAACCTTTCATCTTCATATTTGTAGTCATGCCAGGGACGCACAAAAGGCGGAAATACCCCAGAGCATTGCCCAATCCTTTTAGAGCTCATGTTAACCATTTGGGTTGTTCAAGCAGAGCTCCATAGCTAGCTCGCAATCTAGTAAATTTGGAAAGAATTGATGATGATGAACAGGTAAGCAAAAATTGCAGCACAGTTTTAGAGAGGAGACTAGTGCAGGAACAGTGCAAGAGGTGGCAGTGCAGTAGCCCATATTGGATAGAAGATTTGGAGAAACAAAAAAAACAAATGGAGACAGTTTAGATCCACCTGGCTGTTAGTTTGCATTTCATTGTGTGAAATTTATGCAGTTGAAACATTTTTATTGAACAAATATGATACTTTGTCAGTATTTTGGTTTAGAAAACAAATTGCCTCCTTTTGATCAATGTATAACTTTTATCATTTATCAGAGAAATGTGCTTTGTTGAAAGTAGATATTTTCTACTTGGGTCTCCTTTTTTGATTGACTGCCTGCTATTACTACTAATGAATTGAACATCAACGGTATTTACTATTTATTAACACCAGTAGTTTGACTTGTGGTTGACTGGGCCTCTAATTCTTACAATAATATACAATAATTTATTACATACTGTGTGGTATTGGAAAAATGCATATTGTGTGTTTTTCTGTGGACAATTAACTCCAACGTGTCATATACACCCACACATCAGTCTGTGTCAGTCCTCGTATGGAGTGGTAATGTAAAGCTAGCATCTATCAGGGATGTTAGGACGATGATATACAGTATTAGTTGAAATAATATGATCATATGTCTCAGTATGACATGGCCATATCTTTACCTGCCATGCCACTCAGTGCCCATGCTCTGCCATCATCTTTGAATGCTAGCACACGAGGGGGCTCGTTAGCCTACTATTACAGATGTGACAAGCGCACCATAATAGCCCAATTATCCCAAAATGCCAAATTTCACTCCAAAGGAAAAGAAGTGTGTAGTGATTAATGGTGAACACTTAAGGGGAAGAGTTAGACAACGCTGTTGGATAGGAGAAAATATGTATCAGGCTGCCACCACTACAGATGCTTCCTCCCTCCTGACAACTGCAATTCATTTGAGATGCTATTAACATGCATAATTATGCTAATCAAGCAGTAATTAAGTGCCAATTCATCAGAGACCATTTTTTTGTCTGTAATTTCATCAAGCATGGCTGTTGGGGTTTGTTTTTTTCTTGAATATTTCTTTATACAATATTGCCCAAATGAGGCACTCTCGTTTCATCTAACAGCCCATTTGCTGTGTGTTTTTGAAGTTTGTAAACAGGATGTGTTAGAGATAGGATGGAATGCATCCCGCCTCTAACACATTCATTGCATTTATACAGGACGGTCATAAAACCACAGCACATGGTACATTCATGAATAGACACAATTAATTTAAACATATCACAAGTCTTCATCAATCTGAATCACAAAATAGCCATTCATCATCATTCTTATTGTAATTCATATGATAATTTTCAAAAATTAAAGTAAAAGTTTGTGAAATAAGACAGTTTGTGAAATAAATGTATTTGTTTCGATAGACGATTGATACCGTTTTACACTAAATATGAAGCTTCAGTGAACTTAGCACAAAGACTGAAAACAGGGGAGGACAGCTAGCCTGGCTCTGTCCAAAGGTGACAAAAATCGGCATCACTAATGCTGGAACACGAGCAAGTCAATCTTAAGTTGTCATTGTGTACTTCTAAGGCTTTTAATCATATCTAGTGACATATGTTTTGTTACTCAGTTGTCATAGAGATGGTTTAGTTGTTATGATGTGACTTGGAATTTTTTATGATAACCAATCATGAATCCACACATCCGTTTCACAAATGAATAGAAAGAAGATGATGAGCTACTCTAGACACCTAGACACCAGTGTATCAAGACTGACTGGAGAAATTAGGATCAGCATAAAGAAAACCCTGTCACCCTGACCAGTTTCTTAGTTTATAATCCAATCACAAGTTGTGAGGACCCTCATACACATAGCGAACATCTTGTCAGTAAAGTGCAGGATGGATAAAGGGAGCACTATGTTCCAAGGTGTGTGATAGCTGAATTGTAGCCTGGTAAAGCTGGAGAATACAGAATACAGAACTGGTTACTGAACTGAATGAATCACCAATTCTCTAACTAAACAATGTTTAAAATTCAACCACGCAGCTTTATAACCCCAAATTGTGGTGATTCCGTCCGTAAGGAACTGCCCATTGTTCCAATGGCCTATTATTCTGAAACCCCAATAGTCTGAAAAAAGCAAAAGCCCATTTGTCCGACAGCCCGTTATCCCAAAAACAAAATCCCTCTGCTCTGTAGGCCCATTGTTCTGAAATTACGCACTCCCTGCCACTGCTTGGTTAGTTTTAAGAAAGATCATGGTTTGTGTGAAAGTAAGTACATTACTTATGTCAGTTAGGTGAGGACATAAGTTAAATACATGACATAAGTTATACCAGGCTGAGATTTTCGGAACAATCCGCTTTTGGGGCTGTCAGACAAATGGTTTCAGTTGAGCGGGGCATTTTTAGGCTTTCAGAATAATGGGCTATGGACCAATAGCATGCGACCCTTGCATATTCTAACATATTATGAAGAAAGTCAAATTCTAAGAGCAGTTTGAAAAAAAAATTCACTTGGTCCAATATAGGTTTATGACCAAATACATACAAACCGGATGACATTCCCATCAGTTTCACTCATGGGATTACGTATGGTTACACACATAAAATGTTCTAACATATTCTAACACTAACTAACATGCAAACATAGTTAACATTACACCTTTTAAACATCAATGTGCTAGAATTGTCATCGTGATTATGATTTTATGCTCATGTGAACATTAAACTGTGCCTAAACTGTACCGTGTTTTGGAAACAGTGGAACTGGTACTTGTATACAGGTACTATGTATATGTACGCCATCTTACTGGCATGACACTTTTACTTAGCCACACTTCAAGACTGTTTCGCATTCATTGTCTGTCCTCTTTAAAGATTGTCTACATTAACCTCTACTGATTGACTTTCTCTTTGTCTCCCTTAAATAGGCGAAATAGAAGAATAAGAATAAACCAAGTTACATAAAGAACTGCAACCTCAGTGTGCATCTTCAAAAAGCTGTAATAAAGTATCTATCTGCACGGTCGCAACTCTTTTTCTCTGAACAAAAGCTTTGAACAATAAGGAAAGTATAGGAAGGAGAAATATTATTGAATGCCTGCATAACTTAATGAAATCCAGTCATCGTAAGGAGTCTAAGGTTACTGCTGCATTCCTATATTTTTAATAATTTACGGACACTGGGTGCTTATTTCTGTGAATGCATCACTGAACATATCTTTGACAACGATCAATTCTGTGATTCTCATATTATTATTGTTTTTTTTATCATACTCAACAAAAACCTTTACTCTCCAGTATTGTTTTCAATATGTGTGCCCCATGCACAGTGCCACCATGCCTTCTGAGGCAGTGTGGTACGAAATGTTATTTGCAATGGCATTCCTCTGTCCAGTTTCACCCAGAGAGTCAGACAGGTGTTCTCATCGGACATGAAAGCCTCTGGTGATGCATGTCAGTCTTGATCACCCATGATGATGGCCTGAGGTAAGGAGACCTATTCCTCTGACATGGGAACTCTTTTGAGTTTCAGCACTTTTCTGATAGTTAGATAGCTAGAACAACTATTCAGACATTGAGGTGGACAGCTGCAACTCGCAACTTTTTTATCAGTGCTTTATACTTCAGCTTTATGGATCATATTTCTTCTCTATGATAGTCACAATGTCACAATGTTCTGGAGCCCTGGTTTGTCCTGACATGTAGTGTATATAATGGGAAGGAAACTGCTAAAAAAAAAAGACATTTGGGCTGGTACATTCAATGCCAGTGCTTCATAACCTTTTAGAGTCGTGACCCTTTTAGAGTAAAGAGATTGGTGTTTGTAACTCCAACCTCCCCACGCTCCCGTTTTCCAATAATAAGGAATTACTAAATATAACACAACTCAACTCACAACTCACAGGACCATTGCTTTTTCCACAGACAGAACAGAAACTATTCTGATCAGTGTTTTATTCAGAGATTTATTTAAATAATGGTACCTTAACAGTCAGCATATTTGCTTAAGGCCTAAAAGAACAATACTAGATTGGAATACATTCTCTTGAGGTAACTGGGCTTGTTAACATGTATATATGAAAATATAGCCTATAGCATGTGGTGTTCCTGTCTTCTTGTCCCCTGTGTTGAATGTCATTAAAGGGTTGATATCCCTCAGAGCTGCTTCCTGTCTCTCATTCACACGGCTTGCTTATTTTATTTTATTCTCCACAATTATGTTGCGACCCCTGAAATAATCTTGTGACCCTCTTGGGGGTCCCAGCCTTCTGGCTGAGAACCACTGCAATAAGGCGTGCTTCTAAGTTGCTCAACTGCAAGGTTGGTAAAATATTTTTCACCATGGTGACATAATGGAGCAATATTAATGAAGTAATATTCTATGAGTATGAAAAGTCCAGCAACAGAAGCGAGTCATCTTCTTCTGTATTCATTCAGATGAACTAAGGCTTGATAATGGAGTATATAATATAGCTGGAACAGCTGTCTAATGTAGATTTTTACGTTAAATGACCAGATTGGTGACACAATGCTCCATGCTTTATTGGGTTGGAGGACTCCTTAAATGTCTCCATAATTGTCCTATCTTGTAATGACTAATATCTCTCCTGTCTCTCAATGAACTGCCCACATTTAAAGCAATGAAAAAGCCAGTCCAGAAACTAAGCGTGACAGGGAGTGAGTTGCCTTGGCTACAAATAAAAAGGCCCCTTGGCGCCAAGGGGGCTGATCATAACCGAGCTCTTCTACTTCAGTTCCCCACATCACGTCCCATCATGTTTGTTTTGGACTCACGCTGTCACAATTTCTGTGCGGTGAACTTCAGATCATCTGCAGATAATTCAAGGAGATTTACAGCCGTCGAATTTGGGAGTAAATATTCTAAAACAGCATTTAAACCAGAAAGGATTGTTACATGGGATGCACTCAGCATGAAAAAGCAAACAGAAAGAAACAGCCTGGTGGCTGGCTGTACAGGATGAGATGGGCTCTGAGGTTTGATGGGGCAGAAGAAGGCTCATGCAGACGGCTGGCTGCTCCTTTTGACGGCGTGTCAGGGTTGGCTCGCAAGCTGCTCCGCCGCATCTGGGTGATGCAGTCATCATTGTGGCAGGCCTGTCAGAACAAACTGGTGTGCTGGAGACAGATACAGCTTTAGTGGCTGGATGGGGGAGTATGCAACACATGCACCACCCTTACATTGAATATGTTCCCCAAACTGGCAAGCTGGTGGCAAGTTAATGACAGGAACGACCAGTGACATCATATAAAAACATGATTACGCTCCACTAAAGACATCTGAGTGAGTCCATAGATCAAACAGACAGGGTGATGACTTAAAGCACTCGCACACTGGCTACTGACATTACTTTAAACGGGAGCCTTGGTAACAGAATAAAAGTCTGCCTCTATAATTTTAATGGAAAATTTCACCACAAAAGTGATACAGGATAAATAAACATTACTTACTCTCTCTCTCTCTCTATCTCTCTCTCACACACACACACACACACACACATATACACACAAACACACAGAGAGGAGATGAGACAGGGAGAAGAGAGAGGGCTCAGGCATTGCCAAGAGGGGGTTTGCGTTGCATCACCAATGCAGTGTTTTTATTTGTGATGTATTCAAATGAATTGACAGTCACAGTGGGAGAATAATGTTTAATCATTAGCAAAGGGTTTGCAAATTATTTATGCAATGTAAACCATGATAATTTACTTCCACAATTTTTTTCCTCATACTGCCATTAACAAGTAAGTTGGAAACCAATAAATGTCACAATCGCTTTCACTTAATTAAAACAATAGATGTCATATTACAAGGTAAGATGTCAGTCATACCACCGTCTCCTGCACATAGCAATTTACTGCTAAAGTGTTATGAGAGAGGGTGACACAAATAATAGCTATTAAACTGTCAGCTAGTGGAGGCTGGATCACATTACTGAAATTAGCTAAGATGCACTATTATAAACAATGCCATCTTCTCTTAACACATGCATACATACACATGGATAAACACACACACACACACACACAACAGAATGAGAAAGCAGTAAAATAGGAATGGATTTGGATACAATTACAACCATATTAAAGCCGTTTTAATGTATTTTTGAAATAGATCATTTGTATTACTAAAAGTGTGTCTTAAATCATTTGATTCAGTTTCTAATCCTGGACAGTCCATCACCCTCCTGGCCAATACACAAACTCCAGAACTCTCATTTGTAACCACATGAGACCGAGGGCAGTGTTTGATTAATTATGTAACATCCTCTCATGTCCTTTGTGCTGGCATGATACCCATGTTCAATCTGTCCAACTGAAAGTGTAATTACAAATGTAGTAATGCAGTCCAGCAGGCCAAATGCATTTAGAGTAAACTAAGGGCCAACACAGTGTCACTCAATAGAATTACCAATCTCACCACTCACTGACAAATAGCTATTGTGCAAAAAAAAAGAAAAATGAAATAATAATATAAAATGGGTAAAAGACATATAAGCTTCCCTTAAATCTAAATACACGTGGTGAACCTCAGTGAGTTAACTGTGAAGGTTCCGGTGGCGGTGTTTAAGGCACACGACGTATCTGTAGGCAACACTGACATCTGCTGGCTCAAAGTTAGGACTTACCATCACTTTGTGTCAACATTTTATGAATGTATGCTGCCTTTATAGCAGATATTTCCAAACATTTCACAATGGCCTCCTTTGTGTTTCAGACTCTCTCTTTCTTCACCTCACTCCCACAGCCATCTAATTTAACATGGATCAATTGAGCAGATTTACACACTTATCAGCAGGACTAATTTATTTATGAACCTGTCATTTGTAATCATTGATCAGGATGTTCTCCGTTAGGAAAATAATGATATGCAGAGGTAAAAGATTCCCTAATTATTGTGTTTGGTCTAATTGAGGTTGTGTGCTTCTACAAGAGGGTTCAAAGGGGAGCTGCCCTGTCTGCCATTTCACCAGACGTGCCAGCAGAATCTTAGTAGAATCACTAAGACTGAAATCGGGGGAAAACAGCCCCACATGCTGCCATTTACTGAGACTTTGTTTCATTAAAACACTCACTTTGTGTGAAAGGAATATTTCTGCCAACAGTGGTTCGGTCACATTTGGAAAATACAGTAACTGTGTAACAATCATATGACAGTGGCATTAGTTAAAAGCTTGCAAATAGCAAACCTAACCAAGGCAATCATCTTTGAGCTGCTGTATGTTAAGAGATGCCAAATGACCACGACTCTACCCGTTTTAAAATATATCCTTTCATGGTTCTCATGTCAAAAGAGCTAGTCAGAGGTTAGGGTGCAATAAACTCTAAAATCCAGAGATCCTTTGTTAGTTTACAATATGCTACCAATACAATTTTCAGAATTATGTTCTGAAACTTTTTCCTATTTAAATAAAAATGCAAAGAGGCATAGACATTGCATCTGCATTGTATGTTTCATGTTTCATCCTTTTGATAACTAACCACAGAAAATCTTTCTGGCGTCAACAACATTCACTGGATAGTGACTGATAATTCACTGCCTCTGTTGAAGCAGTAGTAGCAGGTGATTAGTAGTAGCACTGATCCATTTTCGTTGTCATCAATTTCATTAACTCACCAACCAAACCAGAATCCTGTTCAGGCTTGTCTGCTACATTAAAGCACATATTCAGGCTCTTCCCCTTTAAGGAGCCTGGCATGAAACTGGCCAAACCTCCTGTATAATAGCACGGTGCTTAATGTTCCTGCATTTCTGTCCTAATAATTGTTTGACCAGTAGTGGGCAGTCCTGGATCAACAACTCGTTCAAGACTGTAAGATCCATCCTCATTGAAACATTCAGTGACAACACACAAAACTGCCTCTCTGACCGTAAATAATTGTACTGGAACTTAAACGTGAATTTGAACTACTGTTTCACATTCTAATAAGCATTGTAAGATATAAAATTTAGCTAAATTTTAAATATGATCAAGTTGTTCGTGGACAGGAGGAAGTATTTAAGCACCAGATGGCAGAAAAAAACATGTTTTGATGGAGACTAGAATAGAAGAACAGTTTGTTTTTTCATTTCAAAAGATTCAACATGACTAACCTTTGACTTCATGTTTATTATAATATTACATATTCACAATGATCTCATGAAACAAGGCAACATTTGGGTAGGAGAATCCTAGGGTATACCAACAGGCCTCATTTGAAGGTGCAGAAGAGTAAGTGTACTGTCACAAATCAAAATGATTTAATTTTAGATTCATTTCAGTCATACAATGAGAAACATTCTTAAAGTAGCTGTTGTTAATTAGTATACTGTACAGTCAATCCACATACATAACGAGAAAAGGTCACCACAACTCTAATTAAAGTTTAGATACAAAATGGTCAGTAAAATGCATTGTTTTAAAGCAAAAGTATACTGTTTAAGGAATGCAGAGAGCAGCTTTCATAAAACAATTCACACAATGTCACCATTCATCACTTTTTTTAGATGAACTTTGTTTAAGCCACACCTCAGTGAAAATACATGAACAGCATTGCCTGCTAAACACAGCGTCTTTGCAGCCCATCCAGCAAATCAGCACATGGATTCATCTTAGGTTCATTTCTGCAGTAGAATTTCCACTGATTCACAAAGTCACTTAGTGAGTGAGAGCATGGCAGGGTGTAGTTTCCTACTATATTCCTTAAATTATTGTTTTTGGCCATTGGCCTTTATCCCCACCTGCTCCCGCCTCTCAGTCTGTCTGTCCAAGCTGGTGCTAAGGCCTCTGAGTGCTGCAGAGGGCAACCGAGAAACCCCATTCACTGTCAGCGTTCCACTGTCTATTGGGCAGATATAGTCCGCAGATTCATCGGGCTTTCTCTTTCTGAGGTGACTGAATTGGGTGAAGCCCAGCTTCTTTGGCTGAAAAAACACAAATCAGGGTCCAGCCCATTATTAAATCATTTGGATTTTTTTGATGCAGTAACCACATTTGATTCTTTTATCACGCTCTCACCTTTACTTTAGCAGTGGTAGTGAGGGGCACGTGGCCCGTGGCATTGCCATACTCTCGCTTCTCCTGCGTGGCCTGAGCCCCCACCAGGGCAGAGAAGGCGGTGGCGAGGTGGCGGCGGAGCAAAGTCTTCTGTGGGGGAATATTTAACAGCAGGGCCAAAGTCTCTGAGCTGAAGCGAGGCTCCAGGATCTATGTAGGAACATATTGACAGCAGATGGCAGCAACAAATTTAGGTCTCGTGGCATGTAATACAAGCATGTAATGCCAGTATGACTTGAAAAACTTGCAGACAAACTCAAGATGTACAGTACTTACAATTAGCCCACCATGAACACCGCTACCCCGTAGATTAGGAGCATATTCAGCCAGATCCACTGCTCTCAGCCACTCCATTACACGATGGTTAGACCACTGCACCACCTCTGAGGGAGATGGGTGACGCTGAAGAAGTTGGAAAACAAAATGTATTAATTGGCGTTTTAGCTTCTTCCATCTTACTCATAACTGTTTGACTTGAAAGCAGTTGTGTGAGGGGAAAATACTCTGTTTGAAAGCATTTAATGTCTGTCTGCCGCCATCTTGTGGCCAAGTGACAGGATTACATGTTTTATCTCGGTAAAACACTCATAAAAATATCTTAGTGTTTGAATATGTATATGTCACACAGCTTTTTTAAATTTGGCACAAATTGGCACAATCCACAATTACCTCTTCCCCTGGCCTGCGTCGAAGACAGTTGGGGTTGAACTTGTTGGCGTGAAGAACATGGATGGCACATTTAATACTGAGATGATGAAGCTGGCTGGTGACCTTTAGAGTCAAGAGGTCATTCTGAGTGAAGAGCAAAAAAACATCAATGAATTTTATTCATGAACTTTAATCACGCCCGTGTTTCACTTGAAGTTTTTAATTCATGTCTGAAATGTAAATAAATGCATTTGCAGACCTCCTCTTTAACAGAAAATGTGTTACATGGAGAATTATCTTACCACTGTGAGGTATTGTATCATTCGACCATCTACTCGAGCTTCATGGAATTGGTCTTTATACTGAGGCAAACCAATATCATCCAACCAGCCTAAATGGGTGAACATCAGACATTAATTGTCTTCACTCACTGAACCTTTAAATGCTGAAGTATCATCAGCTGTCAAAGCACATTAGGATGCAGTTCCTGTATTTGAATACTGACTACATTTGCATTTTCAAATGCATTTACATCTCACACATTACAGCTCTCTGTTTGGTGTGTGGCATGCATCTATTTATAGATGTGATTCAAATGAGAACATGCAGCACGGGAAGTTCAAAATATTCCATGTAGAAAGAGTCTTACGTGTGACCCAGATGTAGTCCAGCTCAGCTGATTTCTCTAGAACTTTAGTGGTGAACGCATTCAGAGCGAGCTGCAGCTTCTTCCTATGCAGCGGATTCTTCATTCCCATCTCCTGAGGACCGAAAGAACTGTTTGTCACAGTAAAACTAAAGACTGCAGTATGATAAGCCTCTTTGTGTCTAATTTGTGCATAAACATTTTCTGCTCATTTAGATTCTGTTGATCAGTATTTTACTTATATGCAATTAAAATACAATTCAAACTTAAATGCTTAAAAAAAAACACTTAAATGCTTGAAAAAGGGAGCTTCACCTTCTCAAAATCCTGAGGTGTGGCAGATAGCAGTGTCTGTCCATTTTCAACCCACTGTCTTGTGAGATTGACATACTGGCCCAGTCCATAGTCGTCTAGCCAGCCACACACCTGCTCTTTGGTCCACTGGCTAAATGGAATATTCATATCACTGAAAGAAAAAAAGGAAAATCAGATTATTAACTGATTAATTTATTGCAAGTATTAAAAAAAATGTAAGGTAGGGGTACACTGAGCTTTACCGTGCAGAGTTATAAGATTCAGGGGTCCGGGTCAGTCTGGGTCCTGCAGTTGCACGCAGGCCACCTCTTCTAAACTGACCGGCATCTGGATCTGCTGCCTGGAGCCCTCCAGACTGGGTTCTTCGAAGTCTGTATGGATGAGGACAAACTCTCTGGATAAACATGCTGGAAGCTATTTTCATTCTCAAAGTTAAATAATAATATATAGCACAATTGGTAGATCCTATTAACTTTATTGTTGATAAATAAAATATGTAACATAAGGGTGATCATGGAAAACATTTATTTCTTTTTCCTTCAAAGAAACCTAGACAGTGTTATTTATGCACAATGAATATAGATAGACCTACAGTACATACTTAACATTCAAGATTAGGTTGGGTAGTTTGGTGATTTGTGACACACTCACTTTCCCCAGAGTCTCTTGAAGCTCCTGTTATTCTTCATGTATTCGGGTGATCCCACAGCTCGCTGGCCAGCCTGTGTATTTGCTCCAGAATGAGCCGGGGAATTATCGCTTGAAGTGCTGTCATCAACTTTGTCCAACTTTCCTGTAAGAGGTCACAAAAACCACAGTCAGTGTGCGATGACTAACAAATATGATTCAAATTTGTACTGTAGATGGTTACAATCTGATTAGTTTACTGATGATTACAGCAGACATAGCCTCACTTATTAAATGAAAAAAAAAACTGAAAATAACTTTAGTTTTATGTAGCTGAGCCAACAAAATGTTGACGATGATAATGATGACTGCTCTTTTCATACCAAGAACATTAAGAGCTAAGTAGCACATGTGTGGTGGTCTGCCTTTTCACAGAGCTCCATTCAGGAAAGGGAGTACAGGTTACAGACCATTGAGTTCAGTAAGTAATTCATCGGTTAATGCACCGTAAAAAAGAAGGAGTTTAAACTATATTTTACAAGGTGTGATCTTGATGATACAGGCTGCAGTCAGTCACCACTCGACAGCAGAATGTAGCAGAGAGAAATCAGGGTGGGGCTCAATTTATAACTGGTCAGTGAAGCTGAGGAAGGGTGGAGCTGGGATGAATGTGGTCAATCAGAGCAAAGGGAGGGTGCGTTTGGTAAGAAAGTCTATCCCATGATCCATCTGCTCTGTCACAAGCCCCTGCAATTATAGCTGTGATCAAAGGTACAGTGGTTGTTTGGTCAAAGGAGAGTGGTTTGCGCCAAATACGAATACTGCCTTTGCACATGGGAATTACCGGCCTTGTGACTAGTCCACAGAAAAAGTCTGGTCCTATATCAGGGATTATTACTACATACTATCCATTATATCATAAATAGCATCCTGTGTAGCCTGAGTTAATATGCCTGGATTTACTTTGGCTGGAGTCACCATCTTCACTCCCATCTGGAGACCTTTGACTCTGAATTTCACTGCCGTTGTCTTCAATCCCATTCTGCTCTGACAGAGACGAATTCACAGGCAGTGTCTGACTTCTGGTGTCACCCAGGCCGCTCTGGACAAATCACACACACACACACACACAGATAGAGAAGATAGCACATTTGCTAAATCAGGAACTGCAATTTGTGTACAAACACCATAATGCAATTCGAGTTCTCTTACGCATCAATCATGGAAGAAGCAGTATAGTAGATTGTACTGTAGGTAAACTGAACACTGAAAACATTCAGTGTTGATATGACACATTAAAAGATACATGACAAACTCTTCTCTTTTGACTTTTATGACGATTATAAAAAATACCTTTTGTGAAGGTCCATTTGTTAAGTCATTCATGCTGCTTGATAATGTCTGTGGTTCTGTTCTGAAAAGATAAAAGTATAATCATCAATCAAAAGTATAATCAGCTAAGATATACTGAAGTCCATTCAGGAAAATCTGCTTCACTACCTGGAATCGCTGTCCTTCTGGACTGATGAAAGAGACGTTTGATTGGAGGAAGAACTGGTTGTGGAAACATGTGATGTCTGTGATGGGCAAAAAAAAAACATTTAGAAAAATTAAAAGGATAATCAGTATTTGTTCATGCAAGCAAATCATTTGAACCAGTATGACACCAGCTGAAATTGTTGACTACCCACTTCAGACTTTACATCCTCTGATTTTGCACTGGCAGAATCAGTGTTCTTCGCGAGGCTGTGCTCTTCTTCCTCACTGCTGCTCGATGGAGTCCTACCATTTGATAATGAACGAACAGCAGGTGGAGCTATAGTAACAAAGAGAAGAAATAGATTTTTTTTTCCTCAACTCAAGCACTGGCATACATTTCTGCTAAGGAAGGAAGTGGGGTGGCTTTTATTATTCTCAAAAGTGTGTGCAAACATAAAACAAACGATGGAAGTGAAGGATAAAGGAGTGAATAAGTTCATTACCTTGCCTTGTGGCATGAGTGACCTCTCTGAATTGCCTGCACTGATTCAGGAGCAGAGTGAGCTCTTCAATACGACGGTCCTGAAAAAAACGGGGAAGGGGTTGTTCATGGCCAACAAAACCCAATTAAGATGTTTATCTAAGGTTAGGAAACACGCATACGGACTATGCTTCACTCTGTTATTGACCGATATGCCACGCAAATGTCTCTCTTTCACCATATGGCCTTTACATCAAAGTAGTGGATAGGGAGGGGATTGACACAGGGATTGGCTGGAAATCTTAGTTGTGGTAACCAGCTGCATGGAGTGTGTGTTTTTTGAAGTGGTGCCCATGTCTGGTTTTGACATGGTTCTCTTAATGCTGCTTGCTCCAAAATTAGGCTTGGCAGGTCGAGGCCTACTTAAGTGTGGCTTTGCCTGAAATGGCTCGCCTTGGGGTGTGTGTACGTGTGTGTCTTCACTCGTGTGCCACATGTAGGCCCATGTCTGCAAGTCTTTAATGTCCAAGATCCTCTGGGAGGGAGAATACAAAAGCCCTTCTGTGCTATAAATGGTTGGAGGGCGGTGCCTCCGAGAAATGACAACATCTAAAAACAGTTACCTTCTAACCTTTTAAACAGCAGGGATGATAGCACTTTCATGTACACAGAGGCCAGCTTCACATTGTAGTAAACTGATGACAACACGCACAGTGCTCTATATAGCATAACCACATACAGCTGTGTTGACCAGAAAGAGAGGGTAGGTTTCCAGATCTCTGGTAACTTACCTTTTCATCATTGGCAGCTGCCAGTGATTTCATTCCACTCCTAAGCTTCTGCAGTTCCTGATCTATAAAGAGAAACACTGATTATTAATATGTATACAGCAGCTGTTCGTGTAATATGATTTAGCATTTGTAATGGCACATAGTAGCATATAGTTATTTAGAAAATAGGTATGTGTGTATACATATATATAGTATATTTCTATATTTATGTATATCTATGCATATTTATGCCTCACTAGAGTGCCATCTAATCAATGTATTCTTAGATGCACCCAAGTCTTTTTTTTTATCCACCAATCATGGCTTTAGCATGTCAGCTTTTACATATTTGGGCCCACAGGCCATGCACTGTGTAACAACTGCAGGCAAACAAGCAGCATTGCTGTTGGCAGTGATTATACTAAGCAAGTGCTCTAGAGAGGAGTTTATCTATGACAGACCAAATTAAGAGCAAACAAGACGTAATTCTTTCAGGAAGCCATAAAGACAACGAAGAAACCAAAGGGAAGACCGATAGCGTGTCGAGTAATTTAGAAACAAAAAACAGTTGGTGATTGTCAAAGCTGCCCCTCAGAGCAGTAGGAAACAAAAGATAATATAAAAAAAGTGACATGCCTGGAGAGAGGAAATAAATGAAAGATCAAAAGGAGACATGGCCCATGGGTTTATAATGATTTTCATTAAGTACTGTTAAGGCTTACATTTGGTGTTTAGTCTCTTCTTATATATCTCCTCTGAGAGAAAGACAGACAGAGACCCATGATGAGAGAATGTATTAAGGGCCAAGGCAGACTTTTCCCACAGCTGTTACTGCAACTTAATGAATGCAAAAGGGGGTCATTAACTGTGTCACCTATCAGGCTTGGTAACTGTGTCAGAGCGAGAGGCTGAGGTTGGCAGGTTGGCCGAGGCTTTGAATCTGGGTGCTTTTGCTTACCTCTCTCTGAGCTCTCAGGGGATAGAGAGGGCCTGGCCAGCAGCTGAGTGTGCAAGCTCTCGATCTCAGCGTTCTTACAGAGCAGAAGCTGCTGAAGGCTGTTGATCTCCGCCTGTGGGTGCCACACATTGAGGAATCTTAGCAGAAAGACCTGCAGTTCTGCATAAATGAACTGCATGTGCCAAAACATGTCTGTTTAAACACGCACAGCTAAAAGCACTTTCACATCCACAAAAACAAGATATGTATCTTAATTTAAGGTGTCAGCACATGTCCTCACTTGAACACGCACATTTTTGTTTTAGATATTGATTTCTTCTTCCCACCACTACTCATATATGAAACACCCACAACAAGGCACAGCAATGTTTCTGTTCTGAAGTTTAGGGAACCAAGTATTTGTCTGGAGTTTATAGTTTGTTTTGAAGTAATGTACAGAGTATAAGGAAAAAACAGATGGCAATAAAGTTACGACTGATCTATTTGCCAGTGTGTTTTATGTAGTGGAGGATAAAGTGGACAATGAAAAATAAACTTTTGCCTCATATATCACACGATACCCCGTTTTATATCATTAAAGCATTATTCACCACAAGTTTGTCTTAAAAGGGGGAGAAATATACATAAACTCACACGTAAAACATTTTATATAGCCAATTATCTGCATATCAACATCTGTAGCCAATTATGCTAGTGTGCAATAAGATTTCCTAGCTTGATTACAAGTATATTTGTGTAACAATCTAGTACCAGTAAACAACTCTAAACTGAGAATAACAAGGAGCATGCAGGATTTATGTGAAATCGAGTATGTGTTCATCATTTCTGGGTAAACATCCAGTTTGTGGAGAGATGCCACTAAGGTATTTGATGAACTTCTAAAAGCTAAAAAAGAAATCGCAGATGGCAACACAACTTTAATTTATACACTAATCAGCAAACCAGGTGGACCTCCTTTGTGAACTGCCAAAATGATTGAGGTGGATATTTCCAGCATCTTAAAGGTGTAATATGTGAGAACTGAAACTACTACCAAAAGATTGATGGGCAGTGTCAGGTCCATCCTCAGTCTCCAGTCTCCATTTCAGATGGAGATTTTACCTTGATCAAAACTTGGTTGAACAGAGCAGATCAAGCAAAAAGAACAGAAAATGTTTAATTTCTCTGCCGAGTTGTGTTGTCGGACACTTCTGAAAAAAATCTGAGCTGGTCAGTTGAAATAACAAGTGCTTTTAATGGACATATTTTGCCCACAGAGATTACACTGAAATTACACCAACATGTGGTGCTCTCCCTCAATACTGGACCAAATGCAAAACTTGTCCTCCTTAGCAACTTGGACACAAAATATGGCAAAATAAGGCTTAGGTTGAAATACACTTGCACGCATCTACTAAACTATGAGGGGGAAGCCTAAACTATACTATTGGACCATTGCCTCTTCAAGTAAAAAATGGTTTTATAAGACAGGACAGGCCAAATCTCACGTCAGCAGCTATCTCTGCAATACAATATATAGACATCATAACTGCTATTTCTTCACATTCTGATGATCAATATCCAATTGTTTTAAACACTTACTGTAAATCTCTTAAATCTTACATATTGCACCTTTAAACATTTATTTCCATGTGACCTTAATGCCAGTCCAATTGTGACCAAAGGTTGGCCAGGCAACACTTACAGCAGTTAGTTTGTGGTGAACACGTGGAATTAAAAGTGAAGTAGCAGATGTGTCTTTTAAAATCTGAACTATGCACAGTGAAGTATATCTAATACACAGACTCAGACAACTATTTTACCGGAAGGGAGAGACAGCTAGAAAAACTGAAGGAGAAAGAGATGATGAAATATTGGGGGAGATAATCTGATAGCTAAGATGTCACGGGATCATGCCAAAGAAAACAGGTAGGACATTAAAATGGACTAAGCCATCAAATCTGTTTCTCCAATAGTTTAAAATAGAAGAAAACAGTTCTCAGACTTCTTAAGAAAACATACAGGAGGTGTCTGTAAATGAGAGAGCGTGTGCAAAAGGAATGACTCACTTTACTGGCTGGAACATCGCATTGGACAGCATTTAGGAAAGTTGAATGGACAGTTAGCAGTGGAATTTGAGCACTGATGGTGTATTGCAAAGTCTAGACACCATGGGTTTCAGAACTTTCTTTTACCTTGGTTGCTTTGAGTTTCTTCTCGTACTGCAACTTCTGATCCTCCAGGTGCTCTACTTTGTCCTTGAGAATCTTGAGCTCCTTAATTAAGCCCTGAAACAGAACACATGAGAACAATTAGTTGGTTTAAATGTTAAGGTATTCAGGTTAGTAAATCTGCACATTTTTCTTTCAGAACACACAATATTAAAATGGCAAGAAATGCTTCTATTAGTTGTGCCACACACTGGAGCATAATAGATGCAATTTGTTTTTTGCAAACAGGGAGCACTGCTGGCCATATTTCATGAGTGGTTGTTTCATTTGCATCTGAACCTGATAGCAGACACTAAAGTGAGACAACCCATGCTGTACACAACATTAGAAGTCATGCTGGCAGACTGTGCCTACGCTTTCTCCTCCACAGTGGTACTGCTGCTCTGCATCTGAGCTACCCTCTTCCAGGCTGTTTGTGTTCCCATCTGGAGTCTCTTCTAGTTTGTGCATCACCCCTGAGGTTCTGTCACCGGACGGTCCAGGGTTTGAGCCCTGGCCCACGTTGGACTCAGCAGGGCACACCACTGGAGAGCTGTCAGCCGGGATCTCCAAGGCCTTTTTCTCCTGGATCTTGCTATTGATCTCCTTTTGAAACCTACACATCTGCTCCTGCAGCTCACTAATGAAATTCACTACAGTCTGACAGATGCAGTGGGGGAGAAAGAATTGAGGCAAAGGTTTAGAAAAAGAAGAGAAAATAACGTAGAATATATCTGTGCTTGAATACATTTTTATGAAAGTGAATGTGATATTTCAGATCGGTTATTTCCTCTACCTCATGTCTCCAGTCTGGGGCCTGAACACATAGTAAACCTGTATTAGGTTCACAGATCCTTGGCAAGTCCCCATATACAGACAGACTGGACCAGTTAGTCTCATTTGGCATAATATTATATATATTGTTTTCTATTTCTTCATGAACCTGGACTTCCCTTTTGCTTTGAACATAATAGTATTAATATAATGCTGTGCCATAGTCCTTAATTCATACACAGTTTATCAAATGGGTGGTTTGCATTGGTAAATTGGCAGAGGGGTGAGTAGGTTTTGCCATCTTTTAAAGGTGATCCGTGCCCATGTTCCTTCAGAAAGAGTGTAAACAGCAGCCGAGTTATGCGCGGACTGTGGACAGAGGAAGTCTCACTTGGGGTCTGGTACAGCGGATATGACAGATGATATTGAGTGCCTCTGTGGCTAAATTTAACTATGGGTTTACTGGCTCCACAGCAAGGAGGCCTCAACACGTTGTGTGTGTGTGTGCAAACATGCATATGTGAGGACATGTTTGTGTAGTAGAGGCAGCACGTGGGAGGCCAGTAAAGTGTTCAAAGCGTATTTTTTCCCCCTATTCTCCTTAAGTCCAAGCAGCTGTTGTAGGGAAAGTTGGGTTTTGTGCACATGATGAAAGCAGGATTAAGAAGTGCTGAAACACTGCTGTCTACTACAAACACACCTACAGTATGCCGCTTTTTCCTGTTAGAAATGCAAATCAAATCCATAGACACTCAAGCATATTGATATCTTTCATTTACTTCGTGGCTGTCCAATATTTTTTTAGCACATGCCTCCATTTAGGAAGAGGGTCCGTTTTTCAGAATGGCCTAGTCAAACTTCACCCACCTCCAAGAACAAAATTCTCTGGGCTGAGGCCTACACACACTCATATTTGGCCCACCATCCATCATGCCAGTTCTGCTATGCCTGAACTCTTTAACCTGAGGACACAAAGGCTCTTTGACCAACAGTGTTTTGACGGTAACTACATATATTACAGTATCCTGTCTCGTAGCAGCTCTGTCTTCCTCTAACTTCCCCTTTCTCTAACTCATGGTCACTGAACGTCCCAGGATGGCTGCTGGTAACCTGACACATCAGTCTTAAGAAAATACATGATTCAGTTGAAGCGGACAAAAAATTTAAACCCTTTGAAGAGTTTTTTTTTTTTCTCCGTAGACTTTGCCCATGAACAACAGAGCCAGGTTTTGGGTGAATGTTCCCCTCCATCCTTCCAGAAAGTGTTTATGGTCTTCCATAAAATCAGCAGTTGACTTTAAGGTTAGATCCATCTGAACACAAGGCAGATTTTTGTGTGTACCCTCGTCATTCCTGGCAGAGTTAGGTTCATATTTCCAAGGACTAAAGTAAAACAGAAGTTCCTAAGGATTTTAACTAAACTAATTCCTCCTTGCAAACAGTCAACTGTATGAGCCAGTTCGACATGAGTCATTCGCGACCACATTGCCAAATTTGCTAATCGGGAAGATGAAATTTGATTGCAAAATTACACTAAAATATGACTGAGTAGCTGACTAGATAGTTAGAACAGAAACTGTGCAACCAATAAGTGAAAGGCATCTGGTACAAGTCAACAAGGGAAGCTTGTTTTGATGGATAATTATAAAAAGGTCCTGACAACAACATAACCATTTCTACATGTTGTACTGTAAAACACAAAACCATTCCGACCACACAGGATAGTCTGCTGTGTGAGAAGGCCTACCTCTGCTTTGTGTTGCCTTTCAGTCCCATGGGCCTGCTTTCCCTCCATGTCTGCGAGTTTTATTTTCAGGTAGGACACCTCGCCCCTGAGACTCAGCTTCTGGTTCTCCAGCGACGTCCTATGCAGGAGCTCCTGTCACCAACAATATACGGAGAGAGCAGGAAGAAAGACAAACAGACACAGAGGTAAATACAAACATACAAAGTACATTATCTTTTTAATGACACACAGCGCTCAGTACTTACTGAACAAAGGCAACATTAAGTATGAGACACAGCAAGCTTCCAGTTCTGTAAAGACCGTCCCCTCAGACAAACCCACTGGTTTCAGACGCTGTTTGAGTGGCTAAATATACACAACCCATGACCACTATTTATAATGCCTATTTCACAGCTCACTCAAAGTACACCACAGAGGGGGAGAGAGAGAGAGAGCAAGAGAGAGAGAGAGTGAGAGGTACCAAAAGCATGCAAAACATTCATAGAAAGAACATTTAAATAACTTTGACAGGTGCATTTTCCTGTCAGTGTGAACTGACAGCCAATCAAACTTGATGCTGAGGGAGACTATAGGTCTGCTATATAGTTCTGTGACGATTTGTCTTAAATGGCTGTCAGCCTTGAGAGTTAAGCCAAGGCTATGCAGGCAGATGTATTACTAATTTGGTTGATGTCAAGCAGGTGCTAAATCATTTAAAGTCCAGAATTGAGCATCTGAGGCATGCAAACAGTACATATGGATACATCCATTTAAAACTCGGGCTTCGGAAAATATCTGGGCTTCTTCTAGAGTGCACATGGAAAATATTAGAGCTTTGTCACCAGGAAGAGATTTACGGCTCAGGTCCAAAGCCTCATAATGACCATGTCTCCAAGAAACCAGCCCTGGCTGCCCTTTGATACACTGCACACGTACTGCGCCGCGCGTAGAAGCAGACGCTCAGCATTAAGTTCACAACTCATCAGAAAGCTAAAAGACACGTTTCTGCACTCCTGACATTTGTCTCAATAAGTTGAAACAGTCCACTTTGAATGGAAGTATTACAAGAGCAGCGTTTTAAGAATGAGATAATCTGAGTAATACCTGGTTCATCTTACTCCAGTGTCTGCCTGAAGCAAAGGAAGATTAAGTTCATTTCCCTCATGGATGCAGTGGTTTCAAGCGTCTTGTAGTTTCAGTAGATTAAAGTGTCATACACCCATTCCAATCAGTGTTCTCTGTGTCGTTAAGCAGAGTCTCTCAGTCTCTGTTGTAGATTTGAAGTCAAAGGCAAACAACTGAAAATTACAGACATACACTACAGACAACTCTTAAAGGAGCACCACCCCTATTCTTTCCTCCCTCCCATCTCTCCACCTTTTTCAGCTGTTCCTCCCTTACTCATTTGTCCCTTTTGCCTCTGTTGTCATTTCTCTCTCGCTCTCCCTCCCTCTCTCTCTCCCTCCCTCTCTCTCTCTCTCTCTCTCTCTCTCTCTCTCTCTGTATGCATGTGTGTGAGCATGCAAGGACTCAGTGGATACAGGTTGGGGTGTGGCTAATGGTGCTGTAATCACCTGCTCAGACAGACCAGTCTGGCCCTGCATAAGCCAGAAATGCACTCTCAGACACTGTCTGAGTGTCCCAAATATTTTGGTTGTCAAGGTAATCTGGAGGCAGATACACTGGAATTTCTTCTCAGGAAGCAGAGTTCACCCTGAGTTTCATTCTACAGCTTGTGAGAAAAGATTGCAGAAGAGTCATATTTAAAAGATAGACGGGCAGTGTGAGGCCCTGTCACATCATTATCCGTCTCATTAAATGGGAGAATAATATTGATATAAAAATCCCTGGATGTCTCTCGGTGAATGTCCAAGAAGGTCCAATGCCGTTCTGATTTGGGGTCTATATAGTTACGTACCTGCTGTAGCATCTCCTCTGTGGAGTCGAGTTTCTGCTGATGCTCCACCAGGGAAGTCTGTAGATCACTGATCTTGGCTCCCTGAGCCTCCACTTGGTCTGTTAGCACACTCACCTGTGTATTTGTGTGCGTGTAGACAGAAAGTTAGTCGAGTTGGAAATTGTTTTTCTACATTTAGTTTCACATTGGTTCACATGATTGCACCCTACAGTAGGTCTAGCAAAACCTCTTTAGGTTTCCAGATTCTGTCTTTTACTCCAACATTTCTCACAAAACACATTAATATCAGCTGTTTTTATTTAATCACTGCGCTTGTTACATCTGTGCCAGATCAAACTGTGCAAACATTTCCTTTGAGAAGAAATGAACGATCCTTTGTGTCTCAGTAGGTGCTTTCAACACTTGAGTGGCTCCAGCAACGTCAGCAGACCTCAGGTTAAATATAAATTGGCAGAGAAAAACTATTAAAACCAAATAATGACTAATCACGTGCTAAACTGGGGCAGATTTTACAAAGGACCTTTTCATGTGAGGACTTAAGAAACAAACAGGGCACCTGCTCTCATACACACCTACATATTACAGCACTTGGTGGTGCTAGCCTCAACCTGTCTGAGATAGGCACTTGTTCAACGCTTGTGATAACTGCACACTCCTACACGCCTTCATAGGCAAACAAACACGTCACACGAAACAAGACTTTCTGGTGTCGTAACAGCACCGAACCCATCTGTATAACTGCTTCACCCGTGCAGCGGAGAAGAAATTACGCAACATTTACAACACAATGCTTCGACCTACCTTTGCCCTTTCTCCTTCCTCTCCTCTAACGCTGTTATGTGATATGACCACTATTTTGAATCAGGTCCCACTAACAGTGTAGTGTCAAATGTCCTCTTTTATCTGAGCAAATGTATGACTTAAATCTAATGGAACTGATTCAACTTCATGCTTCAGGTGAAATGTGTTGCCCAACAACTTATTTAAAGATAAATCTTATTCAAACAGAGAAAGAATGAAGAGATTGAAAGACAAAAAAATATTGTATATTGAAGTAGTGACTCATCTCACCTGCAGAATTAGTGACTCTTTGTCTCCCTCCAGACGTGATAACCTCTCCTGGTAGGATTCACTGTTGCCAGATGAATGGAGGTTTACCTTCAGAATAAAGGTCAGCTATTAAGCTCAGGAAGTTCACTGTTAATACACAACAGGTTGCCCAGTGGGTCGAATTTGGTTTTCTTTAATGAGGTTGCAGCCACAGACACATACATACGCAACTTTCCGTCTCCTATTGTGTCAGTAGGACATGTGGAGAAGTCTGTAAGACGTTTACAACTTCTAATCCAGCATTAAAAGTTGTGCACAACAATTTAGACTGGCTGATTAGTGGAAAAAACAAATGTCGAGTGAAGGCTGGGCTCAGAGCTGTAGCTGTGGAGTCACAGATATTTCAGAGCCATGAGTGTGCAAGGGAAGTAAAGTGCAACCAAATGAGTTCAAATTTCTCAGAAATCCAGGCTTACAACCACAATCATGGAAACATTATGTAGCCCAGCGTTCATCATACTGAGCCGGCCAGCTCAAGTGTTTGTAATAATTTGAAAATACCATTAAGCCTTTAATACACTCATGCATGTGAACACTATGACATTTAAATGTACAGTATGCCTACTTTAAATGCTATTACAGATATTTTTTTTCCTTTTTCTTTGATTAGCAGCATTTCTTTTTCATGCACAGTCACTTCTCTTGTTCCCTTGATTTTCTTTTTTTTTGTTCAGTATTTTTGTTCAAAAATAGACCCTGGCTTACTTTAAATTGTAAACAGCTCTCTTAGTTCTTGCTGTGTGCTCATCATTTTCAAACTTGCTCAGCCAATTTAAATCTTCAATAGTTACACTGAGTGGCCATAATAATATACACATATACATTGTAATTCAATTCAAATTGACAGTCCAGACTTTCTTGGTGAAACTGCACAGTTTTAATTGCTGCCAGAGAGGTCCTGATTTAAATGTTTTGAGACTGTAGTTTTTGGTGCGGTTGAACTGAGATGACGGAGAAGAAAGCAAAGTAAATTGTGTTTTATTACATAGTGATTCTCAATCATTCATTATGTTTTTATCTTTTTTTTTTATATCTGTGATTTGTGCACAGCACTTTGCGTGTTTGAGTTGAAAAGTGTTTTATAAATACATTTCTACTCACTACTTACATGCTTACCAAGATGTAGTGTATTTCCAAGCTAGGTTAGACACTCAGGTTAAGGGAAAATGTCAAGTAACAGCTAACATGTCATTGATAGATTACAAACCTTAGGCTCAAAATTGTACATAATAGTGATTGACAAGGATATGCATGAAAATGCTTCCTCTATGGATTTAACATTCAGTATGAATTATAACATAATGGAGGCAGCAGGGACTAATGCTTTCTTAATGGTAGCAAGATGGTATGTGTTGTCCAAAGACTCCCTGTAGGTTAAAGAAGCAGGAAATGATCTCAGCTGTCATGCATATCCATTCATATTTCTCTTCAATCACTATACCTTATGACCGGGTGGTGTATTCAACATGAGTCACCTTAGCGGTGACCCATGGAAATGTGTTTTATATGTCTAATAAATACATATTATTTCATTTCAGCCTTGATAAAAACAGTTATATTTCCCCCTAGTTCAAGGACCATGCATCACACTACACATCTTGCACATTCTGCAGCACACCTGACAAACAAAACAAGTCTTCCTCCCAAATTATCTCAGGACTATAATTATGTTGTAAAAGCAACAACAGTGCAGGAGCAAAATAGACAATCAAGATTCTTGCTGCAATTGTGGTGCAGTGTGAAGGTATGAAGAGCAGACATGCAAATGAGTAACGTCTTACCTTCCTAAGCCAGGCAAAATGTTTGTAGAAATCAATGTCATACTCCATTCTGCAGGCCCATTGTACTGTAGGTCTGGCTTTTAATGTTAGATACTAACAGAATTCAGCCAGTGCTATAAAGCATCAAGGAGGAAGAACAGATACCGAAATCCACAGTAAGACAAAACAACGGCCGAGCTCCCTGAATCCAACTCTCCTACTTTTACAGACCCTTCATATTGCAGTTGTAGAGAGAGCAGAGAGGACCTTAGTCCATGTGGTTTGAAGTCTGGGCAGCCTGAGACTTTTAGAGCCGAGCCGAATTTCTTAAACTATGCCAGTTGGCTGTACTCCCTTTCTTTCTTCTCTTCACTTTTTTTCTACCTCTTTCTAACTCCCCCTATTTCTTTCTCCTGCTTTCTGTCTTAAGCACACTCAAATGTCCTCAGCATTTACCACATCACTGCATTTCTGCGAGCACCTCATGATCTCTCATCGTTTTCTGTCCTCCCTTTCGCTCTCCTGTGCCTATGTGTGTGTGCGTGTGCGCGTCTCTAGTCCGTTCTCTTGCTCTGTCTGAAGTACTTCTCAGTCAAGCTAATTTTTTTGCGGGGCTTCCTAAAGGGGCACAGGGGAGAGGAAACTTTCTGCAGCACATGCTTGTCAGATGTGGTGCAGAGCAAGAAGTCAGTAAAAACGGCGCAGAAGGGGAGGAGGCAGCGGAGGAGACTGAAAGGGAATGCGAGCGTAAAGTTGATATTGATCAAATTTAAGTAGAGTAGAGGAGGGGAAATACAGGTGGTGGTTTCTAACCTCTATGAGAAAAACAAACAACTGTTGCAGAAAAAGGATGAGGGGAGTAATGCAGGAGTGAGAGGATGAAGGAAAAAAACAGAGAATTGGACAGTGGAATGGGGGTGCAACTGCTTGTACTCTAAACAGGAGCTCTGGATCTCATTACCAGTTCAGTGTGCTTCCAGAATACTTCTTTGCAGACAGGAAAAAGCCCTCCAGATGTTGATGACCAGGATCAAAGACCACCATATCATGCCACTAATAAAACCCATGGACTCTGTAGCAGTAGACTTTAGTAAACTCCTTTGTAGTAGAATCCTTTCTCATATCTTGGATATTTCAATTTGGGTCTTTCCATCCTCTGTGTTATATAATGTTGCTATGGACGTCAGCCATCTTATCAACCTCCAAGTGCTGAGGCCCTTTCAGGCGTGACTGACGCAGTACTCACCTCACCTTTCGCCAGCCATTTTAGTATAACATGTGCCGTATCAGTGGAGACTTGTTTCCTGAGTGAGTCCTGTTCTTCCTCACTCCCCTGGCCTTCCAGAACTGCCCTGAGGGCCTCAGTCAGCTGAAGAGCCTTGAGTGCTGGGTCCAAAGGTGGGGGAAGGGTCAGCTGTGAGGTACTCTCTGTGGTCTGGTAATCCTGGCAGCCTAAATGCATGAGAGCACTGAACAGCCCTTCACCCAGCTTGCCTGTAGAGGAAAGAACAATAGGAAATCAGCAGGAAAGTAAATGAGAAATTGATTACTCCAACATCCTAATTTCTTAAGCATCAGAATTGTGTACAACTGATTGAGGGGCAGCAATACAAGTATAATTCCCAAAATGACCTCTTGGGGGCACCATTGTGCTCCCATGTGGCTTACTGGATGTAAATAGCATCAAATGGCTGAGCACACTACGCTGTGGGCTCACAAATTAGAGGCTACATCAGCTTGTAGGTTACTGTAATCATCATGTCTGAGTTGCAGAAAGTGCTTTTCATAAATCCCCTCTGAAGTTGAACCAAGGTCCATTAATGCAGCCTGGACACAGTGTGGCAACATTTTGTAATATGTATTTTCAGCGACAAAGTGTGAGTATGAGTTCTTATCTGTGGTCTAGTTTGTATTTACACTGTGCAAATGTGCCTCCTATTAATAGAACTTTGTCTTCTGACTCTGTGCAAAAAAAAAAAAACTGCTGAGGTTGAGACAAACAGCACTGACTAAAATGTATCACCTCTGCTAGAAAATGCAGAAGGTTAGACACTGGTAAGCTCCTTAGAGCTTATGCAATTAGTGTACTAGGAGAGATATAAGATCAAGCAGATGCAATGCAAGTACAAAAGATTCTAACTGAGAGAATAAAGGGAAGAGAGAGAGATTACGTAACAGTTCAAAGTACTCATCTAATTAAAAACCCAATTCTATTTAAGTCAAACCTTTCCAACTAAAACAGAGTGGTTTCTCATCCTCAAAGAATCCTTAACTTACACTCTCTTCTTTTATAGCCCCTGTTCGTAACTCAACCCTCAAAATATGAAAATCCTTACAATGTTGTCTATTTTTTTCTCTGTACTATATATACATAGCAAAAAAATAATGTGGGTTGGGACGGTTTTATGGAGGCCTGCAATTACAAACTGGGCAGTGTATCGATAATGAAAACAGAAACTCTTACCAGCAATAATGTCATCCATTTGCTCCAAGGCAGCCTCCAACATGTGGCTGGCATTTGACGCCATGACTTCTGAAGCAGCACCAGTTGATCCTCATCCACTGGTATGAAGAAGAGTGACGAGCGTGAGCTGGTGGAATGAGAGAGGGTGAGAGATCTTCCACAGAAAGACAGAGCGTCAAGGACTACTCCCCTTCCTTGTCACACTTAGATTCTTTTACAGCAAACAGCTGTCCTGACATCTAGCTGACTTCCAAGTAAATAACCTCCTGAATGTGGCTTTTGGGTTTAAACTCTCCTCTCATTTTGTGGCCCGGGCCATACCCATTGTCAGCGTTGTTAGCCGCACGAGGCCGAAGCTCATATTTAGAATACTTTCTTTTATTTTTTCTTCTTTTTGTTTTTATTGTTTGTTTGTATATATCTTCAGTCCACATCAGCTGCATTCGTGAGTGAATTTCTACAAGCTAGCGCTAAAAAAAAAAACAAAGTGGAAGAAGCAACAATAACTGTATATTTAGCTCAAAACCAACCATTTTGGTAGACCCGCAGGGGTCACACCAGCACATTGGAAGATAGTAACCAGATTTTGATTGACGATGATGACAGAGAACACACTTCATAATGATAAGCGTTGCACAATGAAGCTGGAAAAAGCAGCAGCTGACTGAGCAGTTGCACCCATAAGAGCTTGGGGTTTGGCAATATTTCATTCACTGATTTGATATTAGAGTCAGAGTTGTGACTTACATAATATAAAACAATCCTGGCAACAGTGCTTCCTTATAAAACACTGACATTTAGTATACTGCCATGTTTTAATGCTACTCTGCTGAAACCAAACAGCATCAGCAGGATGAGCCAGTGGAATAATGATGTGTGTTTATTCATATGTCTTTGTGATGAAGGA
This sequence comes from Nibea coibor, assembly GCA_023373845.1. Taxonomy (NCBI): domain Eukaryota; kingdom Metazoa; phylum Chordata; class Actinopteri; family Sciaenidae; genus Nibea; species Nibea coibor. Next base: position 11,754,700 of record CM041738.1, read on the forward strand.
GTGAATGAACTGATGGATCTGTGGAGATGAAACAACGTAATTTTTTATTTGTAGTATTTCATATAAATGCAATTTAATCTGCATTTCATTTTGCATCCATCTATGTTGTTCCAATGGCCACAATGAGTTCAGCGAACTCATTTTTGCTTGAATAAGAAATGACATCTAGATTTATTGTAATACCTTGCAAACCTCTAAAGAAACTTGAAACTATTAAAGTACTAAGGCAGAGATGCATCTTTTACTGTGATCTCAAAGAAAGTGCAAAATACAAAACAAAATAAGAAGAATTAGTCTACTTTAGTAAAGTCAATATCATTCACAATGGAACAGATGCACCTTATACATTACAATTATTGCTTGTTTTACTTGAGTTCTATTTGAGACATAAACCAACAAGTTATTTCTTTTATTCTCTTTTGGACTGTAGTTTCTTATTCAGTCTGAATAATTTACTTGAATAAAATGATTTAGCACCTTGATTACCTTCTCTTTATTACCTTTCATATTTTGTAAATAAATAAATTGTGCCATGTTATATACATTATGGCCAACAGGGTGCATCACTAGTCAAGAAAAAAAAAGTAGCACATCTTCATACAGCGGTATCTGCCATTCAATTCAATAAGCTTACTATTAAAGAAATGACCATGGTTAATAATAAATGACACATATATAAGCAAAGTATTTGATACATATACTGTAGGTTTCCAACATGTTTCTAAATGTTATGTAATTTAACATCTGCTGGTGCCATAATGCACATACTTTATCTTAATGTAAGATTTTTATTAAGAATGTGTTTCCATTTGTAAGAGAGTGCCGGCTGTTGGCAATATGCTGCGGCAGTACATTTTTCATATGCAGTGTTCATTATCTAGATATGTATCATCTATTCATCTCCCAACCTACGGTCCATGCAGCCATGTTCCAGATAAGAACCATGTGTAAATACGAGTAGTACATTAAACTATTGCTTTTTATTAATATTAACACTGGAGTGCTACTTGAATTCTCAGAGCACATACATAGATGTTAGAGGCTGTGAGGTCAGAGACAGAGGTCTTGCCTTATGGCTTGTAAAGTTGAACAAACCCTGTCCACCCTCCTGGTCAAAAACAAGCACCACCATCCAAGAGAGAGAGGACAGACATAAAGCGAGAGAGAAAAAATAGATATATAAGTCATTATTTTAAACCACATAGGCCAGGAATAAAAGCCTTAAAAATAAATACTTTGAAACTTTTGAAAAGGCTTCATAGCCTTGTCAAATAATGAAAAGCTTTACTTTCTATTGATAGAGGATAAAAGTATCACTTGGCATGTTTTGTAGTAGTTGAAGTAGTATCCTGCCATAATACGAAACAAAATAAGTGAAAACTTGTTTTTCACATCCATTCTTCATCTGTCAGGGCCACTTACACACATATTTGATAAATTGTGTTATGATCATATCATGCTATAATGTTATTTAAGTTCGTACAACAGTTCATGCATATTTTGAGCAATGTTTTATAAGCGGACTACACTAATGTTATGTTTAAATTTGGTATTGCTCTGATTTTATGTGCTAGAATACAGGTACATTTTGGTTATCTACCACATAGTACCATGTACTGTGAACATATGTAGTTAGTGCCATATAAGTAGGGAAAGATCAAGTCAGTAATAGACCTGGCTGAGATGTTATACACTGGATAAGAATCACCTGCAGAGATGTTGTAATTTATCTTCAAATAAACCCTCATTCACCTTTTTCCCTGTAGCATTAACAATTCATTTCTGCTCATTCATTTCTTATTCGCTATGTAGACTGTTTTAATATAGTCACTGTCAGATTTTATTTTATTTGTTATGCTTTCCTTTCCCTTCATCTATTAGTTCTTCTATGTGCTTTGGCAACTCAAATGTATTTATGTCATGGCAATAAAGCAAAACAAACACACAAAGATGAATCTGCATTTGTGTGCCAGTGCATGCCGGTAAATGCCAGAAAAAGAGGCTGTGACAGAGCTTACCTGAGGCAACGTGTGTGGCAATGTTATTTATTATATAGTGGAAATGTGAATAATATAGGATGTGCTCAACAGAACTGTGACTTGAGTTCAGGCCCTACGCCTGAATCACCACGGGGTGTGTCACAGTAACTTATCTCTTTCACCCAAGACCATTAGCTGAACTGTAAATACAGCGTTATGTCACTGGCATCAGGTTCTATCCATTCTCATTATTTATCCAATTATATGTGAATAACAGATTTTCAGCATATCTGCAATATCGTATGTGTACTGTGTATTGTGGAGTTGTCACTGAGAAACACTGACCTTGGTCTCCAGTATGTTCAGGCTAATGTAGTTTCCATAGAGTGCTGAATCGATCGTCCTGAAGATGAGCTACCAAGCCACGGTCAGTTTAGGGATTGCTCTGAGCAGAGCCTGTCCCAGCTGATGGGAGCAATTATTGCACCAAGGGTGAGGGGAAATGCACAGCATGAGCGGTTACACTAGTACCTTGTTTGTATCTGTCACAGTCGCACAACATCGACTTCGCACTAGGCACTAGAAAATGAAAAAGACAGCTCCTCCTGAGGATGAGATCAAGACATTCCATTTCAATCTCCTCAATGTCCCCCTTCCTCTCTTCTTCTTCTTCTTTCTGTTTCCTTGTTTCTTTTATGTCTCTCAGAGTTAATTACTTTGCAGCAATGTTGTTGTAATCAAGTAAGAGAAACAGGGTCAGAAGCTGCAATCAAACAGTGATGTTTTTCTAATTGGAGTTTTGATGAATTAATAACCAGCATAGCCCACTGTATTTGTATATTTTTAAGAATGCAAGATAGATAGAGATAGAGAGATAGAGAAGACCCATGGTAGACCATGGGAGTAATCAAATGTGAATGGACTATTCAATGACAATACAAAGTTGCACCTGCTTTTTTCTGAATCTTTTGACAATATTCTGTCCTCACATAGATTTTCTCTTAAATTATGTTTAAACTAAGTGGATCCAACAAGCGATGACCCTACTCTGATTTTGAAGCTTCCTGATAATGAATGAAGGATGACTTGATTATGTTATAATAAAAGTGGCAAGGAGGAGTTAAGACTTTAATAGAAGTGAAGTGAGCGTGAGATCCAGCAGAAGTTCGGGTACTTAGGATTAGTTTATGGACAGCCGACCACAAACGGCCGAACAGACCACATGTATGGAGGGAAAGCAAAGCACACACTATACAGCAGCAGTCCGCAATCCCATAGTGCTGCAATGAAATGACATATGTAATGTTAAAAGTACAGGAAAAAACAAATCGAAGGAGCCTAAGATGTAATACGGCATCATTTTATTATATGCGCATGTATCAACACTGGAATGAGTAGCTTAGGGGGCAACATGACTGGAGATAACCACCCGTCCTCTGCATAACATTTACATCTATAATGTTTCTGTGATTCATTCATTTTAGAATTATCATTTCAGATTGCTTTTAATTACATCTTCAACCAGCTGCATAAAATAAGAATATGCATGACATGGATTGTATGATGCTTGCCTAGTCGGCCACTTTAAATATTACATGTGTCCACAGTCTCCATTTCATGAAAGTAATTAGACACCAGCTTAATTAGACCAGCATACCACAACACAGCATTGAAATGCTAAACACCATGAGTGTGGATAACAAGACACTCAAAACCTCATCAAAATGTAAGAGAGTAAGTAAAGGGCACGCAAGCATCCAGCCCAAATTGTGATGCACTGTTGTCTCTATTACAGATGTAATGAAGTTAGTAGTTAATCACATCACTGAGAGAAGCTGAGAAGCTGCGTTTGATTTCTTATGTATGTGGAAAACATCAAAAAGACTGTGGAAAGTTCTCTATGATTTAATTAGGACAATGTGATATTAGCAAGGCAGTTAAATTCTGTAATACATTTATTTTTCTCCATAAAACTGTTTTATTCATGTGCTCCCCCTTTTTTTTTTTGTTACAATCTACAATACACGGGATTAATAGACATGTGGGTCCATTCTCTACAATAACAGTAACAGAGTCACTGGGCAGTTGCATCTCAGAATAATTTATGTCATATGCCATGTAAGAACATTGTGCCCTGGAGCAGCTTGCAGAAGACTGCAGGAGCTAGGACAAGAAAAAAAAACTGAACTGAAATGTATTAGAATTGTGTTCTCACCTACATAAAGGTAGATGGATTCGGTTGAGGATCATGAATCTTCTCCAACCAGAGAGATTTTAGACCCAAATTGAGACAAAAAAATATTGATAACCTCTTCCAATCTCAGGCAGTGATCGACTTATTATTTATTATATATTACTGTTGCATATGCTGTTCTATATAAAAAATATTAAAATGTTTAAATGCATCATATTACAGTACATACACAAGGAAGGAAACAACTGTCTGTGATTAATTGTACCCATTTATCTATAACAACATTCTTCTGCTTGCTGTAGTTCATTAATGCCTTAGAGATTCATCTTATCTAATGCACACTTTATCTGTTGTATAATTCAAGAATAATCTTTATTTGGCTCAACAACAGTTTATTTCTTGGCTCCATCCACTGAGGAGAGATGGATTTGTTCCCCATGTCCCTGCAGATAATTTCATAACAGCCATTTCCTATGTGGAGAAGTATAGTTCAAACTGGTTCTATTAATGCACACAATCAGCCAAAATTCCCAAATTAAAATCCCCCACATGTAAACAACTAGCACTGACTCATCAGCAAAGAGTGTTATATGACTATCTTAAAAATCCTTTGTGGTAGTCTGTACTTAAATGTACACAGACTGACACACTGGGGCAACTGTGGCTCAGGTGGTGGATCGGGTCGTCCAGAGGGTGAGATGGTTCAAGATACTGAAGCCCAAATTGCTCCCAGTGGTTGTGCCATTGGTGTGTTTATGGGTGTGCTTAGTATCGTTACTGTATGAGCACTTTGGATAGGAAGCATTGCATTGCTCCTAATGAGCAGTTGGCACCTTGCGGTGAATGTGACAAGTGTTATAAAGCTCTGAGTGGTAAGCAGACCAGAAAAGCACCGTATAAATACAAGTCCATTTATCTTTGTTGTGCCCCTCGTGTCCTGTCATCTCTACCATCTAAAGGCTCAATACACCCACAAAAAATAGGAAGACTTCAGAGGGATTTTCCAGGCGTTGTGAAAGTCAAGATGAAATGTGTATTAATGGATCAGTTTGTGGTTTTTGTAAGCAAATGTATTTGTTTTCTCGTTGAGAGTTAGATGGATGAGGTAACTGCATGGCTGGAGAGTGTGTGAATTATGTAACAATAAAAGAGCAATAAAAGATACTGACTTTGTTCGTGTGCTGTTGAAGGCATCATTCCTGCCTAACCTGTTGTCTGGCGGACGAACACAAGGCGCCCAATGCAGAGCATCGCAAAAATGGCTGTCTGTTGACCCACCCAGAATAGATGAGAAGAATAATGCCACTACCTTTTTTCTATGCTGGATAAAGAGGATGGCAGTGGCGCATCATGAAGACCTGCTTTGCCCTATCAACCTACTGTACAGAGTACAGCTGTATGAAATAGCTTCACATACTGTACATTTACTCTAGTATTATAAAACAAGATTTCCAGCTCAGTGGTGTCTTCCAGTTTAGTGGCTGAGGTGTGACATAGCTGCCTTCCAAAAGGTTGATTAGGCTCATCTACTGATCACATACTTGTGGATATTACGCAAACATGCAGAGATAGTGTCAGTGAGTCACAGAGGAAACTCCTCTGTGAAAACAGTGGGGGTTTAAAAATTGATAATCAGAGCAGCATCAACCACACAAATTTAATTCAGAAACAATAATTGCTAATAGTTGTTGCACACGAGGAGCCGCACTGACTCCTCAACCGCCACCCTCTTTGCCTAGACTAAATGTCAGACAGATAATTATATCAGCAGGTAAGCTGATTTGTGAAAAGAGTGCTTCTGCCCTCCTTATTATTAACAACCTGGCTGGATCACAGTTGTACAGCCTACCAGAAATGTGTCATATACACAGAGCCCACTAACAAGACCTTAACAAGCAACCCACACACCTCTGTCTCTGCTGTGACAACCCGCACCCACCCTCTCTTTTTCTCTCTTTTAAAGGATCCATCATCGCAGACACACAGGGTGAGGTATAATCTGGGACAGAGTAAGTGGACAAGGTCATGGTTATTAACCAGATGGCAGCAGCTGAAGGCTAGCTGTCCTGAAGGCACTACGGGAGACCCCTGACACTCATACTTAGGAGACCTGCATTATTCATTTGAAGTCCATCAACATCAAACCATCTATAGACAGCAGCCTCCGTGAGTTAACGTATCCGTGACAGTGACGGATGGAGCAGTGCAGTGGTCAGGAAGACATTTAAACTCACGAGGCAATCACACTTTGTTTGTCTCGTTTTCTGTTATATGACACGGATCTCAAACACAAGCATGAGGTGTCAGAAGAGGAAAGGGTTTTTTTGAATGCATGTTAACTGCATTTACCATGTGGCGCACTGAGTTGACAGATTGTGAAGTTGCAGGGAGGGGTGGGCGGTTAGCAGTATTGGACATTTTGTAAATGTTTTGTTTTTTTAAGAGCCCACAGAGAGAACAGTGACTTATTTTCACATGAAGTTAAAGCAATGTGGCAATGACATAGCAAAGCAAGGACTGTGAGTACTGTAGGTACAGAATATATACGTTATATATACGTATATATACATTATTTGAGCTTTGAATGCATTTAATTATCCAAGAGTTTGCTTAAGATTCTTGTGCAGTTGAATATTTGCGGAGAGGAAACCCGGTGCCCTCAATATATTTAATACACCAACGCATCGTGTACGTCCCTCGCTTGATCTGCAAACTGTAGCAAACCAGTTAACTGACTGCAGTTTCTTTCCAGTGACTCAGACCAATCCTCCTAAATGTTTTAATGATTTGGAAGTTACATGGTACGGTACATTCGGTTCATGCGTAGATACAGTAGATTAAAATGATAAAAGCGTGTGATAAAATTGGCTGGCACATGAATTTAATATCTGTGAAGTCGAAGCCATTATCGGATTCAGCTATTTATCAGCTTCGGCTCTTTTTATCCTTGCAAGACATATACAGTATATTATTAGACATAAAGTGCTGGCTGTTACAGACCTGAGTTAAGAGAGTGATACAGATACTGTGCCTTTTAATCGTCCTCTTTCATCTTAAATAAGAAAAACATGATATATGGGATGTGTCCCCCAGTGAAACTATACACTAATAATCTTGGTTTTGAATATATATTTATATATCTTTTATTGGCTACTAACCTAGGAAAGAAGAAATCTTTTTTTTTTTTTTTAAATCTGACATTACTTGGTTCCTCTGTACATCTTATACACATGGAACTGTTCTTTTATTATTTTACAAGCTCCTTTTATAGGGTCTTTACTTTTCTGTGTTAATGCATCAATATCAGTGCAATAATAAAACCTTCACTGATCTCCGTTCAACACATTACAGCAAACGTCTACCACAATTTGAAAGCATAGAGCATATTTTTTTTATACGGCTATAACATTTAGATGAAAAAGCAATGTAAATGGAAAGCAGCTCTCGGTATTTGAAAGTCTCCTCCTTCTGGAAATTCCTTCCTTTTGAAAGTGCAATTGCTCTGAAGATGGTGCTTACTGCACCTTTGAATGCTCCATTACAATAGCATACACCAGACTGCATGCAGCCTGAAGGATGGTCTGTGCAATAATAAATGAAAGACATTTTATTGCAGTTACAACATTTTATTGTAACTTTCTCTCACTCCCAGGGCTGACCTGCACCAACACACAAGGCAAAGAGAACAGCGGAATGTAACATCACTATAGACGCAGTAGTGCTGGTTGTAAACAATAAATATCATATTATTTAACAATAAAATGAGAGGACCTGACTGTTCTCAAGTGGAATGAAAAGGGAAAAACTAATTAATCAGAATAATTAAGTCGAAGACTGGTCACTGCTATTTTCACCCAGTGAGTCAGACAAACTGATCCAAAAGAGATCAAACTCTTTCAGACTTCCTGTTTACGTACTAGACGGAGCCATAGCACACGCTGTACCCATCTATCGCTCTCTGAGGGGTCATTTTGAGTCCCACAGTAGACTTTTTTACAGCCAGCTCATGAGCAACATATTTGAATGCTTCCAATCCAGTACAAGGTCTAAAATTAAACGAATTGCTGACTGCATGGTGGACCATTGAAAATGTGCACAGTATATATTTCCAAGTTTTTTTTGTTTTTTTTTTTTCCCTAAACTGCTTTAAAGTAGCTTCTAATTTGGCAGCGTTTCATTTCAGAGCTGTGCCTACAGGCTTTCATAATCTGCTTACACAAGCAGCCTTTCGTGCCTTTCTATCTACTTGGCTGCCTTTTCATGGTTTATGCTTCTAATAGACTAATCTTAAACAGTAATAGAAACGACATGCTACAAAATTTAAATAAACTTCCTCACAACATTGTTTTTCTCTTTTTAGATTTTTAATTTTCATGTTTTGTTGTTTCACAGATTTTCTAGTTGTCCACTACAACTAGGAATGTCAGGGTTTTTTTTTTCTTATAGTTCCTAAAATTAAGTAAAACAAACAAACGTGACTGGACAATTAAACTGTAATCCACACAAAAATAAACTGGCAACATTAACATTTTTTGTTTTAATGGAATAATATTTATTGGTCACATTTAACGTATTTTTCTTACAGATATCTTGTTTAGAAATGAACCGTCACTGCACATCAACTGACAGAACAACACGTCGTATTCCCTAAAATAGAACCCGAAACAAACAAACGAGGAGAAGATATCCCATCAAACCATGACCTCATGCACCATTTCACCACCAAATTAAAAAAAAACGATATGGCAGTTCAACTGGTTGTAAGTACATTGTGCAAATACAGACTCACCTCATTAAAACAAGTAACAAGACTATGTAAAAAACAGTAACTACTGTATAAACCCAGGGATAGCACAGACTTAAAATGTCTGCATATGCCTGTTGTTTTTCTTATGGGACATTATAGAAAAGAAAACATCCATCTTTGCGGTCATTCAACATGCAACTGATCCAGCTGAGCAGAGCTCAAGACAGTTTGTGTCTCTCTTTTCTTTTTATCGACATCGGCATTCTTCTTTTAGGACCATATGTGTGCAGCACTCAGCAGCACCATTGTACAACGGTGCGGCTGAGGCTTCAGGTTGATTGGTGCCCTTATGTGAATTGTTGCTCAAGGCTACGGAGAAGGAGGCGTCTTCAGAGAATTGCAGGATCCTCCCTGGCTACTACCTGTGGTCCCTTGGTACTGCAAAGCAGAGTCAAGCAGAAAACAATGTCACAACAGTTAGAGCTTAGCGACACATGTACAAGAAAATCCTCTGTCATGCAGTCATATAAAATAAAACGAACACAGCTTTTCATCTGGGAACCTCCAAACAAATGTACTAACCACCTACAGAGTTATGAATTGGGCAACAAAACAAACAGTCAATGTCTCACATTTCATTTGCGATGTTTGGGTTTATTTATGTGTTGAGTTAGATTTATTGGAATAGACTAGGCTATTGTGACTGTTTTACTTGCCAACTGCAAGCAAAAAGAAAAAAGCTTTTACAGACGAAGTGGCTGACTTGGCAACCAAACATGTAAATACTGACATGCATTTGCAAAGTATCGACATGTTAGGACTACAGTGCTTTGCAGTTTTGAGGGTATAGCGTTAGGATGAAGGGTTTGTAAAGACAGAATAACTTTGACTCAAAGTGTTGGGAGGAAGTAAATCATAAACAATATCTTAAGGCTCCAATAAAAATTTGAAAAGTACTACTCTAATAGCCTCGGAAGAAATGTAACAAGCTCAGTTTTCAGTTTCCTCTGACTCTCAGCGTCTTTGTATTTTGCAGGCACAGTACTTTGATTTGCACACAAATACACACAATAAAGGCATTTTCCCCAGCTGAGTGCACAGGTCAGCGATGCCATCCTTCGACTTCTCAGCATGACGTCTTCTTTTCTACTGTTTGAGTATCTGTTCTGTAGATTCTGCCCAGTAAATTTTAGGTTTTCCAAGAGTAGATCTTTGTGTTATTGCATTTATTGTGTTCTATTTGCCAAACATTAAAAACACAGAACTGTGTAGCCTTTGTCTAAAACCACATGTACAGTACCCCACATGCCTGGGGCTGAATCATGTCAGAGCTTTGTCTACTTCTCTCCATCGCTAGTTTCCCCACTGTAATCTAAAAAAAGAAGAAGATAAAGACTAAGAATGGGTGAACTGGCAGACTCTCGAAGACGAGGGATCTGTCCTGTATAGAGACCTGCCAGACTAGTAAATTACCAACATTCAGTAACTGTGGGCTTAAATTTTCTTTTTTGACTCAACAATTCTACACGAGGTACTGTGCACGACAATATTAGCACAGGATGTGATATGCTCAAGAGCTGGTTCTGTTTCCATCATCAGATCCAGACTTTTAGAAAATGTGTATCAATCTGTATGGACTTTTTGCAGGGAACCGCTTAATTTTTTACTAAAGATTGTCCAGATTACAAGCTTCTATCAAAAGTGTCCAAAGGATTTTCTTTGTTTCTCTTTGACGTTAATATTCCCATTATTGCTGAGCAAAAATATTTTCACAGCCTCATTGTCTCATCAACACACTACAATATCACTGAATACAAATGAGCCTACTGTGCCTTAAATGGCTGGGCAGTGATAATTTTAATCACTAATTCATTTACACTTTTTTCATCACTTGCATTCATCTCCTTGGCAGTTTTTTGCTATCCATTCTTTGGTGATGCTTTAATGCTTTTATAACACTTTTCATAGTTTCAAGAGTTTGCACTTTAATTTGTCTTTTGTCAGCACCACCCTCCCATTTACTATTACTGACATAGTTATAGTTATAATTCAATATTCTTTCCTAGAAATCTACATTTTACACATACTTGGTTTTCCAGGACAAATCTGCCTCTTAACGTAAACTTGAACTGTCTTCATAACCATGTTAAATTTCATTCCTTCATTGTATGACTGTACTCCAGTACCATCTCTTGAATACATAACAGGTACATAACAGGTTTGACAATGTCAGTGGAAAATTGTGTTTTTGCACGAACAAAAATTCCTTTATGTTCCACATCTTGTCAGTTCTCATGCATGCATGGAAACACAAACATCATACCCATCGCAGTAAAGTCACCTCACCTCGACAAGAGGATGCCAGTGGGCGACAGGTTTTCGAGGATATGTGAGCATTTCACTCCAGTGGTCTCGACCGAGGTTGTCTGCGTCGTTGCCAACTCGACACACGCCAATGACCTCATTATGGCCTACGCTGTGGGTGCAGGACAGGGAGAAAGAGAGAGAGACAGAAAATGATCACTGCATTCCAGAAAAAAAAAATATATATCAAACGTCTTAAATTAGAAAAGAAAAAAGTAACTGAAATTATAAGAATTTACTAAATCATTTTGCCCTGAAACAAGTATAAATTAAAAATGAAAAATAAGACCAAATAAAACTGTATGACTAATTTAAAGCTTTATCAAAACTAACCGGTCATAGTCCATCACAGCAATCAAAAGGCTGATCTGCTCTATATTTTCTGGAGGGACATCAAAGACAATGGCCTCATTATAGACTGGATTCAATGTATTCCTCTTCGTCGATGTCTTCCTCTTCTTCAGCCTGCGACCCTCACACATTAGTGATACCTTCACGTATGGATCTACGAAAGTGGAGGAAACAGAATTAAAATTTTGTTTTCATTCGGGATATGAGCGAGACTCTGCAGTTAAAGGCCATATCAGTTTTTAATTACCAGATGCACCAGTGATATCCATGGCCTTGAGATTGCGAGCCTTTATCATGGTAATGGTCAACCTGCCCGCAGTGGGCAAGTAACAGAGTGAAAACATCAGATCGCCAAGGTCCACATTATCCTGAAACACAATGCAAAACACATTTACTTCACCTACATTAATGAATAAAACAACTTAAAAGAAAAAAATAAAATTCAAAAATGTAATTCATAATACCAACATTATTTCTTTTATTTCAACACTGCTGCTTTGTAGAAGGTGAGGAATAAGAGCATGGGCATCTGACATTTGGTTTCAGAGTTAAAACATGTTTCTGTTAAGGAATACACTCCCCTCCGTCCCATCGCTCCAATAAAAACCTCCCACATTTCATCTGACACAGAGACTTCTGTTCAGCTGCCGAAAGGCAGCAGCTCACTTCTCACTTGTTCTTAAAATAACTCCAGTAAAGAAGTGAGAACCAGGAAAGCACACAAACGTGTCTGGTGAAGACAACGACTCCTACAGTAGAATGTCTTGCTGATAAACTGGTATGTCGGGAAGATTATGCTGGTATTTGGAATCAGGTGTCATCTGCTATTTTTTAGTGTAATCATGTACAAAGGGAAGCTCAGTGTGTCAACATAAAACCTGAGAATGAAGAATCTACGGTGTCCCTTTAATATGTAGAGCTGCTCCATTAACTCTGGTTAAGATAACGGGATGTATTGGGACATTTAAGCAGATGAAATGCACCTCATATTTTAGGGAAAATGAGCTACAAGGAACACGTAGCTTTTACTTTTGCAAAATAGCCACTTTGTATAGTATCAAAGATGGCATTATAACACACACTTCAAAATTTAGTCGGCTTGAGCTATGCTCAAACACCAGGCTTATAGTCATTTTTTCAATCCAATTATATATGAGAGAGACATATTGGTATTGGTTATCTGTAAGCAAGAGTGATCCATGCAGCAAGTCTGAGGTGTCTCATGCATTTAGACACTATTGGGTAATTGATCTTGGTTGATTGAGCGAAAAACAATCATAAAAAAAGCTTTTCTAAATATGGCTATACTTATAATTGGAGCCTAGGGGGTTAATTAGTCTAGAACATAAATATTTATTTTAATTTAGGGGGAAAAAATACTCATTACTACATACTACTACATTGTATGAGGTACAATGCAATAATATGCAGAATATATAACTCTGTATAAGTTTCAGTTTGCACAAGTTTAATTAAATTGTAATTTCAATATGAAAATAGGTCTGGATAAAAAAAATGATTACATTATGTCCTCGCTCTTAATCATGCATGCTTTTTTTCTTTCATTTTCATAAAAAGAAATTCATCTTTTATACCATTTTCTACCATTTGTCAGCATTGCTAAGCATGAATGTCCTCCTCTGTGATATGGCACTTGTTTTTATCTGTAATCGGTGTGTGTGAATGACAGAAAAAGCAAGCGAAGGAGAAGAGTTCCCCTCCTGGGACCTAAATTGCCTTGTATCTTGACATGGGTCTTTTGTTACGATCAGGATCAAGTATTCAATAAGGCTACGGTATAAGGCATTTTAATTTGCAAGATGGATTAACTGACAACCCCTCCAGAAAAATGCTTTCCACATCCTGGTGGGATCCTGTGGGCTTTACATGCTTCACGGTCTATGGTCTTTGTGTACACTCAAGATACAGGTGGGAAGAGAAAGATTAGTGCTGTTTCATGTCTCCAGAATCTCACAATGGCATTTTATGCCTGCAGGTCGAGTGTCACACTGCAAGTATGTGATAAGCTATGTCCCAAATTTAACAGTTTGTACTTACTGTACTTGTGTATGTTACACTCAGTCAAAGTAATTAATAATAATAGATTCAATCAATCAATCATTAAAAAATCAAACCACCTTTTATGATAATACATTATATACCTTTTGTTTGTATTGCCACTTTTCAGTTTTTAAATCAAAATATGTGCCACATTCCTCTGTCCATCTGATTCTACTGCAGAGCTACACAAGCCAAATCTGGCAATGAAGCAAGCCACATGGTCACTGGCAATAATTACTAAATTATAATCTTATCTTGCCTTTCAATTAAGTCAATAAATCTGCACAACGATTATGACAAATGGGCTCTGCTGCGTTGCACACAAAATGTCCAAAGATAATTAGCTTGATTTTAAGCATATGTGTGTGTGTGTGTGTGTGTGTGTGTGTGTGTGTGTGTGTGTGGCATGTGTGCGAATGTTTGAGAACAAGCATTTGTGCAAGTGTCAGAGTCTGTGCACGGCATGCGCGTGTGTGTGCGTGTGCATGAGCCGAGTTGTGTGAAACTGAAAAAAAAAAAAAACATGAGACTGAAGCTCTCCAGACACTGTGAATCTTTGGTTCCCATCACCACCTGTCACATATCATTCTAGTCTAACTGGGTGACATTGATAATCAATAACAAAGGGCAGAAGTGACAGCACTGTCCCATAAAACAACCAGAAGTTGAGAATTTACACGAAAATATCAATACTTTTGTCAATATTAATATTCCCCTCAAGACTCTATCCGAAACACTGACAGAACAAATATCTGTCATTTTCAGAGTCTCCTTGCTCACTAGCAGTGGTGGAAGATCCTTTACTTACAGTAAGTACCGAAAGAATGCCAGCGTTTTATCAAGGTAGTATCAAAAGCAAAAGTACTAATTAACGATCCCTATCAGTGTTTTCTATCATATTAAGTGCGGCAGAAATATTGCATGCTATATTTATGTGGATGTTGCATATTTATTGCTGTAGATGTTTATGGTTGTTCTATTTTTAATGACTTTATATACAGTTGGGTAGTTTAATATATATCAAAGCATCATATTCTATAAGATCATCATACAGTATGTTTGTTGCGTCACTGTCCTGTGAGAACCATGTCAAGAAAAGTCAAGTTTTCATGCTCAGAAGCTCAGAAAAAGCCCTGTACCCCAAACTACTTTAGGAGTTTTAAATAGTTTATTTAACATAAGAAGTAAGATAAGTTGCTCAGTCAATCTGTATGAGTTCTGCCATTTCCCTACTGACTGCACACAGTGCAGGATCATGACTTACATAGCCGTAAGAGATGTGTGGGCATCCCCCTCCTTATGCGGGGGAGTGTTATTGCTAGATTTTGCTTCATGAGAGGTCAGCAGACTGCATTTGAGCATGGCTCCCTGCCCTCCCTACCTTTCCAACCACAGTGCTGATGGTACTGGAATGTGCAATCAGTCACCCACGTCTGCACGGCCCTGTCTACTAATCTGTCAAGTTGGTGCACTATCCTTGTGAACTTATAGGGCTCATTAGAGGCTGGAGCCAGTGAGAAACAGAGTGGTGACACATAGTGACCCTGGAACTGCAAACACGGATAGCACTCTAAAGTTGTCAACCTGCTGCTCCTCAAGTTACTGATTCCCCCCTATACATACAGTACTACACGTGACTACATACGAGCACTGTAAAAGTATAGTGCAAAAGTTCGGTTGCTTACAAAAAATGTGTTCTCTGACATGTGATTTTTAAAATTTTCACTTTCCTTGTCCTTGCACCTTCTGCACTTGATTAAACTTAACTAAAGGAAACATTTTTAGATTTAATTGTTGGTTTTGTTTTACAAGATCTTAATGCATATCTGTTACTCCACACTCAGAATTCAAGTAAATATACTCATACTATATTGACATCTACTATTTATTTTTGTCACTCTCACATGCTCAGAACTCAGTTAGAATTTGTATGGATCATGAAAGTGGGGCACAGCTGCTGTGTTTGTGAATGCCAAGTGGGGTTATGATGGCTGGATCCAGTACGTGGCTTGTACTGCGTGAAGGGCCAAGCGATTACATGTACATTTCAGTGCAATGCAATGCAGAGGTGCAGTCAAACATAGAATGTCGCAGGGATGGATTCATGCAACCTTCCTTTGCTTTCAGCACTCACAGGTTGCACAAATATAGCAGCTGGGTGTAGCAGGATGATAACCGTGTGTGTCACTGTCTGTGTGTGTGTGTGTGTGTGTTTGCGTGTGAGTGAGAGAGAGGCCGAAATAAAATATTTTTAGAGGCCATGAGTAGGAAGCTGTTAATGGTAAACCATTGCCTGGCAAAGCTGTAACTTACAGATGGGACAAATATGCACTATGGCACAAATATAAGCTCATTACCGAAGAACAAAAAACATTAATTAAAGAAAAGAAAGATCAGTATTCCTGCAAATACAGCAACGCTGAACCAGCATCAGTGATCATTATGAATTAATGATAAATTACATTCACCACCAGAAAAAAACACAAAGGTAACAATGCATTCATACGATTATGGATATTATAAATTCAATTCATAAGCTATCAATGAATGATCTTCATAAAACAATAAGGTGATCTATTACTGTCTGGCTGCCTGGTACTTCATAACCAGCTTTCGGACTAACAGCTCCTGTATTGCTTTGCTTCTTGTCAGACATCTGCAATTATCTTTGACTGCCTTGGTGCTACCTACTTTTGCTTGCCTTCCTACTTATTATTTTTTCCTGGTCTGTTAGGAATGCTCCCCCATGCTAGTTAGCAGAGATACATGGGTTTGAGCTGAGATAAAGTATCCACCTTTATTATAATGTAAAGTTTTAAAGTTTTATACTATACAGTGCTTGTGTGATTTTGAAACAAAAGAATGCCATACAGTCATCATTTCAAAATTGCCTCCAGCAGGTCTGCTTGTCATAAAGGACAGACGTAAAGTGTGTAGTCTAGTATAGCTAACTATGGATGTGTTTCTGCTATACCATGATACATTTCATCAGTATGGGAACAAATTAAGTGAGCTAGATACCCATTCTGACCTATACAGTGCAGTTTCCGCATAACTTGCTGTGGGCTTATTGGAGAAAATGGTGTGCTAGTGATTTGCAGCCATGCAAGCAACCTGACAGAACTAAATGAGGGAGCAAAATTTCATTGGGCTTTTTTTTCATTGGGACCTTTCAGATTTTAGGTGCTAAAATTGATTTCAAAGTCTTCTTAGGTTCGGTAGAGCCAATCAAGTTTTACAACATGTAACAGTGATTGTAAAACTCAAACACTCTGAAATACAAAGAAATACAAATAATAATGATACTACAAAGAAATAATTCAAAATGTCAACCCCATAACATCCTTGTACAGTTTTGACTACAGTCTGTGAATGGCTGATGACCACATTCACATTCATATGTACAACAGATGCCTTTCAGATGCATTTTTGCTCTTCTACAGCAAGACCATCTGGTCACCACAATAAAGAAATTATACCCGGATGAGCAGTTAGTCTGAATGAAAGCATGGATGACTATGAAAATTACATGAAGCACCTCTCTCTTCTTTCTCAAAGTAGAAATACATAATAAGAAGTTTTAATGAGTTTTTTTTTCCCTGTCTAAATCACATACAGTACATTGAATTACTATGGTGGCTATATTTATCCTGGATGGACATGTGGATCAGTAAGGCACACAAATTCAGGTTACTAAGGGACAACGCTCATTAAACTGAAATGGCTGCAGTGCAGACGAGTCATTTGCATATGCAGTGAGGAACAGAGTTTCAGGAGACAAACATAGACACCAGCAGAGGTAGAGGGTGCTTTGCTTATTAGACACAAGAGGCATACACACAAACTTGCTTGGTATCATCTCTTGCTGCTTAATGATCTGTAGAACTGACTTAGTGTCTAAATTTTGTCCCAGGTAGTTCCCATTTCAATCCACCTACAGTCAAAGTATCACATTGCTGGAGTTTTGTTTTGCTGGGGACATAGCTTCTATCACTTATGATTACATTTTACTCACAAGCAATTTCCACAGGGGACCAGCTAGTGGCCAACCTCCATATCGTTAGCATACACACTCGCTCGCTCACTCACTCCCCACTCAAACTCCCCCCAAAGTCTCAGTGAGGATTTTCCCCTTGCTCACGTGAGATATTTCTGAATGCTTCAACACTGTTAAAACTAGATCAAACAGGGCCGCTTCAACTAACAGGAAACAGTTAAAAATATTAAAAAGAGCTCTGACTTATGCAGACAGACACAGCATGTAAGACAGCTGGTAAAGCATAGTAATAGTGACACTGGTGACCTCATACTAAAATATAATCCTCATTCTGAAATCAGTTTTCACACAGACACTCTCTCACACACATATAAAACATGTATTTGTACTTATACGAGACTTGCAAGGATATAATGCATTATCATGCCCCAAAATGTCCTCACTTTGCAAAAATGTCCACACTCCCTTGTCGAAGAAATCAAATTGGTCCTCACAAAGATAGACATACAAGAGCACACACACAGTGACATGCAAATGGCTCTAAATGCTGTTGACCTTAGTAAATCTGACCCTGGACTTAATTTACATACATTTAACAAGGTGGGTGGACCCAACAGGAGTGTTGAATGTAGATAAGTAGCTGAAGGTGCGGTAAATGTGTTTCCACTGGGTATCAACTGATTGTAATGTGTACAGTAATAACAGTCAATGTAGAGTTAACATGCCTGACATGAATTATTGATATCTTAGCGTGTTTAAAAAAAGCAGTCAATGTTATTTTATACTTTACACTGTCATTTAGACATACTATGAAACCTAGGAGTCGGCTCTCAATAAAGTTGCAGCAAATCGTTAACTTAATGTAACACCTTTTCCTTTTTCTAGTAATCATACAAAGTTAAATATAACATGGCATATCTGAACTGACATAAGTTAGAACGTAAGTGCTGACTCACCGTGGAGACGTACTGGATTTCCCGGCAGAGTTTTGTCTCCCTGGGGAAATCTGCCAGATCTAGGAAGTTGTCCACAACCACTTGGCCAATAATGTCATGGCGAGAAAATCGGTCGAAGTCATAGACACTGAAGTGCAGCTTACGTGTGGGAAGCTCAGAGTATGCCACAGGAAACAGGAAGACCTCATCAAACACAGGGTTTAGCGTCTTGCGGTGCACCTTGGTCTGGTGCTTGGTCATACGATCAGGGAGCAGATAGATTTTAACATAAGGGTCAGAGGTACCAGAGAAGTCCTTGGCTGGGAGGTCCTCTGCTTTGTGGATCTTAACTATTAACTGCTCCAGGTCACAGTCAAATTTGAGAATGAAGTGAAGGCGACCGCAACCCCTGCCCCTGCGACTACCTTCATCTCCCTCGAGGGAGCGCTGCTTGTAGAGCTCAGGTTTGAGGCGACCGAGGCCCAGGCCCATTCCAGTGAGAGAGTCCTGCCTTTGGAACTGGGCCACATTGAAGTCTGGGTTAGACAGGTTCATATGCCTGCGTATGGAGCCTTGTCTGTGGGCAGAGCAAATCAAGAACAAACGTCATCATACAATATCAACAAATTGAATCAGACAAAACATGAAGCCATTTACATCCATATATCTGGTGAAAAAGTTAATACAGGAGCCGTGCCTAAGAATACTGACACCAATGCATTTAAGAGTTAGATGGAAACAGAAATGTTACAAGTTTCTCAAGGATAAATCTAGTAGACAAAGAAAATCAGCAAAACAATGTATACTAACCCAATTTCAGACATTGAGTGACCAGAGGGTGGGGGTTCAGTAGTTTGTCTCTGCATACGAGGGTTAGTGTGAACCCCATTTTCCCGGCTTTTACTCTGGGCGTCCAGTGGGATGTCAGGAGATGTATGACTAATCTTCATAGCTGCCTCAGGCGTGGCCAAGACCACAGGTGGTGGTGATACAGGAGTCACCGGAGCCTCCACTGATACCGCGGACGCCATAGGAGTAGGCTCTCTGGCGATGGAGCAGTGTGAGGACTCACGGCGGTTGTGCGCCGGGGGGTCCACGGCTGTGTAAACTGGCTGTCTGGGTGCAGGCTGCGGTGGCAGTGGGCTCATAGTGGGGTTGAGGTGCCCATGGGCCTCCTTGGTGGTGGGGGAAAGCCCACGCTCCCTCCATGGTATCCAGCAGAGCTTCCAGGAGACGAAGAGGGAGACCCCAAACAAGGCCAAGCCACAGGCAGTCACCACCAGCGACAACAAACTCACTGATATATCTGAGAAGGTGGAAAGAGAGACGGGAAATGTGTCAATTAATTCACTTTCATGCTGTTTCTGTTTTCAGCTTTGCTGCAAAACTATACTTTTACCCCTTTACCAACACCATCATTCGTAACATTTATAATATATTAAATTAGATAGTGGGGAAAAAAACAACAAACAAAAAACATCATCATAGTGTCATTGCAACACACATGAGTATGTGATGGGATTTTCTCCCCTTTTCTTTATTGTCACAAAGAATCCTCAACAAGATTAATTAGGATTAACTACATTTATTTAATTATCCTCTGGAGCTTTATATCTGCCTCATTAGTGAATTGTGCCCCACGCTGTAATGTTCAGTCCTTTGCTGATAACGAAGGAATAGTGTGTTGAAACAAAAGCAGCAGTAAATGCTGCTCATATAGTGCATTCTCAATGAAACACTGGAATTCTGAGCTTAAAATGGTAAAATGAAGGTTACAAGCTCTTTACAATTGTCCAAATTAGAAGAGAAAGTTAAGTAAAACATCCCGCCTGCCGATTTTCCAAACTCGTAGGAGTTGATTTTAGCTCTACCGAATTATCTCTGTCTCCTCTGATGAAGCAGTCGTTATAAAAAAGCACATAGCAGCCAACAGTTTGGTAAAAAATGGTGTTATTTAGGCATGTTACAATACCTAACCAGATCCACCAAGTCCTCTATAAAAGTAGTTTATCAAGACATGCTCCAGTAAAAATATATGTATGACATGCACTCATATCAATGTACTTGTGGGCAACAGCAGAAGCAGCAGCTGTGGGAGTATAAAGGTTTTACAGGAGTTTCACAAAAGGCTTTAGTCTGTCGTGTCAACAAGAAAGATGATGACTTTAAAGTATGTCACTGATTATTCCTGCGGTGCATTTGTTTACATCAGCGCAGCGTGTGAGTCACCATGGAAAGAGAGGTGTGAACCCATAGAGTCATTAAGAGGTTTCTGAATCATCTGTGTAGAGATGATTCAGAAAGTAACTTTCTCAGCAACACATTTCTTTTCAATGTAAATCATGGAAACTACTACAACACAGCACTGAGGTCCAATATGACTGTGTGCAATAACTTTTTACTTGCGTTATGTTGGATTTTTTCCTCCACATTGTTTGGGGTCCCACAGACTGTAAAAGTAATACAATCTTTTTTTTTTATTTATACTTTAACACTTGCCTGACTGTAGTATAACCCATTATGTACAAGGTATTGAAGTGCTAACCTTTTCTATTGATATTTGATGAAGGTAATATTACGTGTGTTTGAGGTCAGATAGACCCCTTAAAGCTGTAACTCCATATTACACCTCCAATGAACAAACTCCAGTAACTTTGGATTTGAATTTAGGAGAGGTCGTGCTGTGTTAAAAAGCACTGTCAACACTGATCACAGTCACTGATATAAAACCTACAAACCATGTCTTCTCTGAGAACAGAGGTAATGCCTCATTTTTTTTGTAGCGCTTATGAAATATGTCAGAGTTTCAAGTCATATTTATGAGCAATTCTTTTAAAATTAATTAAATGTCAAAGCTGATACTTTTTGAGTGGTTAGGTAGCTATGGGGAGCCTTAGGGATACACAACGAAACAATAAGTCGAAGGTGTCCTTGTGTATTCATAAGAAATAGTACATTAAACATACTTAATGTACACTAATTAAACTAAAAGCTTCACTGTTTGTGTCAAACCATTAAGTTAGTAAGCCATGAATCTTCTTTATGCATGCTGATCAGTGGTGCACAGCTGAAAAACACAGAACCTAAACAGGATTTATGATCGAAAAAGAAACCGCTTTGATCAGTATCGCAAAGAAATGACTGCAAATACTTTCATGAATAATAAATATTTTATACAAAGCTGCATAGTGATGCTGTTTAAAGTTTGTTGTAGTGAATGTTTTGTGTTATCCTTAATTTGATGGTAAATATTTAGGTGAGGATATACAGTAGGTCACACTCGCATAAGGATACAGGCCATCGAGACTATCTCACTATGGACAGTTATTAGAGACATACATGTTCCATAGACTGTGTCTCCTCCCTCTCTGTGTCTCTCTGCGTGCTTGAGTGCCTATAAGCTACAAAAAAAAAATCTTAAGTGATGATTACTACAACAAGACATGACAGCAGAACAGAATGTTGTTCACAACATGACTAGCTGTTATCTATCACCAACAAAGTCTGCATGAGTGTTGCCTGCATCGTAATTAAATCTAATCTTAAGCACTACCTTTCACATACATCCACTGGAGGGTAAAATACAACAGACAGTTACTTAGCAATTAACACATAATGATAGTGTGATAACATAATAACTAGGATTACAAATGTTGTTCTGAACTGTAAGGGGCTTTTAAAGCAGCCCATCAATGGCAAAGGGCACATTTATTGCCATACCATTTTCATGCATGGCATGCCATAAATGTAATCTTTATTTTTTATCACCTAGTTATGCTCTGATTATTTTAATTCTACCTTGAACAATACTCGTATGCGCATTGAAAGGGGACTACAATCATTTCTCCATTCTGAACTGGTCTTGAAGTGATTCCTTCCACCTCGCTACAGTGGAAAATGTTCTAATTGCATTTTTTTCAAACACAAGCAGTGTCAGTTAGACACCGGGTATTTTCAAAAGTTATTATTCTTTAGGTACAAAATTCCCTAATGTTTCTTTGCTGACGTCTGGCTGTGGGATACTAACAGAATGAATTTTATTCTAAAAAAGGAAAGTAGTCACTTGATTTGAACTCTTCCTGCACGATTTAAGCTTTGTCGAAATATACTGTATGGTAGACAGCAGAGTTGCAATCACATCACAGTCTGTACAGGCAGATCACAGCAGCCAAAAACTCCTTTCATGTGCATGTGTGAGTACTATATGAAGACATACTTGAACAACTCTCATCTTGTCCAATTAATCCCCTCTATTTGCAGTTGCACCATTCTGTGCATAATACTAAGCTGATGAGTTTCCTTGAATGTTATCTACAATCAGGAAAGTCCAGGTTCCTTGACAATGTTTTTTTTTTAACAGCATCAGTCTGCTGTATCATTCTACCTGTGTCTATTATTGGCGAAGCCTTGTTCTGTGTGAGGGCAGTGGTACAGACTTGTGCCCAGTTTATGTGCTGACTGTGCACCAAGCCTACAGTAATAAAACAAAATGCATTTTCTGCCCACCAATGTATGTCCTGTCAATGCTGGAAAAGATTTATAAAGAAAATAATATCTCAAAACAAATGTGATTAGCGCATAATCTCTGTAATTCTTTCAATCGTAGCGATGAACAAATGATCCTATTTCATAAAGAGACAATAATGATTGCTTTTCCTGAGTAACTACCGTCACGTTGTTTAACACAGTGTGTCACTTTATTAGCCAAAACCCTCCAGGATTTCAAGAGAATTGCATGCTGATATAGTTTCATGAAAGATAATAATCATAATAAACATAATGACCCTCATATCAAATAGGTAGCTCCCCTTGAGATTACCAGAATAAAGAACATGCACACATAATGACAATGATGTTTTTTTGTTTTGCTTTGTTTTTTTCGTATGAGCTGACAAGCTTGCTGTGAATCTTTTCAGGAACGAGCTGACTTTATGAAGAGCTTGGATAATTATATGTAACGACCAGAGGCTTGAAAAGATAGCAGTGTGTATTTGTGTTGTAATTGTTCCTGACACATTAACACATGTAACATTTAACACAGTGACATGGTGCGTGTAACGACAGGTAGTATCTGAAAAAAAGGTTGATGGTTTCTGTTAGGCAATGGCCATTTTTTATGATTATTGATTGAGCATGATTATGCTATTTATTCACTGTGCTATGGAAAAACTTTTTAAAAAATATTTTAAGCCATTAAGCCACTAAGCCATTAATTTGCATATTAACCCATCAGAACCCAGACCCATTTATCCTTAAAGGAAAATTATGTGGGTTATACCACAGACCAAGTGGACCACATAGAACACATTTCTAAAGTTTTTTTTTCAGAATAGCACTTATTATTCCCAAAGATCTGTGTTGCCACATTGGGCTTAATATGGGGCATAAAGCTTTATACAGAAGAGTCAATGTGCTTGTTACACCGGTGTCACCATGGGTTCTTATGGGTTAAGTTAAAGTAAATAAGGCAATATTTCACACCACATTTAAAGGCTGTTTTGTTTCAGTCACGACAAATCTCAGAAGACTTTACCAATAATAGTTTTGTATCTTGCATTACCTATCCTCCAAATCCAACAACACAGCCTAATACACGACTGACTCTGTGTGTGGGCGCTGTCATAAGACCTCACACAGGAACTCCGACAAACTGTCCTCTCTGTGCTCTGAGTTTCTGTGAATACCAGAGTGTGATTTGAGAGAATAATGTGGAGGGACTTGCCATCTGAGGACATTGAGCCCACAGTCAGCTTGGCAGGCTGCCTGTCAGAGAAGAATCTATAGACATCTGGAAGGATTCAGAGACTGCATCTCAACAAAGAGGGTGAACCAATTTTAGAGCACAGGACCTTCAAAGGTGCAATAGTGTGGGAGGCAAGCAAGTGCTGAAAAGGCAATATCTGGAACCTCCACCTCCTGAGATGTTGTTATTTGCAGTCATGCCTTGTAATCATACCTCTCTGTGTGTAAAAAACTTAATTTTCCCATTGTGGTACAGTTAATATTAACACAGAATGCATTACATGGTATAATACACATGCAAGTGGATCTGGTAAGATATCCTCAGGGCCTGTGCTACCGTTGGTTTCTATCCTCACAGGGTGTTAGTCGTATTGACCTGATGGTCCATGTCTAACTACTTGGATAACGGCAATTAAAAGCAGCAGTGCTGTGGATCCTGCTTTGGAAAACACTATTACATGTTGTGCACATGCTGTGCCTTAGAGAAAAAGTTGCACATTTCGGGGGAATATGCTTATTTAAATTCATGCCAATATCTGCCAGCTTCATGCCTGTACAGTAAATACGGCCAGGAGCCAGTTAGCTTAGCTTAGCCTTAAGACTGGTAACAAAGGGGAAAGGGTAAGCTTAGCCCTGTCTAAAGATCATGAAAAATCTGCCTACCAGCACCTCTAAAGCTCATTAATTGACACATCCATTCTAATTTGTTTAAACTGCATGTGTTTTAAAATAAGTATAAAAGGTGACATCAACCCACAATATGTTTCAAGTTGGCTAACTATTCCTTTAAAGTTCTTACATGAATTTTGATCACCATACATTCAAAGATGGGAGGAATATATTGATTTCATTTTTTTCGCTGTGTGTTACTTGTTAATATATCACTGATTATTTTTCTGCTACCAGATATATCTGACAAGATGACAATGATAATCTCTATTATAGATATCATTTCCCACTGTGAGTTTCGCAAGTTGTAAGGTAAAAATGATGTTTTATGTGCAGAATACTTGTGAAAAAACACAAATATTTATGAGCAGCACTCTAAAGGAATACATTGAATTGCAACCAGTCCATCCTGAACTCTGGGTCAAATGGTGATGGACCATGTTGGA
Organism: Nibea coibor; assembly: GCA_023373845.1. Taxonomy (NCBI): domain Eukaryota; kingdom Metazoa; phylum Chordata; class Actinopteri; family Sciaenidae; genus Nibea; species Nibea coibor. Next base: position 11,780,185 of record CM041738.1, read on the forward strand.
TCTTTAATCGACTTCCTCTGTCATTTCATTATGGGTGCTGCCATCATGCTGGGTGACACATGCCAAGTGGAACTGAAATGAAACCTTATAGGCAAGTCATCCCAATAGCTAATAGTAAGCTACCTACTATACCAATTCCACTGTAGAAACTGTCAAATGAAGACAGGGTCGACGTACAGTATATGATGAATGAGGGAGAGATGAAGGAGCTGAGAGGTTAGGGACCAGAGGGAATAAGGAAGAAAAAAAGGTTGAAGAAATGGTGCAGAAAAGGACAGCAAGAGGAGAGGAGTGGGAATTCACAAAGAGCTTTCATGTGATGAACAATGATTAAAAATAATGCAAACTAATGGGAGCTGAATTAATGAAGTAGGTGTGTGCTCTTTCGCTCCTTCACACCGTCTCCCTCGCTTTTTTTTCTGTCTTCCACACACACACACACACACACACTATGCAGCCTACAAACACGCACGCATGCCATCCCGATAAAGTCTGTTAGCCTGTGTGTTGGTAAAGATGAAACGTGACTCTGTCACATTCAATCCTCACGTGTGACTTGATGATTTTCCAAAAGAACACGCCCTCTTCTGCAACACAGTTGTACCTGAAGTTGCGTCCGTTTAGTAAACGCCTCGCGTTGCACGCATGCTTGAGGCAAGGCAAAGTGTTAAATGTGAGCGAAACTTTCAAAAAAAAAAAAAAAGAAAAAGAAAAAAAGTAGGAAACAGGAAGTATGCCACGATAGTGCCAGCGATAGAAGCGCAACTCACTCAGGGAAGAGAATCTAACATATGCACCCAGTTTCGCACGATGTGTCTCTCTGTGACTGTCGGCATCTGTGCACATGTGGGAAGAATGAACTGACCACTGCCACACATTTTACATATTGCAGAATGTCAAGACTGGAAATAAGAATTTAAAACATTAGACCTCGGCTTTGAGAGGTTATCTCTGCGCAAGTCCTTTTTCGTTTTAGGGGAAAGATTCCATAATTAAACTAGATACTTAGTGAGCTCAATTATGTGAGGACAAATGGTGCAGATGGAAATTTTCAAACAGGGGATTGCCTAGTGGTTAGCTTGGACCACCTACTGGGATTTGGGTGCAGAATGTTAAATGAAAGAAGTCACGTGCGCGTTCACTTCACTTCAATTACATGCGAGCGTTGAATGGAGCGTGCAAATGAAGCCTCACCTGAATCCGTATAGCGTGGCCTGGCAAGGTCTCGGAAATAGTAGATAAAATCCAGGCAGTGTTCGTTCTGCACTTCCCCCTTCGAACAAAGATCTGACAGGAGTTCAAGTGCCTTTTGACAAATCTCGTCATCTCTGTCTCCAGGCATTTCCCACGAGCATCCTTATAAATTGAGGGTCTCTTAGGCACCACCACCACCACCACCTCTACCACTACCACGACCACTACCACTCCGCCCGCCTGACAGTCACCTATTCCACGCGGCTCAGCACGGCTTCTGGAGTCAGTCACGCACTGAGCAGCACGCCCACCCACACGATGGGATCGACGGAGGCGCTCTGTGAGAGAAAAAACGAAAAGGCACTAGTCCAAGTGATCCAGCGAACGAGCCTTCCCCACATGTGGGTGAGATTTTTATGTAACGCTCAGTGAGACGGTCCCCTCGCGCTGCCGCTCTGGTTGGATGCCACCGGTTGAATCCACGCACCGCCACTGCGGTGCCGCGCGCTGTCCGAGGTGCTGAAATATGTTCGCTCCCTTTCAGAGCCGGAACCCCCCCACACCCCACCCCCCTGTCCTCCCCCTGCGCCGAGTCTTTGCACCAGCAAGCTCGGCTGACATCTAATCTAGTCTTAACACCTTCGAGCGGCAACAAGCTCCGGAAAAGTTGGGCAGCATTCCACTACAGGGAGAAATAGCTAAGACGTGAGTGCAGCACTACCTGTAGCAAACGCCCAACACTTCTCTGCTATGCCGAACCTGGTGTGGTTTTACGCGCGTGCACGTGGCCAATCAGAGGGTGACATGATTTTTTTTTTTCTTTTTCTTTTTTTTCTGGGATGCAACAAGCGAGATTTCACTCAAAAACCACTCGCATAACGTTACATTAGCTATGCAAGTTTGCTGTAAATTGACTTAAAGAACAGCGCGGCGGATTTCAGTGAGCTCCTCACGTCGCTCCTGCCATACTATCCGCAGCTATGGATTCATGTGCAGTGACATCCATGATTTGTCTTGCCATACACTGAACTAATTGGGAATTAGGAATGAGCATGCACGCAGAGAGTGAAAGCGTTTATTTGTCTTCCTGTTTTGTTCTGCTTTTGTTTTGTTCTTTTATTATTCCACGTCCTTTCTGAAGCGTTCAGGCCATAATTATAATCAATGGCTCCATAAATTTCTCATGGGGTAGTCAATGTCAATATTTCAAAAAGCGTGCACCGCTCTGCTGCCATTCATGTTATGCATTTACTCAGCCAATCAGTAAGTAGTCTCAAATAGGCACACAGTCAATTCTACCTTCATTTTAGTGATTGACAAGCCCAATTATAATGCACAGGCTCTATATGGTTTCAGGGAGCGTACCGTTTGAGTAGTAATAGACTGTGAGTGTGTAACATACCATAATTAAAACTAGGCAGTTTGTGACATGCATCATATAGAGACATGCTGCGGGCGAGTTTTATAGAATGTTCACAGAGAAATAATCTCTTGTATCGTGTGAAATGTCCCTTTGATGTTATGGGGATATATGGAAATGGCTAATGAGGTTACTGGAGAAAAGAAAGTTCAAAAGGGATGCCAACAGAGGGAACAGAATTTCCACATATAAAATCTTTCTTAGTATATCAGAACCTCATGATCTCCCACAGTCACTGGTAATTTCATAAGGGACAAAGATCCATCAAAGATGTAACTTCTAATGAGCTGTGCCCTGTGCGTGTTTATCTTGTTGCTCTGCTGTCTTGCAAGGCGCGCGTTGTGTTCTCCTACCTTGTAATAATGAGAGCCTAGCAGGCATCCTAAACGACTTTATCTCTGCGCAAGACAACATGGGAATGTGGTTAGCATGCCATTTATGTAAAACACATTTGTCTTCTTTGAAAGGTTAAGGAGGTGGGAGTTTTGTGATTGGAGTGGGTGATGGTGGTTATCATGGCAGTAATATGTGGCAATCATGTCGGTGTGTGCGTGTGTGTGTGTGTTTTCCATTCAAAAAATTCACACAGCAGTAAGTCAGCTTTCTTGGTGTCCATGGCAACTGTAAAAGACAGAAGGCACTCTTCCCTCATTTATTCTCTTCAACTCTCATTCTGCCAGCCCCTCTCCACAAAGTCCATTAATGCACCGGGATTTTTTTTCTGCTCCACCACCTCCCCATTTTTTCCCCAATATTTCCATTTTCCTCTCCTTGCCACCTTCTTTCATTGTAAACTACTTTCTATTTCCTATGATAACTCTCTCTGTCTTTCTTTCTCTCTGGTATCTCTAACTCATTTTCTCATTATATTGTTTTGTTTAACAGCTGGTAGCTCAACAAATCGACAACACCGGGGCAGTGATAAAAGGCAGATGAAGAATGCTCACAGGCACTACTGACACTCCATAGACTGTATCTCCATAAGCGCATTACCAGCTCAATGTGGACCACCAATTGTCCGCGCTCTGGTTAAAGAATCAGTGTACAAGATTTTGTGAGGCTCTATTGGCAGAATATGTAATAAATCGAATATAATATTTATATTCTGCATATGTTTTTATTAATGTACAATCACCTGAAAATAAGAATTATTGTGTTTTCTTTACCTTCAAAATAACCTTAACCTTTAACCTCAAGCTGCCCAGTACAGCTACAGATCTGCTGGCCACTGAGCAGCTCCACTGGAGCAATTGGAGTTAAAGCTCCAGTGTGTAAGATGATATGATATGGATTTATTGGCAGAAATAAATTAATACTGATGAGCATGTTTTCATTAATACATAATCACCTAATGTGTTTTTATTGCCTTAGAACTTAGAACTACAGAGGGAATTGTTCCTCTTCCATGGAGTCCACCATGTTGAAACCTGACGTTTCTGTGGTAGCCTAGAATTGCCAAACCAAAAGAGTCAGTGCATTTTTTTTACTGGTTTCACAGCCAGTGTAGCTTCTCCTGCACTCCTGGAATGGGAGTCTGAAGCTAGGGGTATTAATTTTGTTGCAATCTTCAATTCAATTTTATTTTTATCTATATAGCACCAAACCATAACAATATGACCTTTTCTATACAGAGCAGGTAGCTAGGTAGTCTTCATCATATTATTTAGAGACCCAACAATTTCTTCAATCTTCACCTCGCTGCTAAATCCTGCACACTGGTCCTTTACGTGGAATGAGGATGGCAATCGAAATTAGTTAAAGAGAAACTGATGAGTTTCTTTTTTATTTCAATCAAATGCTAAATCAATAATTCATGGTACATGCATGACTGAAAGAGTTAATTCAATCAACCAATTAATCAGTCAGTAAATCAGTTCATCAATCCATCCAACCATCAGTACATTTTAGTGGCCATGATTTCCCCTGTTAATCTCTCCATCTCTCCATCGTGATTAACAGAAGAACACCCTTTTCTTGGGATGAGAAATTGTCTTGGTTTAAATGAGTGTTGAGCCATCATCAAGTAGACATCATCTGCCAGATATGCAGGCACTTGTGATTCCACTTGAGTTTTTGAGGGAGAGGAAAAACAGAAATAGAGTGCTATCAGCATATGGTTTGAGAAACCATGTGACATGATTACATCACCAAGCGAGCGATCTTTTGTACATGGAGAAAAGGAGGGCTCCAAACACTGAACCTTGTGGGACACCAGAGTTCAGGCTGGATCAGGTGTTTCTTTCAACATCACTTGTCATAAGCAACTGATGGTGGAGGATTGAAACCATTGCCATGCTGACATCCATTTCTGAAAGAACAGATAGAAAGGTCTGATTGTTCAGGATCAGATATTCTGCACTTGCTTTCATTGCCACCAACAAAGTTAAATATGCAAAAAACAAACATATTTATGTAATTTTATATATATATATATTCTATACAATACATATGATAAAAAAAACATTACAGGTTGGATTTACCTTGACACAATGCTGTGTTTAAATGATTTAAATGGTGCTGACCTCTTTTCCATTACATATTAGTGTTCGTTTAAATGCAAATAGGCCAATTCCCTAAGCTTATCCCTTCATAAATTCAAATTTATTTTGTAGGGATGAGGACATCCTGTAATGAGACATGTTTATTGTTTTATGGATCTGTCTCTCACTCCATGTTTTTGTGATCATGCAAATGGTGAGAGTTTCTGCCTCTGGCTTTGCAATTCTGAGCAGATTATCTCAATAAAACTATGGCTTGCTGCTGCTTCATTTCTTTCAGGGTTTAGTTTCATTGGTGGTAATGATCTCCTGAACATGTGTTTCACAATCATTGAGGTGGAGATATTCCTTTGACTTCGATATGTTTAACACACTGAGGATCATCACCATACAAACACCCAAAAAATACCCAGTGCCTTTGTAATTACAAGCTTATCAGAGATTGTGTGAATAGAATTAATTTGAGTATAAACGCCTTCTAGAGGTGATAACAATAAGAATACAGAATAGCAAAAAAATAGATGAAGTTCTCTGATTGTTTTTAGCAAGCAGTGCTTTGACAAATGGATCCATCAGCTACAGACATGGGAGAACAGCACATATGTGACTAGATGAGCGTTGAAGAGAGTCATTACTAGTTATTTTCCACAAAATCTCACATCTGCTGCCCAAGCCTCTCAGCATTCTTTGAATCAAACAACGTGGTTCATAGATGAGCTGTGCAGAGCGGAGGAGGAGGAGGATAAGATGGAATTCTCTGTAATCTCAATTGCTCTTTTTCTGCCTCAGTTTTTCTCTATGGCTGAAAGAAAGGCCTTGAGGGTTTGAGCAACTGGTCTCGAAAAAAAAAAAGACACAAAGGCAAAGCCAATTCAAGATTCAAGATATTTTGGTATGTGTGTGTGAGACACACACACACAGAGAGAGAGAGAGAGAGAGAGAGAGAGAGAGAGAGAGAGAGAGAGAGAGAGAGAGAGAGAGAGAGAGAGAGAGAGAGATCACGTTGTATGAAGAACGGAATAATGTAGGGTGTTAGTGTGTAGGGGGAGGGGAGACGAAGGAAGAACTGTAAGTGAGAGAGAAAAAACACACAGGCAACACACAGAGACATACTCACCATGAAGCCAACTGAGGTTTCTCAGACTGGGATTTGTGTGCCATACATTTATCATCCATGGACGAGAGCACTGCTCTGTGAACTGAAATGAAAATTTTGATACACCTGGTAGATACATTTTTGGTATGTTTATGGTTTACAAGCCTCACATAGACAGTGTGTTACCCTAATGTAGATAAATATTACAGAAATCAATGAGCAAATGTGTTTACCTTGATGTATAGCCCTTAAGGCAATATTATATATGATTTTTTTCTGCGACTTGGTGCCTCCAGTTTCAGAGTGCAATGCCACTGTAAGAAATATAAACAACAAATATATATTTTATACTTAACCAGCTATCATCAATGACTCAAAGCCAGTCCCAGATTTACTCTTGGACACCTTCTTGCTAAGATAGTCTCTCCTTTTCTTCTGGCTGGTTTCCTCTGTCATCCTTGTAAGTCTCTCCATTACCTATGTCCACAGAGGTTGCTGCGCCTGGTTACTTTGCTCACTAGCCCAGCTCAGGTTCTGGCTCAACACCACTGCTGGTCTTCATCAGCATGCCCTCTGCCGCTTCCTCCTCCCTCCAGTCGTCCAAAACTTCCCTGCTACCCAGTCCACTCAGTTTCCAGTCCAAGCAGTAACATCACAGTTAAATGAACTAACTAACATTAGCTGGGAGCAGCTACAGTTTACTTAACTCGGGAAACTGTCAATCACAGAGAAAATGGTTATAAAGGGTTATGTACTTCCTGGAACACAAAGTAACATTGTGCAAGAACAGGTGCATGGGTGCAGAATGGGAATGACAGAGGCACCATATACCCTATTAAAATCAGTGTAGTGTCAAAATGATGGTGAAGCTGTGTTAAGATAGAAAAGAGTTGGTGTAAGTGTGGGTCCCTTTATGAATTTGGTACTTAAACTGCAGATTTTTCTGTGAGCTGATCTCAAACTGTTTCACATATGCTGGTAATAAGACATTTAACTGTGAGCTCGTCACACTTGAAATCGAATTTTGAAAAGATGATTGTGGTGACCCTTTTAAAAACCTCAGGACTGCGGTAACATTATACATCCTCTCCTCTCTTGGTGAGCGTCTGAATCCAAACAGAAAACTATCTCTTGTATAGGTAGTTGCATTGTACATATACATCTGAAGAAGAAAGTTTGTTCACCTTTCATATAACATGAAGTCAAGGAAAGGCCCTGTGAAACAAGGCAGATAATGTGAGAAAGCATTGAACTCAACTGCTGTAGTCAGGTTTACAGTTGAAGGGTGGGCAGTATCGGACAAACATGGCTCACTTGAATAAACAGTAAAGTAGAACAAAGACAACATGCAATTATAAGCAGCTCTTGAAAGAGACACACGCCTGTATACAGGTAACATAATGAGCCAGTGAGGGACAGCTGTGCAGGCAGGTAGGTCACAGGGGTAATCAGTTGATGGGAAGCAGGTGCGCAGGAAACTCACCAAAGGGGCCTATTGGGCAGGTGAGGTACAGCGCAGCTGAGATATACAAAATAACACATGACACAGACGTAAACGTCTGCAAGTGTTGTCATGACAGTTTGACATTGGGCATCACTACAGTTAGGGAAAAAAAACATCAGATGCTCTCACAGTATGGGCAAGTTTTTTTTTTTTTTTTTTTGGTCTCCACAATTGGCATATGCTGCTTTTTTCATGCAGTGCAGACAACTTGTTCTGCAAAAGCTAAAACATGAATTCAATCACACTTCGGCATTAGCTGGTTTAAATGCCTCAAGGCATTTTCCTTTGCTAGTGTACAATGCACTCCATTTCAATGATGAAATCTTAGATTTTTCTTCCTGTCTATTACATTGTGATAAACTGCTTTTCATGTGGGACACGGCGTGTATTTATTAGCTGTATGAATCAATACTGTTGTCTCTGTCATGGATATAGCCAGTTTGTTTGATTGTTTTTGACCAATTGCAAACCATACTTTTTATTTCCCTGTGACTCCGAGGAGGTTAAACACAAGGCGATGCAACAACTAAACAGCTGTGCCTCCTACCTTCATCTTGTGTACGTCAAAAGGGTCTGTTCGGGTCAGGGACTGTTTTGTGATATGATCACTCCCGCTCTTGGCCTCTAGGTATCAGCTTAATGTCATTTGTTGCTGAGCTAAGACAAAAAGTCTCTTCTTCTCCCTTGGTTTTGTGGCTTTCTAGGGCTGCAGAGAGACAAAGACAGGAATATAATGCTGAGCTCAGCTTCTTCCAGCTGGTAAGCCTACTGTTATTTGATAATTATCCAATGTACTTGTGCAGGCCAGAATGCAAAGAAAAAACTCGTGTGAAGGGCTGCCATAAGTCTCATACTATTCTGCTCTGCATTATGACAGTGGGAGCATCAGAACTGAGTGACTCCTGTCGTCCATTAGCATATGAAGTTATTATCAAACTGAATTTTATCATGTCACTTTAGAAGCAAAACAGTGATTTTAGAGTATAGACTGTAGTTAGATTGAAATGTATTCTGGATCCAGTATTTGCTTTTGGTCATCCTATAGTTTCTGTCTTTGACTCAGTGTGAGTGAAACTGGCCGGTACCAACCACTTTTAGGAGTTTGCATGGACAACATGCAATTATGTTGACTCTGAAAATGATTCTCATTAATAACGATCCTAAACATTTAAAACTTCATAAACCTTTGAATGTTCATAATATACGATGAGACAGATCTATGATTTTATGGTATCTTGCATATTTTTTCCCCATGAGATTTATGGATGTACACTAATGATACAGTCAGCATACTGTGACACCCACTGCACAGCCGATGTGCTCTAATGGTACATAGAAAATGCAGAGTCAGGCCAAGAGTTGTCAAAGCAACACCCACCACACCACTGAATTACAGTATTTTCCCAACAACTTTCACAGCTCTTTGCCATTATGTGTGGCAACAATCAGACCTGCATATTCCCGAGTGTGCAGCAAATTGCCTATTAATTTTGTTTTTAATCCAATCATTGGATCTGAAGATAAACATCTGCTAATTAAAAAATAGGCAATTAATTTCATCCATGAAAGCATCAACTTTGAAAGGTTCGGTGTTCACTGAATGGAAGCCTAGCCTCAAACCTCTCAGCATGCCTGAATGCAAAATCATGTGTGAATGATGCTAAAAATAACCACACGGGCACAGGCTCTGTAACCAGAGAGAATTGGATTAGGTAGAATTAGATGTTAGATATTACTTTCTCCCTGTGTCTCTCTTGGACTGTTTGTAGTATAGTATGTACAGCATGTAGCATCGGGTCTGATGTGAGGCTCTTTCTTCTACATGGACATAAAACCCAGAGGCCTTATAAATGTTTGACTGTATAAGACATAAAAAACAGACCAGCAAATGAAAAACTCTCTCCCAGGGACAGCATGACTTCAGTTGTCTCTAGTCGAAACTTTTTCATTCTGACATATTTCTTCTATAATTTAGTCATGAGCCAAGATTACCAAATCACTTCAGCTGCATTGTGGTACTCTTTATTGCTTTTACAGTGGGTAACACAGCAGTGGCATGAGACATGTATTTGGAATGAGACATGCTTTGGGGCTCCATCTCGTGCTCTCAAGCTCCCAAAGCAAATATCATGCCGCTGTTTATGGACACTGTTTTCTGAACATAGCAGGCAATAGTTTTTACTGTATGACGACATGAGATTAACTCATAAATTATGAGTGAAGATATGGGTCTTCTCTCCCGCACCACGGACTTGTCTTGCAGAGCAGATACTTAAAATTACTGGAAATTAGGACAAGACAGTGGCTAGAGGTAAGAACCACCTGCCACAAATATTATCCATCATTACTGCAGTTGTCAGGCAATACTAAGACAGGGAACTGACACAGTGTCAAGGCCAAAGTACACTTTTGATAACCGAGCTTTCACACATGGGCACATAGGGATAATTTGACTAAGTACAAGTAGGTGAAAAGCATGTAGCAAAAAAAAGAAGAAGATAATTTTAGTGTCAGGCTACCAATGGGGAAACCTTCCACGACAGCTGTATTTAATCATAATCCCAGGATTTAAGACATTATGTACTGTATCTGTACAGTGGGCAGACAAAATAACCGGAATGTTTTACAATATGATGCAATGTAACACAACAGCCCCTTGGAAATATATTATATCTTAAGGGGCAGACAAAATAACAAACCAAATGAAATCTGGACCTATGTTGGGCTCATAAAACCATCTGCAGCTACAGATAGTGTAACAAGAGGCCTCAAGTGTGGAAAAAAAATGTGTACACTTTTACACTGTATACTGTTTATTATTAGAAATTTGAGCAGTGACCAATCTGTACTCTCAGCCTAAAAGTGCAAAACATGTAAATGCATCAAATCATGTATCCAAATCACAACTCCATCCATCCAGCGGTGGTTAAAAAATGTTTTATTGAAGGATGTGCATAGTTAGACAGATACATAAGAAAGAGACACCAAGCATCATCACGGGGATCAGATCGAATGAGCAAGTTGTTGTGGAGCCGCCTTATGAACTTACTGGAAAGACAGTTTTTTTCTTGTGAACACTAGCAGGAAGTAATATTACTTAGGGACCAAGGGAGACCCATCTGCCTGTCCATCATCTCCACCTGTGTGATTGGCAGACTTCAAGCTGCTCGGGGAATGAAAAGTGTTGCTCTGTTAGACTGTGTGTTGCCTCAGGAGGGAGCCTCCCAGAGAGAGGTTAACACCTGCTAAACCTGCTGAGGCTCGTGGGAGGATTCTGGTATAAAAAGGATTTAGTCGAGAGAGAAGAAGATAAACAGAGGAACACGCACACACACGCACACACACTTCCAGTTGATATAACTACTGTCGTGGGCAAAGGTAAATTAAACTGGCATTCGTATGAAATCAGAACACAGTTTTGGGCAATTATTGACCTCTGTGTGTATCTGTTTTTTTCCCATCAACTGAGGTAACTTGCTCTTTTAATAGATCTCTTTATCAGAGTCTGTCTAGCACTATAACTGCTATAAACCACTGCAATGTAAAATCTGTATCTCAATGTTCCATATAACACCTGTTGATTTGCAGCGTGTGCGACCCACAGTTTAACAAATTATCTATTTCCACACAGGCCCAGAGCTGTGAAATAGAATACCTGTGTTTGTAGACAATAAATTGAATTTGCATTTGAAAGGATTGGACCATTTTGCAGTGCTTAGTTGCTCTCTGTTTCATTTAGCCGTGAGGCACTGGGGAATTTTCTGGCTTTGCTAATCATTACTGCGATTTGAATTACTTGGAACACACCAAAATGCCGGTCGTCACATAGTCTGTAACAGGCTCCCAGATGTTTTATTTTTGGTCATGGCACATTATAGCAATTAGAAAAAAAATGATTTGCATAAACACAAGGAAACAATGGAGCTGACAATAACAGATTCTGAGTGTCACAGTTGGATAAAACAATCAAGGAATAATTAAAATCCTCTATAACATATCCTTCCAAGAGAAAAAAAACACACTTATTGTTGACATGTTATTTCATCATAATGAATACAAAAAAGAGACGGTATTGTAATTAAATGGAGGTGTTGCATTCAGTAGAAGGATGGTTGCACTCGTGCTGTTGAAATGTTTTGTGTGGAGCAGCCTGTGATTGATTATGTTTGACTGATATCCTCATCCTAAGGGCGGTTACCAGTGTGAACGATATAACTATCCTCTTTGTAAGTCTGCATCTTAGCGAGAGAGCTCTGTAAGTAGACTCAGGGGATCAGAGCAGGACACACAGTTGTGTGGCTGTGTGCAAGCATTAATCTGCTTGTTTTAATGTATGTACTTACATGTACTGCATAATGCATGCTTTCTGGACTCATACTGAACATAAGTTACAGTATACACATAGGGACAGTAAGATATCTCTTGTATGACCGTGTTACGGTGTTAGTAATACATTATTATACAGAATCTGTGAGACTGCATGCGTTGATTGCACACGTGTCCCTCGGGTTCAGTATGCTGAGCATACACAGCAAGGTTTACTGGCTGAATGTTCCAGACATGACACTGATGCAATTAGGGAACATGCAACCATATGTGAGGTATGATAGAGTTATAAATAATTAATTTGTCCATGCCCATGTAGTAGTAGAAGCATTATTGACATTTTATTTTGATGGTTATGTCTTCATACTTATTTTACATTTTAATTATATATGTAGAATCACGGTTGCCACCCTTAATATAAATGTAATAATACATGTATAACAAATCAGCAAACAGATTTTGATCCTTACTTTTCACCAGATGTGGTAATGCTTCTTTAATTGTAAATATGCATATGGCTATTATGTAATTGATCTTACATACGTTTCTTTTCAGGTTATTATCCCAGGTTTTCCCAGACTGACAGGTCTACAGGCTTCCCCAGTCTTCCACCATAAAGCTGGTGGATTGAAAACCAGCTAACCACTTTCTGTGTCTCCCAAAGGGCAGAACAACCAACTAAGCTGAACCATTGCACCAAACCACCAACAGCCAATCTCAGAGAGCCGATGATAAAGCCCCCACCCCCACCCTCACCCCCCTACACACACACACACACACACACACACGTGCACACACACACACAGCCTGTTGCCGTGGTAACAGTGCGGCAAGTACTTCTATAGCTCTTATGTCTCTGGTTATGGCTGTCTGTTTCCATTCTTAGGTGGAAGGAATGATCACTATTCTGCTCACCAAGTGTTGAAGAAGGGTGGCACTGGTGCAGAACAGCTGGAAATGGCCTGAAGTGAGACTGACTACCTGTTTCTTATCCGACAAACCACGTGAGAGGAAAATTTGATGGAACCACTGATTCCTTCACAGTAAAATCTGTTCCATCCACGCAGAAATGGACCACATGGACTACAGACTGTTATCACTACAAAGTTTGTGTTCCAGTTTTAGTCTGAATTATTGTAATACAAATTTGCCAGCAGAGAAATATCTTTCTCAGGCTGCATGGTCAAGTGAGTCAATGTTGTGGAAAAGCTGACATCATCTGTAGTCCAAACTGTCCATGACTGAGCTGGATTTTTCAATTAAAAATGACAATTTTCTGGATCTGCTGCTACAGCTGAGATTGCTTAGTAACACAGAAGTGTATGGTGGCCCTGAGCTCTACGCACTGCAATTTAAGAGAGCAAACTAAGAGAATATCCTCATCAACTTGAAAACACACTCAGAATTCAGAACACACTTTGTAAATTTGGCAAAAGTCTTCATTTTCAGCAAACGCCAAAAAACAACAGAAATGTTTCCAGAGGACACTCGTGCTGAACACAGCTTGGACACGCTGCTTGTCTCTTTGGTTTGTGAATCGCGACGTTTGAAGTATCTGTGCTCCTATTTGTATCAAAATGCTGCGGCTATATTGTCAAGTTGATGAAGATGTTTTCGTGAATTGCCTGTGTTTCATCTATTCGCATCTGTTTTCTTGCTCCCAGAGCCACTGTAGCGGTAAGAGGCTAAATGTGTGTTTGAGGTATGGCTGTGAAGTACGGTGTTATCACATGATAACAGTGTTTGTCACAAGGGTGATGGAACCTGTTAAGATGCAAATGACCATGAACAGCACCCCTGTGTCTCCAAACACGAAATGAAAAGCTGATTTCTAAGCCATTATGCATCAAATAAGCATTATTAGGCCATGTTAATAACAACAATATTATGTCAGCTCATTTCAACCATTGAATAAATATTTTATTCACTCCTTTAGGTTCAATGACTGCAGACTAGCAAGGAAGGACTCTCCATGCATTTCTTATATATTACGTCGCTGTGATGATATTCAGAGACCACTTGCTGCTTGTGTTGTTTACATTTGAAAATGAATCTTTTCAGTGGCGACAAAAGAATTCTCATAAGATAGAGCAATCATTTCCCTTTGAGGTGCGTTCAGTGTGCTGTAGTGAAGTTGCCAATGTCTGAATAATTCATTCCAAAAAAATTCTACTTTCTGTATCTGACACTATGGTCTGCGAATCCATTATGTTCTCCTCATGCTTCATTTACATCTGCACATTCTCATTATCATCATGAAACACTTCCACAACATGGAGAAATTAAAGGAAAAAAAAAGTTACCCCATATTACACAGGGACTGACCTGCATGCCAATCAGCTTGTTGTGCTGACCTCAGCATATATTGTTAATGGACTTAGGGCTAAAAGTTTCCGCATGGCCCCCACGCTGGTGAACTTTGGCTCTGGATTATGTGCATCAATCTACATACTGTGTTGTCTGCATGTGGCTCTATGTACCATGCTATGACCTGTTGTACTATGCCATGAATGCACAAACTATCGCAGCCATCATTAGGATACTAAGACATGTTAACTTGCTTTCATTAGTGTTCAGCAGTCATTACCTTTGATTCCGCTTATTCTGCATTTGACACAACCAAACACATGCTTACTTCCCACGCAAGCCTACAATGACAAGTCATTAACAAGCCATAAAAGTAAGTATTTTGGTTAAAGGTAATAACACTAGAGCAAATTCAGGAGGACTACACAGGATTTGAATTGACTTACACGTCCCGCATAAAGAATTCCTTAGAGAGAGAGAAGGTGAGAGAGTGTCACACACACAGAGAGAGAGAGAGAGAGAGAGAGAGAGAGAGAGAGAGAGAGAGAGATTTTAAACGATGTGATAAAACATTAGCAGTAACCATTACATGCTCTGGCGCTGCTCTGGGAGCCATTAGCTTCTTTAAACAGGCCATTCTTCCACTGAGCTATACTCATTGATTCGCAGATAATCTGCCTTTCCTCCTCCTGCTCACACTAACTGAGCACAGTCTGGTCAGCACTACAGTACACGGTAGTGCTGCCAAAAAATGTTGTGGCAGCGCTGTAAGGTCTGTCTATTGCAGAGAATCAGTTTGGAGAATAAGCGTCCTCTGTTGATGGCGATGTAAGGAAAAAGCTCCCCTGCTGCTGCACTGCTGCTGTGTCCTTTCTGGTGTGGTGTTGGATAGTACACCCGCTGCTCTGTGATGCCTTTGCACTATCAACCTCCTTTCACCCACCATTCTTTTGGGTAGGCCAACAGAACAGTTTTACTTGACATGTCTTATAGAACCTCATAATAAAACCTCAAAGAACCTCAACATCCCCAGTCCCAATCATTGCCAATGCCCATTTCCAAAATTAAACAAATTATTATAACTCCTATAGAATTTGAGAGATTACATTGGAAACATGAAAAAAGATTTGCAGTGCAGGTATCCTGTAGATGCATTGGAATATTTTATTTAGACTGCATGAACCGATTTATGCAGCGCTTCAGAAACATAAAATACATTCATATACTTCCCAGTGAGCTGGTGCAGGCTCCACCACAAGTTTTTTTTTTACATTCACTATCTGAAAGATGTGCAACTCCTTCACTTCTGCAGAGCACACAATTTAGAGAAAGAAATATTGGGGGAAAAAAGACTGCATCTAAAAAAAGCAATTCCTGCAGAATATTCTAATCTGAAATTATGAACACCAGAGTGCAGGAGATGCCAAGTACCAACATGAGCCTAAATACCAGCGCAGGCAAAAACTGTACGAAAAAAAGAACTAGGCCATTTAAATATAAACTAAGGTTGTGCCTATTCTGCTCAAAGTGCAATATTCAGTCAATGTATTTTTTATATTTAAGTAAATGTTGTGCAAACTATAAGTTACACTCTTTCAGTTGGATTTTCTATCTCCCTGACTTGTAACAGTATAACAGAAAAGGTACAGCTCTGAAAAAAGCTATAAACATGTAGCAGCTTTAAACACATTTAGGGGCAGATTTCTGTGTTTTTTTGGGTGGAAGAGAAAGAGGCTTTAGTCTAAGCTTCACATTGTAAAATGTTGGATTCCATTCTTTTTCCTTTGTGTAATGAATTGCCAGTTTCACTGGTTGTGTCTAGTAGGTAAGCCTAGCTTTGCAAAACTCTCATGAGATGTTGTTCATGTTGTTTCTGAACCTGGGAAAATGTTGCCTTCAGGGCTGTCTACCAGAAAGCCGCTGTTTGTGCCCCACATGATACCTAAATTCAATGCTGACTTGTTATTTTAATCCAAACTATGGTCGTTTCCTAAACCTAAAAGATAGGTAATTTCAGCGACTGAAAACGGAAAATAAGTCTAAAATAAAAGAACGTCAACTGAGGGTTTCACACAGACACAAAGTCTTTCAGGGGAATGTTCAGTGTATGACCCATGGCTACCTCCCTCTATGGATTTTGTTGGTATTTAAGGTATGTCACCTGATTTCCTAAAGGCTTTGTCAAACTTAGCAGTTTTACCAAACAATGTGTTACTCTTCAGAATTAGATTCTATCAGAGGGGAGGAGAGGGAGAAGGGAGAAAGGTATGAGGTCAGTGCTTCTGTCCTCATGTCAATCTTGGTGTCAGCTTCTGTCGTTTTTTTTTTTGTTTGTTTGTTTTTTTCCCCAGTATGACCACAGATGCACTCCAACTTCAAAACATTTTGAAGGGAAATCTCACAAAGAGCGCATAAGAGTGAAGGGGTGGGTGATCAAGACAGCAAAACTAAACAGAAACTTGAGTACTTACTTTTGCCTTTGCTTACTTTTGTTACTATTGTGCTGAGTACAGGGTGGCAGGATATAATGGAAGCTCATACTTCCTCCTGAGCTAGAATAGATGTCACACACGAGGACATGAGCAGCGAATTTGTACAAAGATTTCAAATACGAGCTAAAATGTGAGGGCAAGATAGTAAGTGAAGGTAAGACGAAAAAAAAATGCAGTAATGGCTCGAAATGAGAAATATTAGTCAGAGAAGTGTGGAGGACCCCTTTTCTACCAAATTACCTGGTTTTGTTCAGGACTCAACAACGGTCAGCAATAAATAATCTGATAGAAAATAATAATCTTATAGAAAATCTTATAAAATAAACCTGCCTCCTCCATGAACTTGTCTGTAGCTGGTCAGCATATGGTGTTGTAGTTTAACAGTTTAATGGTGACATTTGGACAGCTGAATATTTTCTGAGGTGGTTGCTGGCTGCTGTTATGTTGTTAATCTTATACATTGCTGTATGTGTGTTACATATAGAGGTCTGCACAGAATTTTCGGTTCCACTCCCGCTCAGGCCTGCCATATTTTGTCCCACTCCAGCCCACAAATCCCGCAAGATGCGGCCATTATTTATCACGAAAGTTCTTCTTCACTGTCTTGGGAAATTAAACACGCTGAGCTTAGTGGAGTTCTCCATGGACCGATCCTTCACCTAATGCATGTAGTGAGGGTCCGCAGTGCCAAGCTTTTCTGCCATGATCGATCTCAAACACGGAAGAGCGGAAATGAATTGTCTGAATCCTACACGAGATTAGACCACCTCTGCAAATTTAGGCATCTTAAAATGTTTTTATCAATGCCAAATAAGATATCCAGCACAAATTATATATGGCAGACATAAATTACTCTTTCATACATTTTATTTTATACATGTTTTTAGTTTGCGGGACTGCAGCCTCACCTCTCCAGCCCGTACCTGCAATGAGCTTTCAAAATTTGTCCCGCGCCAGACTGCTTTGTGTCGGGTATAATGTAACTAGAGCCCTGCACTCCCGTGTCTAACTTTTAGCCTTCAGATGACAGTATAAGCATAGCTGTTCACTTGAGAAAGGTAAGTCCGTTTTCTGGTCCAGCCAACCCATGATGAGTTAATGCAGTGCTTGAACACGTCTGCAAGGAATACATTTTTAAAAGTATAGACCAATTTCTCATTGTGTTGTTGTTTGAAATCATCCTATGAAGCAGAAGATGTAGGCATTATAATTCCCCGGAGCATAGGTGTAGCTTGCCTGTCAGAGGCCCACACATTTGTTTTTATTATATGATATGTATTCATCATATACATAAATCAATATTAGTATTAATAAACAAGTGCCATGTCTCAACATCTTTAAGTAAGGAAATAGAGCTTTGACGCAGCTTTTAAGTCTCAAAGCATTTGTAAAGTCTTGGCAACACTTCGTAGCGAAGGACTGGCAGAGGATTGTCAGTAGAATAAATTAGCCGACATTCAACCTTATAACTTTACAAAATCATTTTATATCCATCACAAGCACCCAAAAAAATAATTAACCATGCTGAGGAGGTCATGTTTTGTGTCTGATAGTCTGCAGCATATCTCAAATTTCCATGAAATTCAGTTGACAGATAGCCCTCTGGCCATGGAATAATTGATTCTGTTTTGGTGGCGATCCGGATCTGGGATTTTTATCCTGAGACAATTGCCCTATTTAGCCATGACTATCAAAACTTTTGTTTTCAGCTATCAAACTAACAGTGATAGAGACGTGAATCCAAATCCTAAGGGTGTGTTTCCAGCGTCAAAAAAAACTACTAAACCCTATATTTAAAAAAAAAAAGAAAGATTGCTGGCTGCTGATGCAGCCTCAAGGAAAAGAATTATCCAGCACTGGCGGTGCTTTTTGCTCTTGTGTTGTCTCCTAATGACCTTTTTTAATATGTTGGCTGACAATAAGTAACAAGAACATGAGAACAGATTGTTGCTGGTTTTCTCTGTGTTTCCTTTTGATTTATTGGGACGCAAACCAATCTGGATGGATGGAATGAATGGATAGATTTACTGAGAGAGGTTAAAGTTCTCTCTGCATGCAGCCACAGAAACATACTGTATACACACCCACATATAGACACACCACCAAAACAAATGAGGTTTATTTAATTAGACATTATAGTGGATTATAGATTCGCTTCTAAAGAATTCTTAATTACTGATGTAACACATACTGGCATTATACATGATCCGTGGCTCATTGGAAGTGCCAGTCCTAATTACCATAATATCTGTATCTGTTAGTGTCAATATATCCGAGACTTTCAACAAACAATGTGGTTTGAGGCAAGGTCTGTTTGCGTGCAAGTTAAATTTGAATATTTAGTTTAAAACGGAGAGTTTGATATCAGTTGTTCTACATTAATTAACAGCTCTTTAAATGTCAAGCAACGCTGATAGTAGCATTAAACCTGACACTAACCGCCACGGAGTACACTGAGCTTGTGTTGAGGAAGATTATCCATTGGGATCAGAGGAAATCTTGCTTTTGGCTTGAGGTTGTCTGTGACACTGCTGATTGAATGTGATTTTAACAGCAGGGGAATCACTCAGAAATGCGTGAGCTCTCCTTTAAAAGTCAATATGGTTATTCAAGAGTTCTAACTATTGGGATGGCTGTGTTGTCATGGTAACAATGAGACCCTCAAGCAGAATTTTAACAGGGTAAAGCGGTTCAGCTGATATCTGGCGTGTGGCAGAGCGCAATACACCTTTACAAATGCACTCTGAATAAGTCCGCTGTCACATTATTTGATCAGTGTGTTACACAGAAAGATAAGACACCTTTGGACCACACAATAAAGGCCTTCACAGAAGGAATGTTCATTCAAATTATCATAATGTACGAATAAGTACATTTTTCCCATTTTTCTTGCTGTGTGTTGTCAAAAGTTTATATTTTCATCACTGACATTAGAAGATTGGTGGGTATTTGTCCTAATTTGCAGCATACCGTGTGTGCACATGTATGGTGAAGTACTAGGGGCAGACATCACTTGTACTTCCATCAGTGCAGAGGAAATCTGACAATCCACCACACAACAGCCTAGAGCTAATATGGATTGTGGCATGCATAGGTTGGAAAACCTGGTTCATACAGACCTTTATCTAAGGTCTGTTAAGATTATAACTCACAAATATAAAGTATTGTAGTGAATTCAGTACTAGTCCTACTACTACTACTACTACTGCTACGATTAATAATAATAATAATACAAATAATAATACAAATTATAATAATAAACATTAGCCATGTCTGATATTAATCTTATATTTTCAATGTTCTGTTTTTCATTTATGTTGTCACCCACTCATGCTTTAATTTAAAATGACAATCAGGCTCTACAGAAGCTTCATAGTGATCCATGCTGTGGAATGCCATTCAATTTCAGATTAGTGCTCTGTGAATCCCTGCAAAATGTGTTTCCCCAGCAACAGGACGATAACATGACAGGGAAATCATCTTGTGCTATCACTGGATTTTTCTATTCTTTGCTAGCACTAGAAAGGAGTGACAGTGAAATGAAAGACAGGGGGGAAAAATGAGCAGGACAATAAGCAGAATAGCCATTTCAGCTTTGAAATTAAACATGCATAACACTGGAGCCAGTTAATGAGACATACCCTCAGGAAGGCTATCTGCAGCCTGGGGCTGCAAACTTCACACAGAATTGCCCCGGCTCTGCCTCGCAGACTATAATTGTTTATTTAAATAAATATTCTAAATATGCTCTAATGCTAACTGACATTTCACAGAGTCCTCCTGTTCCAAGTCTTTACAGGTTATAAACTCAGGACATTGATTGTTGCTGTGGTCTATAAATTTGTGGAAAAGAGCCTTGCCTTGCAAGGCTAGCCACCATATTGATTTTCCCTCTGAGGTTTATTAGTTTATGAAATCCTATATTTCCTCTGTCTCTCTGCCCAGGCAGAGGAACTGCCTGCAAGGCCAATACAAATGGGAGCTATACTGTACCTATATTTTCTTCTAAATTAAAAAAAAATCAGCGTATTCCTTTCTCCCTTTGCTATTTTTTTGCTATGTTTTGTTGATGAAGATTGGCCCTGTCAAAAATTCTCAGAGCCAAATCAAAGTGTGCAGAATTTGCCAACTCAATCACCGACCATTCTAGCACCTCACAGCTTTTTGCTCTCATGCCTCGGTGCCTTCACAAAGCTAAACAAAATGTCGGCTGTCAGAATGAGAGACAACAATAATAATCCACTTTATATAACCAGCCCCCATTCAGCTGAGGTTTTCTCCTGTCATTCAGAATAATTTAAGGGGAGACAAATGATTGTTTAAACGGCTCAACAGAAATTAGAGCTTGTCACATCATGAGATGTCAGATTCACAAGATGCCATACCAATATGGGGCATGAGGCCTGCAGTATGTGTCATGCAACAATCTGAAGGCTACACTTTGTTTATATGTAAAAATGATTGATGAATGAAAATATTGTTGATATATTGAGCTTAATTAACATGTATATTATCGTGGAGATTACTAAAGGGGAAGGGAGCAATTATGTTTCATTATTAAGAGCTTAAATTCTTGAACTGCTTCATAATCATATGAGGTAACGATTGTGTAACCATACTGGTAAGTGGACTGCTTCATCCCATAACTCCTCTCATAAACCAAACATATTTCATTTCAATAAATGAATGTAACTTAATTCATTCAAATATGTACTTAAATATACATAAATATAAAACATAAAGTAATATAACGTTTGGTAGATTATTATTTATTGTCATACAAATAAAAATGCTGTTTAAAAGGTTTAGGTGCTTCAGCATTTTCCATGGGGTCAAAATTACAGTATTTTCTTTCTCACTCTGTCTTCACTGTACAGTATCTGCTTTAGTTGAATATTTCCACTAATCTTGTTATATTGCTCTGAAATGTCTGACGCCCAACCACATATACTCTGAGCATGTGAGTGGTCAACTTCATTTGGTACAAAACAGAGACAATGGGCTCACTTTTTATTACTTATCCAAACCAAAGTCATTTTTTTTTGTTATTTTTTGTACAAATGAGTCGTAACTGACTGAAATTCAAACACTAGGGTAGATGATGCTTCAGGATGCGGATGTATGGGCTAAAATGCAAAACCCACAATATATTCGAGGAGTCATATGTTGTTGTTGTTTGTCTGTTTTTGTTTTGTTTTGTTTTGTTTCTGGACAGCTGTCACATGTTTGGTGTGACTAATGGTCATATCACAAGGCTGTCACAGAAGTTCCTGCTTCCCAGCAAAAATAACATTAGTTCTTCTAGCAGAGCTTTACTATTGAAGTCAAAGTCAGGTTGATTTATAAAGCCCAAAACCATCCACAATGTCTCCATGGGTTTTATAGGTAATGGCCCTATAAAGGACAAGAAAATAGTCCCTAAAGACTGATTGTTTTTCTCAGGACAGGATATTCAGAGATGCATAGTCCTTCCTCCTGGGACAGCTATGTGTGCGATGGGAGGTGTAGATAAAATGTCAGATGACATCAACAAGAGTCGATGTGAGCTCAGTATAAACAAGGTGGACAGAATATATGAAACACGGCTCATTATAGGGTAATACATCTTTGCACCATAATATACAGCCTGTAAAATAACCGTGAACTTAAATTAACACCTCACTAAAAACTGAATATTACTGCATTGATGTGTACTTAATAAACTGGCAGCTACAGTGGTATAATGTTACAAGGGGCCCCAATGCAAGCTATTATGATTGGCCCTATAGCTAGCGGATATATTGTGTTATGTTGTCACATGATCAAAAAGAGACTTGATACTGGACAATATCAGACGATATTGTCAAATGACAAATAATACCAAGGGATTAATAAATTAATAAAAAGGGAAAGAAAATATTTATTTAATTGAATATTTTTCTAAATGTTTTTTTTTTCTAGTTTTTATACATAAGTATATCTAAGGTGGCAACCTGAATCATGTGCAAGGGCCCGTTCCCTGCCCAGAACATTGGTGGGCCTGTTCTTTCTCTAGACCAGGGATTCCCAAAATAACAGTACCAGTGATTTGCAACCCCCACCATAACCCGTATGTCAGATGATTTGTCCTTGTTACATGTCGTAACATTGTTGCTAATTTCGTTCATGTGTCGTAATCACATCAGGGATCAGAAGAAGCAAAGGAAAATGCTACAATTATGGCTAAATATGCAATTTCTAAAAGTTTTGTTTGATTGTTTGAGCTTGATTTAAATTTCTGTAAATCATCTTGCCAGTCCCGACCCCCGCTTTGGTAACCAGTGCTCTACACCATGGGCCATAGTCTAATTATTTCACTGCCCTCTAGGCAACTAAGCGTACTGTATGTTTGCAAGTACAATTAGTTGCCCTGAGGGCATTGCATATGCACACACAGGGAGCATGCCAGATATGCCACAGAGCTGGACACAGTGTTTTTTTATCACATATTGTCTATTGATTTTGAACAATGTAACGTAATTTTTTCAAGAATGAGTTTCTTACATCATTTAGGTCTCTCTTAACCCATCTTCCTATCTGGCACTGCTGTGTATTATATATACAAGATATATACAAAAATGTAAGAAAGAAAACCCAAATGAGAAAAACATGCCTTTTTCTTTGATTTTGGATGCACCCTTTTACAGTGTCTAGCAATAAGACGCTGCCCTTGTTTCAGGCAGGTTAACCTACTTGCTTTCATGAGTTCTCAAGGCCAGTGCTTCTGGATTAAGATCAAGAACACAAATATCTGGGTGTATGGGGAATTCTTCGCAGATGATACTGAAATCATGTCAGTTATTCTTTTCCTAAAGACTTTTATGTGATTACACTCTCAAATGCAATGAAAAATATTTTATACAACCGTCAGGGATATTAGAGTTGATTTTTTTTTTAAAATAAAACTTTGCTCTTATAAGACAGTCTTATTAGATCAATTTAAATCTACTATTAACAGATAATGTTTGTGCTCAATAACAAGTCTTTTTCCATTCCTGCTATCGGTCTGAAGAGCCTCTGTCCTTCAAGAGAGAGATTCTGAGAGTGTGGATCTTTCTCACTGCTAATCTGATTGAATCAATCTGAGTAAAATTTAATACTTAATATTGTATTACATAAAAAAAAAAACAAAAAAACATGACTTTAGGGATGGCAGCATCGCTCTGATGATCAGTTGGTCAGTCGGTTGGTCAGTTGCCACCACTTTGGTCCAGACTGAAACATCTCATCAATCTTTGGATAGATTGACGTGACATTTTGTACTGACGTACATGGTCCCCTGAGGATGAAGCATAATCACTTTGGTGATCCTCTGACTTTTCCTAGAGCGCCACCATTAAGCTTGATTTGTGGTTTTGAGTGAATTATCTCAATAATTATTAGATGGATTGCAATGGCATTTGCTTCAGACATTCATGTCTTCCTCAGGATGAATTGTAATGTAGCTCTAGCTCCCGCGTGTTCAATCAGGAAGACTATTCTTTTGCATTTAGTCAATATTTCTTTCCATCCCGCATTTCACTCACTCTTGTGCATGCTCACACTAATTTCTTTGCTGTCATTACCGGTGACTGTATCATTATTGTGTTATCATCAGCAGGTCACATCTATCCTGTAGCACAGCAACACACCTCCATTGTAAGCC
This sequence comes from Nibea coibor, assembly GCA_023373845.1. Taxonomy (NCBI): domain Eukaryota; kingdom Metazoa; phylum Chordata; class Actinopteri; family Sciaenidae; genus Nibea; species Nibea coibor. The sequence continues at coordinate 11,804,685 of CM041738.1, forward strand.
TCTATCGTACTGCTGTCTTTTTAAATAGGATTCTTTCTCTCTATCTTTAGTATGTTCATGCTGCTGTTCTACACATTATTAGCCAAGTCTTAGCATGCTAATAAACAAAGACACTACCTATGAAAGTGACGTTGATGTTATGCCTTGACAGCAGCATTACTATTGTCAGTTGTTGTGAGGCGTTAGCATGCCTTATTTACGTTAAAAACCTAATGTAAAAACATCTTTAGCCTAGTTGTTTTTCTGTCTCTGTACCTCTTGCAGGTGTATCTATTTATAGGTGGTTTAACAACCTTAGTGCATAATCAGATGTGCTCCATTGACACTACATGGATGTGCACATAAATGTTCACAGTTTGAAAGATGATACATAAAGGAACTGCATCTCTGTTGCAGATTTGGTACAGTGTTAGCTTCAATGGTCGAATCAATATCTGTGCCTAAAAGGCAAGAGTTTGACCAAGATGCAAAATTGGAAATGACTTTATACATAATAAATCAGAGACTTACAGACTGATGATCCATGTTTGATGAGTTTTGTAGATAGGACTACTGTAAAACCTCTTATGCATAAATCCACTACACTGCTTTCACCACAGTCTTTTGCCTGAAGTAATAAAGATAAGGCGTTGACTCTGAATTATTTTAAGGCACAAAAATAAAATCAGTTTATCATAAATATGATGGTTTAAATTTATCTTCTGACTGTAACTCATCTTGTGATGCCTTGAGTGGTTCTATCCCCATATCATGGCCCTAAACCTTCCTTGGTTATTGAAACCGTAGAAGCTCAGCATGAAACAGGCTAAATGAGGAAGAGGTTAGAGTTTAGTTTTTATGTCAGCAGTGTGGCCTGTCCCCAGAATGGATAAATATTCAATGTATCCACAGACAGAGTAAACTCTGGGATACATAACCTCCAGCCTGCACCACACTAGAGTGGATGAGGTCTTGAGGGTTATCCAACCAAATCATACACGGAGATACATCAATTTCTTCTCCACACCAGTCTCCTGTTTTAACAGCTCAATCACCACTGTAATAATTCCCCATCCATGTTTCCATTGCCTGTGAACCGAGTAGGCTTCCCCCATGTGTGCTTGTGTTGGCATGGAAACAGAAATGGCGTTGTGATGTGTGCGTATTGAATTTTTCACCCCTGTTCCCAGAGTTCCACAGTGAGGAATGCCTGATGCCATCCCCTCCCCCCCTATTACACCACAGAGTAAAGGGGTGGGGCGGATTCTTTCAAGATTTCAGCCAGTAGATGTAGGACTACATCAAAAACTCACTGCACTCCCTAACCTCTATGTGTAAAATTAGAGTGCCCTCTCTGAAGAGTAGCGACCTTTGAATCCTTACCTATTTCTCTCTAGAAGGCTGTTACTGTCAAATGATTTTCTTTCTTTCCATTGTCTTTGATTAGACAGGTTATTCCGTTTCCTTCTGCAAGTTGTTATTTTTTTTTTTGCTGTTTTTTTGTTTTTAAGTATATTAACTTGTATACCCAATTATAAAATGAATAAAACACCCCAATGTAATTTTAATCTTGATTCCATTCCTCACACTGCCCCCCTGTGGCCATTACATGTATCTATCTAGGGGATTAGTCAACCGGTACAGCATGACGTTAAAACAAGCAACCTCAGGAATGACCAGTTTCATGATGAAAAGCAAAGCTTTCAAGCTATCTGTCACCATCTAGTGGCAGCAGAGGTGTACACCATCAGCTGCCTGCACGACACTTTTATCCCCCCCAAATAAAACGACAGACCCAGGTGAAAAGTTGTCACATTTACTTTTATTGTAAAGGTGATATTATTCCAAAATATTAATATGTTAGAGGAACAGAGATAAAGGAAAGGAAGGGAAGAGATCTAGAAAACATCTACACAAGACTTTGGTAAGAATCTTGGGACACATTCTTATCAAAAAATTCCACAGCAAAAAAATAACAAAATCTTCTATGAATGCTCAAAATCATATAGATCTCAATCGTGGTGCATCTACATGTACAACAATATAACTGGGTAAAAAGTCAACTGGGCATTTTGTGTCCTTGAAACAACCAAACAATTGAAGGCATATAAAACACTGGAATGGCTGGGCACCTGTGCTTAAAAGTCTGGAATATACTGTACTACTTAAAGATACCACAAGATATAACAGTTCTTTATCTTATTATTATCAATTTATATTTCATAATTATATTTTCAAGATATATTATACCACAACAAGTTTACAGTAACCTTGCAAAAGAGTCATATGTGTATCAGAGCTAGTCTGAAAGCACAGAAGAATCGGCTTGGTTTAAATCCAGAGTTTTCCAGTGAGATCTTTAAGTTCATCTTCTCTTGACGATTACTGACCTGAGCTCTGGATTTAACCAATACAGATTCAAGTATGTGCCATTTCAGCCCTAAACGGAGTGCATTGGATCATTGTGCGACAGTGTGCCATGCCCTGTCCTGTTCCCAGCCCCATCCCTCCCTCCTTTCCATACCAACCCCAGGATCCCTACTCCTTCCTAGCAGGGGTGCACATTACAAGCCCTGATCTCCTTCCTGTCCTTGCAGCTAGACAGCTGGGCAGTCTTAAACCTCTGCTTCACTGTCATGAGTCGCTCTTGAATACCTCCGCCGCACAGCTTGGTACATTCTGTCCAACTCGACCACGGTCTCATTTTACAACCTAAAACATAGAGATTAAAAAAGAGGGAAGTGAGGGACAGTCAGAATAATGTGTGGTGTTGTAGTTCTGAATGCGACAAGGGCAAGGACGCCAACCTGGATGCTCGGAGGTGACCTCAGCTCTGCCTTGTTTGCTCCTCCTCTTTTCACGCTGTTCCTTGCGTCGTTTCTTCTCATCGCTGTTGGCTTGTCCTCGGTTGCACTTCCTGATCTTACACTTCTTCCTCTGGATGGTTTCAGAGCAGGGGTCTCCTCCAAACTGAGGTTCCAGCTTCACTACACGTGTCCGGATCGTATGACCCTTCCCACAGGACTTATTGCACTCTGACCACTCAGTCCACTCTGACATGACACAGTCTATGGCTGAGTAGACAGAAATGGACAGGAACAGGAAGGGGTTTAGAGGAAGTTGCAACAGAGTATAAAGCTGAGAGCGAGAGTGGTAACTGCAAGTCATGGATTATATATGAATCTGTGTCTAGGAAATATAGTGCATCTTATCTAAATTATACAGTGACACCACAGAGAATACTTCTCTGGCTTGCCAGAGGGTGCGATTTGTTTTCACATAACCACATGAGTCTGATGTAGCATCCTCACCACTGCTGTAAACTAATAAACACTGACATGAAAAAAAAACATTCAGTATACATAAACAACTCGAATTCATAAAACAACATGGATTTATACATAAATTATACAATCCTTATGGGGGACATGGAACATGAGAAGATGTGTGAATAAACTTGTCGGGACAAACATTGTTTCTAATTTAATTGATCTTACTGAGGTCTTGTAGTTCTAATTAACTTCAAAATGCTTTTTTTATATAATTTCTTCCCAATGTTAGACCTCTCATGTCGGCATACACCAGCGAGGAGGCACCAGGAGCGTAACAAAAATGAAATGATCGTGAATATCCATAATTTATACATGTGCATATGTGTACAGTATGTACGTGTGCAGATAGAGATGTTGATTACTTACGACACTCTGGTAGCATACACTTCTCCACCTGCTCTAACTCTTCTGTACACTCTCCCAGCTCCACAGGGGACTTGAGCATGCGCTGTCGTGTCCTCAACCCTTTCCCGCAAGTCACACTGCAGTCACTCCAGTCAGACCACGGAGTCAGCATGCAGGGGATTGTATCTATACACAACACGAGTCACTCACTAATACATAGTGTTCAGATGTGTCTTTTAATATCGAAAACATGCACGTGTTTGCAGCTGATCAAATCGCTGTTTGAAAGGACATTAAGAATATTACGGAAAGAGAAATCATCATTCCCTTCTGTGAGTCTACAGTTAGGCTACAGGCCCCTTTTGCCTGGTTGCATAATGAGGCAATTTTTGTCCAGATTTGAAGTGTAGGAGGTGTTAGGATAGTTATGGTGCTGAAGATGCTGCTACTCACGACATTCTGGCATCATGCATTTCTCCACTTGCAGCACCTCTGCCTCGCAAATGGAGCCATCTGCAGGAGCCATCTTTACCATGCGCTCTCTCCGCTTCATGCCAAGACCGCAAGTGGCACTGCAGACATCCCATTCACCCCACTCTGTAACCAGGCAACTGCTGGGAGCTAAGGGTAAGAGGGAAGTACAGTAAACCTGGAGCGCTACTTACATTAGATCTATAGTATGGCTTAAAAGGAAAAGCGAAAACTCACAGCATTCCTCATTGACCACACAGTCTTCAGTCTCTTCTGTAGGCAGTGTGCAGACTGAGCCATCATCAGGAAACTGCTTTACATAGCGCTCACGGGAACGTGAGCCCATCCCACAGGACACACTGCACGGAGACCAGGTGATCCACTCTGACATCATACAGGTAGAAGCGTCTAAAAAGTCAAAGATAAAAGGTCAGAGATTTTTTTTACAGTGTTGTTTATTTCCCTAAATCTTCTTTATTTCTTGTTTTTGTGTCTGTGTTTTTGTCTCTGTTTTGTGACTGAGAAACTCAGGTTCAAATGGGCAACATTGCTTATTTTGGATCACTGATACTCCTCAGTGTTAGGCACAAAGAAACTTTTGGGTGTGGTTCAGAGGTGGAGCAGTTCGATCCTCGCCTCACAAACCAACATGTCGAAATGAGCTTGGGAAAGACACTAAACTGAAATTGCAAAGTGTGTGTGTGCATAAAGTGTTGTTTTTGATGAGCAGTTGACACCTTGCAGCAGTAGATGTGACATGTAATTTAAGGGCTTTTAGTGGTCAGAAGACTAGAATGGGGCTGTATAAATGCAAGTCCATTTACCATTTGATGATCATGGAGTTGAAAGCTTACAAGGTATGCAACACGTCCTACAAATGATAAAAGAGCCAATTCCCATAATGCATTTTATTGTTGAACTCACATTTTTTAAAATTTAATTTTAGAAACCTTATTAATTTATTTTATTACGGTGCTCTGCTCAAGAGCACCTCAGCAATCTTTTTTGCACAGCGAGAACAGGGATCATACCGCCAACCTTGTGGTTATTGATTGGTTATTTACAACTCATTCTCCCACCTAGCCACAGTCGCCCAAGATGGACATCGGAGAACGGTCTATTTCTCAAGACAGCTATAGGCGTGGAGCCCATCCAACCCTTACCTGGACAAAAAATGGTTTGGACACAGCATAATAGATTTATCTATCTAATCTAATATTCTTTATGCAATGTGATGAACATGTAGTACTTGAATTTCATAAATATTTGAACAATAAGAACCTATCTTTGGAATACAGCGAAAAGGATGAGATGTGAAAATCACGAAAGCAGATGATAGGGGCTTACAATGGGATAGTTTCTATCCAAATACTCTTAGAAACAAGGGTACAGACATGGCAAACGAGAATACAAAAGAAATACAGTAGAAAATGACTTCAAAGAGCAAAATCTGTAAATAGAAACCAGCTACTCCAAACCAGAAAGAAATCTTCAAAAATATTCTATAAATCTCCAGCAATTCAGCAAACAAGCAACTCAAACGAGGAACATCATTAAACACAACTGGAGCATTCTTCAGAGCGATGCATCTCTCCAACCGCTGTTCACAGAGCTACTTATGTTCTCATTCAGACGACCCTGAGAGGCAAGGTGCTATCTTACCCCTCCCACACAAGCTACCTAGCTACAAAAGTCCTGTGGAACTTTCAGATGTGGTAGGTGCAACCATTGTGATAACGTTCAGTCAGTGTCATATCACTTTCAAGTCGGAACACATCACACGCCTATCAGTTGAGACGCTTGCAATACATGTTGTTTATAGACCGGTGTGCCCTTGTGGTTGATTCTGTGCAGGATGAAGTAGCAGAACATGAAATCTGCACAAGGAATGTTTATTATTCTATAGCTGAAGAGGTTTTAGAAAATGCTAAAAAAAAAAAAAAAAAAAAGGACATTAAAGTCATGAGAGATTTTGATTGGACACTATGTGCTTGTAGTATGTGTATGTACTGTAGATCTAGAGAAAAGATTGGGTCCACCTTGATTTATAGCTGCATTATATCAAACCTCTTTTTTTTAAAATGTTTTGCCCCTGCTCTCATCTCTTTGAACCACAATGGTTCGCACTGTCACCTCACAGCAAGAAGGGTCTGGGTTCAAACCCGTCAGCTCCTGGAAAGTTCATGCCTGTAGGGTTTGCATGTTCTCTCTGGGTGGCTGTTGGTTAATTAATAACTCAAAAGTGCCCATAGGTCTTTGTCTCTATGTGTCAGCCCTGTGATGAACTGACGAACTGTCCAGGGTGCACCCCCCCTCGTCTCTCGCTCAATGTCAGCTGGGATTGGCTCAAGCCCTCGCCTGATAAGGATAAGTCATGTTGAATGAATGAATCATCTCTACTTTCCTTCTCGTATTTTATTTTATTATTCTTTCTTTCTCATTTTTTGAGTGTCACTTTATTGTTTTTGACTGAAGATTAATCATACTTTCTTTGATTAGTGAAAGTCTACACTACTCAGCTACTGCTGATGACCTTTGTTGGTTGCAACATATAGGTCATTTTGAATATACAAACCCTACAGAATGCCTTAGATTATTTATGAAGGAGATTTGCATTTTATTATTTTTTTATGGAGATTGACCTTTAATTTATTTTCTTGTCTGGCTAAGCTTGATAAAGCTGCTCTGTAGTGTTTTCAGCTCTTTTGAAGGTTTTTCGTGGTCTAATATTTCTGTGCAGAAATGCCACATTGACAAGACACTTGAATCTGTATGTCAACACGCACCTTTTAAACATACAACCACTGGTGCTGTGACACCAGATTGTGATGGGACTCAAATAATAGACATGTTGGGCCCTGCCTGTACTGCCTGCCTGTCCTACTGTGAAAGGTCATATCAGGGAGGAAAATTCATGACCGAAAGTAATAGAGGCCAGAAATGACTCATTTGAATCTCATTATTCTGTTGTCCAGTAGCATTTGAGCTTGGTGGTAAGGTGGAGGCAAAGTGGCAGAAAATAAATATTAAGACTGTTATATGTCTTTTTTGTTGTATGGGATCTGCGATCCAGCTCACTGGATTTCAAATGAGACAGTGAATGTGAGGTTAAAATGGTTGTTTATATCTACATCCAACGAATCATGTAGGAATTATAGCCCATTGTATACGCAGTTTGTCGTTTTGATGTGCGCAGGCTTCGCTGAACCAGGACACCAGTGTGCATGTATTATGGCAGCAACAGGCAGAGGAAGGAGTTATTTTCTCAGCATCATTTGTTTGGAATAATCTGTGAGGCTGAGTCAATGTCAATGTCGGCAATGTCATTTCTGGCTGATTCAAACACTTTCATTACATTTATTTCATTCTCTCTTATTTGACTGTGGCACATTAAATTCAATTTTCCGTACCTCCATTTGCCCGATTTAATTAACTGTCATGATGATGAGTTCTGAACTTTTCTTACCCTGTAAAGCACTTTGTAACTCAGTTTTTAAAAGTTCTAAAGTAAATAAAGTTCAGAATATTATTAAAAGTAAGGCTTATTTATTTCTGCATAACCACCATTCAAGATGTAAAACATGGCACAAATAATCAACCTCCAAAAGCACAATTTGTCCACCATTAAATGCAAAGGGCTTCTTCCATTGAGAAGCAAATTCAACTTGAGCACCTTCAATGGACAGCCAAGTTTACTCTGCTCATTACGTCATTTGATCATCTATGTTAAATGATTAATATTAATCATCCAGACTTGTCATCTACATGCTGATCAAAGGAAACTTTTACTTGATGGTCAGAGGACAGGTCAGAGGATCATCAAAGTTTTTTAAAACTAGACCAAACAGTGACATAATGACTGGCATCTACAAATGATTGTAGGGAGACAAAAAGAAACAATAAGAGAGAGCAAAAAAACAAAAACAACCACAACTTGAATTTCTCCTAAAATCTCATGAAATATATTTATTGACCTCGTGCAATTTAACTAGACTTGCTATAAAATTTAAACGCCATTCGTATAAACAAAGCGCTCTTTTTGCCTCTTCTGCTCTCACTTAATTATTTGTGCTGACATACAACAATAAAATCTGTTTTTAAACTTGGCCTCACTTCAGAGTGTCAGAACAGTAATGGAAGCAATAATCATGAAATTTATAGAAAAATTAACAAGTTTTTCTTTTTTATTTTTTAAATAGAGACTCACCTTCATCACTGCATCCGGGCCCCATGCAAGGCTCAAAATCCTGGGTGTGTGGGCAGGGCACACTCAGGTCCAACTGGGCTTTTAGCATCCTCTGCCTCATCCGCTTGCCTTTTTCACAAGTTGCCGAGCTGCAGGCGGACCATGGAGACCAGTTGGAGTAGATACAGGTCTCAGGAGTATCATCTGCACGGTGGTAAAGAGGGTATGGATACTTATAGATAACAGTCTACCACTCCCAACTATACTTTTAATCTTGTGCAAGTGTGAGAAGCGAGCATGATCCAGACCTTCCTCCTTTTCTTCCTGGGCAATATCTGCTACAATGTCATCCACATTGTCCGGCACGATGTTGCACTGTTCGCCCTGTGGACACACAGTCACACAGACGTGTTGTGACATATTCATTTACTCTGTAAATGCTCTGTCGCTGTTTTTCTATCTTTTTGTTTGGATTTTCCTCTGTGTACTGTGTGGTATCCGCTCTACACAGGAAGAAGACATACTGCATAATAATGCATTCTAAGTGTCAGCTGAGCATGTGTGCATGTGTGTGCGTGTGTGTGTGTGTTGTTTGAGCAAGTAAGTGATGAAAAATGGTTTGTGGCAAAAGAATAAAGCAATAAATCCTCCAGAATCCCCACAGCTGCCTCTAGATGCCACTGAAGGACTGCTAACATTTCATCGCTCTTTGGTTTGTAGCCAGGAGTTCCCAGGAAATGTGTTTTCACCACCCATCAAAGTATAATTAGAAAAAGGTAATATTTCATGGAGAGTGAATTTTAATACCTGCCATAAATGTTTGAATTTCCTTGCCATTTCCTTGGCAGAAGTCCTTTTTAGGACTACGCAGTACTATGTAATTTATTATTCTTGACATGTTAACTTTGACACAGGTGGTGATTGGTCAAAATGTCACCCTCAGTGCTACGAGATGACTTTGTCTGAAATTGCACACTTTTCCCTCATTACTTATGAATGCTACTATTACTGCTCTTACTACTACTACTACTAGCTGATGTTTAATAACATGAATCACATTTAAGAAAGCTTATCATTCTGTTCAATCTGGAAAGCGGCAGACTTGTTAATGTGTGTGAAACATTACTTCCAACCTGTAGATAAAGACAGGGAGTACATCCAACGCTGATCAGTGGCTGAATCGAGGGACAGGATTTAACAAATCGTAAACAGTGATAAAGAAGAAAGAAAGGTCTCTCTCCCTTTTTCTCCGTCTCTGATTTTCAAACATTAAGATGCAGCAATACTTCACAACAATGGCAGATATTAAAGGATGCCAGTTACTTTTATGTCAGTTAATTTATCAGTGCAGCATGGAGATGGTAGTAGTGGAGGATAACCTCAGAATACAAGTGATCAGATCAACAGAACAGGCCAACCAAAGACCTTTTCTTTTTCTTTTTTTGTTTGCTGTGAGACAAAAAGGCCAATCACTCGACCGCTGTACTGCCCGGTGCTCTAATATACTGTATACAAATGAATTCAAGTCTTGTTAGTATATTGTGGCGATCATCAATCACAAATACTGTATAATGGTCTAAATCTTACCATTATCTGTTAAAATATGCTATCATGATGCATTATGATCCTTATCCTACAAAAACTACCAAGTATCAAGTATCTACCAAGAGCTGACTGGTATGAAAAAAGACCTTTCTTGCGATGCGTTCTACCACCACCCTGGCCACGGGAGTGATGGCGCCCCCCTCAGGATCATAGAAAGGGCTCTGTGGATGATCCAGACTGGTCAGGGGACGGATTTTGTCCTGGGGTACAGTGGGCTTGTTGGGAGACTAAAAGGACACAGACAGACAGAGAAAGAGATAAAGAGAAAGAACAACATAAAGCTGTGGATCTTTGGGATTTCAAAAATAACACACTGTCAGGATTTGTTTGAAAAATACATCTGTGCAAGTACAATGAGCACAAAGTCAGTCAAAAGTTACACAAAGGACAAGTCACACAAAGGACAAGTCACAAAGTCGGAAAGCAGCTGTGGAGGAGCGCTGTAGTTTATATGGGAGATGCTCTTATTAGTCAACAGTAAAGGTCTGCCAGCATGGGGTTGATAGAAGCATCACTGCCAGAGGCTGTCTGGAGGCAGAAGACCAGCTCATCCTTCACCCCCCACCGAGGCCACCCAGAAAAAAAAAAGAAAGTGGGAAAAGAGTAAAACTGTTTATGTTTGTGTGTGTGTGTGTGTGTGTGTGAGAGAGAGAGAGAGCGAGATAGGGAGAAGGGTAATGAGTGGCCACTAATTAAAAGATACAGTAAAAGTAATGGCACAAAGGATGGGTCTCGTTATTCTGTTACAGGCCTGTGCCTTTAACAATTTTGCAACAGAGAGCCAAAGACCCACCACAAAACCAGAATAACCTCTGTTTCTCCATCCTCCTTCACTATGTATTTTTGGATAGAGGGTTTCTTTCATTGATCTCCCTGAAAAGGTGTGTCCTGTCCCTATTCTCATTGTGTACATAGTACAGTTTGAGTGGGTTGTTGTGGGAGCCTCTCCATTTTATATTAAACTTATTTAGGTGACTTAAAATAAGTTTTTTTGGACCAGGTGATTTTAGTCTGTGACTTCCTGGAGTTATCCTTATAATATAGGGTTTGTTTTCTATGATATTTAAGCAGATTTATGGATGTTTATACTTGCCCACATCAGGGATAATATTCTGTTATATTGTTCTAATATATCATATCTTTATGATAACTGTGGCAATTAGACGATAAGCTATAAAAACCTTAATTTCCTTCATGGTCTGTGTGTCATGGCCACTGCTGCAGCTCCAACTGCTGACCTCATTGATAAACAGGCCAAATCAACCGGGTCAAACTACAATAACTAACTTCCTGTTGTTTTTAGAACGCTCATTCCTTTCACCTCACACAGAGTGTTTGTCTTCCTCCACACCTCACAGTTTGAAAATCCCTGCTGTACACGATTCAAATTCTGCACTTGCAGTTCACAAAAGGTTTTACAGATGTTCTCCCGTGGCGTGTTTTGGCTGTTAAAGATTATGGAGCTGTCCAAAAATTAATGCACAGAAAGCAAACCGAAGCTGTGTTTGCTATGAAAAAAAAATACAAGAGTGAAAATAGAGAGAGAGAGGAAGAAGAAGAATAAGAGGAAGAGGGAAATCATTCATGAGGCCAACCAAAACAAGCGAGAGAGCACAGTTCAGTGGGTTCATCCGCGCGCTACGAGGGATCAGCCAAAGGTTTCACACATGTCATCATTGAGTTTGGTTTTTAAACATGCACACACACAATCTAGTCTGTTAGTGCTGACTGGAGACACTGAGCAGACAGCACCTCGGGGCGAGGGTGGGAGGGGGAGATGTTCAAGGCTGTTAAAGGAGAATTGGATGGGTGATGACACTTGAATTGTTGCACGCTGGCAGTCTGTGAAGAGGTGGGAGCAGGAGTGATTGTGAATGTGAGCAGACGGGCAGATGAAGAGGAAGAGGTTGGTATAATGACAAGGTCAAAATGTGAGTGTGAAGGGAAGAATCAGCTGGTGATGAGGGTGAGGAGGAAGGTTATCCAGGAGGGGTAAAAGGTGGAGAGAATAACAGTTTGCAATAGGCTATAGGCTGGGATTGCTATGGGACTGTGGGGTGCTGATGACTGGTACATTAAAGCTGAAAAGGAAGTTCCACATATAAAACTAAGTATAAAAGCTACATTTCAATAAATGTGGAATTATTTTTCAAAGACATAATGCTGTAATAAATCACATCTTTTAGAAATTAATACCAAAATTGTATCACTGACCTCATATGTAACCCCACTGTCAGTGCCTGCATCCCAAGGGATCAGGTCCTGGACCACCCTCTGGACCCAACCACACTCCTTGGTACACAAGTCTTCAGCAGACAGACCCACATTCCAGTCTGGACTGGGCCCCAACATGGCCAGGAAAGACATAATGTGACGGGTCCGGTCTACTGAGAATTCAGCTGATGGGGCAGCCCGCCTGAGGAAGAGAGGGAGAATGAGGTCTGAGTGAATGAAAGCAGTTTGTGCGTGTGAGTCAGGCAGGGAAAGAGAGATGTTAGCTGTAACCCAACTGACAAAGACAAACCTCCGGCAGATGTGGCACCAAAGGTGTGTCTTTCAGGAGACCTGAGGATCTTGGAAAAGTTGTACATTTCCAATTGTGTCACTGGCAAGTTGCCAGTGTAAATACAAGAGGAAAAAAATGCAAGATACCTAGGACAACAAGTTATAACATTTTACCCACAACAAATGCTAAAAACATGATGCTAACTATGTATTACAATCCATTTCACTAGTCTAGTACACACAAGAAATATCCTGATCAAGTTTTTTTGGTCCGGATCCCAATCCAAGTCACAGGAAAGATGAATATATGCTCAGCTGAAAATATGCAAAGCTGATTAAATATGTACCTGTATTTAATCACAAGTGTAGCTTATACAGACTATGGCATACCTCATTTTTCATGAGCAACTTTGTCCAAACACTGCAGTTTCTGGTTCAAAGTTCAGATGAAATTATTGAAATGAAATGGATGAATGTGACTCATGGAATTCCTGAAACATATTTGTTAATGTCGGACCTTAAAGAATCAGTACAGTACAGTATGACATGTGGCTTAATATATGAGTTCATTTTGGCCATTCGATCCATTTAAATATTCCCAGATAACCCTGATATCATTTCTTAGGATTCACTGGGGACATTTCACACATTCACACATTTCACGCCCCTGCAGTACATAAGACTGATAACTTTGATGTCATTTAACAGCGACATGATGCTTAGACCGTGCACCGTGGTCAATAACTCCAGTAAGATTTTGTTTTTAAACCGTGTTTGATAATGACAGCAGAGAGAAGAAACGTACTGTGAAACTGATGCTGAACTAGAGAAAAAGTTTGCTTGGAAGAGGGAAACTCCAACAGAGTAAGCAAAGGTACTTGCAGTGCCTACAAATCATAGTGACTGGCAAGTATTTATTTCACATATTCTACACTCACATTGCCAACAACATCCATCTCCACACTACATTTGCTCTGTTCGCACAGGAGACACAAACACACACACGCATACACACACATACAAACACACACCACACGCACCAGGTCATCCGTCTTGATGGCAAGATTGACAGCTTTTTTCCCCGGCCAACACAAGATTAATTAGAAGTGGGAGGATTCTTGCTGTAACATAGACAATTAGCCAGTGATACCTTCAGCTGTCACCATACCCATGTAAATCCATTTAACTTCAGCCCACTCAGCCCTGCCCTTGCACACTCTGCTAACGATGGCCCCTGAAGAGGGGAAATAGTACTTATCCCCTGGTATCACACAGTTTGTTTCGACACTCCCAGGCCTCTGCTTAGTGGGTGCTGCAAGTCTGAGGTTTGTCTCAGACAGCTACCCGGGCTCTACAAATGGGAAAGAGATTGATCATCCTCGATAACCTCAGTGAAATGCCTTTGTTATTCCAAAATATTTCTGGTTTGAGAGAGGTGTTGATGTGAGTGTTATTGCCGTGGGCCATGCGATTGCTACACAGATATTTTCAGCTGATGATGATTCTCCTTCACACTAATTCTCTTACATTTAACTGTTTCACAAATTACTTGCGTGGGTGAAAAATCAGCGTTTTCTGATCGTTATTAGTTTATATCTAGTTAAGTTTATGCAAGAGAAACTGAAACTGAAACATTGCCTCCAAAAAAAAAAAAAAAAATCAGACTGTTTTAATAAATTCATCCTCTGCAATATCCAATAAAATTCATAGCCCAAAAACACAATATATGAAATTTGATTTGATTGCATCTTGGTGTTGCCTTCCCAGCTAATTTTAGCTAATTATTGTTCTCCAGACAGATTTGATGAAGCTGCCTGATTATCAATATATTATTGCACCGCTAGAGAACCGTAATATTATGTTTCATATGCCTCTAGTATGCAAAAATACTTAAGTACCATACGTAAGTGGGACAAGGCTTGCTACTATTACCTCACGTTATGCACACACATAAACCAATGCTATCAACCCTAAAAGGTAGTTCTGAGAGTGACAGAAATAAATAAGGCACCTCATTAACAGCTGCATTTTTGTCTTTAATGCTCCATATTTCTCACAGCTGACAGCCAGCTTCTCTTTTTTCAACTGCTAATCAGCTTTAACCTGAAGAACACCAAAGTAGTCATCTGGTTATTATGAGGACGCCTGACAAGAGAGAGTAGGAGTAACAACAAGGAGCCAGCTGAGTGTCATGGAGCTGTCATGGATAAAACCATTTTAAGTGGAAGTGAAGTGGAAAAAGTGGTACAGGAGGTGGACTAACGAAGAGAAATTTAGTGAGGCAGACAGTAGATGTAGAGAGTTGGAGGATACAGCGCAACAAAGAGAGTCAGAGACAGTTTTTCATCCAAGTTTTTTCATAAGACCTTGAGAACGATCTATTTTATCAAGGTCTATGAGAAATACACTGCCTTTTGTGGGTGACAGAGTGTGTCTGAGTGAGTTTTATTGAGAAAGGATGTCTTTCATGGGAAGTAGTTTGTTTGAAATTTGGTTTGTCTGGTACTAGAATGAGCTGAACAGTCCATTCTGACGAGGTCTTTCAGTTTCTTTCAGTTCTTTTCTTTAACAAACAGTCTTTAAATGTGAGATGTCATGATAGACAATGCTGAAAACAATAGTTAGGTAAACTCCAATTAGTGGCTTTGACACAATTGGCTACAGCCACACTGAGTTTTTTACGGATGCAGGTGACTTTTATACCTAAAAATAAAAAATAATGTACTGTATATTACTGCTGTGTGTGATTCTATGATGCCTTTTTATATCGCTGCTTCCCTTTTCAAATGTGCCTGTAACGTGTTCTTGAGTGCTTTGAAAGACACCCATGAATAAGATGAATTATTATTGTTATTACTATTAAAAGTCGCGTTCTGAATAAAATTTCAGCTAATGCAACTCTGCTATAGTCTAACTTTAACAGCACATTGACTTTCTCTTCTTTAGTGGACGCAGAAATACATCAGCATCCTCTGTGTCATCTCTTAAAGTATGGGACAATTTAAACAGCTATTATTACACACCATGTTTTTTGTCCAAATCATTACAACTTGAGGCTGGGAGACCGCACTGTCCTGACTTCGAAGGATGTTTCTCTAATATATCAGTTTTCATGCTTTTTTTTTTTTTTTTACTTTTTCTGTTCAAGACCATTTCCTCCTTACTAGTATAAAATAAATATTTTCATTGAAATCTTTTCAAATCGTTTTATATCATTACAGGACAATAGTTCCACTGGGTTTGAAAAAAACGCATTTTGGAGCCAGTGCTTTCTTTGGCTTCGACTGTGGACATACGGAACTTGAAGCAAAAATATAAAATGCAAAAACGTATGTCTGTGTATGGGTCACTCAGACACATCCGTGTGGCAGTTTCTTTCACACTTTCACACACACAATTTTGGAGGGGTGCGTGTCGTGACCGCCCTTCTCTGCGCAGATCTGCAGAAGTTTTTGGAAAAACATAATTCCAGCCTCACTTGTTTCCGCCACAGTCAACAGTGCTATTTTGAGTTCATTAGAAGATTGACAAGGAAAGTAACTGCCTCAGACACCTTTGCGGACAGGAAGTCATGATGAATTGACATTTATTGGCTGCCTCACCCATTTTAGAACCACTGACTTTTAAGACCACAGACTGTGATTGATTTGCATGGGCTTTCAATTTTTGTATCTCTGCTCCCAGTCACTTCTTTATACACTGACTGCAGAATTACATGGTAGTGAAAGGGCTGCCAAGTTATACAGTTGCTCTGGTATATGTAAGCACTGTGGGACAGGCTCACTTAGCAACAGAATGGGTGATGGTTATAGTTTTAACAGGCAACAAAGACTGCTTAGGTTTGCACAAACACATAATTAGCTGTGAATGATTCCTGTGAATTTAGAGTAGTAAATTACCTTATTTATTTGGTCTTTTTATCTTTATGTTTTATTGTTTCATGATGAAAATAAATTATTTTAATGTGTTTTTTTTTCAATTAAGCTTTAGCCCAGTGACCCTGAAACTATTGACAGATGGTCAAGTCATCTCTCAAGGATTTGCCTAGTACATTATTTGCTAGAAAAGAAATTCCTTCAGTAGTCAGGTTTATCGCTTTTTTCCTATTATGTACTGGGTCTCAGGAGAGCCACTGCTGTAGACATGCTGCTGTAATATGTGTGATAATAGCTGTCACTTCTTCGGCCTCATTCTTTTCTCATCTCCCACCTCTACTCTCTTTCTACCTCTCTCCTGCTTTGCCCTTTGTTCCACCAATCATTTTGCCCTTATACTAAAATGAAATTGAAAGCTTGGTGCGAAAGGAGCCACTTTGCATTTTGCAGTACACATACTGGTTCTTAACTACATAGTTAACATAAAAAAGGCAAGTGTATTTAAACTCCAGTCTTTTCAGAAGCTTAATTTAACCACTTCCTCATTATTTATAGTTGTTGTTTTCCCGTCTCACTCCGTTTCTCTCTCCTCCTGTCTCACATCTTCACATTCGTCAAAGGAAGGAATGGTGCAAGCTTTGATTGGCAATCACCCTCTTTTGTGTTAAGTGATAGCATCGTCTCCCCTCTTTATACAGATATAACGTAAAAACATGTTGACATAAATATGTATGTATGCTTGTTTCATGCAGCTCAAAGGTACAGGTAATGAACTCTCTAAAGATCCTTTTAAGACCTAACAAAGTACATCTTCCAGTTGAAAAGTAAAATGCAGACTGAACTATTTCCATGTTGAGGACACTTCTATAGACATCTATATAATCATCTACATATAGACTATATAGACATCAAAATGCTCTTCCCTTTTGTTTCTTTTTTTTTTTTTTTTGCTCCTAGCCAACATAATTGATCTGACACACTACTCCATGCTGTATGCAATCACTGTGTGAAACAATTTCATTGGTTGCCTCTACAGCAGAGTAACACAACTAATTAGTCCTTGTGGATATCATTGCCTCTATTCCTGGCTGTGTTCTTTCCTTTGGAGACTAAACTCGTGGCCCGCACTGAGGCCCTGTGGTTGAGGCAACAGTGTTGCACAGGTCTTTCCCACTGAAGTTCTTCTGGGCTAGCTGAGCCATCATGCTTCTTGTTTTTCTCATGAATAAAAGATTAAATGGCTCTTATGAATTTACAAGCAAATGAGCATGCACGCTGTGCATGGCAGTTTCAGGCCACTGCTGAGCTTGGTTTTTACCAATCAGCAACCTCTGAGTCGAACTTTGGATACTAACTTCTTACTGTATGTTCAGACACATTAAGCCTTAGGAAAACCTTAGGACCTAATATTTGTGAATTAACTCCTATCAGGTGGCGGATGCAAACTTTGCGTTGCCAAATGCTTTGAGATAATCACTGTTTATATATTTACTAGGGAACATGCTGGTGATTTTCTGAGTCCTATGTTTAAAAAATGCACCTTGCTCCAAATAAGTGATCTCAAATTCAAAATGTATCCAACACAACTGTCAGATTCAAATAACTGCTTTGATACCACACACCTATTACAGACATACAGAGATGCTCAAGAATAATTAAAGTCCAGGTTATTACTATTAAGTAATAAAGACTTCAGCCTTAAAAAGTAAAGCTAGGAAAGGCTCCTGTAGTCCTATATTCTTTCAACCGCTCAAAGCACGACATGCAGACTGGATGGAATCGAACCAGGGATCAAACCGCTGATCTAATTAGTGAATGACCCGCTCTACCTCCAAGCCACAGCCCTGTATATTACAGGTCCACTGTGAATCAACCATCATCAATCATTTTAACAGCTCTATACGCTATGTAGCAGTCTGGATCCGTCTCATATGGATTTATGGTGTCTGGTACTAGAAGCCAATGGCATGAGTTAGTAGTATTTGTAATGTTGTTATTAGTAATTGCTTAGTAAAGGTAACTACTAAAGGTAATATTCTTTAGTAGGGTGATCAGGTCTCTGGTCTCTGTGGTCCTGAAAATCAAGTCATAGACATAAGACTACCATGATAGGTTTAATAAGATCAATGAGTACACAGGGAGGGCTTAGAATCTGTGATGGATAACTTTATCAAGTCTATAGCAAGTTTCCAGTGGTTGACTTTATACTGTAATGAAATAATTGAAGACTAGTATATGCGTGGAAACATTTTATCATAGCAAAAAATAACATAGATGGTCTGCAATTCATCCTAAAACCTGCGGCACAGTCAGGAGCAGATGTCCGGTGAGTATTATGATAATCAGGATATATTACTTACACATTAAGCGGTTGCCAGGCTGGCCACTGTGCTTTCATTTTGATGACTGTCAGGACGTCATCACCCTGCAGAAGAGATACAGAGAAAAAGACACAAAAAACTCAATCTTCCAACGCCTCAGTCTTGAACAAGCTTCACAGGATAATGATTAAAAGGGATCAATGAAAGACTCCACTTCAATCCCTTAATATATAAAATCATTGTGGCGAGTGGATACAGGTGATGTGTATGAGAGTATGCGTGGTCAAAAGACCTAAAAGTGCAACTTCAAGTAGAGAAGAAAATCACTAGAGAAAATCCACCTACAGAACAAAGATTAATTTGAATTTGGCCCAGAAGGTTAAAGAGAAGCTGTGCTCTTAACAGATAATGAGAGAGGACTAACACAACCCTCATAAGTGTCTGTTTGTTTGGAGTGAAAGAAAATGCATTTAGTTTCTGTTCCAGTACTAATACCTGTTCTGCCAAATGATGGAAAATGAACTTAACAAGAACAAGAAATGATTAATATTTCAGAGAGAACATACAACAAACTCTTTCTGTGTGCAAACAATTTCTGGGGAACAAAGAGAAGTGGCCTTAGTTACAAGGCCGCATAAGTCTTTCACGAACACTAACGCATACCATGAAATGTTGATTGTGCGTCACATGGATGCCACTGATGTCACTCAGTTGTGAAGAAAAATAACTCAGTTGACAGATCAATGCCGTTGGCATCCTTGCGTGCAGTGTTCAGACTGCATGTTTAATCAAAGGGATGCCTTTTTGTATTTCCATGAAGATACAACAGATAATTCTGTTCACTGAAATGTTTCTTTATACTGATCAGTGACTGGAATGGAGATTTGATGCTGCAGATAACATATATGATGCTCTAAAATTTCAGTTCTGAGATTACACTTCTGCTTTTTGGATTGGGTTCTGTTTACGTTCATCAGCCTCAGCATGCATTTTTGAGGTGAGATGGTGATTTAATGCAAAAACAAAAAATGTTTAAGTGAGAAGTTTTTTTAAAAGGTAGAGAGGGACACCCCTGCTCTGCTAGGAACTGGTAGCTGGTAGTAGGTAGGTAATGGAACGGGAACAACAGATGAGAGAAGTCTGGACGGGTGGCAGAGCCAGGTGTCATTCACTGGAGGAACGCAACAGTTGTGAGGTAATGAGGTATGCGATTTTAAGGGCATTCAAGCAGTACAGGAGACTAATTTGTAGGCAAGCACTAGCGATTTTAATGGAATGCAGGCCGCCACAGGTAGCTAGTGGAGCCGGCTGGTAAACATGGTAAACATTACAGTCAGTGTTAAATCATATTTAGTGAGTGACTCGTAAACTTGAATTGACACAAATGTCAAGGTGCTACTTTTGGTTCAGGCTCTCAGGTGACTTTAAATCGTGAAATATGTTTATTTTGTTTTTCACAGGAATGCATGTTTATCTTTATTTTCTTGAACGTAGGTAGTCGGTACAGTTTGCATTATAAGAACTGTGACAGTCACGTAGCTTCTGAAGGGAAATATACAGAAAGAGAAAAGGCTTGCTTATTCAGTTTTTACCATACCATCTGTCTCTTAAATGTGATCCAGGAGAGAGGTTTTCAACATCCAATTTCCCTGGCTGAAGGTGGAAAAAAGGAGCTCGGAAATATGGGTTTAATGAGGAATAGAGCTACCGAATATTGCTGTGAGACCTTCAAAGAAACAGTTATCTCGCAACCGGCAGCATCCAAGACAGTGACAAGGATCACTAGTGAGCGAGACAAAAAAAGATCTTCGCCCACAATTTTAGTCTTTTGGTGGCCATTTGCAGAATAAATTGAACTGTCAAGATGCAACTCATAACTGCTGAAAAGGACACATTTCATTTTCTGCACCTGCAATCCCAGAAACAGCAGAACAGTTTTCTTTTTTCCTTTATCTCTCTATATTGCCCTTCATAATTTCAAAATAACTATACTTAAATAGTCATATGGGTTTCTGAATTAGCCTTTGCAAGATTCTGTTTGAAAGTAAGAAAAATGCGTATCTGTGCCAATATAATATACCAAGGTAAAGAAACATGTACCTGTCTGAAAGGAATATTTGTGTCTTTTTAGGAAAGGACAGTCTGGACTCTAGTCCTTCCTAACAGTCTCGATAAGTCATGCTAGTTAGAGTGATGCTATTAAGAGCTGATCTGGTTACTATGCACATATGTGGTCACGAAAATACCGCAAGGGCACTGCAAAATATAACCTAAAAGCTAATCACCAAGTAAAAATCTATGTATCTATCATGCTTATTAGCAGCATCACTCAGCCTCTAAACAGTTGTTCATTGTTGACTGTTATATGTAGAAGTAAACCACAGAATGAAATGCAGACTTATTACATATCAACCCTCTGCTAACATCTTCACTCCAGCATCAACCACACGACACGACAGTGATGTAACATCCCTTGATAAATAAATGGAGTCAGCTCAGAGTCTCTTTACAGTTCAATAACTTTAGAAAAGTTATATCAACAGATTGATGCCATCCTATTGAGCTAAAGGTCACCTACATGTGTATAAAATAGGATACAGTAGAAGCTCACTGTTGGCTTTTCCCCTTCAGTCATAATTGAGTCTTCAGTCAAATGGAGAAAAGTCGCTCTAGGATCAATATAGAGGATGTGAGCCAATATTTCCCATCATTACTTACTAATTACCAGAAACCCGTCACTTAGGAACTCCCTAGATATTTTGATGGAATGGGTAAGTTTTATAATTAATTTGACTTGTCAGTATGATGTCCACAAGCTAGACTGTTGCCAAAGGCTCATCTGCCACACACTACAGTGGTATTGATTTTTTATTTCCATATAATTGACAGTCAGTGGTGAAGATGGATTTGCAGCATTAATAATACAATGCTTTACAAAGTTATTGCTAAAATGTACTTTTTTTTGATACGCTAAGTTTACATTCACTAAATTTGTGTTTCAAGGACAATTTGGATTTGGATTTAACTTTTAGTGTTTTGCACTCCACTAGAAAATGATGCAAATACACGACACTTACACAAGCAAATAGCCTCCTTCATCACCGAAAGCACAGCTTGCAAACTTCAGCTAGAATATCAATCTACCAAGTCAGGGACCCTTACACCTTAATGGACTGTTTTTGACACAGAGATGGATTGCTCTCTATTCACAATAAATCCGCAGACATCCCTCCATCTTGATTTGTTTTTTTTAGAAAACCGTCACAGTCTTTACAGTGTCATTTCCACCATTTTCAAAGAATTACACTTATTATATTAAAATATTTGAATATTTTTTTTTACAAATGTAGAAATGTAGGCTGCAGATTTTGTAGCACAGTATACTGTATGCAATTATTTATAATATTTGTTGTTAATCTTTCATGAAAGTAAACATTTCCTCTTCATCAAGAAATCAAGAAAGAACAAAGCAATCTTTGGCTGTATCCATCCATTAGAGACAAATATCAAAGTACGCGGCCATAAATAAACTCACTCTTGCTGCTTCACACAACTTTGCTGTTAAGTTTAATGACTGGTAGCGTGAAGATTTATGGCTTAATGACAAAATGTAGCACAGATCATTACCTTAGCACAGAATTCCAAGACTCTGAATGCGTTTCTCAATTAACAGGCAGAACTGTACATGCATCCGTTCATTCAGTTAAACCATTAGTATGCCAGATTAAAATTGCACATTATGTTGACTCACTTAACTGACAACCAGATCAAAAAAAAGAGTTCTGCTCCTGAGATCATTGAATTAATCATTTAAAAATGACCACACACCCAAAGTATTCAGCATTTATATGGTAGGTACATCTGTGAGGGTCAGTGAGAAGTGTTTATTGTTTGTATTTCAGTGGATTTCAGCTGGAAGAGGATGAGTAAAAGATAAGTCTGAAATGTTTTGAAGAAAATTGAAGTTTGAATCTTCCACATCTTTCTAAAACTGTACTCTCAATAACAACAGATAGGCTAAACCTACAGGTAAACCTACAGATACAGATATTCTAGTGTGTTATGATCATTTAACCCACTGATCAATGGTAGAGCTTTCCCACACAAATCACTAAACCTTAGAGTTAAAGTTTGTTTTTTCGAAACAGTAACTAATCTAGTGTACCAGTTAGCAACTAATTGGACTACTTAAACCACTAATTAAAGTCTTCCGACTGGTGGAAATGATTTCAAAGGTTACATGTAAGTAGACCTTCTGCTGCTCAAATGGAGCGCATTTCCACTAATGACAGGGATGTCTAAAGCTGAACCCCCATTAGCAATGTAACTTGTCCCTTGCTTCGCCTGCCCAACACGCAGTTAGCTTTTCAGAGAGCCTGTCATTTCCCTCCACTAATTTAATATCAAGCAAAAGCAAATCTATAATTCTGTTGTATCTGTAGGATAGCAACCTAGGGACAACCTCGCAGGACTTCATTAGAATGGACTCAAGAAGCGTCTTTTCAATTCATATGCTTTTGTATAGCATAAACTAAAATAACACCACATTTTTCTCACTGTTTTCATACTTAACTCTCATCTTACTTGAATTGTTAGACAACCATTATTGTGTATGCTGATTAAACGTCATGATCCCAAGCCCCATCAAACTTCCTCAAAATCTGCCAGTCAAAAAATAATGCTGATTTATTGCAATCTTGGATAGATGAATTTAGGAAACATGTTACTTTAATCACTTGTGCAGCACAGTTTACCGAATCTTATGTTACATATGATAACATATCATTATCATAGTCCTTAACAAACGTCAGCCTAATTTGTCTCACTGTCATTCATGAGAATCCATTACTCTTACTCTCTTCCTAGACATATCCAAAAGGAATGCAAATCTGTTTTTGTAATCAATCATATTGTATTGATGCATCAAGTTGTGCATCACAACCCCTGTGTCATTAATCACTGTCAGACAGGAGCAACCAGATACATCTGCCCAACTGGACAAACACTGTGGCTTACGTCACAGTACAAAGTGTGACTTATTAAAATATTTTTATATTATAACACAGCATCTGCTCCAAGTCAATTATCTCACCATAGTCCAGCGAAGCAAAGGCACATTTATCAACGTCAGGCTAGTAATTCACTTCTAATACTTTTTTTTTTTAATCCAAATGAAGCACTCTGCATATGAACTGCATGTTGTGTGGCTATTTAACAATTGATAACCCATTGAGTTTCTGCATCACGTGACCGAGAACGATGTGACTATGAATTATTACCTTGGTGTCATGAAATCTTTCATATTACTGATGAATGCTGCAAAGTTAGATAAGTAACATGCTTTTTAGTCACCGTATCAGAGGTCTTCAGCTCTTCTAAGCACATTTTCTGACTCACCAGTGTTTTATCAAACTAAATAATTTGTACTGAGACTTATGCTTAGTGCTGATACTGAAAATATCCATATAAACTTTACTAAGGACGATCTTTTAACTGTAGTTTTGATTAACAAAAGAACAATAATCAAACCATTATTGTATTCTGTATCATGGATCATATTATAGTCAGGGAGAGGAGGAGAGTCTCCCACTGTGTTGGGTTGAAACTATACTTTGATGTGAGCAAGATTTGTAATGTAATGTGTATAAAAATAATTTCCACTTTTCCGAAAAATATTGAGGCTTCTAAAAATTCTAAAATATGCAGTCACAGTATGGATTATGAATGCACAAACAGAATATATTATACATATATACTATATAATATATTTTTTTAAAAACTGCTGTCAGTAGAAACAGTTTGTGTTACATTAAGCAAGCAGTCCATTTACATGCTGTGTGAACAGTATGAATAGAAAATGCTGGATTTACTGAATAAAACTTTGAGTCAATGTCTTATCGACTGTCTTCAATCTTTTTTATCTGAACAGCCACCATGAGCTCCATGCTTTCACCATGTTCTCATCCCAGGGTTGTTTTACTGCTTAAGTTTTTGTTGGAGGATTTCTTTGGATTTAATCTTCAAGACTGCAGAAATCAATATATGGATCTCAAGTATGCAGACAAGAAGAACACTGATTTGATTTTGCTCTCGACCTGTTAAACAGCAACACTATATGCTGGAAGTGAGCCCATTGTCAGAGCTCTCCCAACCCCAGAGGCCAAATCTATCCTGCCGGGGTGGAATAGCCCTGTCACAGTCCCTCACACTGAGGATATCAGCCATGAAATTGGCTCGGGGCAAGCTGAGGGTGTAGTCTTTGAATATTGCCCCAGTAGTATCCAGAGTAGTGTGTGGTTCTCCCTTTGGCACAGAAAACCTTAGCAAGTCTTTTCCTTTTCTTCCATCCTCGGGGCAACTGTGCATCCTCACAGGAAACTCATGCTTTATCTGGCAGCACCTTTATTGCATATTATTTGTTATTTTAGTAACCATCTAACTGGACTTGTTGAGAAGAATTATCGAGTCAGGGTGGCCAGTCTCTGATAAACGTAGTGTTTTCCCACATATTGAATTTATGTGGGTGGCCAACTTTGAACTTTAATGTCATGCACATCTTCTTAAAATATCACATCAAAGTGTAGAATACTTAAAATATCTTTTCAAAGGGTGCAATATTATAGGACAAATTACTGTGATTGCTTTTGAATGCAGTGCTGTTTGGCAGTCACCCCTGAGGAAGCAGATTTCAGAGCCTCGACCACCAAAAATAAACGTAACCTGTGAGGGAACACATGTTGTGCTGTCTGGAATTTAAAAAGGATGTTTATGGAATGTATTCTTGTCAGTTTTCATGTAAAGAAATATGTGTGTCTGTGTGTGTGTGTGTGTGTGTGTGTGTGTGTGTAATTCATGTATGGTTGCATGATACCTGCTGCACGTGAGCCTTTTACTGACACGCTGGTGACTACCTGCCTGCTCATGTTTTAATTGGTTTTCAGATGCCAACCTGGTCAGATACCATAAGTGATTCTGAACATCTGTGCATGTCAGTGTTTGCACATGTTTGTGTTTGTGTGACCAATACTGACACCAGCGCACTCAGCAGCTCATAGAAGGCTGATGGCTGCTGTCATAGTCTGTATAGCCTCTGCAATCATGCGCCTCTACAATCACTGTGTGACCGTACAGTATGATCGCTTATTGGTTTGCAATCATTTTAGTGGTTCAAGGTAAAGCTTCTGATTGCATTATTTCTAAAATTGAAGCACATAATCACACCGAGTATGAATAATTTGCTGCCGTTTCTGGGTGATCTACCCTCAAACCAACTCTATATCAATAAGAATAAGATTTATTATGATTTATTCATGTGATGATGTGTTTATCTATTTTCAGAATATTCAGATTTAGTTGGCACTGCATGAGAGATGTTGATTGAACTCTACAGTGTAGGGTCTACACTCATTTTTAGGAAGTAGTGTTTTTGTAATTCGGCTTTGTTGGCAATATTAAAAATCATAATGGAATGCTGTCTTAGATTTTCTTTTCAGTCTTTTTTTTTTAACATTTTGTTTTGTCGATCCAGTTTACAAAGACAGATAGAATATTTGAAGTTGCTTTACATCATAACGATTTAAAACAAAATAAATACTGATTGAATACAATACCGGTAATAATTATTTCTGAGCGCTAATGAAGTGCCATTTCTCAGTATCCACCATTAAAACCATACATGCAGTGATTTATTTCTTTTCCATTTTCTCTCCTTAAAGCAGAATACCTAACACTCAGAACTGCTTCAGCAGATCTGTCAGTGGAAATGAGTACTGACTGTTGCAGAAAGCTCCCTTTTGAGAATACAGTTGTATGTGCAGATGTACAGGAACCACTGTTGGGGGGGGTATGGTGCTAAAAAAAGGAGTACATGCTGCAATAATATCACAGATAGAAGTGTTAAGAAGTATAATTCTCTCTCTGTGGAGTAGTCTCTCTATAGGGTGAAGGGTGGCACAGTTTTTGTGTGTGTGTGTGTGTGTGTGTGTGTGTGTATTCATCTGAACATCTGAACATCATCTGTGACATATTTAATGATACATAGGCACCTTCCCAGACATTTTCCTCATGACAGACAAAACTTTTGCCACCCTCTTATTGGTAGCATGAAAAAAAGAGTTCACAGTAAAAACATGATTCAAACCATTTCCACCTTATTCAAATCAACACTGATAAGTGGCAACTGTAGTGTACAGTCATGTGTCATATGTCATTTCTGCATACTGCAGTACAGTAGTTTGGAGTCCATTATGATTCAGTATGCATAAAAATGTATATTTTTTCTCATTCTTTTTTCCCCTTTCTCTTTTCTTTATCTTCAAAAATGAATGATAATGTCTCATTTTTTCTTTAAACCCCTAGTCTGTCAAGCTCAGTATCTGTCACATACACGGCAAATCCAGTTGCTCTGAATGTGACGTGAGTTTAGATACAACAGCATAGACAGACACAGGAAAAGAGTATTAATGAAATGAGCCTTAGGCATTCAGACAGAATCAGGCACTGCAGTGAAAACATTCATTTGCGTGGGGGTAGCACGTTTTGGCTTGAGGGTTCCTGAAAAAACACAGTGACTGGCAGCAGATTCATCTTTTGGATGGCTCAACCCAACGTCATGCTGCAGTGGCCATTCAGACAATCAGACCCTACCACAGTCACCCCAGCTTGGTTTATTTCATGTACCATCTTTTCTGTCTGTGTCTGATTTGCAGTCCATGCTGCGAAAAGGTGACACCAAGAAGTTTCCTTTCGTTTTTGTCCGATGGTTTGCACAACCCTGTGGCAATTTTCTTGATTTGGTCTGTGTACAGCCTTAGGCAGCAAAAGATGTTTTTTTTTCTTTCAGTATGTACCTGGTAGAGCAAAACATAATTAAGGTAAAGATAGTACTAAGTTTTATTCAGCACTTGTAGTTACAAGTGAGAGAAAACACAGGTCAGCAGCGAGACTGATCCAGCTTAAAGCCTCTAGATTTAAATCAATTTGACATGAGAGGAGAAAGGCGGACATATAGATCACGCTCATGTAATGAGCACCTATTCATAATACTGTCACCTACATGCACATTAAAGTTCTTGAAGAGAGTTAATGATGAATATAACAGGCCTCCAATTAAATGTAACCCCAGTGTTGTGCATCAGTATGAGAGATGATGACCGCGTTTGATAAAATTGCTCTAGTGCGCTTACATATAAAATGTACTTCACAAGACAAGCAACACCAGCACTTGACATGAATAGCAAGTGCACATTATACATGTTACAGTAGAAAAATACTGGTGCTGGTGGCACCATCTTTTTCATCTCATTGGAAAAAACAATCATACTGTATACTGGTCCATAAGCAACCCTGCACATGGTTTAATATGGCTAATAAGACTTTAGACAGCATAAAAAGAGAGCATGGACATTAAAGCTAAAATTAAGGTGCTGAGTAAAAAAAAAAAAAAAAAGAAAAGAAAAGAAAAAAGCAATAAAAGCTTGAAGCATGAGCAAGAGCTCATAAAAGATTACACATTTCAGGCACAATGAAAATCACATGAATAAGTAGGCTTTGAGGCTTTTTTAATGAAAAAGGTGCAGTCACAGAAAAAAAAAAAGCTCAGCTATACGTGAGCCTTAACTGAGACAACTTAAGACCTCTGATTACAATTCCTGAAGGACCTTGCAGTATATGGGGATCCAGATTTGAGCAATGCACCTGGTGACACTACTTCATCAGAGTAATAGTAAGACTTCGAAATGAGACTGACTGCAGTGTTGTGGCTGGAGAAGAGAAATACCATTCCCGATCAAAGCCAATGTAAAGAGAAATGCAATAAATCTCTACATGTCGGGACTAAATAATTCTCTGCTTCATCACTTGATGGAATGAATCATTGACGAACGTCTCCCTTTTTCCTACAGCTACACATTAACAAAGCTGCCATTTGCCAAAGGTGAATGCTTTGATTTCATGGTCACAAAAAATATGATTCATTTTTGTCACAGACTTTCATCACATCACTTGAGAGTTTCCTTTTAACAATGGCGCATTCTGCTGCTTGTATATATGCGGACAATGGCCAAGGATATCTGGATGCCTCCATCTATTTCAACAAATGGTCTTCATCACTGTTGTGTTGCTGTATGTCTCGTCACATATGTTAATCTTAGTCATGTTCAGTGTTTTAAGTTAAGCTTCCTGTTTTGTTTTGTACTCACCTTTTCCCTCTTGCTTCAGACCCTGACTTCCTTCATTTGTGGTATTTTCCCGCCTTCATAATTGTTTGCCCCACCCCTGATTGGTTTCACCTGTTTTCTATCACCTCAGCTATAAATAGTCCTTGTCAGTTTGTCTTGTTCTGTTCTTTGTAGCGTATGTCAAGAGTGGCTACCAAGTCTTCAGGTATTTTGCATGTTAGGTTGAAGTTTGAGTTATTATTTTCATCCTCCTTGAGAACGCCTTCTGTTTTTTTTGGACCCTCATCAAGAGTGTTTTCTGTTTGATGTTTTTTTTGCTGGATAAATACATACTTTTCTTTTTCATCGTCATCAGCTATGCTCTAACACAAGACCTTTATGCAAAAATCACAACACTCCACTGCAGTAAGTTTCTGTTATGAAGGAGTACCAAGCAAAATTTATGATCTTCAAATCAATCGAATGAAGGAGAGTGGTCCAGCCGTAACAGCACATAAATGATAAACAGCAGTTTGCTACAGCACATGTAACCAGATATACTGCTCTGTTTTTCTGGTAATGGCCGTGTGCTTTCTATGTTATCAATTTGATTTGATTGTATTAAATGTAAAAACAAACGGCACAAATCAAAGTCCTAAAGAGAACAAAGGCAGTTCACCTCTTACTTTAATTCCACAAACCAAGACTAAATATATCAAACCCTCCCAGTTTGCAGGAAGTTCACAGGAAGCTCAGGAAATATTCAAACTATATCTTAACCAAAAACCTAATTAGATGAAGAACACTCTGGGCCTCAAGGCTCCCAGTAGGAGACAGTCAGAGAGTATGGATAGGTTTCTTTCCCACCCAGAAGTCCTGAAATTATTAGGTTACTTTATTTAAAGGCAGCTCCCGCGTAGTCTAGCTTGAACATGATTCTATTTTTAATATATTTGCTCGCTCAAACAAACTGTCTCATGGTTTGTTGTGAAAAATTACTGTAAAAAAGCTCAGTGGAGTCATTTCCAGAACAGAACTGCTTGTATCCATTAGAGAAGACACATCACGCAGTGCAGATGACATACTCTCTCATCTTGGAAGGAAAAGATTCATATTGCATGAATAATTTCCATCTAGTCCCGACAAGCGCAGTGAACCTTCATTTACGATGCTTGATTTAGCATTTGTAATTCCCTGTTAGGCGAGAAACGGCATTTAAACTGGCATCATTGCCAATAAGAAATGGTTAGGAACAGAGTCACAGTGTTAATATGGTTTAATATTGCCTGTTTGCTCCACTGACAATTGTAATGGTTTAATATGAATTTGTGCAGGGAGGCAGTCATACAGCAGTCTATCTGCTTTGGCACTGCAGAATGAACAAGAACCTGCTGCAATCAATCGATCATCAATCAATCAATAAATCAATCATAAACGTAGAAGCAAAAAACATGACTGTGATATCCATATATAATATTAAAAACATCGTTATCTTTAGTGTTCACTTACAGTACCACCATACATTATCAAGGTTTGTTCAAGGGCCAGACAACATAAAGGTTTGCTTAATGTTGGACGGACTGAACGAAAATGATAGAAAAGCCTGTGTCAGTAACCTTCCAGTCTATAAACACTGCACCTTCTGTTTGCTGAGTTCTAATCAGAATCTAACACTCTTTAGAGGCGGCTTTAAAAGATGAATATCAACAACTACCTGACTCTAAGGATTAAGAATTTGTTATCAGACAATAATTGCGTTTCTATGCACCTGTTTTCAATTTGCATATAAAAAAAACCCTGAGTGGAGCCGAAGTGGAAAAGTCGTTTATCTTGACAAACCAACTCCTAAATGTTCCCACACCACAGTATATTCAATTCAATTTTCTCTTTTTCTATTTATTTACTGTTGAAATTTGAGTTATGTTTCGATGGATACCCTAGGTGACAGTAAATCCAATATAATAATGGCCAATCCTCCTCCATTACCACAAACACAAGGATCCTTCAAGGATGTGCTCTCTCCCCATTATTCTTTGTCCTCTATATAAATGATTATAATAGCACTTGGGATAGATACCGGATCATCAGATTTGCAGATGATGCAGCACTGGTTGGAAACAACTATTACCAGTTAAATCTCCCCTTTTCCACTCAGTACAGTACTTCAGTACACCAATAAACTGAGCTAGAATACAAACACAGACGCACAACACACTAAAGCCCAACAAATGCCTTTTTATGAGGATTCTCAAGAACTCCAATGCAGATAAAGGACCACAATAAAGCCTATACGACCTTTACACAAAACAAAGAAGAAACTTAGCAGAACAAAAACTACTGCCTGCAGCCCAATCTCACATAGGTTTTCAAGCACCACTTTGCATCTCTGGTGAAGGAAATGATTGTTAATTCATCTCAACCCTTTCACATTGAATGTACCATCCTGCCCTCAAGCTGCCACTACCAGATTTCACTGCGGAAAACAAGGAGAGCTGTCAAATCATTTATTCCTACCAGTAACCACCCGCTAAACAGAGAATAATCAGTGGACTGGTGAGCAAATAAAAGGGATTGTTGTGACTATGTTTTGTGTGACTGTATGCTAATTGACTGCTGTACATTGTATTTCTCCAAATTGCACTTTAATTAGTTACTGTTTAATTCTGACATGCAAGACCCCTGGGACAAAAGATAGATCTATTCTGTTTTCTATCATTTTAAGCAAACTATATGAGATCAGGCTACATAACTGTCATAACTGAAGTAAACGAACAGTCTATCATGTCAAAATTATCCTCTGGCTGTATACCAAAAGCTCTGACTCTGTGATACTTTCTGGGTCTAGTGTGTGCATGAGTGGATGTGTATGTATGAGTGGGTGGAACATTGTGTATTCAAATTTTGAACTGACACTCTTTAGGGTTGAGTTTTCATTAAATAGTGATCATGATAATGTTTCCCTGAGTCTTGCTCTGGAGAGCAGATGAGGTAGCGCAGATGATCAGATTACTAATGCAAATAAAATAGTATTAGCATCTTTCATGCAAACAAAGCCAGTTTGTGGAAATTGCCTATATCATTCACACAGTTTCGGGAGAGAAATGATACTAATGGTTATCATGATCTCCTGGTGGCTATGACGGCTGACAACATGAGGGAGGTAACACCCCTTTATTCGCTGCAATAGCAGGAAGACTTTCACGTGAGGCAGTAACAGCTGCAGCTTCTGCCTTTTGAGATCTCTTCGGAATAAGAGCGGCAGTACATACTCGTATAATCATCATGCTAAAAAGA
This sequence comes from Nibea coibor, assembly GCA_023373845.1. NCBI lineage: Eukaryota > Metazoa > Chordata > Actinopteri > Sciaenidae > Nibea > Nibea coibor. The sequence goes on from CM041738.1 coordinate 11,836,755, forward strand.
TCATTAGTGCTAATTACCATGCAAATACCTCTGTTATTTCTTCACCTCATTAATATTATCGGGAAAGCTGACTTCCTCTGGGTGCAGAACTATGCAGATAAGTCATTCATATGCTTTGTTGCCGCTATAATATAAAGAAACCTGACACTGAAGATTGTGGAAACAATCCATGTGTCAGAGGAGGAATGACGATTGCATCAATTTCTACTTTATCTCTTGGTCAATTAATGTGGAAGTGTCACGTGAAATGCTGAACACAGTTTACATTTTGTGAACACACACTTACGTTTACAACTATGTTGTTGCATAACTAGTATTTCGAGGGCCAGCCCACTGATAGTACAATTCTGTATTTAAACTGGTCAAACTATTCCCTAGGACACCACAATTATGTCAAAGTAAGAGCTGCAAGCCAAAGCCCCATTTGGTCTAAAGGAGCCTTTTCCCCATGTGAAATAGGAGCTCCTCTGATGTTGTAATCAAAGTTCTGCTCAGGAATCTCTGATCTGTCTGTCCCAGCACACACTCACAAACTATTAATAGACGTAAAAAAAATTGCCACGAAATTCCAATGGGATGCATGCTGTTATCAGTGCATAGCGTGAAGGCTTACACAGCCTTCAGGTGTTAATTAAATCTCCACTGACATCCCCATATCCTGCCCTGCAGAATAAAGCTGCAGTTCAGATATTGCATAGGTGAAGTCAGTCACTTCTGTCACACCAGTCATGCTCAAAACAGGACAGGAGGTACAGGGGAGAAAACGTAGTGACAAGAGAATTGTCCACGCTTAAGGCAGATGAGTTTGTAAGCACTGACTACTTCTCTAGAGACTTGTGAATTGATTTGCTGACTGCGGTTGTCCTCGGTGGCAATCTCTGAGCCTTGCAGCACAGTCTGGAAGCCTATAGTGCTGCCTGGCACACTCATTCATCAAGCAGCCTCAGCCATCATACAGGCAACTCCAGCAGACCTGAGCCCAGGGCTAGAGGATATTATTAGAGATGAATTGAGGTAACTGCCTTTGATGACCCAGTTCAGGCTGTCTGTCGCTGTCCAAGCTATTCTTCCGTTTTACTAACTTTCATTCTTACTTCCAGAATCCCTCCTCTGTAAGGAGGTCAGTGGCCATTGAGGCTAGATGTACTGCACTGCAGAGTATGTGATGATCCTGAAAGTGCCCAACGCTGCTAAGAAAATGCTGTTCTACGAGCTCAGACTGGGCCCTGAAGTTCCACATTTTTTTAAAAGTCGGATATAATCCATCCATGTGTTTCTAATAGTGCATATACAACGGCAGAGATATCTTATAGATCCTTATTAAAGTTACAACACACCAGCTAGGGACCGGAATACATAATTCAGCCCAAAACTCACAAGAGACATTAACTAAGTATTACCTCCAAAGGGGAAAGAAAACAAAAAACAAAACTACGCTAAAGGCGAAACATTACTTTGCATGGATTACAGAGACTATCAGGGCGACAGTATATCTTTTTGCAGAATACATAATGCGCGTGTCCATGTGCCATAATAATATGCCTGTAGTCAGTTCTGATAAATCACCAGAGCACATTTTTTTTTACAAGTGGACGAGTCAACCTTTAAATACACTGCTACAAGGATCAGACAGTCTTAGTGCCCTTAAAGTCTATCATGCAGTAAGAAGCCAGCCTGAGCTGATAACATAAATGTCATGTTTTTGTTACCTGTCTGTACAGACAGAGAAGGATCATATCCACACAGTACCTATTATTACTGTTTGTGTGCAGTGTGCTTTGTTTCTCTCTCTCTCTCACTCACACACACATACACACACACACACACACGCACGCAAAGTAATGAGCTTTTTAATGCATTTGAGGCAAAATAATGCAGCATTAGAAATGAAAGATGCAGCACTAAAAAGTAATGGAATAAGCAATAACCTGAAATTAGCAGAAGCTGTAGCGCTACAAAAACAGTGTTTCTGGATAATAAATCTCTGCTGTCTTCCTGACTCTTATGAAAACCTATTGCAAACTAATAATAGTGTTAGTAACAGATGATAATGGTGTTTACAGACAGACAGACAATCAAGATGCCGCTTAGATTGTGCTCGCATACTCTATTATATATCAGACGGCAGTGTCAAGACAAATCTTATGAGGTATGAAACTGTACCGCACTTGTGCCTAATTTGTTTTTTTTGAAATATGTGTGTGGTCTTGTCTGCCCGCTCTGCCATGTCCTTTAATGTCAATCACATTCGGTCTCCTTCTTCTGTTTGACCCATGCCTGGAAAGACAGAGTCCAGGTCCCCAACCTACCAAATGATATGGAGATTGCAATGAATTCGGAGTTCTCAGAGCTATGGTCTCATTTACATAAGGACAACATAACAGGTAGGGCCATTGCTGAAAACAGATTTGTGGAGGCCACCTCATGAATAAAAGATCGCACCGATTTATAATGAGGGTTTATTGTATTTAGCTGTCCTTGGTGTTGTAAAAATCCCCCAAAATAAGTGAAGTTTCTATTCCATGTCTAAAATATGTACTGTAGGAGAATCAGCACTTTAGCTCTATACAGGTTGTAATGTACAATGCACTCAGCAAATGTTAAACAATGTTAATGTAGGCTAAAACAGAGCAGCTGCACTTCCTAACAGATGGGGCGAAAATGAAATGTACTGAGTAATACTTAACTTTCATCTCACAAAACCTATTTACAGTTCAGTAGGCACGTGAAAGGCATATGGTCTCATACACATGTCTCTTAAACCATGTCTACATATCTGCTTTATTAAAACATTTTTCTCTGACACCGTTTTGTGTCCCCTATCCACGATTTGTTCATTTGATTTGCAGGCGGGGGCAACTTTTCACACCAACAACACATACGCACAAACAGATAGTGACACATCTAGTAAGACATCTCCAACAAGAAAAGACACGACACCCCACAAGAGATGGATTAATAGTATTGCTTAATAACTAGTAAAGGGGGCAAAAAATGTCCTCTGGAGACTACAGATTCAACACTAACTCAAACCATTTCAATGTTTGGCATAAATTTGAATCTTAATTTCACCAAACTGTGTCATCTCACACTCACAGGAACTGACAAATATTCAGAGAAAGGTTCTGGCGTATCAGAATAAGACAAACAAGGCAAATGTCTAATCCTTGAGTGTGCACAAACAAGACGGACTGAAGCAGTGTCCAGACTGAAGCTTTTCCTGCTACTACTCTCTCATTCTACTCAGTTCTTTGGACACTGGGATGGCTTTATCAAAGCTGCCTCCAGCCAAGATGTCTGAGATTCCAGAATAATCCAGCTTTTATTCCTGTGACTGTGTATGCAGCCCTGAATCCTGAGCCAGCCAGCTGCACTAAGGGCCGATTAAGTCAACATTAAGGTCCACACACAAATGCAACAACCAGGCCTGCATGAATAGTCCAACAAATCATACAAATTAACCACAAACACATGCCATGTACATTAAATCATACCTGCATGGAAAGCGATTATGACTTTGTGCAGCTTAATGACAAAATAACACATTTCTCTCACTTCTTCATTAAGAGGAAAAAAAACAACCCAAACTAGGTGCATGTGCACACTCACACATAAGCACATGCTGGTTTAGTCGACCCCATTGCATTTCAAAATGTGCAAGCCTCTGGCTGTACTGCTTGATTTCGGCAATCATAATAACAGTCCAGGGAACCAAGGCAGGCATTAAGGTTTTTGAGAGCTTTGTTTTCCCAAACAGGAATATCTCTACTGGGCTCATAAAGCTGACTTGACAGACCACCCGAAATTATAGAAATCTTCCATCCTAAACTTAGGCGTTTTTCTTTTCTTTTCTTTTCTTTTCTTTTTTTTAAATGGTCACCCAGAAAAAAAGAGTGGTGTAGCAAGGAAGGAGTGGCCATGGGGGCTGGTAGTGAACAGCTAGAGAATTTCAGCACCCACTGGCGGTTTGGCATGGTGCACCATTGCTTGGCAAGGTTGGATACAGAGGTGGGGTCAAGACTTCACCCTCTGGGAGGCCCCTTTATAGCTAATTGCTATCCCACTGTGGCAAACCTGACCTCATGCAGCAGCACCCGCACACAAAGATGCACAAGGAATATGAGGACATGACAAATGGCATGCTGAGGCGGAATAGAGTGAAGGCAATAACAGAAACAGAGAAAGATTGAAAAAGAGCCTCCAGCCTATGTGTAAATTACTATGTTAACATTTTGTGCATCCCACTCTGCTGTGTCCGGAGGGCTCAAGTAAAAGAGTGTTATCTGGTGGAATCATCACCAGTGCACTGTGATAACAGAGACGTGGTTTTACATGCCTCTGAGATGTGTCGTTTGGCAATTCAGCAAAAACAAAACTGCAAATCCCGTTGGCATATGCATGCTCAAAAAGAAAAGCCTGACATCACATTATAAAATACAGTCAATGCTTCAGTGCACACAGCACTTTTCAGGAGCTGAATAATCTGGAGTTAGACAAATAAAGTATTAAAGGGTTCATATTCTCAAATTTCTGTTGGTGATTCACTGGAGGAATGCGATTAAATATTACTACTTGGTATTGATTAATTGTTACAGTGCTATGTTACTTCTCAAAGTATATATTTTGCTGTGAGGTATTTTATGTCAGGGTAATATATTTTTATATTATAGCTTGGATAAACTCGCTGGATAGCTGATTAGCTCTCCTGCCAGACGCTTTGGGAAACTTGCCAGTGAAATTACTGGCTGATGTGATCTGTTGGAATGAAAATGTGCCAATGGTTGTAATAGCACTCCAGCAGGCATGGTAGTTTAGCAGTGGTTGATTTTTTGATTGTATGTGCCATTTATTCTGCTTTTCTCTAAGCAGCAACACGAGTGAAGGTGGATGTGAAATGATTCAACTTGTCATGGGCAGCATTTGTGCATTTCACCACACATCTGTTCAGCCTTTTTTAGTTTTAGATGTGTGTTTGCTGTAATATGTTTACACTGTAAGTCAAGAAAGCACTTTCTGCAAAACATTTGTAATAAAAAAATCAATACTAAGTTTGTTTGTGTGTTTGTTTGTTTGTTTGTTTTGGCCCTAAACCACTTTATTGTTTTTAATATTAATTCCATAATCATTAAATGAAACTGTTAAGCAGTGACTATGGACACTATGAAAGGGTTCGCACTGAAATTCGCACATGTACACTTAAATTTAGTTGATTTCAAGTCACAAAGAGTTTAGTCCAAATGCCAGATTGCATCCTTTTTATATAATAATGCTTAATGGTTATTGAAGAATGCTTTAAGCCAGTCCAACTAAGCAAAGTCACTTCAAATATCAAGATTTTGTATATAAAGATATCAATTTCTGCTGTTTGTGGAGTACCTAAATATAATACATGTTCTGTTCTGGCATGTTTTGTATCACTTAATCCACATTAAAATGGAAAGAATCAGTGCATGGCCTCCTTTAGGACTGCTTGATAGGTCAGTGGCCCCTCCCTGTGCCTCATTATTTTACAACATGCCTGAGAAAGAATTTAGTTTAGGGGCACTCGAGATGGAAAATCTGAAATCCTGAAAGCATTCAAACCCCCAGCACCTACACAACTTGACCCTTTTAAGTTCACCACTTGTCTGAGGAACTTTATACAGTACATCACAACGACTGCTGTAGGAGTTTCTCATAAACACATTTCTCCAGTCATAATCATCACAAATAAATATGTTGTTATAACAAGGAGTCGTCATAGGAATTTGTAAGTGAGTGAGTTAATAAATGGGATTGAATTTCATAGACGTATCATGGCAAAGGATAATTACTTAAGCTGGCCATGGAATTAATCAAATGTAGGGCGTTGGAAGACCAAGTCTGAATGGCATCAAGGTGAAGACCAGTATCATCTCTCATTATCTGATGAGAGATTGAATCTCAGAAAGACATTACAAAACTTAATGACACAAGGAAATAACTGAAGTCGTTCAGTCTTCTCTAATCTGCTGGCTTCATGCAGGTCTTTTAAGAGGGGGGAAAAAACTCTCATTATCCAAATGTCAACGATAGAAGTGTTTACGTAGTTATGGAAGAGTAAGTTTTTTTGTAGTGCGTGTTTGAATTGTGCTCATGTCATGTATTTGTCACTCAGCTGTGCAACCACTGAACTGAAGGGAGTGAAATTTGTATGTGCCCCACATGAACACCCTTTCGAGCAATGATAGAATAACATAACCAGTTCTTTCCAAGGCACTGTGTTAAGTGTGCCTTTTGTTCGACAAGGACAAAAATGAAATCCAGCTATGACACAAGTTAATGGTCTGAAAGCACTGTGGCATTCCTCGCACAGATAAAAGGGGAAAAGAAATGAGCAGACAGTAACAGTTGATAAATACAATGAATTAAGTCCACTTTATCCTTCCCACGATCTCAGAATGTCAGACAATCAATACAGCAGGCAGAAGCTCTTCTGCTTGAGTATCTACTAAATAGTTACATCATTTTTTCCAGACAAAACAGGCTCTGGTAAGATTTATGATTGGGCAATACCACCACAAGCGGTAATTAAAAGTCTACCAAAAGACACAAGGGGAGTACAGATTTCTGTGCGCTGAAAAGTGGTTATGAAGTCATTCTCCGTATACAAAGAGCAACACCTGCTCATTCAGTGAGAGTCAAGGACCCAAAGGAACCTGCATATCTATTATTCTCTACCCACACTCCTGACTGCAGGCCTCCCACTTACAGATGGCAGACCTTACTGTTCTCACGACAGCTGAACTGCAAAATTATCATTTGAATCCTTGCAAGGTGCGCAGAAAAAGGAGCTGAGGGAGAAAGATAAGCAACAAGCTACTTTACTCCATAATACCTGATGTTCTTTTGCTCATCGTGCATACTTAATGTGCTCTAATGCTCCTCGCAGACTGTGAAAGAGCTTTCATCAACCTGGCAATTGGACCGGGATAAAATGCAAGTAGAAAATGGCATTACCATTTCAATCTATCCTGCTCAGAAATATCCTGCATTTGCTTCTTCAATCCGAAGGGGAATCTAGGGGTATCCCAGGAATCGCTTAGACAACATGAAAGCGTTACCATCAGGTGTTTCCTTGTAAAACTAAAAAAAAGGTGGCAGACAGTATAATAAGGACCACAGCTGTATCTATACTGCATGTCATTCATCTGTAATGTCTCTTTCTGGCTGCAGCCTGAGTTGCGTTGTCTCTGTTCTGTGGCCCAGCTGTGGTGCTCAGGATAATAGAGGATTCCGTAAGCATACTGTGCAATAATGAAAAACACCCCATGCTGCGAGGGGAAATAGGAGATTTCATAATCCGTCTGAGGCCTTGGCCCTGGTTGCCGGTCCATGGAGAGAGTCTCATTAAACTTCTCATTAGTGACACACTGAGCTTCTGTAATGACTGAATGCACAGACAAATCACCTCAGACATGAAAGGAGGGACAACAACAGACCAACGCTGCATCCCTGTGCCGCCAGGTCTTCTGATAAGAGCATTTGTACTTGGCAAATGGACCAGTATTTCACATCTGCTTACAGTCTGGGAAAACAATTTGTAAAAAAAAAAAAAAAAAAAAGGGTCCCCCATTAGATTCTATAACTCAACTGCTCAAATTACTGTATGCACTAAACCCTGACACATCACCTATCTACCATAATTCATTTACTAACAGATGCAGGTATACACAAAACTAATCTGCATCTCCGGTGACAGGCTGTCATGAATCAAATCAAAGCGCCATCTCGTCCTCGGTGCATTGGAATTTTATGTTGCTCATTTCAATGTGAATTCTAAAAAGGGCTGTAATGGTCACACTCATAATCTCAGGCCCTTTCAATGTGATGAGTGGCATGGTGTCATGATTACTTGTGTGCAGTACAGAGGTGCTCAGACTGTGTGGGTGAAGGCTGTGTTTGAGGAGACTCTGACATGCAATCGCATTCTTATTACCAGCCGGTCACATGGTGAGGGCTAAAAAGAGCAGGCCAAACAGCAGCATGCTTGGATGAAGTGGACAAATTACATTTGGCAAAGTGCACGTCCCATCTTTACTCCATCCTTGCTTAAATTGGAGGTTTTAAGCATATACAATATGTGTCAGTTTAAGCTCAATTTCTTGTTCTTATTCCTAGAGGACAGCCACATGTAAGATTTTTTTCCAACATAAATCTGATGAGCAGTAACAGCATGACATACGGTTCAATACACCCCTGTCCAAGTCCTGAAAGCATGACAAACTCAGAGCTAAAATAAAGCGATCACACTCCGAATTGACGTGAGCAAGATATAAAGGTCTCTGGATCTGTGCACACATGTTTGCACGGTCTGCATGCCTGCTTGATTCTGCAAATGAAACTTTGTATGAACACTCTGATCAGTGCACCCCCTTGGCTGGAGTGGAGCCTGGCTATGAATATCAATTTAGCATTCATCGCTCTCCCTGATGCTCCCACCTGACACAAAAGAGAATCAGCTTTCTGTTTGTGTCAGCGTTTAGCAAGGAGCTCTGCACGGCTTCTCCACCCAGCCTCCTTACCTCAAGGGCATCGACAGACTGTATGTGATGTCTCAATGAGCGTGTGCGCTAGCTGTTTAAGGCAACAAGAAGAGTCTTTAGCTTCTAGGTATAGCAGCAGCTGTGAACACCAAACCACAAAGAGCCCATATGTCATGTGAGATGAAAAGACAATGCCATCAATCATTTACAGTGTGATCACACTGCATGTGCACTTGCACACGCACATAGGCTATAAACACGCAAACATAAATAGCACTACTTAAGCCATGTGCAGAGTATTGATCATTCATTGGCTTTTTTCATGTGGTGAACAATAACATGCAGCTTCCTAGAATCAAACCAATCAGGGTTTAAGTTGGTCGCCTGTGTAATCATCACCCTGCATTCATGTGTCAGCCAAACCCTGCTTCACTACTGAGCAATTATTCTGAACGACCACAGCTTGAGCCATGCCACACCTGCTGCTGATATGATCGTGGGTGGTGAAGACAATGTCTCATTTCTTCCTGTTAAACCATTTTAGTGAATCTGCTGATCCAACTGTTGTATGACCCGTACATAATTCTCAGCCTACCTATAGAATGTGGACGGTTGTCTCTCTTGGTTTATGTAACTCGCTCCTGGGTAGACATATATAACTGCGTGATCGATTGCGTAGGTAAATGAATTCTCATGTCATGCTCCAGAAATACTTAACTGCCAATGTAACAACATTAAATCACAAATAAAAACTAACATTTTCCAGCACATCTACTACTGTACTGGTCAATCAACACTGGTGCCATTTAACTTACACCTCAAAGCTAAGAAAAAAAGATCTAATTATCCTGGCCAGGAGATGAGAATATTATAAAAAAAAAAAAAAAGGGTATGCTGTAATAGCAGTGGGAAGGCGGCAATGACACAGAGACCCCATTGCTCACACTATGCTCTCATTATCTGCTGTGACTCCAGGTCTTCAATATTAGCCAACAATAAGCACTCTGCAGGACCATCTGCTCTGCCAGCACGGGTTATTCTCAGAGTGAGAGAGACAGCCATGGAGGAGAGGGAAGGAAGAAAGATATACCATGCTATTTGTGGAAGTAATAAAGAGAAGAGAGGCCAAGGAAGACGAACAGGAGCTCAAGAAGTGTAGTAGAATAAATACTGCATATAGAAATTACACCTTAATATGTATAAGTAAGATGAAGGTTATGGAAGGCTTTAAAAGTGAAACTAGAGAAAAGTTCTCTTAAGGAAGTAGCAGTGGGAGAGACATAAATCAACATAGGTGGAAGCAAATACTAATTAGCGAAAATAACAGACACCTTCTGGATGCTACCTTCAAAGCATCTCTTGAGCATTATCAGGGTCATGTCAATGCCTAAAGCTTGATCATAGATGAAGATGATATGCAATAATTAAATGCTTAATGCTGAGTGTTGAGGAGGTATGTATGATTGGCCTCATGTCACGATACACCAGGAAGTAAAATCTAGTTTTATTCTTTCCATTTCATATACAAACCAGATCCTTCAGACATCCCCCCCCCCCCCCCCCCCCCCCCCCAAAATCCTGTGTATTGGTTAAGGTGTGTGTAGAGGCAGGCTAATACGAGTGTAGATGCTTGAAAAAACCAATAAATCTGGACAACAATGTCAAAGCAAAGCTGAATTCTGTCATGCTATACTGAACCCACACCCTGGAACATCCTCTGAGGCCGCAGAGGATGTTATGCTGCTCATCTCTTACCAATTTTAGTTGAAGCAAAACATTCCCAGAAGGAAATCTGAATATTTGTGCCATGCGATTGTTAAATAGCCTAGCCTAGCCTAAACGTCTGTCATCCTTCATTTTTTTTTTTTGTTTTGTTTTTGGACATTTTGATCCTTTCCATTCCACTTTATATTCAACGTGCACAGCAGCTTGTTCAAGTACTAGCCACAGAATCTTACCTTCTGTCTGATCTCCTCCTCCATTTTCACCGGGGAACCCAGCTCAGCTACTTGTTTAACTCCTTCACTGGCAAAGCCACCATATTCCCACAGCACATAGTTCTTAGAGTGGGAGGCACCAATGATGGCTGACCAGTGATTGGCACGACCTGGTGAAATAAGACAATAAAACATTTCTTTAGTCTTGCATCTCAACATATTTCCCAGAGTTATCTCTGCAAAAGAGGCACAGTTCCTCAGATGCCAATAATGATCCATCAGCCGCTCGGCACATACGTCTGTTGATTGACACGCGCACACCCCTTTGATGCAGCATATGTCTTGATGAACAGTAATTTGGTTTAGTCTAAAAATGGTTCCTTATTGCTACAAACCACCTACAGTGCATTACTTGAATTTTATGCTCCCTCATAATCTCTATATATAAGACAAAGCCAAGCATGCCCAAGTGACATTTGGTAAAAAAAGGATAGGAGCTCTATAGCTGCCCTATAGCTGCAAGCATACAGATAATGCAGCAGTGGTACTATCTATGATGATCCATCATAGGTGACAGCACAGGCTAAAGAAAACTTAAGCCTTACACAATTAACTTAGAGACAGTGGAAGCTAAAGTCCTGCCATAACCCTCCAGTATTGTTTAAGGCATAACAGGTATAGAACACAGCTTTTTATCTAGTATTGATGGGATCCTTTTTTATGTACCGGCCATTTTGGGGTTATCTTACCTTATTTTGAACCCTCGGTGGTCTGATTTGTCTATCTTAACAAGAACGGAAGCTAGTTTTTTTTTTTCATATTCCTGTATTTTTCAATCAGCTGTCACATTATTCCCTTGCCTAGTGTGCTATGACTATGGACTGTAATGATATCCGGCTACATCACCTTGAGAGTTGTGATTTTACAGCCCCAATCAACGTAAAATGTATGCATGCGTCTTTTGAATCCATAGACATAAACTTCACTATTACATGACTTATTTAGTCAAGGTGAGGTTCACTCAAATAGGTCATAGGTCTGCCTCTCATCTTTAGTCCCTAAACAGAGTCCTTACTCTGCAGTTCTGTAAGTCACCCTTTCTGCTGTCTGCTGGTTCCCAGTGTGAGTCTGAGCAAAGATTAATCACTCTGATAATCTAATCTCTGTGTTTGCAGTGTTCCTGCAAAAGTATATTGTGGAAACTTAAAAAGTTCTTTGTAGGACAATGCAGTCATGGCTTATGTTAATGTCCAACCACATTCAAATGAGATGTTTTGTTTTCCAGCCTTTGTACTTCTAGAAAAATATTAGTTATCTTTTTTTGTCATTTGGATGAATGCTTGAAAACGCTGCTAGAAGGATGATTGTATCCCTAGTATGACGACTGTATCAGCTATTCACGAGACTAGTGTAGATGGTGTTGTAGATTGGTTGCACATTTTGCAGATCTACAGCATTGCTTTCTATTTCTGTCTATTGCCTTCCAAAAGATTGGCATTACCGTAAAATGAAGTTGAACTCTTGCACTGAATATTTAAAATATCTGACCAAATAGAGGTAAAACAGCTGCAGTGAGTTTCTACTTTGACGTAAGAAGGAGTATAATTTCCCATTACCCATTACTTTAGCTTATATGACCTGGCCTCCAATCTTTCTAAACTTTTCTTAAACTGCAAATATGCACAGAGCCTTCTAACTCTTCCAGTGTCCCAGTTTAAGACTAATGATGACCAGGATTTGGAATGACCTGCCTCAGGAACTCGCACTAGCAATGTCAATATCATCTCTTAGGGCTTGATCTGAATGTGTTTTTAGCAGTAAAAGGTGCCCTTTTCTTATTGCTGCTAATGGGTGTGTTAAATGTTTTTGTGCTCCAGGTGCGTTATATGTATCTGCCTTGCAGTTTATAAGGAAGCACCTTGAGAGGTCTAACCTGAAAAAAGTGGTCGACTGAGGGAAGTTCAGTGCTGGTAACTTAGAGAATATCAGTTATCAGGCTTCAGCACATCAGTTGATAGGTGCCTGTTTTCTTCTTTTTTTCCCCTGGTACCAGTAGAAGAAGGCTGTTAAAATATAATTGCAAATGTATTCTATCCATCTATCTGTCCATTCATAATGAGGCCAAAACTGGCAATACAAATTGTTTGGCTTAACTTCTCAGCAACAGTTAGATTGGTCAAACGCTGTGGTCTTCAGCTTTGAAATGAATCTGAGGTAATTCTACAAATCCAGGAGGTCTGAATGTTTACAGGAGACAAGGTCTACAAAGGTTCAAGGTGGTTTGAAGTTTTTTTGTAGTCTGAAAAATGTTTTGTGCCTTTCATGTAGCAAAGACCAGGATAAAAAAAAAATCTTTTCGAAAACTTCTTTTGACTTCATTTCATCTTTAATGGCAACATTATGAAATGGTAAGCTTTACAGGATTGCAAAAGCAGTAGATGCCTTCTCCCTTCAGTCATCTACCCATCGTTCTTTTTTGTCTGTCCTGTCAAGATTATTTCAAACAAATTAGTTGTTTAATATTTTTGCTGATGGTCCTTTTATGCCCCAAGCTTTCATATATGTGTGACCCTGGTAGGCAGGGAGTCATCTCCAATAACTAAATAACGTTAACATTACGGCTCCAGTTAGCAATTTTATATCCATCTTCGACTTTTGTCGCCTAAGGTTGAGACAGTATTAGTTTACGTCAAAGGTAGGTATGACTTGGAGCCAGTCTCTCTCTTATTAGTGCAGTTTTGGTAGGGATTAGTGCTTGTGGTCAGTGTTGTGGTGGGTTTCCATCTTCAATTTGTGGAAAGATTTTTATAAGATACAAGGAAAAGAAATGGAGTGAGAATGTGTATTAATGACCTGCCACCATTTTACAGAGCTGTGTTAAGAATATAGACCTTCATAAGGATATAACCACCTCCTCTGACCTCTCTCTTCAGGTTAATAGGACTGTGATCCACAGTGCAGTGCTGGATCTCAGTACCTGTAGGCTTGAATTCTAAAGACATTCAACAGACCCAGGATTAAATAGCGATACACATGGGAAAAGGTCATCGAGATTGTTGCGCGGCCTTGCAGACAGGGGTAAACTGAGCTTTCAGGCATCAGACATTTGACTTTGTCGCTGTTTTCACTCAACTACTAGCAGTAATGCTAAAAAAATACATGGTTTTGTATACTACTTGTTTACTACGTGTTTAAGAAGCACAGGTTTTGAGAGCTTTGATAGGATTTGGTCAAAAGTGAATTTTCGTAGTCTCCTGTTTAGCAATGACAAATCTCCTTGTGTTCAGGAATGAATCATAAGCCCCATATGAAATTATATGAAACTACTTTATATTTTGTCAAGGAGAAGATGGTTTTGGCTAGGTTAAGTACACAGGAGACAGACGGTAGCTGTTGTTTCGGTGTATAAGTCTTAAGTGTAGAATATTATGCCTCTGTCGAGTAAGAGGAAATTGACTATGATGGGTTGCTTCTTTATTTGGTCAATAAAGGAATGTTAACACTCACTCTCCCTCTTTCTATCGTCCCTCCCACTACTCCCATAACAAAAATCTTTGTTGGCAACCAGGCCATAGACTGTCTCAATATACTTTCTGAGTCCAAATGAGCTGCTGTTGTTTGGGTTCAATAGCCATGCATTGCTGCATGACTTACAATGGGGACAAAAGGGAGAAAGAAAATAGAACTGTCAAGGTTATCATGTCGGCTGTGTTGGCCTGCTTTACAGTGAATTTTTGGTCCCAGAATGTGTGTCACCACAAGGGTCTAAGGCTCCTGCACTTGAAGGACACATGTTAAAAATAGAAGGATGACATGTGGCATTGTGGCATATCTCAGGTAGCAAAAAAAAAAAAAAGAAAAAGCTGCAGACTTCTTGCACCAGACAGGAAAAGTTAGACCGACTTTGGGTTTTGATTTAAAAGTATCATCAGTGTTCAAATAAGGACATATAACCATGTGCTTACTGTGTTGTAGTCTGTGAATAATATTGGCCAATGCAATCTGTGCAACGTCATAATAACTGGTTACCTAGGATATGACTTTGTGCAAGGAGAAATCCAACTGTAGCATGTCGAGATGAAACAGAAACCACACAGCTTGCCTCATCCTCTTTTAAGTTGATCTATCTGCGAGGTATGTGTTTGCGTATCTGTGTGTGAAAGTGAGTCACATACCAACTACTCCCTGCATGAGACAGTAAATTAGGGTCCTTTCGATCTCAGGGTTTATCTTATTCCACTCTAATCAGTGTATTGATCAGACTGGCGAGAGCCTGATTTAAACAAGAGAGCCAGTGTAATCCTTAAGTCCCTTCACATCCTGACAGTGTGGCTCAAGGTTATACACACAGCACACCCAACCACACTGTAGCTTACCACCCACATCACTATTGAGATCCAGGTACTGGGGCTAAACCACCCACATGTCAGGAATATATCCAAGAGGTTTGGGGGCTACACTGCTAAAATAGAGATTAACCTGCTGATATTCTAGATTTGTCTTAATATCAATAAATCCTATTAAAAGACCAAAATCAACAATGTTTTTGTCAGTTTCTCTGTGTATTCTGACATCCCTATCAAGTCTATGATATGGCTCTCGGCTCATTAATGGTCCAGTGTGTAAGATTTAGCAGGCTCCTTTTATAGACTATGGTAGAAATGGAAACTAATATGCACTGTATCAACTAATATTCACTGCACAACTCTGTATGTTATAATCAATAATGTTTTCACGAGTGTATAGTCACCTAAAATATATAGAAATAAATCCTATACACTGGTCCTTTAAATCTTTAAACACAGGTCATAGATGGGCACTGTAGTTTTTAGTAAAAGTTACTCAAACAGGAGAAAATGTTTGTTGGGGACTAATTTTAGCTGCGAATGTGGTGAGCTGAGTATTTACAGCAGCACAATGGTGCATGTGAAATCAGCTGAAAATAAACTTCAAAACCCATATTCGTTGTAATGAAGGGATATGCTAACCAATGAAACACACTGGAAAACAATTAAAGTCTATGGCATTGTAGTCTATGGGATAAATTACAACAGCCACTGGCGACACAGTACTTACTAGCATTGATCAACTGACTGCTGGTTTAGTTCTTTCCACTGGATTTTTTAAATTTTATTTTATTTTTGACAGAGACAGCTAAAGAGTGACAGGAATGTGGGGAGAGAGAGAGACACGGAAA
Organism: Nibea coibor; assembly: GCA_023373845.1. Lineage (NCBI taxonomy): Eukaryota > Metazoa > Chordata > Actinopteri > Sciaenidae > Nibea > Nibea coibor. The sequence goes on from CM041738.1 coordinate 11,852,393, forward strand.
GAGCCACAGGTCGGATTCGAACCCTGGGCTTCCGCAGCAAAGACTGAGTATGTGGGGCGAATGCTCTACCAACTGAGCTAAACACCACTCCTTCCATGGATTTGGATTTTTTTTCTTTAATAGAAAGAATGACCAGAAATATCCCAGAAATGTGTGATGAAATGTGTGACAAAGAGGAGAACTTGCTGGCTTGTGCTTACGTGGATAGTCTTTGGGATGAATCTTCTCTGACCAGTTCCCATAGAAGGTGACTCTGTACTTGGCCGTTCCACAGGCACAGCAGTCGAGCAGAGGTTTATCTGTAACGTCTCCATACAGGGATTCTGTACAGAAATGAGGGGGAGGGGAGAGGAGGGAAAAAGAAAAAGAGCCGGAGAGAGAAATATAAAAGACTGTGAGACAGGGATAGAAAGACTGCTCATTAAGGAGTAAGGAGCAGATGAGAGTGATGCCCATCATGCAGGAGATACATGATTTAAGAAAGTGAGGAGCTGAGAGGGGGTAGCATGAAAAAAGGGGAGGATGCGCAGCACAGTTCTTTTGATCTGTTGCTCAGTGCGGCATCCAATGTCATGCACAGCCAGGGGTTACACTCACTTATAATCATTCACATGCCAAAGCATAACAGCAGAGGGGAAAGTCCCTGCATCAAAATCAAGAATGAAAGAAAATAGAGTAAAAGAGAAAAAAAAAAGACAATCAGTAGGGAGCGAAATAGAGTACCAGCAGGGAGATTGAAGGGATAAGAAATTTATGGAAAATCATGTATTCCATGTAAAAGAAGCCTACCTTTCTCACACATTCGCTTGGTGAGTGAGCCTTCATCCTGGAAATAGATTATTCTCTTCTGCACAATGCTTGCCCTAAACATAGAGGACGAGAAGAGATGGAGGCAGTGAGGAGTGAAGTTTGTTGGGGGAAGCATTAAGTGCAAACAAAGCCGTAAGGGCCAAAGGTGAAAAAGTGAATGGATGGGGAAAAGACCGGAAAAGATAAGAAATAGTTACAGAAGCTGTGTGAGCTTTTAAAAGGGAAGAGAAGACAACAGATGAAAGGAAATGTTGAAAGTCTGATAGATAGAGTCTGAACACTGGATTGTGGCAGATGGAACAGGTGCAGAGTTATTCATTTTTTTTCTACAGACTCCTAAAAGCAGGTATCAGAGCCCACAGGGAAATTGCTAAATCAGGCTGTCTTTCAGGCAAAGACATTCAGTGTCTCAGACAAAGACTGCAAAAATGCATCAGCATTAAGATATAAACGCACATACTGAAATGAAATGCTGGGGGAAAAAAAGCAAATAAAAGAATAATTTGGCACTGAAGAAAGTACCTGGAGTAAAAAATGCAAAATATGCACAGATACATTATATAGTTGGTAATGCACTGGTAAGAACTGACTGACAGGCCAATGGTTAAATGGTCTTCAAAATGTGTGGCTGGCAGAGGGGAGCTTCTCTAGATTGAGCTGTCTAAGAGGTTTGTTCCACTGGGTGGTGGTGAGAGGGGCCTTGACATGTAAATCAGCCACAAACAAACCTCTTTAGAGGCCAACAGTCTTGAGAAAACAACAACAGAAAACAAGCCTCCAGGCACCTAACTTCCTCGCAAACCTTTTACACCAGCCCTGGCTGCAGGAAGGTTTCCATGGGGATAAAACCCAACAATGAGGTTCTGGATGGCGGTGCTGGGGTAAGGTCTGATCCAGGTGGGCCCCATCCAGCTGGACTGTCTGGCTACCATTTATTCTAGAGTATCACACTAAGCTAAGCTGTGTTGTGCTCTGCTGATCCTAGAGTGTGTCCGTCAGAGCTAGAAAATACACACAGTGACATGGCCACAGAAAGATGCGCGAAATTCCATATTCATGTTCGTTTTTAAACCCATGCAACTCATGTATACATCACTTAATTCTCAGTAATTTTAGGGAAATATTATTTGATTTATTTATTATTTCCCCAAACATGGCTTTTAAAATTAAATATGTTTTTTAAAAAACTTCTGAGTTAAGTGGCAATCCATGATTATGATTGATTATGATGGTATATTTGTGTGGATGTGAGATTATGATGATGTGTGAAAGAGCAAATATGATATATGCCCAAAACAGCCTCTGATATTGTGGATGAAACGATTCAAGGTAAGCCACACCACCAGCACATTTCTAATTGCTAACGCTTTAATTCAATCTCACCCCAATTTCACATATCTCCCTGTGAGAGGGAAGAATCACTCTGCCTCACTGCTTGCCCACTTTGCTAGGCTGGCCAGACAATCAAGCGGAGTAATGCTTATTTAACATCCAATTTAAATTCTATCACACTTTGCCAGATCCACACCACCACCGATCCCAATCACCCCAAAAGTGCACTGATTTGAGCATGTGTGGAGGTGTGAGGGGAGGTACTGTATGTATGCATGTGTGAGAGTTTAAAAAAAGAAAGAGACGAGGGGGTGAGAAAGAGAAGGAAGCAAAGAAAAAGTGAGATGGAGTTTGTCTTTTTATGGCTACATTTCCACTCGCATGGCCAATGTGATGATGGTGTGTAAAAGAATAAAATAAATTCTCATTTTGTTATATCTTCTCCTACTATGACGAGATTAAATATTTTTGTTTTCTCCTATCTGCCTCTGCTACAAACAGAACTTACAAAAAATAAGAGAGTCGACATGAATCCACCGCACAAAAGCGATGTAATTATATTTAACTTTTATGGGTCTGCTTGACTGGTGTCCTATCAAAGTTCTCCTTGATCTCTCCTATCATTGTGCTGAAGGAGATTAACAGGTTCTGACAGCTGCACGTGGTTCTGACATTCATCTGATCACAGATATACTGTCTCACTCAGACAGCCCATCAGAACACATCACACAACACCCAACATATCGCCTGCCAGAGGGAGATGACAAATAAATTGCTTCCTACATACAAATGGAATGATAAAAGATAAAGGGCAACTTCAATGGCAACTGCAATATATGGATTATATTTTGCTGAGACTTACTCTGGCTCTGTGGAACAACAGAGAGGCAACCGCAAGGATTTAGCTGAGACAGTAACTCCTGACTAGAGATCTACGGACAATTACATGTCATGTTTGATTTTATCATTAATTTTCCCCTAATGAAGCCAATTATTTGAATGGAAGTTGACTGGAGGTATTTGCTGAAACTTTCTGTGAGGGAAATTTGACAGTTAGATTTGATATTACGTTTTAAAAAATAGGGGTGATTTACAATGTTTTATGTTTTAAGAGAATTTAGCAGTCACCCATCTACCATTTCTAATCAAGCAGAGGCTAACAAACTTTAATAATTTTTCTCTCCTGACTGTGTTTTATTAGCAAAGACTATAACATTTAGGAAGCAGCGTCTCGTTTTTGACCGATGACCAACATCCCTGACAGTGCTGATTAACACCATCTACTATCTGTCTGTTCATCCATCATCTATAGCTGTTTATACTTTGCAGGTTTGCAGCAGGCCACATTGGGCAAGAGGCAGGGTATACCCTGGGCAGGTCACCAATTCATCACAGGGCTGGCACACAGAAATAAGCACTGACTCATGCTCACATTTACACCCACAGGCAATTTCAGAGTCACCAATTAACCTATCCTAACCGGTATGTCTTTGGACAGTGGGAGGACCCGGAGAGAAACTACACAGGCATAGAGAGAACATGCAAACTCCACACACTGCCCCAGCCACAAAACTCCCCAGCAACAGAAAGGCCCCAGCCAGCTGGCAAGTTGAAACACACAACCTTCTCTCTGTGACGGTGCTAACCACTGCAGAAAGTGCTAACTACCGCACCACCATGCAGTCCATTTTATTTTAAGAGAAACAAAGCTTACCCGATTAGATCAGATGAGGGATTTGAAAGGAATCCAATTTAATTAATTAATAAGTTCAGTACCAGATGCTATCAAACCCCATCTCTACCTCTGACCACGCGTAGCATTATGGATGTGTTCTGTCAGGAGTGTGCTCTGTTGCATCTGTATCCAGTGATGTCATAGTATGGTGAACACACCCTGAAGTCTTTATCACTGCAGAAAGGTGAGAACCAACAACCACCATCAACCAATACAAATCAGAGAAAAACAAGTTTCATTAGTGCATGGCCAGCTCTACAGCACCCAGCAAAAATTCAATTTGTGTAATACATCTCTAGGCAAGAGTGGTACCAGCAAGAGAGACAGGGCAGAGGAAACCTTGCTGCGATTGGATTCTAGGATATAAGAAAACCAAAAATAACTGGATTCAACGTTAAGACTTTCAAAGTCAGTGCTCTGAGTTCAGAAGTTTGAATAAGCATCCTTGCCTGACCCTATCATCACGGACCGACCTTAGATGGAACCAAACCACCGAGCTCAGTCTTTCCATCTGAAAGACAGTAACTGCCCATCAATTATACTGCAGCAAACCACGCGGGAGGAGCAGGATTCCTGGGACAACATTTGAGTCACAGGGGCTTTCTAACAGAAACTCACATACACACTTATGCCACCCACATACACACATGCACACTTCTCATTTCATGGCCAGATGTCTTTTTTTTTTTTTTTTTTTTAAATAACCATGATATTTCACAGGCTGGCAGACGGACAGATAGCTCTTTTGGGGATACGAAATGAAATTAAAAGCAAACATTTACCCTGCCTGTGGTGGTAATGAAATTGTACTCGCTGTTCTAATAATATCATTTGACATCATCACCTTGTTTCTTTCTGTCCTTGTTTAATGACTGCACTGATTACATGTTCATGTACAAGTGTGTCTCTGCTGTTATGGCAATAGGATAACATAGCCATAGTTTACAAGAGTCTTAAGAGTTTTAATACAATATATCACCTGTCTTCACTTGTTAGTTGGTCACAGGAGTTGTACTTCATCAATCAATTAGACTTGATTAAGACTTTTGTTGTGTTGCAGTACAGAGGCAGACAAAAACCTTGTGATCTTTATGACTGCTGGGTAGGAGGAAGAACAGTGACAAATACCCACTCTCAGACTGTAATCATGACTCTCCGAGGCGTTTCTTTTGAACTACAGGCTTCTCACTCTCTCCCTCCCCTATTGTCTACGCTGTGGTATTACATCCACATCTCTGCACTTTCAAGTATCTCTTTCTAGACTGTATGCCCTGTCACACTTTCAACTTTTTCTTCTATCCGTGTGCTTAACTGAATACAATTCTGCCATCATCCCACTGGTGTCTATGAGGAGAGGAGAAGAGCCGTACAACATGACCTGCTGTGAAAAAACGAGAGACAACACCACAGCAAAGTCGAAAAATAAAGAGGAGACAGATAAAAAGCGAGGAGAAGGGAGCAAGAAGCCGAAAGACGAGTCACACCACTGCTAGAGTATAGGAAAGCTCTGGCAGGTCATGAAGGCACTCCAGGAAGAAAGAACATGAAGCACAGAGACAACTCATCACACTTGTAGTCACATAATAATATGCATTACCAAGAAATGCAACCTTTTTACCAACCCTTTGTGCAGCAGCGATGTAGAGCACACTGGAGGGAAACTAACTGTATGCATAAACAGTTAAATAATGCATTGACCATAAGGCCTTGTGAGTCCCGAATCTTTCCGCCTCCTGTATTTCCCCACAGTACTGGATTAATAAATGGATTTCTGCCATGATCTGCCTTCAGTTGGACATGTCTACACTTCTGTATTTAAGAAAGCCCCGATGAGACACAAATACAGAATTAATTGGTGACAATTATCCGTATAACTAATAAAGGCGGCAAATCGTTTATTAAGCCAAGTGGGAATGAAAAATTGATTTAAAAAAAAAAAAAAAAACTTCTGCATTTAACTTTGCTTACCCTGGGGGAGTCATGTAATGAAACAGAGTTACTGTATGCATCCTTGATGTAGTCTATGTTAGTAGCACATTTTATCCCAATTAAATGTATGATGGATAACCTGTCTTGGAAAATATTTATTTCAAAAGGATTTAGTAAAGAAGCTTAAAACCATCCTACTACAGCAAAAGAGACATTTTTTTTTTACTTATGTTCTTCTCTGGGCAAGAAAAAAAATGAGACAGACATGCAATTAAAACACCTTCTCTTGTTTCAGAATGTCTCCTATTAATAGAAATTATAAAAATGAATTTATAACAAAGGCTTCAGGACTACGGGGCTTGCTGTGGCTCGAAAATGCCCCAACTTTGGGGGTTCACCTGTCAACCCTTCCTTTCTGTCTTTTGCCCCTGATCTGATGGACTTTCTACCATTGACACCAACGGCTGCTAGATCCATCTCTTCTTTCTGCACTGACGGTTTAGCTAAATATGCTTTGACATGACAGTCATCATACCTGACATGCAGAAAATTTTAATACTAATACTAATTGCCCTGCCTGTGTGTCTCTCTCCATCATAACCAGATGGACATGATGGGTGCTTCCTTGATTTATGGTCACATGACAATAAATGTCCCCAGTTGCCTAGAAGATACTATATATATATATATATATATATATATATACTCTTCACATTATCACAGCTTTTATAACATAATGAATGAAAGTTCATCATCAGGCCCAACATTAGTTGCCGTATACTTACTTGAGGAAGACACAGCCGGAACCACTAGGGGGCGCAGTCCAAAACACCTGGATGCTGGTCCGTCTGCGAGGAGTACTCTCTGTCACTGCGGGGGGGCAGTTGGTCATAAACTGTGTCTCCTCCTCATCAATTATCTGTGAAGCACACACACACACACACACACACACACACACACACACACGCACACACTGATTAGTGGTGAATAAAAATGTCCTCAGACAAGAGGCACTTAAAATGTCCGCAAGTGATTTTAATCATTATGTGTTGGAGCATTTCACATTAATTTCCTATCCCATTGTCAGCTCAAGCACCTATAAACATAATTAGTAGCTGAAACTGACATTACTTTCACATTTTCAGGACACATCAAGGGATTTACTTGTCTAAAAATGATTTTAAAAAAAATATGCAACCTGAAAGTTGGCCAATTATTATAAATTGGAGTTAGAGGTAGAAATAGATCATGGTCTTCAACCATTTCTGGTTATCTGCTTACCTAAACGGCTAATATTCTGAGCTGAACAAAATTCTCTCACAGGTTCAAACACCAGTGTACATGTGAATGCTCATAATCCATCAAGCTATAATTAACAGAAGAGGAGATACACAACATTTGTTCATATTAATTTTCTGCTTTTCTTCTGTGAAGTACTGGGCACCTTCATGCTCTGGTTAAAATTAAAGTGTGTTTGTAGTTTAGAGAGAAAATCACTCTTTCGTGGAAGGGTTTATACAGTACGTCCTGTAAGTGTAACCTTTAGCTAGGAATCACAAGCAGAAACTGTCTCTTTTCAAGGGGTCACAATCCAAAAAGGTTAGGAACTGCTGTGTCAGAATACAACAAATAGTTCATGGTTCGATGGTTGGGGCTGATATTTTCTTCATTCCACTCCTTGTGAAAAACTGTCTAGGTTTCCTGCAATCCAAAAAAGCAGCTTAAGGCATTTGACACCAAATAGTGAAGCAATTAATGTAGCGTAGTGAATGGGTGACACATTGCATCTTCTTCTTCTTTCACTTTCAGTAATGTATGTCAGCCCAGTGGACTCAAGTTTGTATCTAGCTGCAGCTAGATTCCTTTTTGAAAAGCAACACTGATACTGAGTGAATTATTCCGAGGAAATAAAGTAAATGTAACTGAATTCAGTCATTACTCCGATTAATGATAGTTAAAACCAAGAGACCCGATCATGGCACTATCACTGTAGGTGGCATCAAAAGGAAAAGTCCTCAGACTAATTAGGTCAAACTGAAGCGTGCAGGTTGCCCTCTCTACTCAGGTGCACACCTGAGACACTTAGCATCTCATTGATTTTAACTGGACAGGAAATTAGTAGAGTGAGTTGCATGATGGAGCGCAGCCAGTGAGCTCATATTCGCTGTGCAGAGACCAAGGATCTGTTTGATAGGAAGTGACATCAGGGTAGTAAAGACTGGGAACTTTCTCACTCCATAAAGCTGTCAGCAGAGAATTTCCTTTGTCATGTTGTGTTATGAATGAGTTCCCTCTAAAAGTGGATTGAGTGTGGATGCACATGCCTCTGTGTGTGTGTGTGAGTTAGTAAGTCCATGATAGAGGGAGAGACTGTGTGAGAGGGGGAGCCTGGGAGCTCTGTGTGTGTGTGTGTGTGTGTAGCCTATCTCAGTTTGACGGATTATACCCCCCTCCATGTTCCCATGGTTTCTAACAGGCATCCTGGGCTGCCCTGACTGGACTACAACACATGTTAAAAGCAGTAAAGTCTCATGGGAATGCATTAAACACCATCTGCAAAAAGAAGTAAGCAATTTGCCACAAAATGACCAATGATCTGTTCCTTTTACGCGTTTAATTACAAGTTTTCAAATCTTGTACCAATAGAAAGCATGGAAAAATGTGACACATCATTGGAAAAAGTGAGTTGCGTTTCTGGGTGGATGCGAGAATTAGAGCGCATGCTTGGCTTTACAGTTTTGCTGGTCAACTTCAACATTAATCTGAGAGAACATGACTTTGGAAAAGTCCACTTAAATGGCCCACAGTGTTAGATAGCAAACATCTTTGTTGTCCTGATATCAGATCATTCCTAGGTAACTGTGAAACTGTGTTATTGTGAAGATGATGCACCTACATTGTCTGCTACGTCTATGTCATAGACGCGCTCAGAGTGGCACCGATTTCACCCCACACACAGCCCCGTAACAATTTGCCTTTTCTTGTTCTATCATCTCACCCTGCTGAGAAGCTATGTCTCATCAGACATCGCCAGCACTGCCCGCTGGTTTAGACTCTTGCCAACAAACACACACACACACATATACACACACGGCGGCAGCTGACCTTCCCAGAAAGCTCAATAAAAGTGCTTTTCATCAAGTCAGGAGCTGTCCTGAGACGGCTGGGATGGGGCACACCAGCAGATTTCAAATGAGCTGTATGTTAAATAAAGCCTGACGTCTTCTGTTGCGGCTTCTTTTCTCTTTCTTTTCTTTCAATGCCTGGAGGCTGGCCCACCCAGAGCTCTTTCAGAATGGAGGAATAGTGAGTGCATGTGTGTGTGTCTGTGTGTGTGTCTGTGTGTGTGTGTGCTTTTTGACATAAAGGACATAAAACATGAAAGACTAGCTGAGCAGGTGATGATAAAGGGATATCTCTTTGGACAGCACTTTATTTTTACTGCGTTGTCACATGGTGCTTGTAACAAGACAGGTAATCATCTACAGTGGAACTGTGAAAGAGACCTTCGACTTCTTAAAATCTTGCAGGAGTCTAATCAAAGGCACGTCCCTGTAATGACACATCCATTCTTTTTACTTTTAATGCCAACATCTGAAGGCTACGGGCACACATCTATCTTTCTCTGTGCACTACACACTCAATCCACAGCCTCATCCACGTGTGGAGCAAAGTGTCTGAATGTGACTAAATGATGTAGCGTTTCCCCATCTTCTCTCCTGACGTTTAGCGCCCTGTCACACCACGACATTCCGCCACATGGCTGAGGAGCACGCTCAAGGCCAGCACTAAATAACAACAGCATGAAATCAATTGCAAGGACAAATAAAAGTGGAATAAACCTCGTTGGGTAATGAGATGCGAGGTGCACACATGGACGAAAAAATAAAATGTTTTTTTTTTTTTTTAATGTTGTCCCATATCCAAGGCTCAGGTTCACAGAGAGTGCGACGGAATGTCAGTAACTGTTATCAGATCAGCCTGAGGGCTGCTGTGCAAACCTCCCCATGTATTGTACTACAGGTTCAATAAAATAATGGGATTTTATGTGAGAGGCAAGTGAAACAGACAGGTTCACAAAAGTCTGAAAAGGAGAACCTGTACTGCTGTTAAAGCCCATTAAACAACTGCTTTAGGTCTGATCTGAGAAAACATATGATTTTATGTTCTGTGCAGGACTGGGAATCCCAGCTTAGGTTAAAACTCTATGCTTTGCATTTCCTTGTGCTTACTGGCATTACTGTGTAAACTACATTTTTTCTAGTATTTCTCCAGTAATTAGGTACATGATATATAGCTAAAAAAAAACAATTCCTTGGTTCATTTTGAATGCTTTGAAAACAGGATGTCATCTCGTGCACTATAAGCTCAGTGAATTTCTTGAAACTGCAGCCTTGACTTGGACAGACTCAGTATTGGCAGGACACCGAAAGCTAGAAAGCATGACAGCACAATAAGAAACCGAGAAGAGGAACGTATTAAAAATGATTAATGTAATATCACATTTAGTTTTATTTGCAACACATTTTACAGTATAGAACTAAATTGTAATAGCATCTATGGACATTACATTATACTATATGCATGATAATTGATACATTTTTACCCCATCAACCAGTCTTCTCCTTCTCTCTACCGCTCAGCTCCTCAAACTGCATTATAATTACAAAGACCTCACACATTTGGCATTATCACATAGGCATACAGCACCAGTTTCCTTGCCTTCTCCTCCTCTCTTTTGCACTCTTGGCCCCACTCTGTTCTCTCCCTGCGTTCTACAAGTACTCCAGCTGTACCTGCCTGTACAAAATGCTTATTAGTCTCTCAACTGCACCAACTGTACACTTCGTACAGAGGTGATCTGTACACCTGCTTGTGCACAACTCTTTATAGTTCTACACACGTGTTTCATAGCCTGGAAAAGCAACACCACACAGAGCTGAGAGTATGTTCTTTTCATATGCTATAACAGGACTATTAGAAGAGGTGAGGCGAAGATAATCACCTCACCAGATAATCTGACGTGAAGAAGCGAGGGAGATCTCTTCATATATGTCATGCACAGTGAGTCAAGCAGAAGGATGGCATTGACTTTACAGTTAAGCCAGGTGCGCTTAACTGAGCTGGTTTGTTGGCTTTTGTTGCTGCTGAGAATTAAATTGAAATGACTAAACCACATACAGTACAGGACGAGCATTACAGTCGCTGGGTTAGCTGATTACCATGTAACTGCACTGTAATAACAGTGTTGTTTCTGATTGTACAAGCACTTCTAATCACTAGCTGCTACCTTACCTGGAAATTTCCAATGTAGTCCTCATCCCGGTCTCCTTCTGCACCCTCCTTCAGGGCAATAAGGGTGAACCCTCGGAAGTAGGAGGGGCTGGATGCAGTCACAGTCACTGAATGGAAGCAAACAAGGGTGACAACAAGCATCAACTGAGGGAGAAAGCAGCTGAACAGTGCTCACTCATAAACGCAAGAATAATAAAGTGGGCCTAATTAACTACCTGCCTGAGGAGTGTTACATTCAGAAGTAATATGAAGTGTCAGACTCTGGTGGATAAAGGATAATAAACGCTGATATAACTGTAATTATTTTTTATGCACAATCAGACGTTGCGCTTGTTCTAGAGGATGTAGCTCAGATAACAGTAATTATAATGGTTCAACCTGAGCCTGGAAGTATTTCCATAAGATGTTTAAGATAGTATTTTTTTCTGTGCATTTTGCAATCCAGCAGAACATAAAAGAACGTTCATTTACTCAGGGAAAAATGTAATTTCCTTTACTTGACAACTTTATCAGCATCTTGGTATCTTGGGAATACTTTTAGACTTCAAAACAACCAATTTTCTCCAGTAGTCTATTATATGATGAGGAAATAACTGCCAATGTGTGATTTTCAACTCCACGCTTCGAGCTAATTCAGTTATTCGTTTCGAGTGATCTGCAACTATTTGTGAATAAACGAGAAAACAATGAAGCAGCCCCAGCGCAAACAGAACAGCATGAGCCTTTGAGATTCACAGAGCAGATGGCACATGCACATTAACAGCACCCAATAACTTTCACTCCAGACTAAAGCAATGAAATCAGGAACTGTTTGCTTCTAGCGAATCTATTTTAACTATGAAAGCGAGCACCAAACAGCATGAAGGGGGACGCAAAGGGATTTAGCTATATAAAAACCCGTTTTAAAACGCTGATCTTAAAGGCGGTTTTAAGGCGTACCGTTTACTCATGGGTGTTCAGCTGAAAGTAAATTAGCGTCACATTTGGAGCTTTTAATAGTTCAAATGCGTATTTCCTCACTGGGATGAAGAATCTCTTTAGTGGCCAAATATAGTTTACTTTCTGCATACACGAGCGCTGCATGAAAAGAAAAAAGCAACTTATTTAAAGTTTGCAAAGCAAACTGACGGCAGATGAGTGTTTATTTGAAAACGCGCACATAGTGCCAACAAGCGCAGTGTGCGTAAATGTCGCGGATAAACACTAACCTCTGTATGTGCTCCCTGGCTGATAGCTCTCCGGGTCTCCCTCAACGCGGAGGCGAAACTCGTTGTTGACCTCCTTCCGATTGCTCTGAGCCCGTAATATCCGACTACAATAGCCGTCTGACTTCCCGGCTCTCTCGGAGGGCTCCTCGGTGAATGCAAACATATTGCAACCTGCCGTGGAGACGAAGCAGAGCAGGAGCATAACGCGTGAATGTTGCCCGGTCGCTGTCATCGTTTGTAGGTTTCTGACAGCAGAGTTGATGTGCGGAAAAAAAAGAAGGAAATCTCGTCGGGGGGGGGCAAGGGAGGGGGGAGAAGAAACGTTCAGCTCCTGTTTCACTTGAATGAGAGTCCAACTTGCTAACTGCTGAAGTAGACTTCTGTTCTGCTAGGAGGGTAGATCCATCCTGGTGCGAGCAGAGAGAGAGGAGGAGGAGGACTGACTGGGATGTGCTGTGCGCTCTCGCTCTAGAACTGCACACTGCGTGCCGCCGCTTACACTGAGCAGGATAGCAGGGGTCCGAGGAAATTGCCAAGCGAGGAATGATCGTGTGTGGCTGTCTCCAAGACCACAGCTATTTACTAACAGACTAGGTGACTGAACCATGAGACTGACACAAAGACAAACATCCCCACCAACGAGTGCGTTTGACATAGTTGGAGTGACCTCCCGGCGCGGTGTGTTTGCGTGTCATCACTCAAGAGCCAAAAAGAAGACATGAGCACACACAGAGACACACAAAGGAATTTTAAAAGGCATGCCAAATGGTTGCCTGGGTGACTAATTGAGCAAATGATGATAAGGTGATGTTGAATTCACTGGCTGGTGGGTGACGCCTTTGCTCTCTGTTTGATTGGTGCACAAAAGTTAATTGATGAAAATTCAACGTTGTATTTGAGCTTCCACCTAATTAAACACATCAATAAGATCAGGCAGAATTAGCAGGTATGTAGTCCACATACCTTCCAGTGGGGTTTCAAACACACTGCTGTGCTGTCGACCAGGAATGAGATTTCACATATTTTTCAGCACACAGGAGACCTCTCAGAGAATATTGATCCATCTCAGCAACATCTGAAAAACATTCACTAACCTGAAGACATGTTGTTCCAAATTTCTTTCACCTGTGCAGCTCATAAATGAGCTGTCATGTCAGCAGTGGCGTGCGGCTTTGATTTACTGCAGATGCATATGGTTATGCAGGATGTAGCACTGCATATGCAGAATACAGTTTTAGCCTTGTTAGCTGCATGCCAATTGAGATGCCAATATCGAACTGTCCCTCGGTCAGACCACCAATATAGACCAGAAATACATCAACAAGTACTGAGTGGATTGCCATTGACATTTTGTACATGTATTCTTGGTCATTAGAGGATGGAGGATGGAGCTTACTGACTTTGGTGAGCGCCACCAGTAAAATATCTTGACAAGTTTGTATTGCCATGAAACCAAATTTCATATTCAGGCATATTCTGTCTTGGTACAGATCTCCATAATGCCCATACAATGTACGGTGCTAACTTTGGTGATCACCTAACTTTTCTTCTACTGACACTATCATGTTCACATTTGTGTTTTTGGATAGATATTTTAAAGTATTTGTAGGGAACTTAAACACACACATTCATGTCCACCCTTCAGAATGAATTCTGTTGACTTTGGCGATCCAGTTTTGACCTAATGCCCACCATCCGGTCAAAATTTGAATTTGTCCAATACTCCGCTTTATGGACAATTATCTGCATAATTCATGACATACCCAGCACTTTGTGTTTTGTGCCAATTAGCAAATGTTGGCAAGCTAACATGGGAAACTACATTGATTAGCAGACTTTTCAGAGGGTTCACAGGACAGACACACTGGTGCAGAATTTGAATCTTATAATATAAGCTGTATTATACCAGTGCAATCATGCACTGACCAAGAGAGAGCTACAGGAGCTTCCTCTTGTGTATTATGAATCTTGGAAAAGAATGAAAAGCAATTCACAGACTCAGAAATGGTGAAAGAATGGATGTTGGTTATTGTAGGTGAGGCAAATGATGAGAAAGATAAAACTAGTGTAATGTCTGCTATTAAAAATGTAACCCATCTGACATACTAGCTGATAGTTGAAACTGTCTGGCTCATCTACATTTCCTGGTTTTTGATCATGATCCAACTGAATTTGGTATTGAATAGGCCTGGGGTGAGGCCACAAGGGAGCAGAAGTTATTGGCACTTGTTGCAGAGTACGAGAAAGACTAAAGCCAAAAGAACATACAATTTTCATGTGAATTTGAATAATGATTCTTAAAACTGTTAAAATGTAAGCTCTAGCTCGTTCCTTTCTCACCTTGATTTGTCGTCTTCGTAACATATGTGCATGCACGCTTTCCCACTCACCTTTAGACTCTAAAAAAATCAGAATCAGTAGTCTGAATTGTCATTAGAGTACAGCTGCTACTCATGATCATTACCAAGTGCTCTCATTAGGGAAAGTGTCCTTTGTGTCCAGGTATGATGTGACTTAACAAATGATGAAGAATTCAGAAGTGTCTGGAAGGACATTTAATCAAGGCGTTCTTGCACATTTGCTGTATTCTTCTCTGTAAAATATTACCCGATGCTGTTTTATTGATCAATTAGGATAATAACAGCTCCTAAAATCAACCAGTTTAGCTCAGTTATAAGGGAAGGTGATTTAGTAGTGCTTTAAAAGCTGAATTTCACCCTATCTCAACCACCTTCTTTACATTTAAAGCTTTAATGTTTGAAATTAGCAGTATTCTGGAAAACATAGTGGGTGTTTGGACCAAAACAACCTCAGAGGAGACTAATTGCTTTTTAATCTATCCTGCGGTTTGCTTTATTTTGACCTTCTGTGTCTCATTAACAGGCCAAGAAATAAAATATTCTCTATTTTCTCTCATTTCGTCCCTGCTTTTTCAACTCACATTTTCTGTTTTTCTTTCAAGCATGTTGGCATTGACAGCCGTTTGTTCACCATAATCTCTCTGGTCACTAAAGTAAAAACATGGCGCGTAACACAAACGACAAACAACGGGCGTGAAGCAGTACATTGAAAAGCGTTAATGTAATCCCTCTTGTTTCTTTGACTCTTAATGTTGCTCAGGAGCCAGGAAACATCTTATCCTTTGTGACATTTTGTTGCAAGTTTATTTCAGTCTTCAAAAGGGTCAGCAGGCATGTAATGAGAATGTAACAACTTCTGATAGGCACTGACAAATGGAGAGTGGCTATGCTCTGTGCACCCACCGCTGGGTTGATGGATGGATGATGGGGGAGGAGAGGAACAGAGGCTGGATTGCTGAATGCAACACCAGCAGGTGTCATGAAAGCATTTTGTCTCACAGCCCAGCTGAGCTGAATCTCCCCACCACCTTCAGTCCTTAGGTTACTCCCTGCCTTTTTACAAAATATACTCTACATCAGAGCAATCTCTGCAAGATCCGTGCATCCTTTTACCAATGAAAGTAATAACTGAAGAAAAATGTTGGCTGGTGTAACTGCACTCAGCATAACATCATTTCAGAAAGCAATTTACATCGTGTAAGGGCTGGTCACTCTCCACTTTTAGAAAAGAACATCCAGCTCTACATTGCTTTTACCCCAGCCTAATATAATACGTGTGTAGGTGTTAGGGTTAGGGTATCTCTACATTAATAAATAGAAATGCAACATGCACCATACCTTGAAATCTTTTGATGGTTGTTGCATTGTTTCATTTTCACATATTCTGAATAAAAATGACTTGTGAGCCAACAAATGAGCTTCTGCACTTGCTGACTCAAAACTCTCCCCGTTTTACACCCTATTTTTCTCTTACCCTCTGCAGAGATGACAACATCTCCATGTTTTATTGCTTAGAGAAGTGGCTTCTGACCAGGGCAGCCTGCTTTGAATTCCCAAACTGAGTTTGAAAAAAAAAAAGTTGAAGCTGAAGTCGAACAAGCTACAGTATGAGCTGTCATTCCCCCAACAACTATTCTTGAGTTGCCCTTGAGTGGGGCACTTAGCCCCCAACAGCTCCAGGGTAGCAACTCAGAGGCAACAGTGGGAGACGCTGAATGTACTGAGTCACTACCTGTGTGTGCTACTAGGGATGTGGAAAACAGCAGTGCTGAAAATAGTCTTCACTTTTACTTACTGGACAAAAAGAAAAATAATTTCATTTCCATTGGATGGCATTCAAGTAAATAAAATATGTAAAATCTTTGGGCTGGTTGAAAATATAAAAATTCCACTAGCTTTGAACTCAGTCACTAGATTTTACACAGAACGCATTTTATTTCCTATCTCAAAAGAAAAAAAAAGTTTGAGGATTCATTTCTTGTGTTCAGCAAACGGAAGTTTTTCTCACTGCTGACAGCAGTTTGAAGAGAGCACATGTGGTCTGTGGATGTGGTGGTATCAGCACATGAGGTTGTTACTGTTGGTCTAGACACCCACTGTGTGTTTTCCTCTGTAGTGATGCCATGGTCTGCTCATTTCTTCTGAAGTGGTCTCTTCTGCTGCCACATCTAAGGGATCAAATCATGGGAATGGTTTCCAACAGGAGTCCTGCAAAAACAGACACAAATACCAATTTCAATCCCTACCAACTACCTCCTTAAAAAGCTTGAGCTTTATTTATCGGGTGTTTTGACTTATCTAATTGGCTTTTTGTTACTATTTAGCACAATACACAACACGCGCTGTGTTTCAAGGTTCCTGCTTTCTTTCTGAGACAGAAAGAAATGTCTAGCCATTAAAGATAAGGCAAAAGCAAGCAGGCAGGTAAGGGTAACCAAATGAACCTACCAGCACTCTGTACAAAACTATATAACTTTAACCCTTACAATTATGTGGGGTTATGTGCTGGACAATTGTTTGACTCTGAACAGATGCTAGGCAACCAGTGGAAGCTACCACTGGAAAATATTTTGCAAGGCAAAAAAATAGTCCCCCGCACAACCCCATGGAAACTGTCGTATTTAGACTGTTCATTTAGACTGATTTTTCAGTCTTAAAGCTGACTGGCTGCTGTTGACTGGTAAACATCTGGGTGGTATCAATCCTTCTATATAATTCGCTTCAAAAGCGAATGAGCACAGTATTCCTTCAAGCAACTGTTAAATGTTCATTTTACCCATGCGTATGAATGTTTAACTGCATACAGTACCACATACTGTACAGTAAGTGTGTTAGCAGGACTATATTATACTTTATATCCTCGTAAGCAAAATCCCATCATTATCCACTCCCTCCGCACACCTCTGAATTTCCCGACTTCTGCTCAAGCCTTTGAAAAAAAATCCCTGGTGCTTTGTTGTTTTCTGAGAGGAATAGAGGTCAAGAGGGAAAATTAAATTAGGCTCTCATTTGATCGTGGTGGAGCAGGAGAGTCTGCTCATTAAATAGCCGAGCCCCCTGCTACCGAGTCATTAGAGCCATATTTACCATGCTATAGCGCTGCATGCAGAGAACCTGAGAAGATCTACCATGTTGTTTCCAGTTAATTTGAAGGAGAAAGAGAAGCAGTTAGAGGATATAGATGGGAAAGAAGGAAAATGCATTTCTCTTTTCTTCAATCAGAAAGTTGTAGCCCTTACACGTACTGTATGGCAATAATGAATAGTTTATACATTTCAGACATATATTTCAGATCTGAAGGCTGAAATTTATGGATAGCAGTGATGGACATATCCTGAACTTTAGCGCATTAATGGTCCTTGATGTATGTATAACAGACTTTGATGGCACACAGCATAGTTCAGTAATCTTGGTCTGCACACAGAGTTAATGTCTTTATTTCCACCCAGGATTCACACATCCAGGCCCCCATCTACTGCTTTGGAAGTAATGCATTTTGATGCCCGTCTAAAAGCCTGAGTGAAACATGTGCTGTTTGGAGGCCAGCAATCGTACGGGGGCTATCACAAATGATTACAGTCAGCCAGAGGGTGACAGGGATCGCCAGGTGCTGGGGCCTGCTGAGGCATTACTTATTGAATCCTGTCTTTAGCTCTTAGGAGACCTGCGCCATATCTAAATGGCTTTGAGGAAATCACACACCCTGTCAGAAACTATTATGTTTCTGTCTCTGCAACAGACTCTCAGCCAAAGTTCGCCACTAGTCTAACAGAGGCAAAATACAGAGTTTAGCTGAATAGAATCTGAATATTGCATCAGATAATACAGGCTATTAATGAGTACTCTAATTCCAGGTATCCACTAGTTCTGTGTCCTTAGAATGTACCTTCACAAATCATGCAGAGAAATAGCCTCATAATATCATAACAGAGGTACATTAGAGAAACCAGGCAATGGCAATCAGGTGTCCTCAAACTTGATGTATGCCACTATTATAAAACCATCTCACTGCACTACACCAGACAGAATAAAACAACACTAGAAGGGATCAATACACAGGCCGAAACCCATATTAGATAGACTGGTGTGTATGTGTACTCACTGCATCAAGTGCCAGTAATAGTGTCATTATATCAATTTGCCAGCAATTTAATCTAAAAACTGAATATTTTACTGAAGTTGCAGCCCTTTGAATAACAACGGAGCCAGCAAAAGCACATTAGAAAAACGTTCCTGTTCATATATATTGAATTATTTCATCTACATCTGACTTTGAATAATAAAATAACAACTTGTTCAAAGGCCGATCCTTCTTGCACATATACTTTATATAATAGTGATGATGAATACTTGACGTAAAACTGAACATGAATCTCTGATGATGTGCAAATGCTGAACATTTGAGGTCACGCCTGTGACAGCAGTCATTTAGTTTATCTCTCTTAGAGGACTAGGGGAAATTGTGTCCATATAAAGTTGAAGGCCAAGATATCCAACTGTGGTCTGGTTTAAATGTCACATTAACATCTATGGTGTCTGTGCCATAAGTGCTGTGACATTCTCCAGCACTGGTGTGGGCAACAGGAATCTTTGGCACATTATTCAAAATCTTGATCTTGTACAATAGGTCTATCAATGGATCACTTGAGCATTTATTAAGTTTTATCATAAAACTAATGGTACTGTATGTACTATCATGACCCGATATATTTCACTTGCTCATTTATATACTTACTGTTCTTTTATTTTGTTACCAACATTTTCAAAGAGGCTTTGACCTTTTCTCCATCGCAGCCCTCTACTAGCGGCTTGCTGACCTTTAGCTAGGAAACCGCACGCGTTAGCTGAAGACGCTCTTGTGTTATCTCTTCTCGAATGTCATGCCCAGAAGCACTTCGGGTCCTGTATCTCTCGTCTAAACACATCCCACCATATTACCACTCAAACCATATCACAGCACTAATAATTTAAAAGCCCAGAAAAGGCTCTGATAGAATGAGCATATAATAGAAGATATTACTTGTCATGTGCACACTTTTTTTACACTAAGGCCACAAACACAAATATACACATCATACTGTACATACATGTCATACTTTGCACAAAGTGCATCATGCTTTAAAGACTGAGGTACCTTTGTCCAGTGCAGGAAATCTTCTGAGTTCCATGTTCAACACGACAAGAATATGCAGAATAATTTGCTACATAATACTCACACACTCTGTGTTATGCATCCGGAAAGGTTAATACTATAAAAAGCCTGAATGTTTTTTGTCTATTCAGGAAAAGGAGATAGTGATTTTATTTTAAGATCTACACATACAGTCACACTGAAAATATGGCAAGCATTTATAACTGAGAATAATAATCTCTTCACCACATATACAATTTCCCTCAATGACTCAAAAGCAATTCTGATTTAAAGCAACTGTGTTTAACGTTCAGTGTCTCCATTTGCACTATAATCATTAATAATATTATTAGTACTGATTATTGTTATTGAATATTATGTAGTTTAGTTACTTTCATAGCTGGAATGATGTTTCAAATGATGATGATGATGAAATGTACAGATCAGTCTGAGACATCAGGAGAAAGTGCAATATTTATTTAAATGTGGAGACAACACAATGAACATCACAATCCTGCATAAATACTATCTTTGTGAAGCTTATAATAAGATAGTGTCAGAGAGGTGATGATTCAACTTTTAGATACCATCCGTTTTGGTGGTGACAGGATGGATAAAATAATGGGAACAAACAAGCATTGTACAAGCATTTCTTATATGGCCTTGAAACACTATAGAAAACAGTGCATCTAGTGTCAACACCAACATGGTGCTTTAACTGACGATGCAAAACTCCTTATGGAGATTGATTTCAAAGCTCAGACTTAACAGAAGGAACATGTACACAAGGAATTGGAGTCTGTGCTGGAAAATCTTGGGATTGCACACTATTCAGTTTATTGCCAGTGAAAATAACAGAATGTATAACAGCTCCTCTATGATAATTTGTGGTCTTTCATAATGTAAACCTTTAAGTCAGTTGAAAAATGTATTATTTAAAGACTAAATTAAGCTAAAAGCAGATTGAGATTAAAGTAAAGTGAGGATTAAATGGAAATTTCTGTTGTAGTCGGTAGCACCTGCAGTCAAAACTCTGTGGAGATACTTTAGTCGCCCAGGAAGGTGAATGCACTTGAGTATTTGAATTAGATTGAGCTTTATGGTGCCTCTAGTGCACTTATCTAACCAGCATGCATGTATCGTACCCAACAAGTACGATAAATAAAACAGTTTGTTTATTTTAATGGTTTCTCTATTAAATGATTCAATGTAATTTTATTTTCATGTCATTGGGTCACGAAAAACAAATATTCTACAAATATAAGTAGGCTCTGGGCCACTGTAGAAAAACGGTGGTTCAACATCGTGAGCCATGGCATCTATATATACATACAGTGACAGGCTCTTTCTTTTTATGCAACCTATGTTTTATTTTTGTCACACAAGAAAGAAAGAAAGAAAGAAAGAAAGAAAGAAAGAAAGAAAGAAAGAAAGAATGAATGAATGTTATATTGGGGCTCACATTTTTCATCCCAAAAGTGGTAATAGCAAGTTCAAATCATTTTTAAAAAATTAAATAAAATAGAAAAAACACACTCTGGACCACAAACTCAATCATCGACCTGGGTCCTAAGGTGTTCTGGTACCTACTGTAGTACCCATGTGAACATGTTATTTGCTATATTCAACATTGGCTTGCACAGAAGTGGACTGTTGTCTGATGCACACACAAACAAACACACACAGCCCTCGGAGCTTTCCCCACAGCGACTTGCAGTCGCATAAGGGCAACCCACTCAGCACTCCCTGGGGAAAACTCCAACACAGTGTTGCTTAGCCAAGGGCTTGTGAGTATCCCCACACCAACTCGGCACTTCTCTCCCTGGGCAACTAAGGAAAAGTAGAGTGTCCAGCCCCTCTTCAGGATTTTGGTTCTGGAACCAGAGCTAGGTGTAGAAATGAGCCCAGCTATATCTAGTTTGTATTGCTCCCCCTCCAGCACAATCTCTGGTTCCTTCCCTGCTAGTGAGGTGACATGTCCCTAGGATTAGTCTGAGATGCCAGGAGTCAGCACACCTAGGTCCTTGTACAAAGTGCGGTCACTCCATTGTCCACTAGGACAACAATGCCCATAGCCTTCTTGAGTACCTTTGTGATCTCTGTCAGAGATATGGGCAAGGCTTCCCCATGTCTTCAGACTCTGCCTCTTCCACAGAGGATGTATTGGTTGCGTTGAATTCATAATGTGGTTTTGAAAGTTATAGATGTCATCACCTATAGTTTCTACCACACATTAATACACAGAACTTACTGAATGTGTAGCATGTCTGTAGCCTCGCAAGCTGGTTAAGATCAATCCTCTTTCATTACTATAGAAACCAGCCTCTTCAAGTGTTTTCTCATTATTGAGTCAGAGCATGTTTTCATAGAATGCGTATATGGGAATAAAAGCTGCATTAATTTACTAGAAATATCTGTACCATAGGAATTGAATTGGAAATCCACCTATACACATTCATATGATAGGACTGTGGATAGTGCACAGGTCTACTGTACATGTCGAGCATGTTACATATTAAGCGTGTCTATCTAAATTAAATCTACTCTCTTAGCAAATAATTTTACATTAAAGAGAAAATGGCATCTTATATTTTCATAGAAGTAAGTCATACTGTGTCATCTTTATTTCAAGAGATATTAAATCTCTCTCCTGGAATTGAGCATTTTGCAGAGGACAGACGGCAAGAAAGAGGGTTAAAAGCCAAATAACTGCGCATATCTAAGTGAAGTGCCTTTCGAATAGGGGTACTTGTGACAAGAAGGTTTCCTCTGGGGCAAGAAAATTTCCATTAATCACACATATATCCAGCACATGCTCATCCCATTACAATCACTCAGAGTAGTAGAGAAAAAAAGGTGTAAGAGGGAACAAGAAATGTATCTGTAATTACTGAAATTGCATCCCGATTGGGTCCAAAAGTAAGGCTCTAGATGAATCATTGGCTACCCACAGAGTTAGAGCCCCATCACTACAGTATGTACTCCACTGCCCTAAGTCACGTAAGTTAAAACACCAGCTTCATTGCTTGAGAAATGTGAAATCATATCTTTGTATATTGTTACTCCTCCAGTGGACTGTGCGATAGTTCAAAACACAACATATACAAAAGGTTGACAAGAGAATTTGAAAAACCAGAAATGTGTTTAATTGTGGCAGTATACTTTTTTCAGCAGTGCTAGATAATCTTTAGTGTGATCTAGAGGTACAGGGTAGAGACCTTTCCCTTTCCTTCTTCAGAGGTGCTTCTTGGATAGTTGAATTACCCTCCCTCTACATCTGTTCAACATCAGATAAGTGTGATTTGTCCCACCATTTCTGTAACTTCCTAAAACTGACAGCCTGACATCCACACCCACTTCACGTCATTGTTGGCTCTTTTCTCAACTTCTCTCTCAGGTCTCTTTTTTCATTCTTAACCCAACTTTCACTTCTTCCAACAGAACACCATGAATGCCCTCCTGGACAGGCTGTATGAAAATGAGCTTTTAACCTTGTGTTTAAAAAATATGGCATCTCCCACCTCCCTGTGGTGGACGGCTTTTCATGCCAGCTTCTAATGTGGTCGTTCAAAACAACTACAAATATTGACAGATACCATATGAGTCATACAGTATGAACTAGATATGTTCAACATTAGTCTATGATGCGTTTTGCTTTTGTTTCTCTTTTCTCCCAGTATCTCATTCCCCCTCTCTATTTCTAAAGGCTGATCTCTGTTTACATTGCATTCTGATAAGAATATAGCAAACCGGTGCATACAAACTTTTGGCAAAATGTGCTCCTTGCAACCATTATCCTAATTACAGTATTCAATCATATACAATGCATTTTATTTTGGATGTAGTCGAGTGACGACAATAAGTCCCCATTATTAAAAGCAAACTTGCATAGTACACTTTGAATATAATGAATATAATACATAATTTGGGCCTGTCCCATAGAAGCACATTGCTCTCAAATTTGTGGACTTCACAAACAAGCAGCTAAATGGGATATAATGGGCCCTGAAGGTTTTGTTCACTGACCCAAAGTACAGTGATGCAATAGCATTTTTAAAACATTCCAGCTTTATTGTGTAGATAATGGCAGATTGGTTTGGTCCCCTTTGTCTTCTTGTTTATAGCATAAGCATATAGGATAAAAGTGAGATTGCAGTTGCACAGAAATGCAGAGTAGAGTCAGTGCAGCAGTCTACTTCTATCATTCATAGTTGCTACAATTGGAGTCATTTTTTATCCTGAAAGCAGTAATAGTACTGCATGACATGCTGATAATGTCACGGCCGATGAGGAAAAAGAGAACATACAGTAATTTTTAAATGTCATTCACAACTCACAACCATCAGATCATTTCCTCTAACCTGCATTCTTCATTACACCTGGTTACCCAGCAAACGAGACACACTGTGCTACTTGAAGTCTGAATTTAGTGGATGTACAAGTTTGAAGGGATTCATTTAAACTTGTTATACCTCAGATGCTCATCTTGGGCAGCTCTTGTTGAGCTGATGGGATTTCTTCTCAGTCTTACGTTCACAAGCATGCTACTTAAACAACTGCAACCATTAATTATATATTTTTCTCAACCACAGAGGATTACTGACCTCAACAGCTTTGCAACTTGTAGCTTTGACAGAGCCTCATTTAGATGCCTCGACAATGCCAGAAATTCACAGGTCAAGATTTATTATGGAATTATGTAAATCACAACCATGAATATGAATTTGATTTTGATTGTGCTGTCTGGAAATTTTGGATGTCAAGTTTTAAAGTTCTAGTTTAAAAGGTTTCTACCACCATGCATATGTGCGTCAAAGACTGAGAACATACTGAGACTGAGAATCAAAAAATGAATTGGATTTATTGATTTATTGCCTTATTTTAAAATAAAGTGGAATTTTATTGCTGGCCAGACAGTAAATGAAAAAGTAATTCTCGTGAATCAGCAAATAAGATTTGTCCTTTGTTCCACCTTCCTTTCTTTAGTAGTTATAGTATTTAATATCTAGATCTTACAATAATACATTTTTCATTTTACTGAGCACCCACACTTGTCAATTTCCAATATACATTGTCATAGACATAAAAAAAGCTATGGGACTCGTAAGTGCTTTCTGCTGTGAGATGAGCTTACAAAGATGAGCATCCACTACCCCTTCCCACACACATACCAAAGACACAGGCTTTCACCAACCTCCAGGCAGTAAACAGATGTATTCTCTAGCATGTAAGTTCCATTTTGCATGGGGATAATTCTTAGTCTCAGAGACCATCACAGCAGTGGGGCATTATCTGCCTCTGTCTCTCCATCACACCATCCACTCCACCGAATACCTTCACATAAAATCCATCTTCCTATCCCCTCTTCCCTGATATAATCTCTTCTTGGAGCATTACTCATTTCTGCCCACCATGTTGGGAGGTGTGCTTCAATAGACTGGACAAAGGTTGAACATGGCATGTGCGTCTGATACTGAGCTGCAGTTAAAGCATGCGAGGACGCTCTCTGCAATGTGTTGACAGCTTGGTAGCTTTTCACTTTATCTTCACTTCAAAAACAGATTAAGACTGCTGATAATCTAGACAGGTTTTTGAATCAGGTAATGGAATTTGATAAGGCGGAGAATGGTATTTACTAGTATAAGTCAATCATAACCTGATATTCTGTTCCTCTCCATCAGCAAATGAAAATTTTCAGAGTAGTTGCACAAAATTTCCCTTGACATATGAAATGAGGTTATTACCTACAGTGCAAAGGGGCACGATGAGAGGGAGAGGGCAACAGCTACAGTAAACTTCAGCTAAGCTTATCGCCGTCATAAGAAAGACATCCTATCTTACTCATCCTAATATGAGACTGACTCCCATCACAGTTCCAACACACCAACAGCCCTCAGTTTGTCAAAGAGGAAATACACAGTTTGTTGCTCGTGAAGATAAGTCTGGAAGCAAGCAAATAAAGAGCAGATCTTTATCTGCTTTTCAAGCCATTTCCACACCCAGAGGTCAGTCAGACTCAGGGAGCCAGGGGGAGCATTTTAAGGTCACATCTCCATGTCTTTGCCTTCTTTTACTGCATTTATGTGGTAGCAAGAGCGAGAGAGAGAGACAAAGAAAGAAAGGAGGAAAGGCAAGAAAAAAAACCTTAAGGCTTAAGACTAAATTCCTACTCCAGGCATCATTAGTTTGAAATGACTATCCTGGGTACAGATGTGGTTCAGACTGCAGAGAGAATCAGATTGTGTGCGATCTGGCGAATGCAAGGGGAGCAGTGACAGGGTCTACAGGCTCTCTCAGCTCTTCAAAAAAGGACAGAAGAAAATAAAAACCTAATACATGGTCCAGACCAGGATGAAATGAGAGCACTGAAAAAAAAAAAAGTCAGATTAGGGAGATACATAAACTGATGCTGATATAATAGCATTTGTCTCCTTTGCACAGCTACCATGTTGAACTTGTTTTGACTTCAGTCTCTTAACCACTTACAATGTGTTTGTTCTTTTGTAACCTCAAGATCATCAGAGGCAAATCTGCTCCTATAGATTTTTCAACCCATCCATCTGTGCAAACAGCACATATTCTGCCTTCCTCTGCCTCTCCACACTCCGATAGTAATGACATCTCATGATTTCTATTTCAAGTGAAACACAAGAGGATAGAGGAGGGTGCCGGAAAGTGGTTCTGGTAGAACTTTTTTATAATGAAGTTAAAAAAAAAGTGCAGTTAATTTATACCACTATTACACCATTCAGTTGCATCACACAGCTTGCTTCAAAACCAAAAAGTTAACACCGAAATGGTGCAAGATATTTTCTCATGGATTGCAAATGCAAGTTGGGTAAGTTCACCCAATTAAACAATAAACATATTTCTCCACTTACCACTAGTCACATCAAGTCATGCAAAATAGTTTAGTTTTATCTGCAGATATTTGGCCATCATGCTACTGCAGATAGGAATCCTACAATATGGGTGAATGGAATATCCATTGTACTGAACATCTTATCTGCTATATTTTATTTTTAATTATTTCTAATTTGGGTATCTGATCCTTTAAACTATGTAATGTTTTGCTTGGAACAAGACAGTGCTCTTTACCTGAAGTTATACTAACAGTACTGCATGTTTCTCAAACTGTCATGGTTATTAGACCAAAAGTGTGACATACAGCAGGGCTTGGTTTCTGTAATGTGCTAATGTGCATTAGCTCTGTAGAACATTGTAGGATTAACAAGGATTGTGTGTGTATATATATATATGGCTGTGATGTGAATAACAAATTGCGATGTTTCTGGCTTCCCCGTTCTTAGTGGCTCTTTGTTTGAGTCTTTGAGACTTTGGCCAAAGATCGAGGCCCACTCAGCTCCACAGAGCTCTCGTAAACCTGAATACTAATGAAGAGCTTGTGATCTTAACCTGACTTTGACTTCAGCAAGGATCAGACAATGTCAAGCAGCCTGGCTTGTTTGAGATAGAGACATGCAGAGGGCTCTGTGAGAGTGGACTATGGAGGATCAACAAGAGAAATGGTGGAGGGCAGAGTGAGGTGATGTGAGCAAGTGGAAAATGTCAGTATGTGATACTATCTTTGTGTTACATCTGTTCAACAATCGGTTTAGTTATTGTGCGCTTCTCTTTGTCTACTGTCTTTACCTTTAAATCAATGTGCACTCCAGTGAACAAGCACTTGATCCTATATGCCTCGATAGCAACAGAACCTCATGTTAATTAAACTTTATTTCTCTTTCAATTACAATAGCTGTAAAGTGGGAGAGAGGGTTTTTTCGGAAAGTGCTACATGCTGAACTGAGAGTGTGTAAGGTTGACTCATTCCCCTGAGACTGGAGGCGGAGAGCTCTGTAGGGAGCATTAGAGATGTTTTGTAGTTGGAAACAGAAAATCGAGGACTATCAGGGATCAGAGGAAGCTGAAGTACACTGTCAGAAAAAACATCTCCCACTCCCGGTGTTTGTGCATTTGTGTGTTGCTTAGAAACATGCCGGCATCTCTTTTAGCATGGTCTTTTGACGTGGATGTCGATTGTTGGCCACAATAACTCCCACTCATACTCACTCTGCTCTAGAGTATGCATTATACTCAGTATATGATTGAGTACATGAAATGTTGATTAAAGATTAGTCCTGGTACTTTGCTGAAGCAGAGTTAAATAAAGAAGTAGGGAGACCTCGCTTAAAGTAAAATGAAGTTTGAATTTTAATGAAAGCGTGATGTCACTTTTATTGGCTATGCCTCGTTTTATGGAGACAGCACTTACCGCATTTTATACATGTACATGCACAAAGGGTTTCTAATTTTCAGTTGCAGTTTTAAAATGGCTTATCGTCATCTTGTAATTTGAACAAAGTCAAAGACTCATTTAATTGTGAACCCTGGATGACCCCTCTTTTTCAGCGAGTAATAGCAGTAAACACATTAGCTACATGCATGTTGAGTGGAGTAGAGCTGAATGCAAAATGAAATTCCTTTTGTTGTTGTTTCTTCTCTCATCTTGCCAGTAAGGATCTTGTCTTCAAAATTGTGGCTCAGTGTGACAATGGAGATGAGAAAAAAAAAATGTTGGCACCATATTTGGCACTGCATTGCATTGTGCTATTAAAATCTTATTTATGGTATGGGAATACTCAAGAAAGTCTCAGAAAGTAAATCTTGCAGTTCAATATTAAAAGGAAGAATAAAAAAGAATAAGAATATGGTTGATGGCAACACTGTAAGTTTCTCTCTGATTTATTTAAAAAGGTCCAATGTGTAAGATTTAGGGGGATTTACTTACAGCATATAGCAGAAATTTAATATAATATGCATAGCTATGTTTTATCTGTGTATAAGTTTATATATCACCTGAAAATGAGAATTGGTATTGTTTTAATAGAATGAGCGTGTTATGTCTACAGAGTTCTGCTACAACTATATTGTCATAATAAAAGATGTTGGTCAGGCTACATTAGTTATGGTTGTCCTGCAATATGGTCTTATTAATATGGTCTCATGCATACTGAATATACAGAGCCAGATCAAGGAAACATATACATTCTTTCTGGCACCTCAGTCACTCAGTCACTCTTTTTTAAATTTTGTTTTTTAATCATTCAAATAAATGCTTTAGAAGATAGTGTAGGTGATGAAATGGAGAGGGAGGGCAGTGCAACACAGAGCAACTACGTTTCTGATTCTCTCGTTCTCGGCTCCAGAATGTTGGCTAAACTCCTAAAAGAAAAGACGTCTAGCATCTCTACATATCTTCTAGGTTAATTTAATAATATTGATTGCTTTGTATGTCAATATTGCACTTCCCTGGGTCCCCAGATACACATCCACCTGGTATGAAGTCAATCAGATGAACAATGGTGGAAAAAAAAGCACAAATGTGTACAGACAAATCTGACTCAGACTCATTTCCCAACATTGGCTATAATGTGGTTGTTTTAGCTAAAGCAACAGTCAGACATTGTGCACACAATATAAATGTGTATTAATAATTAGACACTTTTCTCTGCTCTCTTTGCGATCATACACAAACTAATGATGCACTCCCAATTAAAAGTGGCCATTTTGGTTTGAATAGTGGTTTAATTTACTGGAGGGGATTCAAAAATGTGAACTAATGGTAAGGTAGTCACAAGGTAATAATGTATCCCTCCTAATGGAGAGAGAGCTTCTCCAAGGAAACAAGAAGAGTAATCAAGATTTTGTGCAATTATACATTTTCCCCAAGGCTTTTCAAACTGTGGAGGAAAAAACTCTGTTCATGTAGCCCGGAGCATTGTTAACCCTGGCAGTTACAGGCTCATCTGTAACCCCTTTCTATTCATAAACATCTGGAAAGAATTGTTTTCAGCAATATATACATAAATTAGAAAAATTCCAATCTGGCTATCAGTCCACTTATAGCACTGAAACGACAATACAGCCAGCCTTAACATAACCTAAACAACATATCTGATATATATGTGGATCTCCCTGATGCAGTGCTGTTTTAGGTTTGTTTGTCTTTGTTAGTCTATTTTTTGTAGAAGACAGTTCATTTTGATTTTATAATTAAATTAAATTATTATAGTGTATTCTGGGACCTTTTCTGTTTTCCTTACTATACTCTCTGAAACATTATCAGTAAGTACAAGTGAATCATCATTGTTATGCTGATGATATACAATTATACTATATTTCTTGTCAACTTTTTTGGGATACAAATTTTAGAAAATCCATTTGAACAAAAGAAAATGACACTAAACATTACAGTGTGATTACTTACTTATAACTCATATAACCGGTCAAAGACCAGAAGGAGTCGTTTTTTTTTGTTGTTGTTGTTGTTGCTGTTTTTTATTCTGCACATCTCACTGATACTGGATAACTAAAAATGAAAAAAGAAATAAATAAAATTTCTAGAATAGTTGTACAGACTATATAAAAATAAAAATAACTGACAAAGGGAACATTAATAACAAACAGCATACAGCATTGTAGCATCTAGCCTGTCTAATCAAAAAACAGTTGTAGGACATCACTGTGTGGGTGTGTTTCTGGTGGCACGATGTTTAACAACAGTTGGAGACAGGTTTGACTGTACAAAGCTACATTTGTGGTACTACTTACTGCTGTGCTGAAGGGCAGCTAGCCCAGGACTGACAACCATTAACCGTGACAACTTCAGGTGTATTTTTCTCCTTTACCTCTTGATCTGTAACACCATCATACCACCACCATAACAATCCTCTAAAACTCTAGGTTATCTTGCCCATGGAGGTAAGGAGAGCATGCACCAGGACTTCCATCTCAGCAGAGCAGAACAGACTCACCAACAAGTAGATTCAGGTTAAATGCACTGGCTACCTAACAAGCAGGTAAAAAAAAGGTTACCTGTGCAGATATGCAGCTGGCAAAAAAAAAACAAAAAAAAACATTGAGACAGCCAATCACCAGCAATAATAATCTTGGTAAAAACATGCTGCATGCTAAATGATGAAATTTACTCCAAGGTCCTGAAAACTGGTACCAAATGACAAGGCATTTTTCAATACTCAAAACTCAGTCAGTGTAATAAATGTATTAAAGCCCTAACTACCTCCCTTCCAATCCGGTGCAGTAGATAAATGCAGCCGTCAATTCACTCAAAAGAATCTCAACATAATCCATATAGCAGTTACATTTGTCAGGACAATGTAGTTGGGAAAAACAATATTATAGCAATGTGCTATCTAGGAGACAGGGTTTCTCCATGACAAACACACTCACCCCATCCACTGATGAAAACACTGAGAAACGCCTGGGCCTGAGGCAGCTGCTCCAGTGTTACAGCAAAAAGCTTAATCAGCACAATGAGGCCACTCTGTGAGAAGACAGAAGCGACCTGACTTCATGTGACAAATGAGCTCCCCGTTCCAGCAGGGCACTGGTAAACTTAGCAGTTTCCTCACAAACCGTCCTATTGAGTGCCTATAGTTTATCATATATCACATTCAAACACATACACTTTTTTATCCCCCTGAGAATTCCTCTTCCTCAACTACATTAATTCCTCAATACTTAAACTTATTACAATTAGAAATAAATACAAAAAACAATACAAATAATAACATGTTTAATATCAACCTAAGTTCAGTCTCATGGAGAAATGATAACCAATCAGGACACAAAACTCCCACAAAGATAACCAGCATTTCCTCTAGATTGTTTTTTTTTTCAGGTCACAAGAACAAGACATATGGGATGGCACAGCAGGCAGTCTTTTTGTGTTCAACTTTTAAGCCACACTGTGGTTATATTAGCTAACACACATGCCATACACACATTCATGTTCTGCAGTAAATTAAAAGGGTCATTCTGATAACTGCGGCACTTGCGTCAAAGAGTTTCTCAGGTAACAACGCAGAGGTTAACTCGCTTTTCTGAACAGCACTGCACAGAAAAGAACAGATGTTATTTTAGGAATTTAAAAAAAAGTTTTTTTGGCCCAGTGGAAGTTCCCATTGGACTGGCAGCCCGCCAGGCCTGTACTATTATAGGGGAAACTCTGATAGCACAACAAACACACATATTGTTTCCACTCTATAAAGGTTTTTAATTATCCATTTGGAAAAACAAGTTTTGCTGTCTACCCAAAATACGATACACGATAAGTAAATTCCCAATGGAAATGTGGTTTCAATTAAACCAACCTGCTGCATCACTCTGTCTTTCTCTCTCCTTGTCTCTCAAATAATGTAGCTCATCAGCACTGACAAAATCACTCTCCATCAAACATAGGTAGAACACGATGTTCTTTGATAATCGTGATGCAATTTTCCACCCGGCAGAAGAGTATTTCAATCTTCATCATCATCTTAGGGACACTGAAGAGTGTAAAACTACGTATCAAGGTGCCACAAAAAAGTACATTTGCTAGTAAGTTTACTATGAAGTTAAAGGGAAGTCACCCATCTCTAACTTTTATAACTCCAGTAGCCAAATGGGTATGGAAATGTAACATATACTGAGTGAAAAGGCCGTATTTGTAAGACACTGTTAATATTCTAAGGGAACAAATTATGCAGGAATACAGGCTTTCATCTACAAATTATCAGTACATCATCAGTTTATCTCTTATGCACATTGTAACATCAGTGAGGCATTATTTGCACCTTATATTTTCCAACAAAGAGAGGAAAAATTATATTCACATATATTCAGATCCCATTTACATTTTGTTTGTTGCTGCCTGCATGTTAAAGATGTAGCAGGAGCACATTAAATTAAAACATCTTGCCAACGGCACAGAATATAATAGGCACACATGACCCATACATACAATTGCAGAGAATAAATATAGAGCAGCAGTTGCACACAGTTCAACATTGCAGACCAAGATTGGCAAACCGACAAGCAGTTAGCAATGGCATGGACAAATGAACTGACGGGCAGTTTGGCAAAGTAGTACATTGTGAGAGCTACAGAACAGCCTGAGGGGTTTAACATAAGGGAGCTACTGCATGGTTGCACATAAAAGTCACACAAAACTACAATCATTAAGAAACACGCATATAGAACCTTATAGCTTCTGCCAGATAGATCACCGTGCAATAGAATAACAAGCTCCTAAAAAAAATAAAATGAAAGCAAAGTAAATAAAATGAAGTATGTGCTCATTATAAGTTCTATCAGCAAGTATCATGGAGAAACATGAATATTTCACCCACCATGAATATAAGCATAATAATATAATATAGACACGTCACTACAGAAAACAGATGAGACTGTCAAAATGTCTCAACAATGTCAGTGCTGTACTATTTCTGTTGCCCACCCCTTTTATATCAATGAGGGTAAACAAATGTTAGAAACACCTCAGAAGAAGAAGTCATGTTCCAGTCCCATGTCCTAATAATAATAATAATAATCCATTTGTAGTAATTTACTACAACTAGTCAAGTCAAATCTATTGCCTTTCAGGTGGTAAATATGAAATAGTGTATTCACAAAGATGTGAGATTTGTTAAACAATAAGGCTGTACTTTTTTTTAGGGTTTCTGGAACCCTCTTTATTAGTCTCTTTATGACTCTATTCATCTAGCCATAAACAATCACTCCAACACTGAAACACACCATCACTTTTATAATTTAAAGAAGAATTATAAGAATATAAGAATTATTTCAAGTGTTTTATTTTTACAACCTGGGTTTTGTTTTCATAGTCTTTAGTTAGCAATGCAGTAAGTTCCAGGTTTACAAGTTCACAGAGATTAGCATTTTAGGATTAGCAAACAATGGCAAATATTCTTGTACTACACATCACTTCCATTCTTACATCTAACACTTCCATGGCTTTCCAAAATCTCAGAATCATAATGCTCTATGGGCAAACATGAATTTTCAGTGAGACTTCTGATGGGTTCTGGTGAATAATTTAAGATGAAACTAATTACTTTGAATCAATTCAATAGGGATACCATGCAACTCATCAAGAGGACTAATGAGTGTCGAAATATGCATTACAAAGACATTCATTGTGACCAAAAAAACCTAGCTTGACATCTTCTTCAGCCACCAGACTGACCGCAGTGAGCTGTATGATTCACCTTTGATTATACTGAAAGTATAGTCAGTACTTGCGGTGAATTGATTAACATTTAACCCTTGTGTTGAGTTGAAATGCACAATGATTGTGAAATTAAGTTTTGCCTTTCGGCAGGTTAGTCTCAAAAATATGACTGTGAATGAATATTCTCTCATGTTGTGAAGTAATAGAATTCCCCTTTTACCTTCAAGCTATCTGTACTGTGGTCCATCCATCACTAACCTTTTATGCTTTCCTCTCATTTAAAAAACATCAAAATACACATTCATTATTGCCAGTGCAATTTATTTTCCCATAAATAATGCTGATTGCTGTAGGGCAAATTATTAGCAGAACAGAGCAGCGCTCACAGGTCTTTTAACCTTCCAGAGAGAGAGAGGAGTGGTCACCAGAAAAACAGTTTGGATTCACAAAGGCAGACAACAAGACAACTATATCTGCATCCTTTGACAGATCAATAAGCATGTCTAAGCCTAATGCATTTAAAAAATGTGGATGTTGACCCAAACTACAAACATTTAATGCAAACTGATTAATGCTTTTGAGAAACCGTTCTAGGACACACGTTGTGTTTGTTTACTACTTGATCTTAACCTCTCTAGGGCGACTATGCAGACAGCAACCTCTCCAATATGACAACCATAGAGACGGATAGCAGCGACATACAGCAGGTTCCCGATAAATTTTTTTTTTTTTTTTTTTCATATCATGTCTAGCTTTAGCGATTCATAGCATATCAGGTATTAAAATACTCTGCAGATGTTCTGGTTCAAGTTGAGACCAAAGTCACTTTTTGAGCCATGACAAAGGTCAGAGACAGCTACTAAGTCACCAAATCCTTTAAACTGAAGAATAACAAACTGTAATTATATATGAGATAAGATTATTAATAAATGTATATAACTGATATGATGATAATTATATAACTTGATAATTTATATAATTATGGTCTCTTACAATATTGAATTCTTACATACACTGCCAACTCGCATCAGTACATTATAAATGAAAGCAGGTAGAGAGAAAAGAGGGCGCTTTTTCATTTCCCCGTAGGAAGTTTGTGTCCTTTGGATCACCTTAGTTGGTTAATTTACTTTTTTCTTCAAAGGCACTTGCCTAACACTTGAGGTGGGTGGTAATGAGAGAAATTACAGGGCCTCATTTAAGCTACTTTTCCCCTCTTTAATCTAGAATGTGGAGGCAACTGTGACACTGCGAGAGAATCGATAACCTCTTTGTTGTGGAGGTGAATCCCATAATGAGATGCAGGAGAACATATTTCAGTGGAGGAGTCAGACACCTATTTAGATATTTTCTATAGATATATCTATATAGGTTATTAGTAATAGGTTATTAGTAAAGTACTATATACTTTTGTACTGATGTATAATTCAGTACTACTAATTCCTAGTCAAACTGCATATTTGACTGTATGATTTGATTACCATGAAAATTCTGTGCTTATTCATAACATCTACTTTGAAACACTATCTATATTCGCGAAGAGCTGGACAAACTTCAGGTGCTGAGACGCTGTGCTCCTGCTGAAGAAGTAACATAATGGCTTCAATCACAATTTACTAACTATGTGATTTTAACTGCAAATGCAAACACAAGACAAAAAGACAGGCGAGTCCAAGGAAAAAGCTGCTCCTTAGTTCATCTCACTGATCTATGCCGTCCGAATCTGTTTCAGAGTAAAGACTCACACCGGGGTTACACCAGGTGAGGAAATGCATCTGTGTGTGGTCCACATGCAAAGTGTGTGAAAGATGAAGAACGCACAAGCTGCAGAGAAACCTAGTTTCACAAGATGATGTCATTTTGGTACATCATGTGAAACATGGAACCTGAAAATATACAAATCTTGCCACTTCACTAGCATTTCCTCTAACATAATAATACTGCAATCACCAAGTCTGTGACCTGAGGCTTAAGCAAAAACATTCTCATCAACATGACTGTAGTAGGCCGCTGTATGACTGATAAGCCTGCAGAATAACTATCTGTATCTCATAGAATAAATCAACTTTTGTTGTATTAAATTATTATTTATTAAGGATAATTCACTCAGCCTGTGGTTATCTGCTAGAACTGGATGTTTTTACAGAAGTAAAGAACGTAATTAAAACACCAGTCTTTAAAAAAATTCCATAAATTATTTTCAATTACTAGGAAAGTTTTTATGAAAGTATTTCTGGATGCAGTCCAGTGCCTGCAGTAGCAGCAGCAGAGTCACTTAGAGTTTCTTTGGAGTACTAAGTGGTCATTACAGAGCCTCATTTTAATGCAAGGTTTGGTGTTCCTGCTGGGTGTGCAGTTGGCAAAGCTCATTCAAACATCAGGAGGTCTGCAGCTGGAGGGAGTGAAATGTAATGGGCTGTTTGGTTTACATGAAACCATGGGAACACGTTGGCAAAAGAGTTTTATATACATTACTATTAACACTGTATTCTGACAGAGAAAAGTTTGTGTTGTTCATTTGTATCTTAAAATGTTTACCTCCATAGAGAGGTGTACAGTAACTTCAACCCTGTGCTCCAGTGAACTGGTAATTTAATGACTCATTTACAAAGATATAATTGTCATCATTCAAACCATGTTTCCAAATGCCCGCAAGCATACACTGCAAGAACATCAACATTTTCAAACTGACTTCAATCTGATTATTTTTTTATTTCTCATTAATTTGCATCTCTGTAATCCATGTCTCCAGGGATATTCACAATTATATTAGGCAAGCTCGCCTCTACACAATGAATGTGGTAGCATGCAGTCAGAGGAAATATTTTCTGTAAACAGCCATTAATCATTGTCAATGCAATAGGCCTAAAATGACTAATTTGGCTTTGTTGTTGCAAAGAATATTGTTTTGATTTTTTTTAAATGCTAGAAATAAGTACTTAAGTATACAATATTTTAGAACGGTTAAAAGCAAATTACACTTGTGTAAATCATAAATTGAAATCAAGAAAGAACCTCAAGGTGAGCATAAAAAGGTGGGAGATATCTCCATAATGCATCAAATCTATGTCAACTCTGGTAGTGCACCAGGCAGAAATCATGCAGAGTTGTCCAGTATTATAATAGATTTTAAAACAATTAAATTAAATTAGGTCACTGTGCTGATATTCAACACTAAAGAGAATTTGGTGAGGTATCCCATAAGTTACTTTAATCTGTTATTTTTTTCAAATTTTACTCATAATAGGTGCTGCTGAGTACATGTTTATACTGAAATCTAGCTTCCAGTAATCTGTCAATCCCAATATGACACAAGGTGATAGAGGATCATTATGTTCAGTTGACAGTTTTGCTGTCACTGCTGTCAAAAAAAAAAGCAGCAACAGATAGAGGTGTGGAAGGAGGGAAGGAGAGTTGGCTCAATTTACCAACCATGTCAGAGATATAATTAGCGTGCCATATTGACAAGAGAAAGAAAGAGTGTGAAAGTACGTGTATGAACCAGAAGTGTGTTAGTTTTTCAGCTGAAAATTTGACAGCAGTACAGACTGGGGTGTTGATGGCCAGTAGGACTAACAAAATAGTGACTCACATTTCAAGTTCTCAACCTTTTGTTGCTTTTGACTTTAAGATCCAACAGTGCAATA
This sequence comes from Nibea coibor, assembly GCA_023373845.1. NCBI lineage: Eukaryota > Metazoa > Chordata > Actinopteri > Sciaenidae > Nibea > Nibea coibor. The sequence goes on from CM041738.1 coordinate 11,889,875, forward strand.
ACACGCATATATGGTAACAGCAAGTGCTTGACATGCCAGCACAAACAGTAAAAAAGAAAAACCTCACACAAGTGTTATACTACACCTACACTATGCCTCAAAAGAGCTATAAGTGAATTGCCGTCTGTGACATCCTGTCCTCCTTCTTCTTCACCTCTGAGATACTAAATTAGATTCATGAAAAATGAGTGAAGAGGACAAAGCAATCAGCGACTCCAGCTGTTCCATACTAACCAAGGGATCTATGCACTGCATGTCTCAGGTAAATTTGTGACTCACACCACTGTCAAATTAACAGAACATGATGGCCAATCACGCAGTGACATTGACTACAGTCAAGAGTGAATTTTAATTTGAAAAACTTGGTGCTGGGCAACTTGTTCAATAATACAGACTTGCATAGTAATTAAGAGACACCATTTCAGTGCAAATACAGTGTCTGCTGTCTTTTTAAAGTCAACAGAAACAGGACGGATGTGGAAGATAAAGGCAGATATGTTTAAATAAGGGTCAGACTCAATCCTGTACACTTTGGTTAAACTTTAACCAAAGTGTCCCTATCCCTTTAACCGTTAAAGGGATAGTTTGGGTTCTTTGAAGTGGAGTTGTAGGAGTTGACTATGTCTTGTCAGTGTATCATGTATGTATGCCAGTGCACTCCTAGTTTGGAGACAGACAGAAGTCTGGAAATAGAGCAAAGCACTGCTGTGGAGTGTATATTCTCATATATTCAGCATATTCTCACGGCTTTACCTTGCCATTAATCCATTTAGTAATCCTATCAAATGTATTGACAATATCCTTGTTATCATAGACTGATGTGGAAAGATGCAATTGCTTTGTTTTTTCCTCTCAGAAAAATACATTATTAAAACAGATACAGGGCTGAAAGATTTGTGAAAAGGAAATTAAGAGCGAAAATGTCCAAAAAAAAGAACCAACCAACCACGGGTTATTATGTAAAGGCTGTTATTATACACTAGTGCATAGGTCAGGCTAGTGCCTTTTCTTATGTGTGCATTATTGCAGTCGTGTCTTGAGTGATCATCCACAAATCTCTTTGGAAGGGCAGTGTGATTTATGGGACAGAGTGAATTACTTAAAATGCCATATGGAAATATGTAAGAGAAAAGAGAAAATTCCCTGTTTCACAGTATAAATCATCAAAAGTAAGATGTCATAACAATAACAATGTTTTACATTAGCGATTACATACCCCTACATTAAGAAGCATTTAAAAAGTGTTGTCATCTATGCACAGAGCCACTATACATACTCCACACCCAACAAGAGATGTTAAACTGTTTGGAAGATAGTCATGACACCTTAATCCAACCGTGTGGTTAAAAGTGTTAAAATGCTGTCAGCTAGACTCGTTTTTCACTAAAGTGCAATATGTGTTGATTTACGCAACAATTTTCTTTTCTCAAAAAGGCTCCTCATGTCCAAGACCAAAAGTCTGCCCCACTATAAGTTAGATTTACATTAAGTCCAAAGGCATCTTTAGAAGTAATGTATGTGTGTATGCGTGTGTGCATTTAACTGTGTCATATAGTCCTAGCTTTATATTCTCTTACATGCACACAGCAGTTTAGGCTCAATCCAGCATTCTCACTATTTAGAACCATATGCTAACACAGTGGCTGAGGGCGACTTTAAAACAGGCCATTGTCCCTGGATGGAAAGTGACAGCACATAAAGAGCTGGCACCAGGATGCAGTGGATGATTAAGGGGCAACAGCATTTAATAGGCAGTCCTTAGGAGCTCCACAAGGACACAGCAGTATCCTTTAACACAGCGGGATACAACAACATCTCTCATATCTACATCCCTCCCTCTCTACACTATTCAGCAACATCAGTTTGCTAGAGTCTAAGGTAAAGGCGTGTCAGTCTTCACCAGCGAGGGTGGTAGTGTGATAGAACTGCAATTTTCAACCTGCGCGCTTAGAAATCATTCGCTCCCCTATGAAACAGGCTACCAATTGTACAAATCACTGGTCCACTGATGGGCTAGCTGAAATGCAGTGAGAGAGGACACATATTTTGGAACTATTCCGACAGGAACTCTATTAAGCTCTGATATTTTTCACAAACAGCAGACAGAGAAGAAAAAAGAAAAGAAAGAATTTGTGTAAGATGAAAATAATGTGTTCATAAAGGATAGAAGCTATCTCCCATTTAAGCTTAGTTTAGATGGAAGGAGTGTATGAACGGGAGGGAGAGTCAGCCATGCGTGGAATTACCTCATCAATGGGAGCACATCTTACATCTTACATGGCAAACATTAGAAACAAAATGGTGAGTATGGATCATTTATACGCATGGCAGTGATTCCAGTGCGGTCGTATTACACAGTTACAAAGGCAACAGAGCATCATCATTTGGAGACCTTGACACTACTGGTCTGTGTTACTCAAAGATCACAAGGACAAGCCCAGGGAGACTAACATTTCTAAGCACTTGTTTCACAAAGTTCACAAAGTCAACATCTCGCTGTATTGCAGGCTTTCTAGCTCATTAAAAGAGTTATTAGCATGTTAATTTGATAGTTTTCACTAGCACTACTTTTGGAATGCTGTTTGAACAGAGTGACACCCTGGTGTACAGTGTTTCCTATGGAACAAGCTAGGTTAGCACACCTTAAGAAAGGTTGCTTTGTGGGTAACCTGCGTAGAGCATTTGTAGTAATCTCTCAGTTTTTTTGTGCGAAGTGATTCCCTCCTGGTGTGTGAGAGCAGTACCGACACGTTCCCGTAGAAAAGAGCATGCTATTGAGGTTAAGTTACTTTAATCAGCCATAAAGTGTCTGGATAAGCTCCGGTACCAGCATAGTAGTTACTGCAAGGTCTTTTGTGTTTCTGTTCATGCACTGTTAACATTATTACTATGGTGTCATCCAGCATTCTTCCCAGCAGAGTTAGCCAAACTGTGAAAAACTAGTCACCACTTATGAGTCCTGCTAAAGTAAATTAAAGTACTTTAAAAATTCTCTTGTGGTTGCTGGATCTGTGTTGCCCTACAACAAAAAAAGTAAAAGGCCAAACAAGGTCAAAGTTGTAGAAGGTCAGTCAATTATAAGTGTGGAGGGCAAGTTCAAATGGGTGGCAGCACAGTGCAAGTTTTTGTGAGCCACTGGGCCTAGTTTTGAAAAAATGTTGTTCTGTGTTGTCTAAATTTGACACTGCTGTGAGTGCACAAATTAAAACGCAAATAATACGTCTCTAGAGTAATTGCTCATCTCCCTAAAAGTCCTTCAGACCTTTGTTCTTGACAAGCATTAAAAAGTGCACACATATTCAAAACAAAACCAGAACCCTGAAAAGAGCTGACAACTCTAACGTATCCTTGAAAAGGCTGAACTCTCGCATTCTGACACCCCTGAAATGTCAAGTGCACTCAGGCATTATTTCTTCTGCGTTTTTGTGTGTATATAAATTAAAACGTGCATGTCAGTCTTGCAAAAACTACAAAGGGGTTTTGAAAGAACAGGTAAAGTAACGCAGGTAAAGTACACTGTATCAAAGGTGAGGTCAGTCATACTGGAGAAAGAGCCTTATTCTGAGGTCACTTTAGATCAATGTAAATGGGGAAACAAACAAAGTGGACCAGAGCGCGCCTATATGACACAAAGGAAGGCTATTCAAGCTACCTAGCCGACTGCCCCCATCTGTAATTAAGAGCAGCGGGGGACCATTTGTACATAGCTACTTTTTCAATAAATCAAATAATCAGTAGGAGAAAACTCGTTGTTCCAGGGAAGCAAAAGGGTGAGAGCCAGCACATTTATGATGGACAGGAAAGGTTCACTGTGCTGCTCTGTACAGCTCCATTCACTAATCCATCCCCTGAAGTTAGGGTATTGTGGAAAATCCTTTTGCAAAATTGCATTTCCAGAAAAAGGTTTTTGGCCCTACAGATGTAAATAGGAGCCCATTTACATTTTATTTTTAGTGCTACACAGTGAAGTAACAGGACAAAAGGCTATCTCCTACAGAAATGTGGAAAGTACCAATCCATCTATGCAGGGGTCTAAAAATCTGAGAAAACTAGTCAAGATACTTCTACTTTGCATGTGTTTCAAATGCGATACTGTTTTATCATTAAATGTGCCCACTATTACGAAAGTGCAGTGATTCGACTGACAAAATGTAAGTTGACTCAGGGTCTATGATTATTGGATGTTTTACTCTGTAATTCTCTTGTTTCTCTACAAAATGCATCCTTTTATTTTATGTTTTTGCTGTGCATGCTTTGGGCTTTTCTTCTCTCCCCTGATATTTATGATGGATCTGGGTTAACTAAATGACAGTGTTCACGGGTTTACGAATTGTACATAATTTGCCTCCTCACTTAATCACAGCTGCTGTCCTGTTGCTGACTGACTGGTCTTATCACTATTATATTTAATGAGTTTCTACAACATTAATGGCTAAATGGGAATAAATGTAGTCATATAGTCATTCTAAATCACAAATTATTAATGTGTGGTATTGAATTTGGTGCTTTAAGGGGAGAACTTAGACTTAACTCCTTCATGGGTACAAACTTCTAATTTCATACCTACCAGGCTCTTTGGGAAAGACACAGCATTGAAAATGTGAGCCATGCACAGAATTGTCGGATTTTCCCTCAAAGCTCACTAAAGCTCACTAAAGTTAATTCTGTAGAAGATACATTCATACATCCTTTATGGCCACATGCCTTGCAGCCAAAGTCAAGTTGGAACTGTCACCCTTTCCCTTTTTCTATCTGAGAAAGATCTACGCAGCTGATTTTAGGAAGCATCATCTCCTATACACAAGCAACAAGGAATGGGAAGAGTGACGTCCAAGGTGAAGAGGGTTGAAGGGTTGCTAAGTAGTGAAAGTTGGGAGTGACTGCGCCATGTCAGATGTGGACATGGGGTCAGAGTTCATTACCTATCTCCTCCTTCTAATGAAGCTTTTTCTGCTTGAAGGGTTTTAGCAATTGCTGCAGTAAAGCTGGCGCAGCATGAGGAACCAGGAGCCTAGGAGCCCAAAGCCAAAGTCACCCCTCACAGAAAGCAGACAGTCTGGGTTAGTGTCAACGTCAACCTTTAAAAAGCAGCAGGTAGGAACTACGCGCATCTGACTGAATCTGACTCATTATTTAAAAAAATCTTTGGTCTAGAAACAACAATGACCTAATAAAAAATATATTGGGGTTCAATTGGGGGTTCAAAAATGTTCTAAAAATGCCTAATTTCTCCAGTTTAAGAATTCATAGAGGGTTGAAAAAACAAACAAACAAAAAAAAACCCAGCAGCTTACAACTAGAGCATATAACAGATTAAACATATATTCAGTGGACAGAAGTTGAAAGTTGATGCTGAAATAGCAACTAAGCAACTTTCCAGAAGTTTAACTGCTCACTTTGGTGTAAAAGTGACACCACTGTTTAAGATATTTATTTAGTTTTTGGCCTTTTGGTTGATTGGGTATGAAAGGGGCATAGCAAATAGTTTAAGAATGTTTTTCAAAGACATTTCTGCTTGTAAAGGGCAAGACCGAAAACCAGCGTTGAATCCCCATGGCCTTTGATCCCTCTGGCAACACTACATTAACAGCTGACATGATCGTATAAGGAAAATTATGACATTGGCTTTCAAACACCACTGTCAGTAAGTCTGTAAGTTCATCGCTGCATCTACAAATGCAAATTAAGACTCTACCATCTGTCTTCTCTGGGCCTGAGCTCATATGTGGTGGAATAACAAAAAGAGAGTACACATTTCAAACTGTTTTTAGGATATCTTATCCTCCAGGCAAAGTTAACATTTTACACAGCGTTCCAACTTTTTTGGAATGTGGGTTGTTCTTTTACGAGTATCCATAAGTTATTTTTTGGTAAACACTTCTGTCCCTAAAGCCAATAGAAATGTTCAACAATCTACTGCCGCTGACGCTGCCTTAATGCCTTACTGCATTAACACATTTATTTATGTGCTTGTTAGTGCCAATTAACACTCAAATGGCGGCTTGCTGAAACAGTGGTGATTACTGCATTGAAAGGAATACTGGATACAAGATGAGATGTAGACAATAACTACACAGATTTTAGTCTTTCGACATGTAAAAAGCCGCTCAGACTTCTGCTCGGATTTCACTTACTCAAGTACAAAAAACAAACAGCATTTTGAAGACCTAAGCAACAGGTTGATATAAACGGTGTGTTTTTATTTACTGAACAAAATTTCAAATATTTTTTTAGAACTAAACCGTAGTATGGACAAATACATACAAACATGACTTATACTTAGTGTTGAATATGTTTGCCATTTATAAAGCTGGTCCTGTGTGTAACCTGTACCTGTTCTGTCAGCTGTCAAAGCAAATCCTGACTTCAGTCGATCACCTCGCTCTTTGCTTTCTTGTTGAGCTTAAGTCAGCTTTACCTCCTCTGGTCTAAATATGGACGTAGAGTGTAATTTTTCTGCTACCTGCTCTGCAGGAAAATCATGCCATGAAACCATGTGTATTTGTATTCATGTGACGTCTTGAAGTTGTTTGCATTATTTACATGGCCTCCTTGATAACGTTAGCATACAAAAGATATGCTACTACCCTTAGCACTATGGCATCTTCAATCAAAAAATGATACTGCTGTCTGCATGAGATGCATACTAAAGTTCTAGATGAAAATAACATGAATTTACATTTGGTTACCTATAAAATTATTCACAAGGACAAGCTGGGACATGTCTGGCTGATTAGGTATGAACTTTTGGTGACTTTGCTTAGCATCAGGGATTAATGCCACCTCTACCAAGCTGAGTAAGTGCCCATTTACCCAGAGAACAGAGGCAAGACTGAGGGCAGTAACCTAAATACTGCTTGTTTTGCAATTCTGTGTGAACCCAAAGTCCCTTCAAAGGGATATGTGGGGAAAGCAGGAAAATAAAATAGAAAGTAACAGAATAATGTCTTCTAGCTCCATTTGCCAACATAGGATTTTTGCCTCCGAGTAGTACCATGTCTGACTGTGTGTACTGTGATTTACGAAGCAGTGGCAGAGATCCATTAGCAATGAAACAACATACCCTCTATCCAGGAAGTGATTTATGTATTCAATAAGCCTCTCTGGCTTTCATTCCCTTCTTCCCCCTCATTTCACTTTCTTATTCTTGACAGCAGCAGTAAGAAACCCAGAGCATGTGGAATCTGCCAAGCTAAGTGTCCTATAGGTAGGTGAGAATACAACTGCAGCATGAACCTGCTGTATTTGCTTGCTTTCGCTCCTCCTGCAAAGTTGTCCAGCTTTATAGTAAGATAATATTAAGAGACTGCAAGGCAGCAATGCTTCAGAATAACAGATCTACGCAAATCAGTCATCAGGAAAAGGAAGCATGATTCAATACTTGAGGCAACAACAAAGGATTTGTTGACCTTGACAGACTGCTTTGGCTTACATGAAGTGTTGTTAAAGGTTTCTAAACCATGAACATTTAGAATGCTTTCGCATCTGTATAAGAATGCAAAATATGTAGGCAAGGGACCCAGATGTTGGCAACGAAAGTGTTCTGGTTTCTGTTTGATGTCTAACTAGTATTGACCAGTCACGTTTGAGTGAGTTTTGGTTGCATGCTGGTAAACAGGCCAGCAAAGGAGCCAGAACACATTGGCTAAAATGCAATCTCAGAACCCATCATCTAGCATGTGATCAGGTTTCTGATGTATTTTAGCTGTGTATCTTTTTTCATATACAGATATATGTTAATATTGAAACGTCTCAGCCCGTTATTTTGTTTGTTAAGTTATTTAGTGATTAAAATTGGAATTAATTATATCAACAAAAGGAAGTGAGATAGCTACAAAGGAACAACGCGCAATTGGATGTTGTCTAAACAAACCAGATAGTATAACCAAGAGTACTCTAAAGACTAAAGACAGAAATCATAACGAGAAAGAAAAACCTCACTCTCTAAACTATTAGTTATAACACAGTGAAACAGCTAACTACAGCTGTGTGCAAATCAGTGAAAATAAACTAAACATAGCCCATGAACGTAGCAATGAAACCTCACAAGACAGGTTATCATACACAATCAGTTTCATCACAAAGAAACCAAGCAGCCCTGACTGGCGAGCAGCTCTAGATTAAATAAAGCAGCCTGCTGAATTGGAGACTTGGTGGGCTGAGGCCTCTCCGATTCTCAAGGCCTCCAGGAAGAGGTGATGGTGGAGGCTACACCTCCTCATCTGGGACCAATCAGGGGCCCGGGACCACACACCTGTCTTTGCCTACATAACAATACATAACAAGTGAACAATGGGCAAGTCAGTGGCAGCTGTAACTATACAGATTAGCCAAATTGTGTCTTTCTCATCATTCTAGTGTATCAAGTTTCTGATCGGAATGCTGAGGAAGTATCAAAATATACATTATTCATTTTCTCACTATCCGCTAGCTACAGTGGAAGCCCCAAAACATTGACCCAAGAGGCTAAATCATCATCATAGCCGATGGGTTCCAAGATTGCACTTGTGGTTTAGCTCTTTTGTTACTGACCAAGGAAAACAATGATGCATTGTTGCCATTTATTTTGATCTAGTTTTCATAATGGCTTTAAAAAAAAAACAATCCAAGGGCTGTGGAGCATGCACTGACAGGTAACTCATTACTTGGGCACAGTTTTGATAATGTCATCCTGCATCCTGCAGGGAAATCAAAATACAGGTGACTGTCAGTGAGTCATGCAACCTGAAGTGTTTATTTATTTAATCTGATGGAACCAAGTAATAACTGATTATGAGCTTTGTTATTATTTATCCTGATTCTAATTAGATCTCATGTTATGAAAATGAAACACACGTAATCAAGAGGTGTACTTTAGCGTTATATTATGGAAGGATGATAATTGCGTGGTCACTTCATGAGAAAATACGCAGGAAATAAAAACAACATACATCTGTTCATCTGCTGTCGTTTTCATTTTCTGATGTATCAAGTAAAATCCCTGCAGTCCAGTGTAAAAGACCACATATGTCTCATACATACAGGTTGTTCATTTTCTTGACAGCGCAGGTCCCACGTGGTAGTTCAGAGTATCAGAAAATTCTGAGGTTGGTCTACCATGCCCCAGAGTGCCCCAAACTCTCCTTTACAGGGAGTCTCTGAATAGTTGTCTGCACCACTGTTTGTTTGACAGCTCCGCACGGTAAAATGGAGGTCATACAGCAGAGTGTTTTGTAAGATTACTATGTTTATCAAATAAGCTTTTTATTCTTGGGAATCTGAAAAAGTGAGCTCTTTTCACTTAGGTTACCATTTTAAAAACTCACAGCGCCAGCAGGGAAAATTGCTTCGAAAGCAGGCAGATGAGTGAGAGGGGTAAAGGACAAGAGGAGGAGCCTTGAAGGAGGGCTGGTAAAAAGACGAGGGAGAGCATTAGAAGTGGCAAGTGAGGACCAAGCAGCCAAATCCTGCTGACTACTCCATTTTCAAACAGCTGGGTATGGAAACTCACAGCAGTCCTTAACATACGGTATCACTGAGCAATTAATCTACTGAGAGAAGGTATGGGAAGGACAACAGAGAGAGGGAAAAGAGCTGGCAGAAGGGGTCAAGAAAGTAAGAAATCAGCAGAAAAGGTTTGAGGAAGAAAGAAAGCTGCTTACAGTAACACCCATTAATTTCCCCGAAGACAGGTGTTGGGGATATTAATCCAAATAAAAGAGCTAAGCTTTGCCAGCGTCTTTGCTCCTGTTCCAGCCAAAGCTCTGCATATCCCAGCTAGCCAAAGATGCTTTCAATTAGAACTGAGACAGAGTTGTAATTTAAAGGCCAAGTTGCAAAGGAGGAACCCAGCCTGCTGTTCACCACAAACTAGCTTCCAACCTAGACCTAAATTTAGTCCAAAATTGTACCTCACTGGTCTGTGATCTATACATCGGTACCTAATCTCAACTACAAATAGATACAGTCACGATGGACATTATTGCAAAGATTTAAAAGAAGGAATTCTCTTATTTATTTTGCAGTTTAGTCAAATACTTCAAATCCCAGTGCAGGGACAAGTCGTAAAGAGAAGTGATGGAGAATACTATAGACCAGGGATCTGAATTAAAGGTCCATCACATTATAGCTGCCCCAGCAGGAGCTTTATGACACATCTGAACCTACACACAGCTGTCTTGCTATCTATTCAGCCAAAGCAGACACTTGAGACACTCATCCCACAGATAGCATGGGAGCATAAGCTTAACTGGCTTTCCTGAGTTTGCATTCGGGAAGAATTATAAGTTCAGTGGCCCTGCCTCATCAGCTCTTTGAAAGAACAAGGGCAGATAAAGGAGCACCGGTTTAGTTCATTGTTTCTGCTGTGAAGTGGTAGCAAGATAGAATTATGTGTATGAGCGAGTGTGTGCACCCCTGTGCATATTTAACAACTTCCACTCAGTAAGACATTTTTCTTATCTTGGACACAACTGGTTGTCAAAACCACTTCAGCTGGTTGCTAACGAAATGACAGCATGATCTTTGCACAGACACAGAGTCTGCCGGAGCCCTGACAGTCACTTGAAGCACATTCACTGCCATTTGTAAAAGTTTCCTGTGTAGTACCTTTGTTGTATTGTTAGACTCACGCAAGTATATTTATTATAATATGTAGAATTAAAATACTGTACTGTCAAGATTTGGACCTGAATTCAGCAGCAGCACTACTAAATACCCAAATTGGTTAAGTTACACTTTAAATGCAAGCCTGTTCTTTTCACCAGTATACTTTTCACCAGTTACTGTATCGTATTTACAGGAATTACTTTAATTACTAATTACTTTTTAATCAATTCATTTACTGGCAGAGAAATACAAATATGAAGAGACTGCAGCACCACACACAGTGATGGAGGGAGGCATACAGCATCATAATATCATGCCTATGACAAAAGGAATATATGCACTGAGGTATATTTTGAAATTTTGTCTGCAACATACCAAACATACAAATGGATAGAGGAGAAGATGTTTATGCGGCAGGAATTCAAACTGCCACTGATATCTATTTCAACCGCCATAAATCGATGCTGAATAAAGCTTACGCTTATGTGTCTCTGGGCTGCACATACAAATGTGTGGTTGCTTCCTTTATGCTTCTCGATAGAACGATTTCATCTGTTTTTGTTTTGGGCCCACCTCCCAATGGGAATTAAAAGATGCACAGGTACACACAACACATTGCTGAGATTTTGGAGGTACGTCCTCTACAAACCTCTGTGAGTGTGTTTTCAGCAAGGATTATCGGTGGAGTATTCCTTTAAGATGCCAAAGCCAAACAGTAAGCATAGGTTTTCTTGACCACTCAAGGGATCAGTCTTTTCCCTGTATCCAGCCCTGACGTCATATTGCATTTTACGGACCACACATGTTGCTGGCTCCTGTCTATTTGCTCTTGCTTATCCATTCTCGTGGAGCACAATGAGGTATTTCTGATGGCTGACCTGAGAGCAGCAGGATCAGGAACAAAAATTGATCAGGCTTTATGCATCAGCTCATTACGAAAATATACTTTAACCTTTACCCATCGTGGTATCCAGTCATGCAGGCTTGGCTTTGGTTTTTAGATAAGTATCCGCTGAAGAGGCTTCTGCAGTCAACCCACAACACAACTGAAACGAGTGGAAGATCAGCTGTGATGCTTAATTGTCAAAAGTGAACAATTATGATCTGGAACTGTTTTCTACCATAAGTTATAAAAGCAGTGAAAATATCCAGAGCAACCACAATCAATACTAATTAGTAATATTCAGCAGCAACAGCAGACTTAACTCCTTCAAGCTTCAGTAAACAGTGGGTTCATGAGAAAATCTGCTAAGGTGTTAAATTGTGTATTATTCTGTCCTCTAGCAATTATGCAGGCAACACCTAGTGAATTCACGCTTCACTAAGAGAGAGCACCCCTTTATTACCGATTGCCTTGAAATGACATTCAGAGAAAAAAAAAAACTTGTTAGCAAAGCTTTCCATGTGAAACAGCTTGACAGAGCATAAATATATAGCTTTGGCTGTGTAAGATTGTAAGTATACCGAATGTTTCTTTCTCGGCATTAAGGTGGTACTGAGGCGATGTCAGCATGGTTAAGTAACTTGGACAGCCTCTAGTGTCTTCAAACTGGTACTACAACACATACGTGCGGGGGAGCGGGGAGAATGCTGCTACAGTATCTTACTATTGTGTACTCAGGAAGTTTTACACTCACAGTAACCAGGTCACAGCAGTGGTCTGATCATTTTTTGAGGAGGAAGACAACTTATGTGGACTGGAATTTGCTGAGATGCACCGACCAGAGTAGGCAGAGAAATAATCGATAGAATTACATGAAATAGCAGGCTGAGCCTCACTGAACTGCTGTTATGAAATCCCTAAAGGTTTGTCTATTTAGAGCTCAACAGCGCTGATATAGAAAAAAAAGTAGCAAAGCTTTATTTACTGTACGCGCATGATTCATTTGAACCGGAGCATCTGCTACAGAGGCACGACAGGCGATAAAGATAATTTTAATGTTCTATTCCACTGTGTAGTACAGAGGCGCCTCAGTTAATGAGACTCAGTCAGTCTGGTTTTGAGTCTGACTTTCAATGTACCACCCACTGAGTTCACTTTTTAAAAGTGCACCACTGGGGGAGAGTTCAGTCACTGGAAAACAACGTGTCATTTTCATCCATGTAAAATGATATGGATGGAAAAAAGAAAGTGTCATCTTTTGGAATATTTGTTGTTAGATCAGCAGATGTTTTAAGGGTGAAGTAATTTATCATTTCTCTCATATGTCCTATCAAAACCTTCTGACTTGTACTAATACCAGGAAATCTGTGGCTGCGCTTCATTTCACAAATCTTATCTAATTCCCCAAGCTTCCCAGCAACACCTCGGTCTGAATCCAGCTTGAGAGTGGTGTTAAACTGCAAGTGTACTTAGGAATATCACAGTTTGGGAACATCACTTTTAGTGTTGCAGAACATTTCTTCACTTTAACTTTCAAGCCAGTTTTCCTCCCTTGACCTGTCCTTGCAATGCCCATTGTAGTAATTATCTAATCTCTGTGCTGATGTCTGTTCAAGAAGACTGCTATAATTATTTTAAGTAGCCTTTATTGGAGATAATGGGCCTTCAGTATTAGATCACATCTAATTACAGCTGCCAAATTGGGGTCTAATATCTATGCTCTACCTGACAGTTTTACATGTGTTGTACAAGTTCATGAATTAAAATAGACTTATCATTAAGAGATCATCAAACCTATAGAGTTTTGACAATCAAAAATGTGTCAATTAATACTTTTAAGGTGCGTCATGTGCACTGGACATATACATAATTAAGTGCACAGGCACGTGCACTGATCTACCTTTTGAACAAGTCATTATTATTATCATGGGTGTAGAAATGGTAACAAGATTAGTCACAGATATAGAGCCAAATTTGATGACGGTTATAATATTTGACACATTTCTTTTTGCTTTGGTAAGAGCAAACATTGGATATTAATAAATCATAACAGTGTCTGTTGAGCTGTTTATAGGACCATTATTGACAGTTATTACTTTCTTCAACCCCCCAATATTGCATGTAGTAGCCTATTAATAATGTTGATGAATGAGTTACTTTTTTAAAATCATTTGTTAATGCAAAGCCGTACTTGTAGTGAATGCACAGCTCTTAGTCACGTCTTGGCTAATTTGCTGCTTAGTTAAGGTTATGCGTCTTTCACTGACACTGAGAACATTTATATAATATGGCTTTAGGCTGAGCCCTGGTGGGAAAACGCTGAATTACAGATTTATTGCACTATTTGTACACACACAGGAGACAAACATAGATAGGACAATCTGGTTCTGGTTCTGGCACTGGTGCTGCCAACATGAACATATAAAAGAGAGGACAAAATTGCCATTTTTATAGATAAGGTCACACGTTAATTCAGTTAGTAGTATAAAAGATATTTGCCCTTGTGATAAAAATATTTCCCCTATAGACTGGCTGAGTTTCAAGTTGACTTGCCTTGTTATTTCATCTGATTAGTATTTCTTATTGAAGTGGGCATTCAGTAGGAGTAGGAATTCATTAAAATGTTCAGGAAACCTATTGAAGCTCTTGGTATTGCAATGCATGTTAGTCTGAAGGTGGCATTCCTGAATATTTTTCAAATATAATGACTCACACAATTTCTGCAACCTCAAAAAAACATTCTTATGAAAGCTAATAAAGTCTGAGGAATTCTAGAAAAATACCTATGAATCACTAAGCTTGCAGATGATGCTGCCTTCATATATCACCAAATTTGGTAAAATTATTTAATTAGCATTGAGACCTTCCAAATGGTGACAAGCGCAGCAGTGGTAAGCTGAAGGCCAGCAGCAGGAGCTGGCTGTTCAAATAGTGCCATCAGCTTGCCTTGATACACAATGGATATGCTCATTGGAGAAGGTTTTAGTCCTAGTGATGATCCTGGCAAAATGTAGACAGTGAGGGCTGAATACATTACACACACAATAACATTCTGAACATGCTTCTCACATTGATTACATGTAATGTAATAAAAAATGTAATATTGTGTCTGGCTTTACATGGTTCATGCAGCTTAGCCATCAAATAAATGATATGGTTTGGTATAAAGTAAACAGACATTTAAAAAAACAGTCATTTCTCAAGTCCAGATTATACAACAGGATTTTTTACACTGGTACCTGTCGGCAGGTATGGCACTATCAGTCACATCAGGATGGTATCTGGAGTCATTATTCTGCCTGTCACATCTTGCTGTTTTGATGGGTATTGCACTTGCCATATGAAATCCTGATGACAGCTAACTTGTGTCACAGGTGACACTTTTATTTGGGGGCCAGATTGCTTTACACAGCAAACACAAAGTGCATACTGAGATTTTGCCACAGCTAAGTCACTTGTCATAACAAAGTTTATTGACAGGTGCATGCCATCAGGAGCAGTTTTGGTCTGAACACTGACGATGGCTGCCTTGGTTTGTTAGCAAGCCCAGCCTGACATGCCGTCGCTCTCAGATTGTCTGAGTATACACAAAATGAACTGACAACGGTGTTCACAGATGGCATGACGTTCAAGTACTACAGACATATACATTTAGCTCACATGAGAGTGTGAAATAAAGTAGTAGCATAAAATTGCATTTTTCTTTCATGAAGATTGACAGGAAACACTGGGTCTATGACTAAACTAGCCAAAATAATCAATATGCAAACAACACTTATATAATGCCAATGGTAAAAATATTTTTAATGGTACTGGACAGGGTTGGCAAAAGCTAGCAGAAATGTTCAAATTTTCATTAGTTGTGGTTTCTACATGAAACATCAAACTTCTGAGCTCCAGGTGCACGAAGCCAAACATAAACAAAAGACATGGCTGCCTGTGATGTTTCTTTGGCACGTGTGTACACCAAGCGGCACCCTCTGTGGCTGTGAAGCAAAGCCAATGCAGAAGTGCCAAATGTCCAACAGCAGAAATAAACATTTTTGCGGCCTTGTTTAAAAAAATAAACTAAAGCTAATTTCCCCTCTGTACCCAGGCTGAATTTTGAACTAGCCGAACTCACCTGTTCAAATTATATTAAGTCTTAAAGTTATGCATAATTAGGAGTGTGGCTTGGTTGACAGGTGGATGCCATTACAGGTTAGATCAACCAAGCTTCATTCAGCCCAACTTCAGCTCCACCCATTTTTGACTGTTTCTGGATTAGTCTGGAGGAGGCAGCAACAGGACTGCCAAGATGGCAGCGTCCAGAACCTCCAAACTTTGAGCTTCACAACAGCTGTTTAGAAATCTGTGGGTGATGTGACGGATACGACGTTCATGTTTTACAGTCTATGCTCCATATATGCAGGGTTGCAATGTTGAGAGTTCAACTGTGTGTACACCATAGGCAGTATGAAACATGGACATTGTGAACTCAGAGCGTGGTGGCTCTGGCTGCGTCCATTTTAGAAGTCCTGCCTCTGCCAAACTTTTTGGCATATTAGGATATGTTAAATCAAAGATGGCTCAGGATCAACTCAGTCAATGTTCTTAGAAGATTTTTTTTGTTGTTACTCATTTTGAGATAGATCAATGAGACAGTAGAAGGTGTCAAAGAGTAGTGTGCTGTAAACCCTGTTATGACTTATTTATTTATGTTTATTAATGGTAGAGTGGGCGGTCCTTTCAGTTAGCCTTTGCTGCAGGTTTTAAGTGTGTATTTCACACCAAGCCTAATTGTTATTGTCTAGTGTTTTAAGTTACACTCCACTCTATCACAAGTGGTTTCACTTGGCCTAGGAAATGCTGTAGTGGGAGACAAAAAAGACATACCAGAGGAAAAAATCACTTAGCACAAGAACTGTACACCTAGAGATAGAGTGGGGTTGCTTGACCACAAGTGCACAAGTCACTTTCAAGGGTCAACAAAGACACTGCTCATGCTTGTAGTGAACGGGGAAGTTACAGTAAACCTGGTGTCAAAGTTAGATAATGATCCCATTCTAAAAAAGAAAAAGGAAAACTTGGACCACGTTCGTGAGAGAGGGTAAGAATGCTGGTTCCCTGTTAGTACAGACAAGCCAGTTGGGTACATATCGCATTCACTTTCATCAACCCAACAAGGTTAATCACAGCTGGAGAAAGAGGCCATGGCTATTATTTACAGTGGAAGAGAGTAAAGGCATCTCACAACTTGCAGCAGCCAGAATGCAAGGGCTTTAATTCTAGTAGGTTTGGAATAATTACCTCATCCTGGGAGAACATGGGGAGGACTGAAAACAAGATAATATTTCCACTGCCAGGAAGGCCCACCAGAGCCAGGACCCTGACATGCTGCCTTATGTGACAGGTTGACTGCACGATGTGCAGGGTGATAATTCCACTGCAAGGACAATGATAATGGAACTTCATGAGGCCCATCCGGTGGGTTCAAGGATGAAGGCATCAGGCTGCAGTTATATAGAGGCCAACTATGGATGCAGATTCAACAGTACCACCTCTACAAATCAACAAAGGAGAATTAATGTGGATTTTTACAGGCCTGTATTGGGGGAAATGTTACTAATTGTCATTGGCACTTACTTTAAATGGATTGACGCTCTCTCAATGCAGTCTTTAACTTCATCCATGACGGTGGAAAAACCGAGGACATCATCAACACACAGAATCCCTGCTGTACAATGATCATGGTCAATGAACATGGTCCAGGCCTAGTGAGTGCAGTTTTAAGGACTGGCCTTAAGCATGTAATCATTGTATCACATTGATCATCCGATAGTTGTGCTGTGCATGTAGCCTGGGTGTTCAAGGAAGAACCAGGACGGTATCAGGAAGATGTCGGAGGGAGCCTTGAAACAAAATAGTTTAGGCTTGCATATCACTCCTCAAACCACCACTGGAGCCATACATGCTGAGCTGCTAATGAACTGGAGGATAAGAAACCACCTGGTGCGCCCTTCACTAACTGGGAAGGTTAAATGGAATCAAGCAAAACAAACGCAGCATCATGACAGACACGCCCGGGACAGAGTATAAACTGAGTCAGAATAGGCCTATTTGAGAGGGTACACAGAACAGAAGTGAATTCTGGGAACACTTATTGAAAGAACTGGGCCAGATTTGTACATGTCATGTCAGGAAACACACCATATCCAGCCTACAAGATGAGAACTGTCCTGGGGAAAAGAAACACTAAGCTAGAGACTATAGTACAGGAAACTATTAAAATTCATAGATGCTACAAAAATGTTCAAGCTGAAAACTGGATGTCTGCCAGTTCTCTTCAGCTCTCTAGCTACAAAATCGTTTTTTTTTATTATTATTAATATAATAAGTAAATGATCCTCCCTCTATTCATCACAGTGAGGCAAAAGATACACATTAGTATAGACTATGTCTAAGTGTAGTGTCAGCAAATGGTCAAAGCTACACCATCATGGCTGATAACAGGCCATTTAATGCTACAACAACCTCTTATAATTTATAAGCTTTTAATGTCATGCATTGTGATACAGGGATCCGGTGGTGTAAGTAGGTGGTAATAATAATAATCACCCCTACTATTAATTAGATCTCAAATGGCAATAAAGTAGCAATGCCAGGGACGACTATACAAGTCAGTGCATCAGTGCAACCACTGCAGGAAAAATGGCATGCAGAAAGTAGAAGAGGTACTGAAGACAGAGACTGATGATTGATTCTTCTAATAAAATCTTTTATTTGATTTTAATCATGTAGGCTAATATTTCTCTCATTCTCCACCTGTCTCAAGGTCTCTCTCAGATCAATTTCTGAGGAACATCAAATATAACAAGATCAAGCAGATGAAAAGGAAATGAGCAAACCAGTCAGGAAGACAAAAAGACATTGATTTTTAATAGATTTAGCTCACTTCATGTTTCATTTTATAGAATAAATACCCATCATTTTTCTAAACAAAGAAACCACCTAGAACCTTTTTATTCAATATCGCGAAAGTTTTCCAGCATGAGAATGTGGGAAGGTGTTCACTTCTGGTATACACAAACATGGTTTCACTGTATTTGGTACAGTTCTTAAGACATTAAGTGCTCCTCTGAATAACGGGTAAAAGGGATCTCTGGAAAACAAGGAACCAAAAAGTTCTTTTTGAGTTTAAGACAAACAGCATTTCCTTATACCTACTTACACACCAACAGGTATGAGTATAAAAGAAGAGAGGGGCCGTTTGCTCAAAAGGCTAAATTCATTCAGGACTGCTGTTACAGCAATGCTGTTCTATGAAAGGAAATTATGATTTAAAGGCATTTTTAATCATGGTTGTCTTTCTTATGTCTCCACTGGCATCTTTCTTATGACAGCATTGATTATAATAATCAGCAAAGCATTCCATGTGATTTGCAATAACACAGTAAAAGTATAGGTAATCTATAGCATCTGAATGTTTATGCAAACATATTGCAGCACCCCCTGCCATAGGCCAGTAATGCCACTTTTCATTCCCAAGCTATCCTGTATTGAGAATTCATCGTAACCTTATTCATGGCTTTCATGTCAAAGTGAAATATGAGTCTCTTCCCAAGATGAATTCCTTTCATGTATGATTTAATGAATTTCATAGGCGTTAGTTATATTTTGTGCATTGTCCTGGTACAGTGGCCTTAGTCTGATTTCAAAAACAGACAAAATAAAATAGGTTGAGAGCTGATTAAGAAGTCTTAATGGCCAAAAGTGAATCGGATTAAATAAGCACAGCTTCAAGATCCAAGAACCAATCTCACACTAAATAAAGACTTGACCTCCTTCCTTCTTGTAGCTGCTGGAATAATTCTGGCATGCACTGGTCTTCTTTATTCCAGTAGCTGTCAGAAGGCTTGGTCTTTTGTTTAACATGTACTGTAAGTGCATTTTTTGGCAAAGAACTGTATTCTGCCCTGAACTTTACTTTGTCATGCCGGGGGACTTTGCTTTTCTTTATGTCTGTAGTCTAATTTCATCTCTTTAACATGTTATTGGTATTTTTTTTTTTATGTTTTTATGTTATCTAGTTGGTGGGAGCTTGTGTACAGTCTGGTTGATTTAAAGTATAACTAAGACTAATGGTATGACGCAGCAGTTTTGTAATTAAATTACTGATTATGAAATTAGCTTCTTAAGGTAAATGTCTACCTCAGCACATACGCACTTTGCACCTTAACAAACTGGTTGATTCCACGGTACACTGATGTTCCACCTTGATGTTCACTGAACACGGTGCTTCTGTAACAAATAACAAGACAAGTGCTGTATTGTGCACTCTCAGGGAGACATTCACAATGTTACACAAGGACTCTAATAACTTCTTAGAACAGGAGTACTGATGTAGGACCTCTCATTAGGTCAATAGTTTACATGAACTTCATATTTTATTCATGAAATGCACCCATTGAGACCATTAAGATGTCTTAAGGCCAGTAAACAAACAATACACTCACCCCTACCGTCTTTATAGTTTAACTTCACAAGAAGCTGTGGCACTACTTCCAGCAGCGAAAAGAACTTTTTTTGTGACAAATGTTTGCATGTGCATTGAACCATCTGTGCATCTTAAAACCACCCGGGTCTGTATAAAACTGCTACTACTCTGTGTCCGTGTCCGTCCAGCTGCAAATATGAATTAACTTAAAAGTTTGTCCATTTGGGTTTTCTTCAAGAAAAGAGGAACACATAGTAAGGTCAAACTTTGTGTGTTTAAGTATTTAACAACAGTAATATACAGTACTATAATAACCACCCATTACTGTTAAAAAAAAAAGTCTATTAATGTCAACCAAGTCAGTGTAACTCAAACAAATATTGCAAGGATAAATGTTTCCCTCTATTTCAGATACATAAAGGCAAACATCCATCTATATGTTACATCATCATAGATGTTCAGTTGGGTTAAACTAAAAAGTCAGATACATATATAGAGTGTTTAGTCCATTTGTTAATTAACGGGAACTACAACTGAGATCTCTAAAAATGATCTTCAAACAATGACAGTCAGTGTTTGTTGTTGTTGTGTTGTTATGTGATAAACATAATCTTTGAAAAGTGAGGTATGGATGCCCGAATGAACTGATATTGACGTAGCCTGTGTTGTTGAAGCTAATGGTCTATAAAAGGAGATAAGATACATGATGTCCTAATACTGTACATGCTCATATACAATGTGGTTTATACTTAACCATCTGACAGGAAGGATTTGGTCCTCTCAGTACAGACTATAATGTAACATTTTCTCTCTTCTCAGTTGATGCTGATTCACAAAAATGTCTACTCCTGGAAAAATGTTTTACATTTTCCGTACTTAGCATATCCTATTGACATATCTACAAAGAGATGCATGTACTTACTTGGGACATCATCAATAGAGGATGACATTTTTTTCTTAAAAAAAAAACAAAACAAAACAAAAACAATCTTTTGTGTTCCTTTAAGTTAGGAGCTGCAAAACACCAATGGCGTGTGAAAGTAAATTGATCACTGGCTAAAGAAGATCAGTCCATTTTACAGTACAAACATCAAAAATCAGTCTGAAGGAGTACCGCCTTTGTGTGCCACTTTTTGAAGACCAGTGCACAGTTAACCATCTCCTGCACACAAAGGGGGCAGAATTAAAACTAGAACTCAAACACGTCGTTCTGCTTCTTCGCCAGCTTGGCCACTTCCTGCCGGATAGCCTGCACGAGTGCAGAGGTGGAGAGGCTGCTCAAGGGCATGCTGTCCATGTCCTTCACCACCTGCGGCAGGCTTTGCTGGGATGCTGTGCTGGGGGCAGTGGGCGGCTGCTCCAGTGCCTGGTTGTACTGCAGGGGCAGCCTGGTGGGGCTCCCCTGTGGGTAGCGAGGGTGAGGAAAAGCCTCTACATACCCAGGCAGGGGCAACTGGAAAACACAGTAAACATGACATCAGTAATACAGTAACTTTATATTATTACTACCCACGAAAATAATGGCTGCCAATTTGATAATTGAAAGGATACAGTATATGCGTTTTTTTTTTTTTTTGCTGAGTGAACATTTTCTCTTGCACCACTATTTTAGAAAGAATTAAATGGGTGATAAGGGAAAATATATATAGCTGGCGAAGATCGTTGATAAATGAGTCAAAATGAAGGCATGAATGTGGAGATCTGCTTTCCGAGTATATGATGCTGAAATGGATTGTGGTTCAAACAGTGTTTGAACTCCAAAATGGACTATTTTTGAACGTTAATACAAAATCTTCTTAAGTCTCAGATTTACACCACAGGAAATGAAAAAAAAAACGTTTAAAAAAAAAAAGTCAAATAGGTGTTCATTTAGGAAATGTGCTCAACTACCCCGGTATTTTGTTGTGTCCACTCAACGCCAGCCATAAATTCAGATCAGCAAATGGTTTCTAAATGACACTGGTTCTGCAAAAAGACACTGTGTGAAGGCATCTGGTTGAAACAGGCAAACAGACAAGGAAAAGAAACAGAACATTCCAAACAAACAAGGAGAGTCCTGAGCAGGAGGGGGGAAGGAGGTTCACGAGGGCTATAAAAGATCTGACAGGACGAATGGAACCTGTCCTATTTCAATGAAAAACAGAAGAGAGAGTTGGAGGATGCTTAAAGAGTATTGTTTAAAATTTTTTTAAAAAGTAAAACATAATTTTTTGAACATCTCACTAACAGTTTCTGATATATTTTCCCATTCCATGTTATGGGGAAAACAGGACATCTCCTGTTTGGTTGGGTTGTTTTAACACTCGACAACAATTACACAGTATTTTTATAGTACTAGTTTGTTTTTAAATATAATATCTACTATGCATACTGTATGTAAAGCCAGCACACTGGCCTCTTGTAGCTAGCTATTACTTTATGTCTAGCTAAATATCATGCTACAGTATTCAGCTAGAGTCTAAAATATCAGTACCTACTATCTGATTATATTGCTACTACATTAAGTGAAAGACTTAATTCTGCAAAAATAGCCAATAGCCAATTAGAATAGTTTATTTTGAAAATCAAAGGTGTACTTATTAGAACAAAGAGCTGCTGGGGCACTGGGACAAAGGCTTGAAGACAAGGACTGTCCTAGTTTAATCAAGACATCTGGTCATGTTATCCTACCACTATAATTTGCTCATTTTTCAGATTCAGATTTATTTAATACGCACACACACACACACACATATATATATATATATAGTATTGTTACCATGATTGAGTTTTTTTCTAAGCAAGCAAAAATGATTCCTTACAGAGTCTGCCCACTGTGGTGGCACATCCTCAGGTTCAGGTGGATAGGACATCCAGGAGGGACTGTGGTAAGAAGTGGGTGGTGTGGACACAAAGTATTCTGAGTAGCCGGGCCTGGTGGCTGGGATGGCGTAGACGGCTGTTATTGGGTTTCCTACACAGAAGCAAAGAGAGACTGACAGTCACTAAACAAAGCACATTGTGGGGTTACTTTTGCAAAGTCGTCTTCTCATATGCTCATACCTGAGTAGTTGGACACAGGCTGCTCTGCAGTGATGGATGGAAGTACTGCTCTAGTAGTTGGCCCATATGGGTTGTTGTCATGTTGACTCTGCATTTCAGTGACAGACGTCTCTGAGCTCCTTCCCTTAGGCCCCAAGTCAGAAGTGGAACTAAGTTGGACAGAGATTGGAGTGGAGTTGGAGAAATACTTGGTCAGTACCACTAGATGGCAGACACACTCCATGTGGAAAAGTGAGTACCTCATTAACATTCTTGCCATCTCCCAATGCACTAGTTCAATATTCAAATTTATACAAGGCCTAAAATCACCCTGGCCACAGCACATTACCTAGTGAATATCTAGTCCCTGAATATGAATTTGAATGTGAATAAATGTGGAATATCTGATGGACTTTGGGATGCTACAGACACTGTGTATGTCTCAGTCTGCCTGCATCTGCATTCCTGCGTGTGTGTTTCTCAGCCTTACCGCCTTAGGGAGGTCCCAGGAGGAGGTCCAGTGCGAGGTGGTAAAGGGGGAGGAGAACCCATGGCCATCTCTGGGAGCTGTGTGAAGTGAAAGGCCTTAAACAGATAGTGAAAGGCATTTAAGAATACATCCACTCTAACACAGTTCTTAAGAAAGGGAAAAGAACCTCATCCCACTTACTGGTTTGGGCAGGCTGCACTGATACACGTCTGCGCCATACGATGGTACCCACTGCAGGCCTCCCCGTCCACAGCTCATTGTACCCGGGGCACTAGTTACCACGTCTGCATAGGGAAGAGGAGGTGGTGCATGACTGTAGTGGTCAGGAGGTGGGTGGTGGTGATGGGAGCGCCTTCCGGATGTGGACTGGCCCCCTGAAGCCAGGCTGAATGCCTCCTCCAGCAGCAGGTGCATCTGCTGTCGCACTTCATCAATGGATGGCTGTGAGCTCAGAGTGGAGGTCTCTGAGTGGCCTTTCAAGCCCCGGCCATACATGTACCCCCGTGTTCCTATTAGACGGTCGACATTCGTCTCCTCAATCAGCTCAGGCTCAGTCTGAAACATATAGAAACGCATTCACGAGAGAGAGACACCACTATGAACTGAGGCTCAACACACATCCGCGAACGTGGACTTGCAAAAATGCAAAAACAGTTTAAGCAATATGATTGATGAGCAAACACTGTTACAAAAAACATGAACTCATACCACTTCTGCCATATCATGGAATCATGTCACGAATAAAGAATAAAACAAACTTTGGGCACAATTTCAAATAAAGCTCTCTGTAATTTTACGGTGATGTCTCATGTGAGTGAATCTGCAGCAGCCACCACCTGTTATATGTCTCCTGTCACATTAAAAAAATGAAACCTCTCTTTATTGAATTGATATTAACGGATAGAATCTAAGAAAGCTGGAAAATTACAACTCATCTCCTGTCATTCTCTCAGTGGGTCACTGACAAGGTGCTGACCGAGCTAGAAGACAATGTTTCATGTTGCTCAGAGTTTCTGAGACAAGTCAGCTGGAAGAGTTGAATCCGTCCGTGTTAACTGCTAAGTCACAGTGCATTCAGCAGCAGAACTAGGCAGCGAGTGCCAACCTGCACTTTTCTGTATTGGGTGGCATTGGTATTTTTTGGATATATATTGTATATCAACTATCATCCTGTATGTCCTGTATATTCATTGCTTCTCCTCCAATATTCACGTGTTACCTCACTCTGCTTCTTTTTCCATCCTCTTTTTTACATTATTTGAAAGTCCCTCCATCTTTCTCCCTTTCTCAGCCCGTTTCCATCTTCCCAGTCCCTATATTCAGTGATAAATGAATACGAGTCGAAGCTGCCCTAGTTCCTGTGCGAACAGAGGGTAGCCACAGGAGACCTAGCGTAGTGCACCTCATAAATCAGCACCCCCTGCAACACGGAACGGTAGAGACTTGCATCTGCAGTGATGGGGCCTGCAGCTACACTAGTCCCATTGTAAGCAACAGGGCCAGGAAGAAAGACTGTGTAGCTGATGCTGGCTATTGTGCCATATTTCTAACAGAGATGAACAGTTGGCTGCACAGAGTTTAGCCAAAGCAAGCACAAACTGAGGGCAGATCAAGGCACTACTGTTTGTCTGGAAAATCTCAATTTGTAGAGCTTGTAGTTCTGAAGTCATGAAGTTCAACCTGTGGCGTTTTGCTTGCACTGTCCCAAGATCCTGACATAGCTAAATCACATGCACAAAAAGATAGAAAGAAAAGTACATATTTATATTTATTGTCCATTTAAGTGCCCCAGTAAGTCAGCCAGCACATCAATACCACGTGTGTTTTTCCCGCTGCAACTGGTCGAGATGGCTAGTGGGTCAGTGGCAGTTCAGTAAAATATTTCTATCACTGCTCATATTTTTTACAAAAGGACAACTCGGAGTGACAATGCTTTTTAGGAATGGTCTGCTCCATTAGTCTCGGGAGCTCACATGCCAGTATTCATGACAGAAGGAACCCTACACAGAGCCATAATGGAACAATATAAAAGTGGAGGCATAAACCAGCCATCCTGAGACGCATTACATATCAAAATGACAGGACCTTATAAATCCTAACTCTTAATTATGAATGAACCACTTCACTTCTTTTAGCTTGCTGCGGCGCACTTGAAACCACACCCAAGTAGAAAATGTCTGATGTCTAGCTCAGTGGCTGCATTAAATAGGGCAATAAGGCACAGATTTATCAGTGACAAGCTCTGATTGATAATGATATTTTCTATTTTTACATTTTTACAAATTATGTTTTTTTTATTATTATCATCTGAATTCTGTAACACACATATAGGCATATAGATGCAAAAACATATGTATTAAAACAGTACATCCTTAGCACACCATTATAATAAGTTAAAAGTTCAGATGTGATGCACAAGTTAAAGCTACCATACTACTGCAAATATATTGCAAATGATGTAATATTATTTGAAAAGTACCATCACGGCTGTGTTGGCTGTGTCAGTTTAACTGCATCTTGTTAAGAAACTGGGGTCAGTGGGTAATGACATGTGACTCACATCATAGCCGCTGTTGCGAATTCCTCTCCTGGGTCTCTCCCTCATAACAAGGAGGTCCATCTCCGTTCCTCCAGGACTGGGACTGCTCAGGCTCTGTCTGCTGCGATATGCCGTCTGCCCAACCTGGGAGTGCCTGCCAATTTGAGTAAAGAGGAGTGGATTCAGTAAAATTACACCATGGGTATGGGTTGTTGTGAATTGAAATATTGTCGGTTCAGCTTTTTTTTTTTTTACTTTCAGCCATAGTTGCAGAGCGTCGGCAGTGAAAGGTTGGTGGGAAGTGGTGGTGTTGGAATGAATAGTGGAGGAATGCATGTTAAAAAAAAAAAGTACGCAAAGTTGCGATGAAGACCAAACAGATAAAGTATGTCAGGATATCTCATGAGGACATCAAGGAAAAGAATTAGGTATGAGGAGGTATCATGGGGTGTTGCATAGCAAAATGTAACACTGATAACGCATCCAGGAAAGCAACAATTCACAGTCAGCGGCAAAGGACAAGATGCATATCAGCATGTTGTTGCTGTAAATAAAAGCCACACACTAGTTTCGACAATAAATAGCTGTTAAAATCCTAATCTTGTGGTGAGATATAAAAATAGCAAGTCCATTGAGTTAGCACACAAGTCAGGTGTTGCTTTCTACTCTGAGGGCAGTTAGTGTGATGTAATGTCAATCTCAGGTGGGAAAGGCTATTTCCTCCCTTGCCTTCAGTCTGTAATAATCAAGGAATCCTGTCCGTCTTTATGTGAAGCAGAAGCAGGACAGAACCAGTGTAGTGGCCTGTCCAAAACCCTCCAACCCATCCTCTTATCTCCATTATGGAAGCTCAGGATTGGATCAAACTAATCAGACAGACCTGATGTGTCTCTCACTGCCTACTAAGACAGGATCATGACAGTTGCTTCTCTATAAGCTAATTACAAAAGGCAGAGGTCATCAGGGATGGATAACTGGCCATGGTTTGATCAACCGATATGAGGAGCCATGTCACCTGCAGCACCCTGTGACCGCTTGAACTGTGTCCTCACACCCTTAAGTAAGCATGGATTTTCTTTTCTGTTTACACTCAGGTTCCGCTTGCTTTTCCACTCTCCCCTCACCTCCTGTGAGACTTGACATAAGTGGAACCTCGCTCATCATCAGGCTCCAGTGGTCTGCCATGCTCACCAGCTGCCCTCTCATGGCCGTGCCGCTGCCTTTGCACCATGGCCCGACTGCTACTGCTGCCGTCGGTGGAGGGGAAGTCATAATAGCCCTTCCTCTTAGCCTTCAGCCTCAGCTTGTTCCTGTAATGCTCGATGTCTGACTTCTGCTTCAGAGCCAAGTTCACCTGCAGGGAGGAAAGAGCGCAGGACGAAAAGAGACACGTGGAGATGAGAATGAGATACAGGAACCTTCTTGCTGTGTGTGTGATAAGACTGCTTTCTCTTACAAGACGTGCGGATGAAGGATCAGGGAGTTCATAGGAATATGAAGGTCTGAAAATAAAACTGTTATGCAATGAACATATTTATTACTTTTCATGTTTATTACATAACACTTCATAATCACAAATGAATTGAAAATAAAGAATAAAAACAGTGCGGTGCATCATGTTATTGAACCAATTGTTTTCAGTTCACTTTCAGGGGAATTACACTTGAATGATCTCATTTTAAAATAGAGAAGCGACAGGAAGCCCCTTTCAAGCTTTAAAATCAGTACTTTTTTAACAGCGACCACGAATCATGTAACTAATATAAAACACTAAGTGTTCTTCCACGAAAAATCTATTTTATTTCACAAAATTGATCTTTTAAAGTCCCAGAAAACCAGGTTTCATATCTTAAGTCTTTCTCTGTAACATTAAATATTTAGGTTTATATGAACAGCGCAGGAAAAAGAACTCCACTTGAGTTATTATTTATTAAGAGTATAACACTCAAAATCTCTCCAAATCTGCTTTATCTGGACTGTGTGCTGGTTGTGGTTTAAATCAGATTTGACTGACAGTTGTGGCAATATAAGCAAACAACTTCACACCTTTACCTGCCATTAGCTTTTAATTCAAATGTGCAAAATATGTGACCGCCTGAGTGCTGTCCAGTGTAACCCAGTGAGAAAAGCACAAATGCAGCTAAGGCATTTCTCATGTGAGCTATCCCAAAGTGTTCTAACTCTGGCATTAATACAGGGTTCCTACACAGTTTCTATTTCAAAAGCCGACACCTTTCTCAGTAGATTTTTCAGACCATATTTTGCCTCTAAGTACAAAGATATGGATTTTAAATTATTTATTTATATAATAAACATCTAATTGTTAACATGTGTGTTACATTCTGAATATGCAAGCAATTCTTCTGCCAAATAATTGCCAGAAGATTGTAGCTAGTAAGTTGGGATTATCAAAACACCTTTTGAAAAACGCCCATTATCCAGCATCCATCGTGGTCGTGCAGTCCAGAATTTTATACGACTGTTTTATAAATAGGAATTGAATAAAGTTAAAACCTTGGTTTTCCTGTATCTGTGCAGTTTCCTTATGCAGAAAAGTGTGTTTATTTTACATGCTTACTAATTCAAATGTTCAGACAAGCTTAATATCTGATCATTTGTGATGCTAGATACCGCTGCATTTTCTTTCAAACTAGTTTGGTTGGCAAATGTCCGGATTTCGTTATGCAACCACGTATGATGTGACGTACAGGCGTAGAGGCATCTCTGTGTAGGAGTGTATTTAGCCGCACGCCATACTCTATCAGGTCAGCGCTCTCTCACACAGTGGTAAACAGTTTGGCCATGCTGGCTTTAAATGAGAAACATGAGAAACATTCTTCTTGTATGATCAAATTATTTTTAGAATAAGGGAACACTATTTTTCCATACTCTCATTATTTCTGCATACTTATTCAGACCTGGAAATCAAATTCCATGCTTATGCAGGAACCCTGAACAGATTTTGAGAGCCTTTTAATAGAATCAGTGTTCATGTGTGCATTTGTGTATATGTGTATGTATCATCACCTCTCCGTTGACGATGGCTGAGTCCTGGCTACGGTCAGAGGATGCAGGGTGTGAATAGTTGGGCTGAGCCGCCATGGGCTTTATGGAAATGAGCTGCAGGGAGCCAGAGGAGGTGTCATATGGATCTGAAGAACAGAGAGGGAGTTCACTCACAAAGAGACTACAAATACCTCTAATGATTACATTGTCAGTCAAAGAGGAACAAACTGTCACACTCCCTCTTTGTCTCTCTCTCTCTCTCTCTCTCTCTCTCTCATCACCTTGTCTCTCTGTGGCTGGCACTGTGGGATTATGTCAAACATCAGTCGTCTGTGTCAGCAAAGGAAGTGGTGGACGGAGACAATAGATCACAAAGATAGCATTGGCTTCAAAGGTTGTGCCAATGCATCTCTGTGATAGATGAAAGAAACTGACATTGCACTTTCATTCCTTATCCAACATCAGACAAACTGGATTCAATTCCAGTTTCCCTCAACTCAACTGATGAATTATTCAAATTCACCCATTAAGAAAATCAGAATTTAGCAAGACCGATCCAATTTACAAGCAGAGGATTTGAATTTGATTCATTTAACTCACACCCACTGCACGTGGAACGTTTATCTTCAGCAGACAAGAATAGAACGGCAAATAGTTCAATGTCTGAGTGGCTTTTACTTCCAGATGCTCCAAATCTTTGATATGTGACTTGCGTATAGTCTTTCTGCATTTTTGTATTAGTGAATATGTGCGTGTGTATGTTTCTTCCAGTCTGTCACAGCATCCACTAGCCTGACATACTGTATCATGTCAGCAGAGTGTCTCACTCATTCATATTCATCGGGTCCATCTCTGCTTACTGCTGAGTTGCCACCTCTCCGGCTGTAAAAAAAAAAAAAAAACCCTGCAGTGGCAGTGCATTTCTTTTAGTGTAACCTGCGTGCATTAGAAACATGGAAACTGGAAAAGTGTTTTCACGCAGCAGAAAATGGGTAAGGGTTTTTGCCATCTGTGACACGCATGACCTTGTCTGCAAAGGAGCTGCAGGATAAATGCTTTGTGTTTGCATCAGTGTGTGACTCTCACCGTCCCTCTTGCGCGTCTCCTCCTTTGTCAGTTTCTGCTGCGCTGTGACTTTCAGCACTGTCAAGCCCCTGCCGGAATTCAGCTTCTCTGATTCGTTGCTGATGACGGAACCGTCCTCACTCGGCAACTTGCTGCAAGTAACCATAGCAACAGGAAAAGGCGGTGAGCTCTCCGGAAGCTGGGCTCGCAGCCAGGTTATGTCATCCCTTCCTTTAACAACCTCATCTTCCTCTCTCTCCATCTCTCAAGCTGATGTCGAGTAAACATAATGTATTATTATTGTTTTGTTTGGGGGATTTTTTGTTCTGTTTTTTTTTTTTTCATAATGAAAAAATGTGTGTTCGTTTTTGAAACCATCACTGCACACTGCCTATTTTAGAATATCAATCAAATTAAGACTATTCAGTCCTTTTGGTCTGAGATTAGTCAGTGAAATGGCTGCAGATGCTGGTAAAATCAGTTGATTGTCCCAGAACTGCAGCAGTCATCAGTGGTGCTTGTATGCGTGTGTGCTCTGTACAGTCATCTGGATGAATACACTTGCCAAGTTAATGTGTCTCCACTACACATGCACTGTGGATGCATTCTCAAGCATGTGTCATGTATGTTTCAAAATCAGTATGCAAGCTGTCCAGAGCGAAGCAAGTCTGGCCCTTCCATTAATTGGAAAAACAATTGCTTTATCCAATTCTTGTTAACTTGCTTCAAAAGCTGCACTGTAGTTGGAATTAGAGCTGATCAAGCGGTGGCTCAAAGGACGTTGAGGCTGACAGTGACATCAAAGCACCGTGGTCTATCCCCTAATTGTCTGGTAAGAATGATAACAGCAAAAAGAGAGAGACAGAGGAACAGTGGCTGCCCTCCCTGCTCTCGTGGAGCCAGTGCTGCAGAGAGCCAGCTCCATGCAACAGTCAACGCCTCAACAAAGACGTGCGATGTGTAATAATTAATTGAGGTGTGTGTTTACATATGTTCACATTTGCTATTTGAGAGCGGTTGTGCGTTTGATCCTGTTCTCTTGTTTTGTGACCTTGGTACAAATGAATGGATGGAAGAAACACATACGCATCTTTGTTTGTTTGTATCCACCGGCATCAAAGTCCTGAATTAACAAGTTATACTATCTGACTTCTAAAAATGCATCCACGCAGCAGCATCATCCCACTAGTTTCTCCTCAGCTGACAGGACTCAACAGGCATTTTGGGACAGATGTCATTTCAAACAGGCTGCACAACAGGTGAATGATATGTTTCACCTTCACTCAGATGTCAACAACAACTGTGAGCCTACAGCCGAATGAACACAGCATTCGTTTGTCTGTCTAGTCAAGTAGAGAGCTAAAACCGCGTTTCACTTGCAGGACAGCTGCCTTCCCTGGCTATATGATAGCACATAACTAGTGGAAAACCACATGATAGTAGAAAACAGCTGTAGTGTTTTCACTATATTCTCACCTAATCTACTACTAATGCACTCTGTTTTAATATAATTTCTTTCTAATTTAATCTACTAATGGGCCCTATTTTTTCCTTGTGTTCTATTATCCACCAGAATCAGTAATAATAATAAGAATAAGTAAAATTGAGGCTAAAAGTGCTTTGAGAGGGAGGTTGCAATCAAACACTCAACATACAGTGGTCCACATAAGTCTAAAATTCCACCAAGCTCAAGGTTTTTTTTAAAAAAATGCACCACATTATTTCACAGTAAATCTAATGTCTTGGTTATTTATGATGTAGTTATCTCAGTGTATTTTATGACAAATGAATAAAGAGCAACAAGCTTGCCAAGCTTGTTATTTCCTGGGATAATCACATGTACCAGGTAAGCCCTAATGAATGATGATAACGTAAGAACTGAGGAATCTTTAAGAGCAACTTTGAAATAGCATGAAAAAACTTTTGCTTCCTAAAATAATTATAGCAGGACTCCAGTCTATAGATTCCCTATTATGTGACATACATTTCATTTGTTCTCATTACCCTGCACAGCTTCGAAAAAATTATGCCCTTTTGAGTTCCTTGATTAAATAATTTAGCATGATTTAACATGGCAATTAATTTCTGAAAGAGCTCTACTGACTGTCAGATGAGAGAAACGGTCAATTTCACCTGCCCATATGGAGAACTCTGGTAATGACTGCCTATCACTCACCATTGGGGGGAAATAAGGACAGACAATAAGGCTGGAGGGATCTTTGTGTGTCGTCCCACCTCTCTGTATGTAACCCAGAAGCTTTCTGACAGATCAAAAGTATTTTGGGACAGGTGTCCCAAAAAGCAAGGTAGCAAAAGTACTACCCATTGGAAGGATGGTTTCCTTCAATCTCAGTTGAGGCAATAATTCTTAAATATTTCTGAATTTCCTCTGTGCAAGATGACCACATGTTTCCTGTGCTGGTAGATGTCAGTCAATCACTACCAATGTGCACACAGCAGTCTGACTCTCACAGATGTATCCAGAAACTTAATCATGCATAGTTTCTGCAGAATTATTATATATAATTTATTCTTCTCTCCGAATTAAATAAATTACGTTCTCTGTTAGTCTGAATATCAATGAGGCACTGCTGCACCGACATCAAGTTACTCCTAGGCTAACATCTTCTAGATAATGAATGAAAATGATCTAAAAGTTATGCAAAATGTATGGTGATTCAGGTTATAGTCAAGGAGGTGAATATGTGGAGATATAACAATACCTTTTGTGTTTTTCAGTGGTGAGGCTTTTCTTGTTGGCAGTTCCATCTTGTTGCAGGGCCTTTTCTAGTGAAAGTGGTGTATCCCGAATTTGTAGGGACATCACTAAGGTATCCTGACTGGCAGGCAGGGTCTCCTCATCACCTCCCTGTTGGCCCAGGTGTTGCTTGGCATAGTCGAAACCCTGGACTGGCTGATGGACAATGGAAAATGGAAAAAAGACAAAAGAGACAGCTTCACTTAGACTTATTTCTTTTCCTCCTTTTCATGAGGAGACATACATTAGTTAAACAGAAGTCACATAGACAGACATCCTTAAATAGTCTGAAAGTGTGCCTTTTTAAAAGATGTCCGGAGGATTTAATGTACAATGTACCTGGGATTACTGCACTGCTGGGAACTGAAATAGATAAGTACAGATTTAACTGACTCCCTTTTTCGTCTTCTTCCAAATTCTTGTCAAATAAATGACTCGTAGTGGGCGGTGACAGGATGAAATCAGCAGACTTTCACAGAAATATGTTTAGAGAGAAGGTAGGGGCCAAACGAGTAACACACACACACACACACACTGAAATATTTAGGCCTAACCTCATCACAGTGTCATAAATTGTCACACACATCGCTGCCTCAAAGCAGCCAACCCATAGTGCAAAATCAATACGTGATTCTCCCCTGACTGAAGAACATGCATCCCCTCTCTTCCCATAGCACACACACCCACACACACACATACATATATAAGGAATATAGATTTTCTTTGTATCCAGTTTTCTCACTAACTAAAAGTGTTACCGTAGGAAACTCAAACATGTTTTTGTGATGAATGTGTTTGGCTTGCAGACAGTGAGAGTAAAACAGAAGAGGCAGTGCAGCAGCCTCATTTAAATTTTCAGGAGTCACTCTGTCTTTGAGCACTTTAAGAATATTTCCTTGGTTACTTATTAGAAAGAATCAGCTATATACTAGAATATGAAGGTTTGTATAAAGTGATCTAATAGTATTTCATATCTGATGGAATTAATTAAGATCTTTGGTGGTTTACATGGTGAAACTTTGCAGGATCTCAGATGTAGCGTAATAATAACTGCTCTGAATGTAACACTGAAGTTTAATATAGGCGATTTTATTACTTTCTCTCTTATGAAATTCCACAAATAAAGCAGCGGGGTACGCTGACTGTCATACTATGCATCTTCATGTATCTACACTGACATATAACAGTGAAGGGAACCACGGAGCAGAAAAACCAACAGACACGGGGGTGGAGAGATAACTTCGATTAGGATGTTGTGGCACCCTTGATACAGCAATAATGGAAACAGTTTTCAATCTTCTATACGCAAAACAAACATACACACACACACACACATACGCATTCTGCTTGACAAAATGATTTCCATAATAACCACTCTCTGTAAAGCTTAGTCTTTCAAATTTCCCGTCTGGAGACTGCTATAAGGAGAACAGGCAATGCCACCCTTTCATCCTAGAAAATCTCATTTTGAAAGGTTTGTTTCTCCAAAGTGCTGTTGTATCCTTCGTTTTCATCAATACGGCAGGATTTACTGAAATATATCATAGGTGATGTCTGCCTAGAATCCCATTCAAATCCCACTGTTGGCACAGTTGAGCCCTGAAGATGAAAACACAGATCAGTAATGAGAGGAAATACAGAGAGGCAGATACCTGGTGATAATAGCCCACGTCTCTCCGATACGCCATCTGAAAACAAAAGAAGATGTTTTAAAGACAGTGTGTGTGTGCGTGTGTGTGCCTGTGCTGTTCAACCGTTCATTCTACCACTGCATGTAAAGAGGTCATGATGGCAATGTGCTGATAATAAAATTTAAAAAACCATAAAATTCTGTTATCTGCATAGTAAACCCACGCACTGGTCACTGCATACAGTCTGCTGTATCTATAGCTATAAAGTCACAAACACTTCTCCATGCCTGTAGCTAATAATTATTTCCATCATTCATCTGCTGATTAGTTTCTCAGTTAATGATTTTCGACCAAGAGGCAAAACGATGATAGAAAACCAAGAAAAATGCTTGAAAGTTTGAAGTCAATTATTAAAGCGGAGAGAATATAATTATCAAAAACAGTTTTAGCTATAGCCATAGTTAGGCTGATGCACAGAATGAGAGACACATACCTTAGCTCTGGGATTGAGGTTTCCGATGGCATCAGCTTTAAAGTCATTTTTATTCTTCCTGCACAGCACAGCTGTGATGATGAAGATAATGAGTGTTACTACGGCGATGGGGGCCAATACTGCAGCGATTATCCAAAGGTTATTAGGAGGGTTCTTGACCACAGCTGAAAAAAAAAAAGACAAAGACTTTTCACCGTCAACACTTCATTACATGGCATCCAGTGGACTCCAAACACTATATGCCAACCATTATTGCACTGATTGGTTATTGGAAGTATATTTTTCCAGCTAAAACATGCAGAAGCATCCGTCGCGCCCACGCTAAGTGACACTGCGTACGGTCTGCCTGATTCAGCTATTGTAGGCAGCAATCTATAAGGGAATGCAGCATGCGCTCTCTCTCCTGACCAACTCTGTCTCCCCGGTTCTCTCGTTCTCTTGAGCAGCACTGCAGCCCAAACAAACACCATCCTGCCGGGAGCATTTCAGAAAGATTAGAGAAAAAAAAGAGCTTTCTCAACCTTTTCTTCTACTCCCCTCAACCCAGCACTAGCTCTCGATTTTAAACTCTGCATGAGTCATGTGTTTTGGTTTGCATGTTGAGTCTGTCAGTGTTTGTGTCTGTTTGCCTACTTTTCAAATGCTAGAAGGACACTGTGCTTACGTTCCGCTTGTAGCTGGACAAAGTAGCCCAGGGTGAGTGCCATGGTCTGAGAATCCACCGTGTTCAGGACCTTGGCAGCTGACGTGCCAGATAAAGGAATGCCATTGTGCTGGACGTAGTAGGTCATCTCTGCTGGATTCTTCAACCCGGACACCCTGCGGATGCTCACCATCTGATTGGACATATAAGAAGGGATGACATGTGTTTTTTTTAACTACAGTACACTTCAGTATCAGCCCTTGTTGAATGGCTGGTACGTTGTAACGAAGCGGCTTACATTTCAGAGAGGAAAATTAAAACCACGCATTTGGTCGAGGAGTCTCACAAGAGGAAAAAGAAAACATATGGACAGAAGAGAGTACTTGTTTAGTACAACTTTCAACCTCTGGCTTGTTTTGATGAGCAATTAGCAGATGATGAGCTGAGAAACTCCCTAATTATCAAAGGCTGACCACAAGTAATCATGCAAGCGTGTGCAGAAGTGCGTATCAAAGAGTGCATCTCATGAAATATTCATACTGTAAGAAATAAGCCAACAAAACTGTTGAATTAATGCTTTCATTAGCCTTCTCAGTAACCAACAAAACCTCGTAATAAGAATCTAAAAATGATTTAGTGTCTTCGCTATGTAACCCTGTGCATCGCAGACTGTTTGTTCTTCCAGAGAAAGTCAGACGTGACACTCGCAGCGGGCCGGCCGTGCCAGCCTCTTACCTGGACAGTGTAGCTGCCTACAGCAGTGGCTCGTCTGAATCGAGTGCCCTGCTGCCCTGCCAACACAAACAGCTCTGCCAGCCGCTGCTCCATTAGACTGGCAAAGCTTTGGTACTGTCCCTCGAGGCTGGTGTTATCCACGTCCTGGATCACTGCAAATGTGGATGAAAGAAAGAGAATAGCCAGATGGTTGTTATGAGAGAAATAAATTGTTGGCGAGAAAAGAGAGTAGCATAAAGTAAGAACAGATAGAGGCAAAATTAGAAATGTGTGTGAGAGGGAAAAAACAGAGCTCATTAAGTTCTATGCAGGATTACCAGGCTGCGAGGGCCTTATGGAAAGTTCATTTTCAAGTTCATTTTTTTTCTGTGTGTCAGACAGATATGTAAGTTGACATGGTGTGATATTAGCCATGACCGCTTGCTAAGCTAATGCTAAATCAGGGCTGTGCTTCTTGCAAGAGTCTTTCTGTCCCCTAGTGGTCAAACATCACCTCATGCTACTTTAATCTGTCCAGTTTTATCAACAGTTAAAAAAGCAATAGACCTGGTTGTACATCTTGCTCAGTGTGAGGACATCACACTATCAAGGGAATGACCTTGATCTGACTCGGCCTCTCAATGCAGTAAGAGCAGGGTTAAGAGCTGTGTGGCCTGATCTGAAAGGACCATCCATTATACAGAACAGCGTGGGTGCCCTTGAACACTGTGAAATGTATTCACGTTGCTTAGTGTATTCATTCACAAAGCCAACAGAGGCAATCCAACAAACAAACAACTCACAATCCAGGAGTTATATTCATGTTATTGTTCCTGTGAAAGGAGGTGAAAGTTTATATTAATAACAGAAGCAGACGTGCAATATGTTTAAGTTTCCATAAATAGCGCCCCATAGGTGTTTCTTGTCTTAAGAACATTGTCAAAAATGTACTATGGGAGGCTCAAAACAATGAATGAATTATGCAACATAACATACAAACAATAAGATCCCCCTGAAGATGATGGAGAGGATATTTTTTGATATTAGGAAAACAATTATATCCCTACCTGTAATAACCCAGAAGTCCCTGGTAGCAATGGAGGTGTTCAGATTGTGGTACTCCATTGCTGTAAGGATATAAGAATAACAGCATCAGCATTAAAAAGTGAAGATGCAAGGTTGGGAAAAAAAACCTGCAAACTTAAAAGTTAAAGCCAAAGAATCGCATGCTTATCTTTTCACACTGAAGTTTCATTCACACATGCCTTTTGAATGTGTGTCAACAAAGAGCTGCAGCTTTTCCATCAGTCAGCACAATTCAGTCTTCAATTCAGAGAAACGCTCAAAGCAAAACATCCTAAAAACTATTCCATTTTCAGCTGCTGCGACCGAACACTGGAACCAATGCTCATGAACCTGCACCAAATGCAAGTTGTTGTGAAGCAGGGAGTTTGGCACATATTGTGCGGTTGAAATCTCAGTTTAAAGTCCCATTATCGGCGCATGTCAGACAGACATAGAAGCAAGGAGAGCTCTCGGCTGCCTGAGCTCTGGTTGTCTCTGCGTTCTGTTACATCTATTTCCTGCCTGATTAAGCTCTTGTGCTGGAGGCTGGTGCAGTGTTTGGGGGAATGCTGTATCACTGGCCTGTGAAAGCTAGGCTCGCTACAGAAATGTACACTCGGGCATGACGGGAGGGGAGGAGGAGAAGAGAGAGGGGTTGGGATGGTTGAGGGTGGGGGGGGGCTTGCAGGGTTAGACGAACAGTCAATGCTGCAGATTTGTTAATGGATAGGGCTGCAGGG
The DNA here is from genome assembly GCA_023373845.1 of Nibea coibor. Lineage (NCBI taxonomy): Eukaryota > Metazoa > Chordata > Actinopteri > Sciaenidae > Nibea > Nibea coibor. The sequence goes on from CM041738.1 coordinate 11,927,986, forward strand.
CTATCAGCTAAGTCCAACATAGCTTATAATCATAGGGAATGTTCATCAGCAAGGAGGTTTCACATGAGCCGCTGCTGTTGTGCGACGAGCGCCTGGGGGATACAAACTGAAAGACATTTATAAGTCATTCAAAGTAATGGGGAAAAAAAGGCTACTTTTAAAATAATATTTCATATTTTATATTAGAGCTTGGATTATACTTTTCAATTATTTTTATGGTCTAAAAAGAGACATTTCGCAAAGAGCTACAGTAATATTCCACCTGAGAGGGATCGTTGAAGAGCAGAGGGGGAGTGAGCTGAACGCCGCCGTCCAGAATACACAAATGCCACAGGACCGACAGAGTCCTCGGTGCTACAAACAGGCACTTCGGAGTGGTGTGAGAACCCGGGCCTTTTCTGTCAGAGCACAGCCCGAGGTGGTATGAGAATCCCCCGCTGTTAATTATTTACTGTGATAATTGGCTTTGAAGTGAGGAGGCAGCCGCTGCCAGCATATGCTCACGCCTCCTGCGAACAGTGTAATATCACTAATGGCGAGGCTACAAAACAAACAGAGCAAAATCACTGTAACACACTCTCTCATTCCTTCTTTCACACCTCTGTCTTTCTCCCTGTCAGTCTCTGCTCCTTCAGAGTCCCTTCTCGGTATTTAGTTGCCTTCCTTCCTCTCTCTCTGCTCCCCACATAAATCATCCTGCCTGTGGGTAACTTCACTTTCTAACTTAATTCAATCCCGAGACAAAATTAGTTTTAATTTAATGCTCACTAGCAGAAATCCAATTCATCATGATTTGAAGTGTGTAAACCAACGCTGCTATCTACCCCCAGTGACACTGATGCTGTATCCCAAATCAGGAGCTGCACTCTTCAGACTAGATTTAAGGGATGCAACCCGGAATTCTTTTCATGTTGGCTACTCTACTAATGACACCATATTCCTCCTGTAAATACAGTCCAGCCTGGACAACCATTCATTTCTAATACCAGTTATTTCCGGGAGGCTGGTGTAGACATCTAATTGAGGAGGTAAGCCCAGTTTCAGCCACACTTTCATGTCCCACAAAGGACAGATGAGCTCTTGAACTGATAAACAGTGTGTGCCTTTTCATAGAAACAGATATTATCTAACATACTCCAGTCTGCACACAAATTTTTGGTTGTGAATTTGGCTAAATATAGTCCAGCCTAGTGCATTCTGGGAGGTTAGAGAAAACCCATAGCCTCATTCGCCCCACTGGGATCAGCAAAGGAGAACAGGAAAGTTAAAAAAAAAAAATATTAAGCTCAACTCGGGAAGCCTCTGACTCAATTCCTGGCTCAAGAATCAACTCTGCTCTGACCCTGAGCATGATCTTGCATAACCAAAGCACTATATTGCCAAACTGACTAGCATTATGCCAGGGAGGCTTATTCCTTGAACAGGAATCTAACCAGAGAAAGCTCTTCAGATCCACAGACAATCCAATGGCTGCCTTTGGATTTGACCCACATACATTTTCACCAGGCCTCCTTGAGCTTGATAAGAGGTTTGGTTGCTCATGATTATATTATGGAAGATCTTGAGGCCCGACCACCTGAACACAGGAGGCGGCAGAGTACTGAGTGTAGGTCACCTGAATTTCAGAGTTCAGAGTAGCATAGCTGTTCATTAGACACGTGTGACACGGATGAAAAAAGTAAGGCTGTTGAACATGAAAAATGGTTTACTCCGTTCATGCCACTGACCCTTATGCTGAAGATTTCCTCTTTCCTTTCCACTGTCTATAAAAGGAGCCTGTAAGGACCCCTATATCAACTGCCCAGTTCTTTTGCTGAACCTATATTCTGAAATTTACTGTCAACAAGGTCAAACAAAACAGTAAATCTCTCCTGCAGGGATCAATAAAGACCCATAAAATTGATGTCTCATTATATCTCTTCTGCATCTGCCGTATCTCCCTCTACTGAGCAGTTTACATATTATTCCCCTGTTACGCATGCGGATGGAAAAAAGCTGCACACTGGGATTCCACTAAGATTGCTGTTTAGGCTCCCGCTGATTCCCTGTCACTCTTCATTTGTTTTTCTCTGAGTAGAACTCTAACACAGACGGAGCGCTAGGCTGAGTATGTCCTCAAAGGAGGCTAAGATGAAAGGCATGGGCTTAGCCGTGTCTTTGGATCAACTATCTTCAAGTGACTCAATCATTAAAACACAACTGTGATCGCAGTAGTAGCAGAACAGTCACAGATATCCAGTTGATGAGAAACAGGACGTCAGTCAGACGTAGCAATTGTATATATGCAGAATGAATTCTTCCAGCATAGTCAAACAATATATCAGTTCCTAAGGATTGGAACTGATGATGAGAGACTGGTATGGTTTGCGAAAAACAAGGAAATTGTTGAATCTAATTTGTATTTGGAGAACAAATCATTCCCGAGAGAACTCAAGAACTATTTCTGATGCCTCGTCTTGTAACTTCTGACTAACACACTGTTGTTTCTGAATGCAAATTGTAACTTACGCTCAGCAATGATAAGTGGTGGATAGAAGAGGAAGTAGCCCACCAGCTCAGCTGACAGCTGACCAAGGAGATTTGAGGCAGTGGTGCCATTAAGGAAGACAGTCCCATTCTTCACAGTGTAGACCAATGACACAGCAGGAGAGGATGCTGCCTGGGAGACGCTCAACATCTGGGGGGGGGGGGGGGGGGCAGTAAGTGTTCAGGGTAACAAAAGGGCGCAGAAGACATCTATACATGTATAACCACGCAAATTCCATTGCTGTCATAGGCCGATATAAAAAATAGAACAAATCTTGTAGGAAAAAATGACATAGTTGAGATGACAAACATCAAAGAATTAATTATTGTCTTAGATTATCCAGAAGCACGGCTGGGAAATTGGCAAAGCATGAAAGAGCGCAAAAATATTGTAGTATTTCATCCATGCATAACCATCAAATTAGCTTTAATATAGAGTGCACTTAATGTGGAAGCTCATGAAAATTAATACAAACATAGCCTCCCTAAACATAATTAATTTGCATCTCAGAAGCAGTTCTCGTTTAAAGGCAATGCCTGATCCACTAAGGGCCAATTTTGCACAAATTGTACGCAGTTTCCATCTGTTTGTAGCCACCAAATTACTTGAACTGCATGGTAATATTGATGTGTAACAGGGGAAAAAACTACTGAAGTGACATCTATTCTAATAGGCTGCAAACAATATTTAGTAAAGTCTAATATAGAACATGTATCTTGACTTTCAGCACTGGAGTGGAGACACCCCCATAGCACTATGTGGGTGTCTCCCTCACTGTGCAGCTATAAAGGTACTCAGTACCTGAACAGAGAGTCTGCTGTTGATGTTGAGCACTTTGGCCTGAGCTTCAGAAAACACCTTCTCAAGCCTCTGCTCCATCATTTGAGAGAACCGACAGGACCGAGGATCGTCACCTTCTCCCACAAACTGCAGCACTGGAACATAAAACAGAATGAGCTCACAAAACTGTTTTCAGTATCTCTGGGAGTGTATATTAGGCACTCTAAGAACATAATATTATTTTAGCTCTTATGTACTTAATTTTTGACCAGACATGCAGTATTGTTATTTCCCACCTCTGCTGTTGTATTACAAGATTTATTTTATTTTCTTACTTCTCAAACCTAGTTTTCACGGAAATTGCTCCAGCGCACAGTCACAGCGGGAACAAATAAGCTGATCTCTGACTTTTTTTTTTTTCTCTTGCTTTCATCCTGGCTGACCTGTTTTCAGCTGGTAGCCGGTGGCTGGGATGGGTCTCCATGACGTAACTGGGAGGGGTAGAGCCGTTACCATGGGGAGGTACTGTCGCAGGTCTGCAATCAGCTTATCACGACCATAGGACTCCAAGCCTTCCAGCACTACAGAGGGAGGGTAAACAATGTCCCCTCCAGTCACATGATAAGCCACTGTCATGTTGGGAGAACCAAATACTGTCTCCACCTGAGAGGCGAAAGTAGAGAAGAGAATTAGATGTCTTTGAACAACCATATAGGTAGTTTTTACCATGTTTTGGCCCATTAATTCGACAATACTGATATTACAGAGTAACCTAACGATGTCACAGGGTCTTCTACATTACTACAGCAAAGTGAGAGGTTAAGCTGCTGAAAGTCAATGAAAACCAGCCTACGCTAATTACCAAAATACAAGAATTAAATGCTCACAGAATAAAACCATAGATAAAACCAACATAAGACTGCAACATATTCCATAATAAAATTGTTGAAAACATCCAAAGAATATAAACACAGACGAAGATTAAAATAAATGAAAGTTCTGCCACTACTGTTGTATACCCGGTCATATCAAGAGGTGCTTCATCACACTGATTTAAAAACTGCAGCTTGATTTGCATCATTACCCATAACACGACCACAAGTATTGAAGTGGTAGCTGCTTCCATATAATTGGCACGATAAAGTCTCAGACGGTTGTCAGATTTCATCTCTATCGTTCTGTAGGCCATTTTCCAAATACCACTACTACCACAGTTTGAGAGTGATTTTCTCCCTTTCAGATAGCCACTGGGTTTTATCCATTGTAGCTGCGTATAAAAGTTGCTTGTCTGGCTGTGAAAAAGGCCTATCTAAAGCAGGTTTATAATTAATCTTTATACCGCACTGAAATGAAAAGAAGCCATCGTCCACAGCTAGGAAGCTATAGTAGTAAATCAAGTGAAAATTGAACGCATGCTTTAATAAATGGTCGGCCGTTATGTAAAATATTCATAGTTAAATCAGCAAAAACATATTCAGTATGTGGTCCTTACAGGCAGGATCAAGAGATAGTGTCAATCAGTCATATTAGTAAGTGAGCTGAATGACAAGATATTGAACTGTATTGGATTGATGGAGCACTTAAGAGTGTATTCCAACCCTCGCTAATGAAAGCACGAGCAACAGGAGAGAGAGTGATTATGGAGTACAAACATGTGGAGAGCACCGGAGTGCCTGAAGGGCTGCTGGGAAGAGAGTAAAGATGAGCATGGGGCATGGGAGAGACTGTTAAATAGGGAGTTTGGGACAAAGAGGCTTATGTTCTTTCACTTCGAGACCCAAGAGACCAGGTATCGCTGCGTTCTAATTCTCACAGGTGAAATCCGTGTGTTGCGTAACTGTGTGTCATGACCCATACAAATATGTGTTTGTCAGCAGCAGAGTTTGACTTTTTGGTGAACCGTACATACGTGGAAACTGGAAAGGGAATGATGACGGATGTGGCGAAATCAGGTGTGTGTGCGTAGGAGAGGTGAAACCATTCAGGTCCGTTATCTCAACCCATGTGAAAGCCTGTGCTGACAAGATCCGCTGGCCGAAAGACTGAGAGCCTAGAGTTTCTGTAGCTGAGAGTCACCACTCTGCCTCCTCACAATTCAGCCTTGTTACAAGCTCTATGAAAAGAGCCCTTTATTATCACTTCATCCTCTCAGGCTTCACCCATGTGAGGGTGTTATTAAGAGATTGCATTTCCAGCCACTCCGAGATTGGTAACACATCCACTAACTTTATCTCAAAGAGTGTGAAAGACTGCCAACAGATTAATCCAGACAGATCTTGTTTTTCTAAAAGTTTTGATTCCCCGGAGAGCCCTACCGACTAGACACAAAAACAGTTTACTTTTTATCTTTGGTTCCAAATGGTTTTAGTCGTGTGGTTCAATTCATTTAATCTATTTCTCGTTGTCTTTTTAGCATCAGCACGGCACATCGCTCTCCTCCCAACCATTTATAACCTATAATTAAACACAGAAGCAATTTCCCTTGCCAACAGCTTGCTTCCCATTGGATGAGAGAGCAGTGCTGCTAAAAGGAACCCAAGCAATGTTAAAATGGGTGACAGGAGTGCACTGAAGCAAGACACCTCCAGAGACTACACAGAGAGAGAGTGAGAGTGAACATGTGAGAGCGCTGACCTTCACATGGGCAGGACGAATACACAGGCCTCACTCTCAATTATCTGATACTTCCACATTGAGGAACACAACACAGCGAGACACTTCACAGGACCGTGGACATACAAGTAAACACGAGCACACACACAAACACAAAAAACGCAAAACTCTAAAGGCACTCCAACCCACTGGAGACTATGAGGAACAGGTTATTTTTGTGGGATTCCCAATGCTTCTTCCAAAGCTCCACAAATGGCTTTTTTTACAACCTAATTTTGTCTTAGCCATTACATTTTTTTTTCACATGTTCAGTGTAACGCGCAGAAAGCAGTCAGCACTTTACCAACTAGCTACCATTGTTCCCAGAGGAAGTCTTTAGCTCTTCATTTTAAGCACTAGCACTTACATACTGAGTCAAACACGTATTTATACATGTCACTGACTGCATTTCAGCACAGCTTCCCACAGCCAAGAGGTGCTTCTGATACAGTATAAGGTCCCACTCTGTGGAGGTATTAGAGGCTTATTGTAGAGAGAGAATGCTTTTGGCACAGTGGGAACCATGACCGAGTCCACAAATGGCTAAGCCACAGACATAAAGGTCATTGTGTGCACTGGATCTGTTTTTGTCATTATTGAAGAGGAAATGCTGGGATTTGTTTCCTCCTGAGTTTTTGTTCATTTGTAAATAAAATCCTGCCTCTTGTAAATATGAGTGAGCAGCAACAGTTCTCATCCACAACACTGCAACAGTCCTAATCTACATCTTGTTTTAGTGTTGGTACAGTTACTCAAACATGTGACATCACCCACTGCCTTCTGGGACACATTCAGTCAACCTAATTTCTATATTAGTCCTCATCTCTTCTCACATAGCCTACATGAGGGTCCTTGGTATGAGTGCCTAATTCACTTATTTTTTGTGAACAGTTAGGAAACGGCTGACCAGTGTGAGAACATTGTTTGATTAAGTCCACGACTGAGCAATAGTTTGGTTCTATTAAAAAATAGCTGTCAATCAACATGTCATATTCACAAACTGCATTAAAGGAATGGAATTTATGATACACTTCACTTCATATCTGAGGTTTGAGCTTTAAATAAACATGCTTATTAAATTCAGAGAGGCTTCAATAGCAGCGCATTTGAATGCCTTTACTTCACAATAAACCAAATAATAACCAAATTCTCAGGAACAGAGCCCTGGGAAAACGTTTAACACTTTTTTTCTGAATTAATTTAAAATGTATTTTTGTTTTTGTTTGGATTCTAACTCACAGGCTTAGACATTTTAGATAGGCAACTGGTCAGTCTGTGTCTGCGTATTGATGCTGATTGAATCTGTCAAGATAAAAACATCAGTGTGGATTTGACTTACTGACTAATTGGGAAAAGATCTACCGTATCTACTGTCAAGTTAAGAAAACTCCAGCTTAAAGTTGCTTTTGTGACATCAGTATCAAAAACTGGACACTTCTCGCATGAATCTCTACGTTTTCACAGTTATATTAGAAAGTACCTTGAAGAGTCTCTGACCAATAGCACTGCTACAGTGGTACAACTGTAAATCCACCATGATGTCACCCATTGGTTTGTGGACTATCATTTTGAGTTTGGCACTGTGATCCAAGACGTTGATCTTGTTTTGTTTTGTTTTTTTAGCAAGTAGTGACCATATTTGGATGACAGGGCGGAGCTGTGGAGGATATGTGGTGCTATGCCTCGGACCTGATTGGATCTGACTAAGAATCCAAGGACAAAGTGTAGGAACAATTTGTCAACCACAAGGAAACCACACCCTAACACTTACCCTGCTTTATTGTCTATTTTTCTATAAATAGGACCAAATGCCCATGGGTTCGCCCCCTGCTGCAACAAAGTCAGGAAAGAAGAAGATTCCAAGCAAGCAAACATGAATGTTATGGATGTTTTAAAATCTTACCACAGGATATATTTTACTCTATATGGATAAATGAATGTTAAATATATAACAACTGTATTTGTTTATTACAGCAACAGCAACTCATAATAGTCTGACCTGAGCCTGGGCTGAACTATCATTCAGAGCTTTTCGGAGGCCCTGACTTAGTCCCCTTCGAAGGTTCTGCCTTTGAATGCTGTCCAGCCTGTTTCTTCTCACATAGATGGAAACAACTAAGAGAAATGTGGAGACAGAGAAACAGACAGACAAAAAAGAGGAAGAAACCAAGACAGACACCAGACAAAACACATTAGAGGAATAAAAACATTTTTCTTTTTTAAGACTGTGGCTAAAGCATAGCTTACCTGTTTTCACCCATAATCGCTCTGTGATGTTGCACTGCTGTGGTGGAGCCTCTGTGGTGGTAGTAAAAGGAGAGATAAAGATTGTGGTGGTACCCCTGGGAGGGCTCGTTCTGGGAACAGGTGGCGTGAACGTTCTTCTGCTGGTTTGAGACCTGATGGCTATAGTTGTCGTTGTTCTCCTGGTCACAGGTGTGGGCTGTGGTGTGGTAGTGGTGGTCGACTGTGTGGTTCCTGTGGTGACTCTTGGGGAAGGCGTGGTGGTTGAAGCTACAGTTGTGGTGGTAAGCCTTACAGAGGCTGTTGTGGTGTCCTGTTGAGGGGGCAGAGGTGATACCTGAGATGTCCTCTCGGTGGGCCCAGCAGAAAGGGTAATTCTGACTGATTGAGAGGGGGCTAGACTGGCTGCTTTTTCTTTGGGGAAAGTGAGCTCGACTGCTCTGGATGTTCCAGCAAATAACTCATCCGTCCCCGCCTCTGTAAGGACAACAAATGTCTTAGTCACTTCCTCTGAATCTATTGATAAGGTCAGATTCGGTGATGATGATGGGGAAGTGGCTGGTACAGCATTTACAGATGCAGATGATGACGCAGTGCCTGGATACATTGTTGGTTTTATTGACAATGTCATACCAGCTGAATGTGATGTTGACGGGGACAATGACGATGATGAAGCTTTAGAAGACATTGGAGTAGGGGGATTCATATGTAAGTAGGACAACTGAGAAGCTTTAATATGACTGTATGATGCCTCTGAGGATAATGGTGATGAAGGAAATGAAGAAGATGATGGCATCAGCCCTGCTGGTAGGCCTAACCCCTTCAGTTTCGAATCACCTGTGTTATTGATAGTTTCAGAGGAACTGAGCGCAGGGTTGTTTGAATGTGTGACAACGGTACGAAATGCAGATTCAAGAGAGCCAACATCTGCCAGAAGGGGGGTCTGCTTGCTCTTGTACACCAATGTAACAGAAGAGGCTTGCGAAGGTGTTACAGTGTCAGTAGTTACATGAGAGCGGAACAGAAAACCATCTGAGCCCTGTGATGACGGAGCAGCAGGAGTGTTTACAGTGGCTCCTGGCTGTATACTGTCAGCCACAGTAGATCCATGGTACACTGGGGACAAATTCAGACTCTGTTCTATACTTCCTGATGTGCTTGTAAAAGATGGATGCTCTCTAACAGTTGGATAATGTGAAGATGGATCACTGGCGACTACAGTTGAACCGCTTGAATTCAATATATGCATGATGCGCTCTTGTTCATCTTCCAGCTTTGGATGCTCATATGATGGTCCATCTGCTTGTAAATCAGAATTTGTCCCATCAAAGCCAAGAGATGTATATTCTAATTTAGAGGCAGTGCTTTGAAAAGACACAGGCTTGGTGGTTTTCCACTTTGTATACGGTGCCATTATTTTTGAGCCAAAGCTGAAAATAGAACTAAATGTTTCACTGCTGTTTTGTCCATCACCAGAGGAAGTGGTTGCATCAGAGGAAGAGATAAAGGGTATGGTTGTTTGTGTGTCTAAATAAAAATCTGATTTATTGCTACTCACACCGGTGATTGATCCCTGAGAGTGAGAAGTAGACGTTTTTCTCTGTGCTAGGATGATTTCTGACCAGGTGAAGGAAGAAGCCTGCTCATGGCGGCCCATGAGTGTCACATCATCTTTACGAGAAAGACTTTTAAGACTTCCTAATGCTGCATCAAAAGGTACTGGAGAAAAGGGCCTTTCAGTGGGTGATCCTTTCCCAGAAGTTTCAGAGCCTTTACTCAACATGTAGAAGTCTTTTGTGGTCATGAAAGATGGAAACTGTGTTGTGAACTGTCCTGATAGAACACCCTTCTTGTTAAATGCTGTGTGTCTGATTGAAGATGACTCTCCATTTTCGTCAAATAACAGAGAAACTGAAGTCTTTTCCGTATTTCTGTGGACACCCTCAAAAGGCCACTTTCCATGGGTGGTGAGAACATTGGAGGGCGGTGATGGTTCACCATTTCCTGCTCTTGATTTCACCTCAAAAGTTGAAGGTATACTGTGAACAGCTTCAGATTTTGTGATGTGTGCAGAGATTTCAGCCACTGTCTGGTGAGATATATTATGAGGTGGAGTTAGATTAGATATATAAAACTTGTTAGGAAATGTGAGTAAGGATCTTGTTTGAAAAGGTCTTTGTGATGGGATAATTTGGGATGATAATGAGGCTTTGGCGTGGTCTGCAAAACTAACCTCACTATTGGTAGACAAGGCAGGTTTATGGTCACTGTTGTTGTGGTTTGGGCTGTGGCTGAGTAACAAGGACAACAAGTACGTAGGCTGAGTGGGGTGTGAAATACTTTCAAACATTTTATTGGTTATATCTTTTGCTAACTTAACTGGTATCGCTGAACCAGAGAGCGACATTGTCTTTATGCTGAAGGGAGATGTGATATTTTGCATCGACCATCCTATAGACTTGTGAGTTATCCCCTTGGGAGACCCTGTTTGTGTGACAAACTCCTGAATGTTTAGGGCTCTAATACTTGACATGGAGGAGGTTGTGTCTGTTGAAGGTATTGCTGTTTTAACATTTCCTGCACTTGTTTTAACCTCGATGGTTGAGCTGTGGACAGCTTTGGATTCTGTGACATGTGCAGGGATTTTAGCCACTGTCTGCTGAGGTTTTTGGGGAGGTGGTGTATGAAAATTTTGGGCAAACGCGAGTAAGGATCTTGTTTGGAAAGCCGTTGGTGAGGGGGTAATTTCAGACGAGGCTTTAGCTTGGTCTGCAAAATTAATCTCACTTTTAGCAGACAAGGCGGTGTTGCGGTCATTGGTATTGTCGTTCGGGCTGTGGCTGAGCAAGGGCAATATGTATGTGGGCCAAGTGGGGTGTGAAACACTTTTGTTCATGTTTTTATAGGGAAATATGATATTTTGTGTCAACCATCCAAGAGGTTGAGTTATCCCTTTGGGGGAGTCTGTTTGGGTGGCAAACTCTTGAATGTTTAGGACTCTATTACTTGACAAATGAAGTGAACCTGACTCTGACCTGGGGGAGGTTGTGCCTGTTGTGGCGATCAAACCGAGAATGGAACCAGTGGTGGACTCCGGCCTTGGCTGTGAGGATAAACGTGAGTTATTCAGGTGAGCTGGAGGGGAAATAGATCTGAGCTGTGCTTCTGCTATCTCTCCCTGGTTGTAATTTATATTGATGGCAGGAACTCTGGTGCTGGCCTGACCCTCTGCCATCAGTAAATCACCAGGATTAGGTGCATACTCTGAGGACACTATGCCAGAGTGGATCGGTGTTAGCTCAGTGATTGCAGTAACAGAGAGAGATGTTTTACCTGGTGGAGGCTGGGAGGAAGCTGTAAAGAATGATCCAGCAGGTGTGAACGTTAATGCTGGTGATACAGTTGGATTTACAACATGTGAACTGAGAAGTGACATGACTGCATCTCCAACAGTTTTGTGAACAAATGTCTTGTTTTCCTTCCCTGCATATGCTGTATGATTTAACATCTGCTGTTTGACATGACTAGAAACTGAGTAGCCTTTAGGATGGGCAGACAGCAGGGCTGATGTGGGATTTTCTAAACCTCTCTGCTGCCTTTCAACAGCTTGACTCTCTTGATTGCTGGGAAATGAGGTGCTAATTTCAAGATTACTGGCCGACACAGGGGTCATACCTAGGATCTGGGTTTGAGTGGGTCTGTATAAAATCTTTAAAACATTTTGTTCATGATTTGGAGTAGAATATGATGAATATGTGCCTGTTTCTGTGCTTGCACTCCTATATGTTCCACTTACACCATGGTTTTTACCTGCTGGTGATTGTTTTGTCACTTTATTGCTCATTTCAATGCTGGTTTTACTTAATAAATCTGATGCTTTGGTTGCTGTGCTTTGCAGCCCCCATGTAACAGCTGTTAAGTCAACATCTGAATGACTGATGGACTGTTTGGTTGTTACATTGTCTGTCCAAGCCAAAGACCCTGCTGGTAATGAGGCTGCTGTTTTTGTTTGAGAGGCAGGGCTGGATATAATCCTTTGACTTTGAGATAAAGAAGCAGCTTTGTTTATCCAACCAGCAGGAGATGGTAGAGAAAACAGAGACAATACGGAGGATAACACAGAGGAGGTGGATGGTGCTGATGGGGACATTGATGATGACAATGAAGAAATCGATACTGTCGATGATGAAAACAATGAGGTATCCTTATTTCCATTCATAAAAGACACGTGTGATGGCCTGGAGACGGTTGATGCCATGGTTACAGCCTGAGATTGTGTGTTGTATGGGTGAGACACGTTAGAAGTAACACCTGAACTGGCGAGGAGGATCCTATCTCCTGCAGACAACGATGAGGAGGACATCTCTGAGCCCTGGCTGGAACTATGTGAAGGCCATTGAGTGGTGTCAGTCTCGTCCCTGGTGATGGTCGGCGAGGTTCTAATTTGATCAAGGCTCACCGGATGTTTCACAGTTCCTGCCATGACAGTTAAGACAGAAGAAAAGGCAGGCTGCCCTAATAAACCTTCCCCCTCAGGCTCACCATCTGAATGGACAAGTGAGAAAGGCACCGCCTCCGCCACTGACAGGTCAGCCAATGGATGTACAGAAGCAGCTGTGGGTGCGGGGTCGCTTTGTAAAGACGAGGAGCCAGAGGCATCATAGTTCGGTTTTTCTGTTAACAGAAAAGAAAATGAAAAGTCAGATTAATATTGGTAACAATACCAACACAAGCCTGTGTTGTATCTAATGACTTTGTTAATGGTGTAAACCATTTACTAATCTTTTATAGATACCTTGTTAGATATTATACAAAAAAACTTTTGGGTTACCAGGCTATGATTATAGCCAGACCAGGAGAGGATTTTTAGAGCCTAATACCAATATTGATATGGACCCTAAATGCACCAGTGCTGTGTGGACAGGCTATGTAATGGAAATGTAAAACTTAGTTACTTGTTAGTTTTCGGTCAATATATATGCCAATCTCTAGAATGAATTAATACTGGCCAATATATTGGACTAGAACTAGTTGCAATAAACTGCCTTTGCATGGTGTTTATGCCTTTTATTTGCTAATAATGCTGTTGTAAATGTAGGGAATCTATTAATTGTTTTATTATTAACAACCCATCAAGTCTGTGGATGTTAAACTCTCGATTTTGGTTCAGATTTTCACAACCTGGCAACCCAAAAGTTCCTTAATGACTAATAACTGATTTATAAAGCATTAGTGAATGATTGATCAAATCCATTATAAAAGATGTTTTATTAGAAAGTGGTACAAATGCCTGCTACCTATCTAAGGCAAAAAAAACTGACATGTTGATGGTCTGTCCTATTAACTGGCAGCGTGAAAAATCAGATTCCCTAAGCAGCGTGCATGTTCATTCAGCCTGCGCGTCAACACAGAATTACCTTCTCTAAACATGACAGATGAAGCCATTACAAAGAGCCACGTATGTCACACCACGTAGGAGACCTGATTCAAACTGTAAACATTTCCAGATAGCTGGGCTGTGAGGAACAATTCTGCGTTAATAAATGATGAACTGACTTTAGGTTTATTGAATGACTGTTGAGCGCTAATCATTTTAACCTATGTGCCAAGGTGTAAACAAATCACAAATACTAAGTTTGGAGGTGTAAACACATCTTTCTAATGGTCACAGACACTACACCAAGGGCAGACATTCATGTATTTCCAAAGGGGAGAAAAAAGACAATCTTCAAAGTGGAACAAATAGAATTATTCAGAAGATGGCAGCTGTGTGCACAAGCATAGCTAAGATAACGCTACTTCTAAAAACACACAATGGACTCACGCTACAGTGTTGTGTGCCTTTGCAGAAATTATGCCTCAGTAAAAGGCAGAAATGGAGACAGAGAGAGAGAGAGAGAGAGAGAGAGAGAGAGAGAGAGAGAGATGGGGGTCTACATTGCAGTAACTACCATGAAGATGCTTGAGGGGATTAATTCACCAAGACGGCCAACATGGAGTTGTCTCTGTCTCATCCAGTCCTGTCCAGTCCTCTCCTTTTATTCTTCGCACATCCTTGACACGTCCATATAGGGGTTCTTTTATCCATTTATAAATCTTTGCAGTCCTGTCACTCCTCACACCCCCTCAGCATGTTTCCTCTGCTGAAGTGTATCCAGCTAACACTCACACGCAACTCCTTCAGTGTTGGAGGGACATGACCAGGAGGGAAATTGAGTGTAACCGCAACATGTACCTGGATTGTAAAAGAATACTAGTCATTTCTCCTCATGCTCTTGTCCAGCCTTGCTTAAATGCATACATCTTTTTGAACATGAACTTTAAAATTCAGAGCATACTGTGGAAATTACTGAGACCCTTGAGTCCATGTTTTCTAAATTACACACATGCTGATTAGCCTAAGGCAATGTGTACTCACACAGCTGGCACTGTAAAGCTATCGAAAAGCATATTATTTTTTTTAGGTATTTTCCAACCATTAAATGAAAACCATAATAACATCTAATACCTACAAATTCAGTGAAAGTTCCAGGTCACTACCTCTGAATGTATTTTTAAATGTCACCTATATCCCAGAGAATTGATATAATGCTTTTTATAATTTGTTTTTAGCGGAATAAATCTCTAAATTTCATTAACTACCACCATTAAATTCTTAAATACAGTTCCTTTATGCTATATAAATGATTCAACTTAATTCTTCTTCTTCAATAAATCACTAATGTGCTCAAATGTGATTAGTGAAATTGCTACACTGCAATTCTTAATCCTTCCTTAAAAGACGGTGATATAAAACAAGGAATGGGGAATGTATTTCAGTATTCACAGAGGAGCACTGAGATAACAAAGGATATGTGTTCTGCTTCAAGGCCACTAAAAGGTCAGTCAGTCAACCAACCCTGGTCGTCAAAATGAAAGAGAACTTCCTGACCCCCCCCCACCCTCCGTTCCCTGCTTAGCGTGCCCAGTGGCAATATGAATCTGGGTGCACTGGATGGAGGCCAGTCCTAGCAGAGGTGTGGGGTCCACCTGTGGTTTGCCACCTGCTCTGAAAGAGCTGAGCATATGGGAGGATTTTAACAATGGAAGAGAGCGGACGAGGAAGTAGGAGACGCGTGATAGAGCGAGTGATGAGTGGTGTGGGGTGTGGGGGAAAAGGAAATTGCGTAGAAAATGCACTCGTAGTAGTAAAAGAATCAAAGAATCTGCGGTCTACACGTCCGACGGTGCTTTCCAAGTGAAGTAATTTATCATGATTCCTTACACTATCAAGCTTACATCACATTACTACAAGTAACAATAGATTACGTAATACTTTGTGGTATTAAATCAATTTCATCATAGTAGAAGCAAATATGCCAAACATACATCGATTCTGCTTTAATTTAAAATCTTGGCCTCTTGGTTGGACAAGGTATTTTAAGCAGTCACAATGGGTTATGAGTTGTTGTATTTTTTTTTTTACTATTTCTGAAATTTAAAAGACTATTAGTTGAAAATAATGACTGCTTCCTAGTGTGCAAGCTAGTAAAAGCTTAACATATCTTTAGCCTCTTAAACCCCCCATTGATTTGCTCATCAGTTGGTCTTCCAATCGTGTGTCAAGGCTGATTTTTGGGCTGTGCGTATAAAATTATGCACAAGACACCCTCAGCACAGAATATGCTGACGGCAGAATTCTGTTTGAATTGTTAATGGGGTTTAAAAAAAAACAATGAGATGATAAGCTCCAGTGGTAAATTGATACGCCAAGCATGTATGATCAATAAAATGTTTGATGTACTTCTTTAGTCAAGAGCCTGACTTGTCTCTAAAACCTTCTGCAACCAGCACACACAAACCACAGACATCATTTTCACACTCACCCCCCCTCTCCTCTGCAGCCAGCGCTATCTTTGAGCTACCAGGACGCAGACATGACACTGCAGAGGCTCCCGCTGCTCCACTCATATTATACACTGCTTCTTCTTTTGCTTTGAGCTGTTTGTGTTCCCTTACTGTATGTTCAGAAATAAGAGTAAATAAGAGAGGACGATTCAGTAGTGAGCAGAGAAATAAATTTAAAGAAGCTTGTGGAGAGTTTTGATTGGAAAAACTGAATTTGGATGTATGTATTGCACAGACCCTCTGTGTCTCTGTCTGTGTATGGTGGAGTGATGTCTATGCGGGGCTGGAGGAGGGTGTCAGTGATGCCGAGCATTGCTGAGGTGACTGTATAGATGGAAGGGAGGATGTCACACACAGCAGTTGGATTTTTTTTATTTATTTTTTTTCCAGGGGTGCAAACAGCACAGCAGGCTGAGACACGCATCAGCTGTTTGGACCGCAGCCCAGCGGACACTTAACCCTGCAACCACACAGAGACAAGTACATGGTATTAAAAGAGATGTTCATTCAGTCATTCACTCATTTATTACTCCTGACAAGGATGCTACAGTATGTTTGTCCGTGGCCAAGAAGACTGGGACACATATCATTAGTTCGTGGTGTGATTCCAGGAATTGTTTAATGCCAGACAAGTAAAAGCAACAAACTCTCTTTCTTACAAATGAGAAGAAATTTATTAGAAAAATAACACACCCTTGCTCAATTTAACAGTCTGGGCTTTTGAGGCTATAGCTGTACATGCAGTGGTGAAGGAAGTAATCAGATCCTGCACTCTTGCAATTAAAATTTAATTTAATTAAAAGTGTGTAAGCATCAG
The DNA here is from genome assembly GCA_023373845.1 of Nibea coibor. NCBI lineage: Eukaryota > Metazoa > Chordata > Actinopteri > Sciaenidae > Nibea > Nibea coibor. Next base: position 11,944,893 of record CM041738.1, read on the forward strand.
GAAAATGCACTTAAAATATTAAAAGTAAATCAAAGTACCGTTTGCACCGGTATGACTCGTACCCTCTGGGTGGCTAATGTTGTTAATTGTTGTGTTACTGACATCTCTGAGTCAGCCTGCTGATTATGGCTTTCATGTAGTTTGTACAGTTACACTACATGTCAGCATTTACTAGTATCTTATAATTCCCTTGTTGCCACTGCTCAGCAAATGTTACATGTGCCCCTTAAATACAGCATTTTTAGGTTACTATATGACTATATATAGTAATATACTTATCCCGATGCAGCACTATATATAGTAATATATATATATATTATAATATAATGTATAATAATTATTAACATTGCAATATAGGTTGTTATGGATAGATATATTTACACGACTGTCTTTCACTATGTATATTTTGCAGATACAAATGCAGATTTTTTTGCAGATTTTTTGCAAAATTTTACATTTTGCAGATTGTGTAGCTTTGGTGGATGAATACGCTCCAAGCACTGAGTGCTTTCTAGTTAATAAATCGTTTTGTTTTGTAACTATGAGCCAAAGTGCGCTTCTAACAATTACCACATCAAAGCTCGCCCGTGTTTTGGACATTTTTATCAATCGTGTCAAGAATGCAGCAACCGCCTGACACCAATCTTTCCCTTTTCATTGATAAAATGATAGAAAATAAATCCTTGAAGGACAAAAACAGCCCTGGGCAATAGACTGAGCGCTCTCTTGACACTTATATTTCTCTGTCCTCCTTCTCTCTGTCTCGCTCAGCCTATCTACTGATGCCAAGGCTCTTCGTCTTTTTCAGCCTGACATGTTGACACACTGACTTTTGTCCTGATGCAGCTCAGGACGCTGTAGTCATGGCTTATGTTGTTGCACTCTGTCCACTCCTATTACTGCTCACCAATGCTGTTCTCCGCTGTCCTTGTCCCTGGGCTTGAGCTAGAGTCATTTAGTATTGAGGATTCTGATTATACACAAAATAGATTCGTCAGCTGGTAGTTTTGATTACGTTACTAGACCTACAGTATTCCATGTCAATAACAGGTACATAGCACCTGTAAAATAGCCCAATGCTACGCTAAGTTCTACCTGTATCTATATCTCCCTATAGATAGGGATACGTTCAGATAATATTCCTATCAAGTGTCTCTGTGTTTTCCACTGCAGGCCCAGTTAAACACACCAGAGAGCCATTATTCAGGGCTTTTAGCAAGCTTTTTTGGAAGGTGACAGGGGACACATTTCCTCCACACTCACATGAAGGATCATATATCTGCTGCCTCAAACCCTTTTGGTGAAAATGTACAAACAGCAGCCAAACTTAATTGATTTTTGGGCCTCATTATGCAAATTCAGAAATTAGAGTGCTGCAACATTGCAGTGAATAAATTATATGGATACATTTCTGCTGAATAAAACAAACGATTCTACCCTTTGGATTTGATATGAACATATTTGACATACATGTCAATGCTCTATAACAGCATTAAAGGGTTTTAATAGGGTACCTTTGATAGGCACAGAGATAATCAAGTGATCAAGTTTCTATATGTGGAACCAAATGCGCTGACCACAGATTGAATAGAGCTGTGTCTCTCTTTGTATGCAATGGCTGTCTACATAAGAACAACAATTAAGCTACTAAATAAATGACCATGCACGTCAAATATCACTTAAAAATATGCTTATCATTAAGCCACACGTTGTTAAACGTTGTCCTCCCGACTGAGTCTCCTCTCCAAGTACTCACTTTTAAAGTGCTGCCTATGTATCGCATGCTCCACTTGTAACTACACCCAGAAACTTAATGAACTGTTATCTAGTTTCACAATGAGACTAATACTGAGCCGGGGAATAAGAACTGTTGGTGTTGCATTTTTTAAGGATAACATAAACACTAAGAGGATTCGGAAGCTTTTCGGTCTGCATCTCATGTGTGACGAAGATGTCATTAAAATAAACCATCACATTAACAACCATTATAACAGGAGTAAGGAGTTAGAATAGAATAAATGAATATAGATTATGTAAAAGCATGAAAGACCTTTCGAGTAAATACTTATATTTCCATTTTTCAACTGATATGCGCACTAATCTTTGATAGTAAAAAGTCAGAACAGAGAAAAAAATAGTGCTAAAATAAAACTCTTTAGGCTGTTTCAAGCACTTTATAGCACCGAAGAGACTAAATAAGTTCAGTATGTATTTTTTAGCTTTGATGAAAGATCTTCTGGAGAAGCTGAGACTTTTTTGGGAGTGTAATGGCTGAGTGGCCTATTCAATATTAATATGAGATAGACAGCATGTTAGCATCATCAGCAGAGCAGTGAAATAAAATATGGTGATGTTTTCCATTTCTAGAGGAGGAGAGTGAATTGCCAGTGACTTCTGTGCTGATGGCTGAGAAGTTCAATACGCTTAACCCTTTGTATTACAGAGTAATGTACTGTTGAGGAGTACATTGAGGTCTAAACAGATCAAACCTGAGAAAAACATCTTATTACTTTCAGGAAGACAACACTGCATCGGATTCAGCTCAAAAGTCAGATTGTAACCTATAATAGAATAACATATTTACTTCCATTTCTACAGTTTCGCCTGTTCATTTGCATAATTTTATTTGCAGAGAATAACTTAAGACAAGCCTAACTTAGCGAACTATAACTATCCCCAAACTTCATTCATAGATACATGTAGATTCATAGATGCAAGATAACCGAAGAGCATCAATTAAGACAAATATTAAATAGAAATAGTTTCTTAAATTTAAATAAAGTGAGTGGTGGCCTGTTTGCTTTCAAGTGAATTTAAAGTGGAAGAGTACTTTTAGACTTTTTCCACAGCAAATATTTTGATTTGTCGCACCATGAAAAGCACAGGTGGAAGTAATAACATTAGCGATGGCTCAGCTCCATTAAGTGTCCCAGTAGTCGGCATGAATGATAGCAGGGCCCTGAACAGGCTCACCTAAATGGAATGCACTCGTTATTTATGTTATTCATTACACCTTTGTGTGTTTTTTACTGCAGTAACTTAAGGTCTGTATCAAGATGAAGTTACTCCTCTCTGCACCGTGTGAAAAATAGAACATTATTTCTTAGAAGCGGACTTTGGTGCACTGTGAATGCACCGATCATTACAGATTCATGGTATGTGAAAATGTAAGGATATTTTCAGGGTGAAATATTCCTTTGATGAGCCTTGCTGGGGCCAGACACGATGACTGGAAGTCAGACCGCTCAGTAGGGTACTGCAGGCAATCACAGTCCCATTAAAACCACCAAGAAGTAAGTCATCTTTCACTTCAGCCTCATACCCAGAGGCAACACTGGCCTGTAAACTGTCAGGGTTGAAAGCAGAAAGAGCACAAGCGGGAGACATGAAAGCAAGAAGTAAATACATGTACTGTCTTGTCACAGAAGCATCACACAAATGAAATATAATGATTGCAGTGACATTTCCTAAGAAATATTTCATCATCCAGTTTCTACAGATACAGTAACATGTTAGATGTTGTAATTTTAGAATATTTCAATGAGTAAATTTGTGTACGTTCTGTTTACGTTGCACGTTGAAGCTCCAAACCAGATCCGGAGATGAAAACATTCACACAAATAAGGATTTCTTGTCCTGGTTTCACCTAATACACAGAGAGGAGAGACTGTATCAAACCAGAACTCACGGACCTCTCCTGGGGCCGTGCATATCGGAGCAGGCAGGGAACGAGTGTAGAAGTTTAGCTGCATGCTGGGGCTGTGATGGGCCTTGGGATTACAGTACAAATTCGACATGGCAGACTGTGGGTGTGAAATGACAAGGAGGAGTCAAGGGAGCGCATCAGATAGTGACGCAGCAGCTGACGCGACTGTGTACTTGATTAAAATGAAGATCTCATCATGATATTCTCAAAATATTCTTCTCTTGTCAAGATCGGAGCACGACTGCAGTGATATGCAGAAAAACCCAGACTAAATTTGCTTTATTTGGTAATAAAAGAGCAAGAATGTGTTTGGAAAACGGGCAAATTTGACAAAGCCTTTAGGAAGTCAAGTGATATAGAATAAAGTACATAGAGGGAGGTGGACATGGTGGATGGATGGATTATACACAGGACTGGTGTCAAACATTAAGCTGGTGTTGGCTTTTTTTTTTTTTTACACATATAGCTGACATATTATCTGTTTTTGTTGTTGCTTGTTTGTATGTTCTTTTCATTTTACGTTAGATCTCGGCACCAAAACCACTTGTCCATCCTCATGGCTGGGTTCAAACAACAAGTCAACAACAGTAGTTTTCTGGGAGACAGGCCTGAAGGCAAACTCCCTGGTGCAGGAACAACAGGTACAGAGCTCACAAGATCACGAATGCAGCATGCATTATACACCACGAACCTCTTTTACCACCAGCACAAACAGTGTGGAGAGTCTGTACAGTTGAGAGCCACAAAAGTACCACCGAGTGCTCAGAACAAACCCCAGACTGAGACATCGAAAGAGGCACACCGTACGGCAAAGATTCACAAAGATGGAAGGAGATGATGGCTGCCATTGCAACGTACATCTGCAAAATATGCTTTTAACAACTATTTAAGATGAGATATACTTTATTGTCTCTGAGGAGAAATCTGGCTTGGCAATAGTGCTACGCAAGGCTGCAATCAACATAAAAACAATGTGCTGATGGTAATAAAAACAGTACAGAGGTACACCAAAGACACTGAACATAAAAACAATAAAACCATATTCATTTATTGAATTTACAAATAATGTGCTGCATCGGGATAAGTATCGCTATCTGGATACAAAATTACCTACATCAGCACGTGAGATTTTGGTCATATCACACAGCCTTAGGTGGATCCCTGTTTAATTTGTGCACAAGCATAAGAACACACGTGTCTTATGTTCCAGTGGTTTCGTACTGACTGATGTACCGGCGATGGCAACACGGCAAGATGTGCTGCAATGCACCAGCGACGACGACTGCAAGCTAGTGTTTGTTCACAAGAACATTTGAAACACCTTTAAACTGATTGAAAAGGAGTGACGAGAACATCCAGAAGCAGCAGATCTCCTCTACTTTATAGCAGTGTGTATTCACTACAGTTTAGTTTAATGTCATTTGACACTGACAGTATCCTTACACTCACCGCAGCTGTTTCAGTTTTGGGTCATGATGTATGATTATATACACTCAACCTAAATTAGAAAAACAATAGAAATAGAAAATCGAGGCTTGTTTTCACACATTGGAGCCAGATGAGAGATGTTTCATACGGACAAGCATTGTTTGTGTTTGATACAACTTGTTCTTTAGACAGAGACACTGTAATAGACAGTGTGGGAAATAATTACTCACTATCGATTACCTCACATAATACAATACTCCAAACTATCGCTAAAATAAAGCAATCATTTGTCCCTGCAAAGTGTCCTCACCGAAAGGTTGAGGCCTGCAGTCTGCTATTCCAATTCATTACAGGGAATCTAGGTGAGGTAATGGCTTGGTCACCTGTGACAGTCTGAGTGAGAGAAAAAAAAAAACTCCACAAGAGAACTCTGGTGTCATTGTTGGCAAGATCACATGGCTTTGCCTCTGACACTAATTGGGCCCTCAGAGAGACTTCAGAAGAAGTCAGAGCTCATCCCGCTAAGTGACAGAATTATATGTCCTGTGCTAACTTAGTATTCCCACAGCGATACACCTGAAGGTACAACATGCGTTTCTCATTATTTATATTATTATTTAAACCATATTTTCCAGAAATGTCTTCGCTTTAAATGTTGCAACCTGTTGCTCCTCCTTGGCATTCCTCTCAGTGGGACTACTTTGTAGAGCATGAAGAAGGATGAGAGCCCCTGACAATACATAATAAGCGATGAATAAATATCAGTTTATGAGCGTTTACTCTGTGCGTGCTGAATGCACAATAGTTCACACAATTTAGCTCAGTAGACCTGAAAAAATCAACCCCCACCATCATTAAAATGCAGACAGACAAAAAAAACTCCTAATGATCTCATTTGTTTATGATTCTAATTAATCCAAATTATTTTACTTTCAAGTTATTCAAGCCAAATTTCTACACATGACGACTTTCACATCAGCGCCATCGAGTTAAAATTCTGACTCTGATTCCATCACAGCGATACATAATTCATGGCTCTGTGTCAAACCAAATTGCCTCTGGCGTTTATTCACGTAAACATGATGCAAGAGAAGACCACTGTGAATTGCAATGCTCTTAAGTGACGTGAAGACATATTGCAGCAGTTGTCCACCTATGTGTTGAAACCTTGAAACCTTCCTATTTAAATTATTATAAATTATGATTTCACTTTCATGTTGTGTCATGCGGCTAATTATCACATGGCTACAGACTTTAATTCTTTCAGTACTTTGCTAGAAAAAGCTGAATTAGAGAAAAAAATCCGACAAATAGTCGAGAATTATAATTTTTTATGCCCCCTTAGATCATCTAATGAGCTCCTACGAGGTCTACAACCCCCAGACTAGGGACCGCTGATGTGTGATACTGCGCAGATGCACTGGCTCTGACTGTATTTATCGGCTACGGTGCAGCAGAGGTTAGCCGAGGCATGAGGAGGATGGAGTGAAGAGGACAATGAGGGATAACAAGGTGGGATAAGCTTCCAGGATCCCCTGTGAAATCCACACTTGAGTCAAGCACAAGAATGTCAAAATGTATGCAATACAATCACAATGCTCTATAATCTGGGGTCACTCCAAGCAGCAGGCCACCAAAAATTCAGCATTAAACTATTCCCCTATAGCTCACACTACAGACTAAAAGTACATGAATAGGGCAAACTGACAGAATATTAAAAAGACTGCACAATATTTGTGTGTCAAATTGGACGATTATCGTGTCAATTCCTGCAATAACTCAGCCAGGAGACATTACAATGACAACGATCCCCAACCAATCATAGCATGGCATCACTCGCAGCCTGTGTGATGTCACTGGGAAGATGGCGGTAGAACGTGTACACTCTGGTCTTTTTGATGGGAAGTCGTGAGGCATCTCAGATGGTGTCTGTTGTCACCCTCGTATTACACTACAAACCAATCAACTGTGAAATGGCAATTGTCAAATTGGTTCCAGACACCGTACGGTCTGTCATGTCATGTTATCGAGCTGAGATTGAACTTCTTCTACTATTTTATACTAATTATTTTTGGACATTTTGGGTCAGTTTTATGACATTTTATAACAACAAATCAATGAAACAACTGGCACATCATGAAATTATCATAAGGTGCAGCCTTAGCTCATGCAGGTGGAGGTACATGGAGCTACAGTTGTGACATTAACCTCACTATACAGCGACCGTGTTATGCCTACAGCAGGGCTGAGCTCATTACCGTCATCACCCCTAATTTCACGCACGCATTACAACAGCATCGGCACCAGCGATGACCCGCCCTACACTGCCTCTGATTGGTCAGGAATCCGGCCTCTGATTAGTCGAAATATACATTCATACATTCAGAATATGAATTTATTTATGTATTATTATCTCCAAAAAGACACTGCAGTTCAAGGCTGGGCACTTTAGAAGCCACAGGAAATCGAATACAGTTTGTGAATATGAAAACAAGACATTATGCAGTTTAAAACAGCTGAATACCAAGTCAAATCACACGTTTGAGCTGCAGTACTGACGACGCTGCTCACGCTTCACGTCACAGGGATCATACATTCAACCTTGACACCCCACACAGTCAAAGCAAACAGAGATCACCACCTCCTCCAGCAGGCAGCATGATGGATGAGCTCTCAAACAACGGCCTCGGCCGCATCCTCAATTCAGCGCAACACGACAGAGCCAGAGGCTGTGTCACACTGCAGCTGCTGTTGTCATGGTGGCCATGTCCTGCTATGTCTTAAAAGAATGAACGGATGTCTTGTGTCTAGTGTTAATACATTTCCTCAATCTTTTTTTTTGACGAGGCGATGACACGCACGGTCGTGCAGCAGCATGCGTGGGGAGGGGTTGAGCAAGGGTGTGTTTATTTGTGCTCAACGTATCTGCTTTGAACTTTTTCTTCACGCCGCTGTTTTGCAGCACAGATTGCGAGCCGGATACAGACGGAGAAGCTAAACCAAGACAGGACACAAAAGAGTGCATCGTCGTTTAGTCCAGGTTGTGTTCTCCAAAAGCTGAATTGGTCGCAACTTATTTTTTCAGTACACCCGGCAGCCTGCAACACAGCAGCCAAAAATATGCCACTTCAGATCAATGGAAAATGGCCTTTCCACTGTAGTGCCAGATTTGGTCTGAAACGGGCCTAACTGTGACAACTGTAACAACACGCTGTTTAACATAAAAACCTTACTAAAATCTCAAAGCTATTTACAAATATACAAAAAAAATATTAACACTACATGTGCTCATTTTGCAGATATTTACACCAGTGGAGTGTATGCGATAGATAGTGGACTATCATCTTCTATGACTCAAGGACCATTTCAACGTCTTTTTTTCATTTTGATTTGTCCACATATTACTGTTGATTTTATTGTATTCTGAAAATCAAATTATTGTTGCGACTGTGCAAGCAGGGAAACAGAGAACACAAAAAGAAGACTGATCAAGACGGTCAATGATTTATTAACAAAAAGGCAAAGGACGGGGAGCACAGGCAAAGGTCAAAACCAGGAAGGAAGTCCAACACAGTTAAACAAAACCAAAGGAGCAGGCTGAATCCAAATATCCAAGAAAACCCAGGGAAACACTAGAGACGCTTCTCACATGGTACAGCAATACTAACACTGAAAGGAACGAGATACACAAATGAGGGCAGGATAACAAGACACGGGTGAAAACTAATCAGGGTGGAACAGATAATCAAAACTGTAAAACAACAAAGGCAGGAAGTAAAGTCAGAGACATGTGGAGAGGGAAGAATTATAAAATAAAATAGGAAACACTAAACAACCCAAAACCATGACCAAACCTGCTCTTAGGTCTACTGTCAGTGTATTGTCACAATGTATTTCAGACTGATGTAAATATTCTCATATTCATTTCACGTGTTTTTCCTGCATCTCATGTGCAATGGGCAATGGTTTAAAAGTAATTATGTAACAGTCTTTCAGCAGAGTGAGAAAACAAACATCTAATTAAGTTAACGACGAGATCAGTTGAAAAAACAAAGAGCGCTTAGAGGCCGTATTTAAAGTTAACAGATACGTAGAATTTAAAACCCGGATTTCCAAAGGCCGTCTCACAAAAGTTAATTAAGAGTTCAGAAAAGAGGGAGAGGAGGTTATGTTAAAAAGTAGCACCGGAGGTGAGACCTGACAGTGAATAAAGGAGCAAATACTCAGCTGAGGGTGAAAATAGATTTGGTATCTTACACTCAGACAGAATACTTTACTGTATTGTAAAGACTGTACTGTTGGCAGGAGGTGCACAAAAAAACTAATGACAGTCTTGAATTGTGATATTGCTTTTTTTTTGCATACTTAACAAATGGAGCTGTGTGATCCAATGCTGTTTTTGTGATGACTGAGATGTTTTTTTACAGCGAGTGACTCAATATCAGCAGTGCTTGTTGTGGCATTATGTGCAAAGATCAGTTCAAGGTTGTGCTTTGAAGCAGACAGCTCATTAAGATTTGAGACAAGTGTTGGGTGACTAACAGAAGGGAAGGAGGGTGAACTAATGATTCGATACTGTAGTGTAGAAGGTGGCGTTATAGAGAAATGGTTCCATGGTGTTAAATGTGTTTTAAAAACAAGAATAAGAGTGCAACACCTAACGGATCTTTAAACTGATGATTGATATAACCTATATCTTTTTAAGGAGGATCTTATGTAACATACTTTATGTTGCCTCTACGGTACAGGACTTTAATCATTTTCACATGCGTTTTGGGAGTTGGGTTTCAGTGCTGAAACAATCCATCTGTAACAGCACCCACCTGTCAGTCACACTTTGCATAATACGCATCATTTTAAGCCTTAATATAATTTGAACAATCAAGTTACGTAAAAAATCAGACTCGGTATAATTGTCATGAATGAGGAAACTAGCTACAGAGACAAAACTATTGTTTGAACCCAGCTGTAAACATGTTTCTGCTTTGAAGGTGGGGGGACTTATACAGACTGCGTGGTGGCTGTCCAAGGCACTGCAGTGTTTTTGTTTTTTAGATATTGTTTTGGCCTTTTTCAAGCATTTATTTGACAGAGACAGCTGAAGACTGACGTGTCGGATTGGAATCCTAGGCTGCTGTGGCAAGCCTGTTTACATAAGGCGAATGCTCTACCAACTGAGCTAACCAACACCCCGCACTGCAGTGTTTTTGGCACTTCCACATAGACTTCACTCCAAAGTGGATCAATTGCTTTCTATAATACAGCTGGTTTATATTTTATCATTTCAATCTGTCTGATCAGTACAGCTCCTTTCATTAAGCTGCGTGACTCTGCCATAATAAAAAAGTGACTTGATCGACATCTCAGTGCAGCAGCTCATTGCTATTATACTATGGACTTTTGTAGATCAAGCTACTGTTGTATCACTACATTGGTTGGTCAAGAAATAAAGTAAACTCTGCCGCCAAAAAAGACCTGTAAGGCTTTTAAAATGGATGAACACATACAGTATCTTCACTCAGGCTAGTACATATCAGAACAGTGGGAGGAAAAGAAAATCAGTCAAAGCTCCACTTCTTTTGAAGTATGGTGTTGAGAGGGGATCACTTTCTGTATGAGGATTTATGTATGTGGGTTGAAAACATTTGTTGCAAGTGGAAAATCTAAAAGATAACTTTCAGCAAAACCTGCTGCTAAGACAACTGCTCTGTGCTTGTGTGGTCTGTCAGGTCAACACTGAGTTTCAAAGTTCCTGAGTATAATGGATCAGATATAATTTTGCAGTGTTTTTTTTTCTCCTTACCGTCAGAAAATGCAGCTTTCAGAGGCTATTACTGAAAATGCTTAATGCAGAGAACAGAAGACAACTTTCAAAATACTAAAAGCTCATCTGCTTCACTGATTCCACGTCGTTCAAGATGTGGGCGGACAGATAATGCAGAACCGCTGGAAGTGTCAGAGTTCAAATGAGGACATCTGCTACGAGAACGTCTTCGAATTCAGATTGTTTCGTGCAGAAAATTCATAATTGAATACAACTCTTGGCAGTCCTTGATTTTGATTATCTATCTACTCACAGTGTGCCCACTGTAGTGCTGCAGATTCATTCCAGACAAATTTAATGGTGGGCAGACAGATACTATTAGGAGAGTGGACGTCCCCACGGGACCCATCCTTTCAGGAATGGTTTATCCTGCAAGGCAAGGTGGCCTCCTTTGAGCAGGTTTCTTTCAGAATTAGAAATAGGACTGATCAGTGCATTTCAAGATGGGGACATTTTCCTGATGTTCATCTGTGGTGTCATATTAAAATTTCAGCAAAAACTCTAAACATCTATTATGCTCTTTTATGTTTGAACTGTCCTAACTCCCACTACAACGACGTTTAGTATGCACAACTTAATGGGTGCCATCCATGACTTGTAATGACGTCCACTGTCAAGGAGAGGCCTGTCTCCTGGTGACAGTATCATTACTGAAATGTATGTATTACATGAAGTACCATGACCTAATCCAACAGACACACTCTTGACCTTCACAGGCAACAAAAGTAACGCTGAGACAGAAACACACAGTCACACTCTTAACTGCATTTCACTGATGTTGTAGCATGCGGTAAAATTGTTAATTTGGTTTGTTTGTTGGGCAGGTAGATGAAAAACAGAGACGGTCATTGTTGTAATTTAATTACTGAGATCTAGGTCTCCTGTGCAATATATCAGGTGTAATAACTTTTGATATTAAGAAACATCCAATAAAGTGGCTTCATAATTTAAAAACGTTTAATATTGAAACAGAAGTAATGTTCCCTCTCTGCGGCAGGTTTCAAAGTGCTGACAGTGGCAAGTTGTGACACAGTGTCTGAGGACGGACTAATAACACACCCATGAAGGATGCGGAGAATTCGGAGAGGCTTTTGTTTGTGCACTTTTGTGTGTATGCAAAGGGTTAGTTCTCCAGAGGCAGTGGAGCTACACCCTCAGATTATCCCAGTAATGAATTGGTCCGTGGGGAACAGCCCGTCTCATTTTAAGACTTAAGGTGTGACTTCAGAGCACTAAAGTAAGGGCATAAATCAAATAAATGCTACCTGGTATACATTTATGAATGTTCATAAAAGTGAGTGCATTTAATACATGTTGTGTTTGTGTGTGTGCGTGTTTGTGTGTGCGTGCATGGCTGGAGGGAAGTTTCCGTCTCATTTTTTAAAAAATGTAGAACTCTCTGTGACTGAAAGTGTTTTTATCTTATATGTTTTTATCTTTACAGGACTACAGTTCAATGCATTCAACTTTCAACACTGTATGTCTCACAACATATTGTAATTTATGCAAGTCCTTCAGATTACCTCCAAGCATGATAAGAGTATAAGCACTAAAACTGCTTCAGTATTCCGTCAGAAATTCTGTTAAAGTCCTAAGGCAGCTTGATTACTAATTAATACGATTCTAAAACTGTTGAATATTTCCTTTAACGCTCTCTGAGTTCAGCTTAGTCCTCCCCAGTACTCATCTTGATGCTTCACTGACGCTGTCATCGCTGCCTCCTTTCTCAACCTGCTTCACTAAAGCTAGAAATTAGACAGCCCAGATAGCCCGTGAATCAGTGATGTCACTGGGATTTAAAATCACAGGCTTCTCCATAGACCGTGAGTGGAACGCTGATGTTCCAGAGGCATAATATACCACAAACAACCTTTCCCTGCCTTGGGCTGGAGAAGCTACACAGGGTCACTTGAATCAGTTGTAAACAACGTCTACCGATGCTCTCATATTGTTGTGTGTTATGAATAAATTCTTTCTGAAATTAATATTACAATGTTGAACATTTCTTTAATGGATATCACTATGTGGCAGGAAATTGTAAGTAAACATGCTGAAATCAGTGCAGTGAACTGTCACACTGTAATCCACTGAATCAGAAAACAAATCTCTTGATGCTATTCTATTGTAAGTCGGTAGATAATGAATTATCCAAGCCTAGCCCCAATTTCTATACAGTCCAATTAGAGCACACAAACAAATGGCATACTCACATTTACATGACAATATAAAAATACTCTTGTGGTCATGAGAATTCTCTGACCGAAAAAGGGGTCATGGTCCAACAATGTACCATTCATTGGGAATTTTCTGTATGAACACTGATTCAAATGACTACATGTAATGTAACTTATAGAATAAAAAAAACTAAAAAGCAGGAATAACTAAACTCTGCATAGCTTCTCAGCTCCTTTTAGCTAAAGTAGCCACAAATTTACTGTATAGATGAGCCCTGGTTGCAGGCAGTTAAGTAGACAAGCCACACCTCACTTGTAAAACCATGGTGATCAATTTAAAAGTTCTTATCTACAAAACTAAACGGTACTTATATAGCAACTTTCTAGTCTTCTGATCGCTCAAGGCACTTTTACACTACATATCTCAGCCACCCATTTATACACTGATGGCATTGGCTGCCATACAAGGTGCCAACTGCTTATCAGTTTGGGAGCTAATCATTCGCACACATTCACACTGATGGCACAGCCTTCGGGAGCAATTTGGGGTTCAGTATCTTGCCTAAGGACACTTTGCAGACTTGAAGTAAAAATTACAAATCTCTACTCTGAAATTAATTTTACGTTTCTACATCTCTGTTATTATTAAATCTTTGTGCTGCAATTACATTCTTAACTGTTTGCTGACACAGGAACGATCATCTGCTATATTCTGAATGATGCGCGAGTGGTGAGCTGCTAGCTACCCAGTGTATTAATTGCTAGCTTGGCCCTGTGTTTCCTGGCAAATATTCCACTTTTACAGCATTGTGTGTTTGCCAAGTTTCTAGTAGCTCCAATAAGTTATATTTAGCAAACAATCACATATTAACGCTAATAAATCAATTATCAATTAGCGCCGCTTGCCCCAAATGGCACACAACTTAAGCTAATGAAGAAAGTTGAACAGTTATGGGCTGAGACCTTTCTTCTAATTTGGTGTAGCCAAAACAGAGCCACGAGAAGATGAATATTGGACTCCAATGGGACAATAACGTTGTTTCATGTCCGATAGATTTGGAAGTAGGCAACTGTATGCTAGCTTGTTGGCCATAAGACCATCATTACAAAACACGGTATCGGGGCAGCGTGTGGTTGCCAGCTCGTTCACAAGTTATTCTGCCCTCTAGTGGCCAAAAACCAAAGCAATTTAGCTTTCAGTAAGAGTGTTGGACGTTAACCTTATTGAAGACAAATATAACAAATCAGCAGGAAATACCGGATAGCGAGTGTTTCTTGCTTGTATGCATTGTGTGACTTTGCTAGCTGTTGGGCATGTGACATTTTGAAGGCTCGTGGAAATGAATCCAAGAAATGTTTGTTTATCTCAGTGATCTCACACTCCGTCCTCCAGCGCTTCGAAGGGATTAGCTGAAAGGCCACAGAGGCATCTGTGTGAAAAACCAAAGCCTACAGCTACGCTTAACATTCCACTTAGCATTTCCACTTAGAACAATAGTAGACAAAAACTAAATATGACACGATGACAGTGACACCATTAAATGTGACTGATGACCCCGTCTGTGAAGAGACAAAGCACGCTCTCTCTCTCTTTCTCTTTGTCTTTCTGTCTTGCTCAGTTACGCACACCACTCATCTAAATGCTGGTCTGATCCAGCCTCATTCACTTCTGGTAAAGCATCTTCCATCTTTAACTTTCACTCAGAGTAACAGAGACTGACTTCACTTGATCAGACATGACAAAAACCACCAGACTCAAGGCCCAATCTGTGGCTCCCAAGAGGTGCGCCTCTGAAATAGCATACAGAGTCATGAACATAAATTACACAACGTAAAAGACCTTTAAAGACACTTAACAAGATCAAATAACATCTTTATCATCCTTATTTACTGCATTAAGTCTGGTGACATCCGGTGTAGCAATGCCAGCTTTCTTTGTGTGTCTTCACCGACTGAATTACTGGTCTTCAGAAACTGTTAAATTAGTGACCAAATTGTATTTTCAACTTTCTTATTCTATAAAATCAGGTTCTTGAAAGGAAAGGCCCCAATGTGTTCTCAACAACTTCCTTAAAATTAAGATAAACATACAAATTAACCTAAAATGTTAGCATCCCTTCGAATACATTTAATGGACTACATTTAAGTAAACCACTAATAAAGCCAGCTCCATAAATGTCCTAAACTGTTTTTTAGAGAGTAAAATCCAATGCTGGTTCCCATGTTGTGATCTAGTTTTATTCTGAAAGCTAACATGAGTGGATTTACATTTTTCAGACAACTCAGTCAGAAACACTTTTTGAGATTCATTGAACTTAAAACAAGCTGTTATATCTTCATTCTAAAAGATGGAGGCAATCCAACTTCAAAACATCAAAATCAGATGTTCCTGAATTTTCTCAGAGAATCAGCCTTCTCTCGCTGTCTTCTGCTGTGGCCCCCGTGTGATGCCGTGTTGACGAACAGTGGCCTTGCACGGAGCAGTGTGGTTTATTATACAGTGTGTCCCAATAAATCAGGCAGCCTGCTGTCCTTCCTCAAGCGGCAGCGGCAGCAGCGGAACCAAACCTTTATCCGCCATCAAACCACCAAAACACAGAGAGATGCACCAAAGAACAGAGAGGCAGAAAGGTACAGGGAGATACTGGAGGGAAACGCAGAGACAGCTCAAAACACACACACACACACACACACAGATTGCACTGAAATGTACAAGGGATAATGCGAGGCAGATGGTCCAAGATACTAATTAGAAGCCTATTTGCCTTTCTTATCATTACATCTATGTGTTGTTTACAGCGGTGAAGGAGAAAGGAACCTTTTTTTTAAGTCGTGACAGGAAAAAAAGAGCCCTGTGAGTAAATTGTGGTGGAGATGGATAACGATGAAGGTTCTTTTACTCTCAGAATGATTTCCAGCACTAATATATTTTTAATTACTTCATAACACCCTGTTTTCTGTCTCATTTCTGGCTCTCAGGTTCTCGCATAACGTTGAACAGATCTCACACAGTCTCATAACAGATGAAGGACTGTGAATGCAATATAAACAATGGTGGGTTTTTTTTTTTTTTAAATCATCACTGGTTTTGTAAATTGACTCGACTAAGACAAATGTTTGCACCCAACGTGCAAATCGAATAAAAGACTCACAGTGGCACAGCCGAAGCTACACCTAAGGAGACACCATCTATCTTGACTGCGCACGCAAACACAATCACGTACATCTTATGCCCTACTGACATGCTCGCCTCCGATATAATTAACTGTTGTACAGTAAATCACTGCAATGAGGTGAAACGAGGGAAATAAACAGGCAAATCACGTCCTCTGTGTGCTCCTGAAGACCCAGAGCTCACGCAAACAGGTCATCAGACCACGGGTGAGTCATGGTTGCTGTTTTTTTTGTTTTTTTTCTTCCAATTCCTGGAAGTTATTTTAGCATTAACTGTCGTGACACCCCTGAAAAGGGCTAATCTAAGACAGGAGGAGAGAGAGCTGCAAGATACTGAACCACAGAAAACTAGAAAAAGCCACAAACCGCCGAGAATGCTGCGATGTGCGAGTCCCTGTTCAATTGATGCACAACAGCCACTTTACAGGTAAAAGCCCCAGAATGCATTGCAAATAGGAAATGGCTTTGATTCTTACTGTCATGTCTCCATTCAATAAATTCCTAAGCAGAAAGTGATGACTGGCAACAGCTCAGGGATAGCATCTCATATAGCAGGAGCCAACAGGTCAGTGAGGTTAACCTCTGTCAAAAACGAGCTGTCAGCGCTCATAAGCAACGGGCTCTTTGTGGTAGTAGGAGTAAACAGAGCTGTCGTCAGAGGAGAGTCATTCGATTGTGGAAGGACCAAAAATGCCTTCGCCTGGCTCGCTCTTCTGCGTGTCCTGGAGCTGCTGCCGAGCATAATTTCGCCGGCTGCGTTAATAAGAAAGTAATAAACCAGACGAGAGATCCTGCCAGTTAATTAAAGATCAATCTAACTGCGCGAAAGAAGCGTCATCTTTGCAAGCCACATTACTCAGGATATTCACACTGCACCCCGCACCCTGCACCATCCTCTAACTCCTACTGAAGGGTTGAAGGAGGGGAAACGGTTATTGTCGGGCACAAATTGGCGTTCCCATAGAAACCACATGTTGTAGTGATTCTGAAGCGGCGAGTCAGGAAATCACCGGCTCACAGCAAAAGAGGACGTTTTTCATTCAGTAAATCTAACACACACACACACAAACACGGCAACATCTGACCGATACTGGATTTTGGGGGCCAATACTGATGCTCGCCATCCAGATTTGTGACCAAGGTTAAAAATCAACATGCCAGTGTTGACTGGTGGACTGAAACTAAATTCTCAGTTACCCGAAACCCACTGTGGCATTTCTGCCCTGCGCTGCCTTGATACTTATCAGCCGACATATACACTGATGCTGATGTATCTGCAATACTATTACAGATATATGAGCCTGGCCTTTATCAGTCTGGCTCTTGTGTTTAGTAGATCAGCCACTGTGCAGGAGCAGCCAACATGACATTGAAAGTCAACACCACACTCGTGAATTTGTAAAGTGACACCTGTATCATTAATCATTTATGGAAGCATGATTTTTGGTGAGACTGTGAATGGCTGTTAACAACTTTGCTGTTTAATATAACGAATCCAAAAGATTTCCTCCTGATTTCCTCCACCGTGGAAGGGACAACTCCAGTTTGAGTTCCTCTCACCTTCCACACCTAAGATGATGTGAAGTGAAATTTGCCACCCAAACGCATATGATGGCGTATGGTCAGTGTTAGAATAAGGCCTGCTGGTCATTATATTTATTCTTATGAATGATTGAGATTTGATCCGTAATAGTGTTACTGAATAATGTACAAATTCCAGTACCTCAGATCAGCCTGTCTGCCTGCTATTCTGAGTATCAATCCAAGACTACCGGCCTCCTTTTTTCCCAAATTTAAAGTCTGTATAGCTCACTGCACGGGAATCTCACTCACTCAAAAGGCCAGGCATGACCCCGCTGTTGCTGTATGAATGTAACTGATGGAGGAAACACATGTATGATAGCACTGACAAAGAAACTGCCTGTGGATCAGTCATATCATGGCTGATCCACTTAATCAGGTCAGTATGTACATGGATACAAATCCTGCATACCAGAATATATACCATTAAAATCCATAAGGAACCATGGGAGGAGGAGGGGTTTTGGAATCAGTTCAAGAGCCCTTATGTGTATTGTTTTTCTTGCAATATGTTGAGTTGGCTCCTTAACGAGGAGGTTTTTGTTTTGGCGAGACTTACAGAAGAAAGCACGGCAGAGACATAATAGGACACTTCTATTATACTAATGTCATTTTGAATTTGTGGAACTTGACAATAATGATTCATCATTCAGACATCCCTGATGTCATCTTTGAGAGCCCATGTGCTTCGAGTACAGCCTCCATTTTTTTCAAAGCAGTGGCTGACCTAAAAGACAAGCAGACAGACTGTTTCTTGATGAACACTGAAAGTATGCCTCTTTCACCCAACATGTACTGTCTGGCTCAGGTGATGCTGCTACTGCTGCTGCTGCTGCTGCTGCTACTGCTGCTGCTGCTGCTGCTGCTGCTGCTGGGCTCATGTGTTTAAGAATGGATGTGCTGACTGTGAAAAGGGGGGGTAGTGGGGGAGGGAAGGAGGGAGGGAAGGAGGGAGGGAGGGAGGGAGGAGGAGACTCTGCTACTGTAGCAGTGCATCAGCAGAGGTGAGACTACAGCCGCCACATCACAGTTTGCAGGCTGGAGAGAGGTGATGGAGCTACTGTTAGATACTTAACAAACTTACAAAGAGCGTCTTGTTTTATTCTGTTTCCATCTGGGGGGGTCAAACCAGAACAGCTTAAAAATAAAATGAGTGCACATGCAGAACTCTCTTTTTTTGCATTCAAGCCTATTACCTTAAGCGTTCATGGTTTGAAGGGCAGCTATATCGGCCAACCTTACCCCGGCTGCTTCCTCCTCTTGCCGCCAGAGACAGACAGACCTACAGTGGGCTACAGTATGTGTGTCATTAGTGCTGACCCAGATGCTCTAAAACACTGACTGTCCTGCGACTGCATTGCATTTCCACAATAACTTCCTTGAGCTCACCCATACACAATTCTAATGTGTAATAACCTCCGAACCACAAAAAAAAAAAATGAAATGCCAGCGTTGCTGAGAAGTGAAGTTGATGTTGGCAGACAAAGTTGAGCTTGACATAGCTCATAATAATGAGCCCAGCAGCTGCAGAGGGGAAGCAGAGAGGTCTCTTCTGGATGTGTGCAGTGCAATCTGATCATGAGAGCTTCAGGCTCAGGTGGAAAGATTAGTAGGTGAGAGAGAGAGAGAGAGAGAGAGAGAGAGAGAGAGAGAGGGAGAGAGAGAGAGAGAGTTACATCACTTAAATCAGCACCATCTCTCACACCAACATATCATGTCAGTGCGGTCAATGAGGGAATTCATCCTGAATAATGGACGTTTGGACACATTCCCTGACTGCGCAAATTCCAATGCAAAAACAACCTCCTGCATGTCACAGCATTACGCAAAGAGCTCGTAGGTGCCTGGATAACAGATAGTTAAGTTTTTTTTCTCCCCCCTTGCCTAAAATAATGATACAGCAAGATGTGCAGCCGACCACCGCTCCATGCACGCAGCCCGTGAATCATGCAGCCAGCAGCAATAAATGTGCGGATTACAAAAAACACCGCCTGCGTGAAACAAAAGATCCATTTTCCACCCAGTAGCCCATGTTAGATGTCACAGTGTAGTGTAGATGTATAACAAGGTAGGGTAATGCAACACATCAGCATGTGTTTTCCTCCCCCCCTCTTGGGGCAGGTAACTCGGCGGCGTGCTTACCCTCTGCGGCCAAAGCGCACCGGGCAAGAAGTAAAAGCATTCCCACAGACAGCAGACAGTTTGCGAGCATCCCCGCTGCTCCGGCTCTCCACCTGGTCCTCAAACACCTCCCCTCTCCTCCGGCATCCGTCCTTCGCAGCGAGCACCCACCGGGTTCCTCTCCTCCGGATCCCACCACTTTGGGGTGACCTGTCCGCCCACTCCTCAAACCGGGAGCCATATCCAGTGGATAAGTTGCTGAAGTTTCGGCCGTAAATAATACATTGGATCAATCCTCGTGTGTGAACGGGAAAAACACAGCCGTCCCGCGGTCTCGTCGTGTGTCCAGGGCTTGGAGGGTGGAAGGAGGACGGCGGGTGGGGTTGGGGGGGGTGTGGAGGTGGTGGCGGCGGCGGTGGTGAGGGGGGGGAGCGGCGTTGAAGGGAAATTAAGAAATGCGCCCTATCGCTCCGCTCCTCTCGGTCCACCCATCAGCACCGTGTGGCGCAGGGAGGCGCGCATGCTTCTCCCAAGCTTTGGCATTTAGCTGTCGGCGGTGAGCTGCCTCACGCAGACCTGCTCCAGGTGGACGGGAGACATTCGCGTGACTAATGTTAAGGACACGGGGAAGTGGTGGGTGGCGAATTTAAAGTGTAACACCCTCTTCGGTCAACCCCCCCACCCCCTCCCGCTGGTCAAAGTGTGTAAATTAGTCTCTCCGCTGTTAATTGTCGGGAGAAAGTCAAAGCGAGCAGGCTGCAGGACGACCTCTGCTGCCGGGTGAACGAAACCACACAGAAGAGTCGGTGTTAGCCTTGTTCACGCACAGCCCGGATTGACACTGAAAACGGTGACCTTGTGGGGTTTATGTTTACCTCCACCAACAGGTATGCACAGTCTGTCGTGAGGGTTACAGTAAATGCTGCCTAAATGCCACACTGTGGAGGTACAACGAGGGCTGCAGTACCCCTTTATCGCCACCAGGTGTCAGCCCTCACCCAGAAAAACACACTGATGAGACCGGTAGACGATGACGATGAAGGCCACTCGTTTTTTTGCATTTTAAGAGCCCCAAGGTGATTCATAGTCATGTGACAAGAATTCACTACAAACACCCTTTTCTTTAAAATTATTTTAACTCATGTTGTAGGATTTATCACAGTATTTAAAACATAATGCCTAAGTCATATAAGTATTTTGTTTTGCATACCCATATTACACACTGGAGAAACCAAGATCAACAAAAAGGTCATATGCCACGATTTTACATCATCTAATAGAATGTGTACCATGAAATGCTCAATCCCCATTTATTTTTCTCTGAACTTTCAACAGGCTACTTCTTGTCCACGTTTGGGACATACCTGGTCAGTTGATCTATTATTTATTATCGGGAAATCAATCCATAACAATAAATTGAATATTTTATCAGAAAGCAGTGTCAGACATTCTCAGATGACAGTTTCTCACGTGAGGATTTGCTGCTTTTCAGGATCATGTAAAATTTGACATCTTTAAATTTCAAAAAGTTGTCCCTTATACCTCTCAAGAGTTTGAGAACCATACTGATGATGTGCCATTTAAAAATTAAATTTTTGTGGCGGCAGTAACATACCTTAATGCTGGTGGCCAATGTTACAGTTGAGTGTAATTCATAAAGTCAAAACACACAATGAAAGATAAAGATGAAGAGATCAAATTTCCTAGATATCACAAGAATATCCTTATTGTGCAGTCTTTTGCCCGCAATAATCATGGTGAACATCTGCTATAGTGGACTATGACGTATTATTAACCAGCATTGTTGAGAATATGCTGCTCGAGTTGCAGTATTAGAGTCAGATTGGTTGATAAGGGGGAAAAAACGGACCAAGACAAAAAGAGCTGCATCAATAGATTTTTTTAATTCAAAGTGAATCTTAACAATAATACACCATAAAGTCTTATTTTGACACTCACCAAAAGAGTCACCTGGAAAACCCGCTTAATGTGACAAAGTAGAGAAGGCTTGGTCACACCTAAATCACTGAGAACTAGAGAGGAAACACTATCGCAAACTGTAAATAGACATCACATCCATAGAGTTAGTTTTCCCAGTCCTCATACTGTAAATATTGCACAGTGCAATTGCTACATGGCAAACTAGTGTAGCACAAAATAAAATAAAAAAAGCAAATGAAATAAAAACAAAAAACAAAAAAAGCCACAAAAATCTACAGGTATTAAAACAGTAACAGTTCAGATTTCATAATCAAGTCTATTTGATGAGCGATCTAAACAGATGATTCCATAACTTGCAGTGTGAATTAACTCTGAAATTGATACAGATGACCAGAAAAATGAGTAAAACAAACCTCATAAAATCAAATCAAAGAGTTACACAGTAGCACATTTAGACTAATACAGACCCTGAATTAACATCTCTAAAGGATAATACCGCAGCAGAGGATTTTTTTATATATATATATCAAAGTCATAACTTTAATAGTAGTAATTTTACAAACGACTGTTTTATCTGTTAAATGTTACATGAATCCTCAAAAACAAAGAAAGAAAAGTTATCCATAAACCAAGTTGTCAATCATGTGGAAAATTAAAAACAGTTTTAAGATTTCTCTCCTGTTGCATCCATTCTTTTTACTAACAAGTATGGGAGAGTTTATGCAGGCGCATTGCTGGTGAATACCTTTGGAGGAATCAAAACACAGATTACATTTCACATGCCTATTATTGGGGAACTATTTTCAGCACTAATCTGCCAAGTTACCAAGTGCATGCCTTGTCATCATAAGCTTTCTTTCCCAAAATGATACTTGACTATGATCAGTAAAGCATACAAGTAAGGAAAAAAAAAACTATAAAAAAAAACCCCATCCAACCACATCACTGTCAGTGTTTAAATGTGGAGTATTCCACTCATAACTGAGTGTGCAGAGAAACCACTATAATCTCCTCGACGGAGTTGCTTCCATCCAGAATACACAGGATAAACACGGCTCTTCTGATTTTAAAAAAGGCCAGTGTTGACAACTGTACTCTGGCTACTCCCCGCTCAGCCTTAACTTTTGCACGATGGAAAAGCTGCCCTGAGCAGACAGCTTCTAGGCAGACAAAGTGAAGCAACTTAGGTGTTCATGCAAGGTAATGTAAAGCATGGAGATTATCTAAGAACACTTGGTGGTGCAATGACCGCACAATGTAAAGTATTGCATCTTGCTGTTCAGCCAGAGTGACTATCCAAAGATTGAGTGTCGTATCATTCAAGTGCGTGTTATGTGTGTTTTATTGGTGTGTTATCACAGAGAGGATTTGGTGGCAGCTATCTGAAACGAGAGGAGAACCACCACCATGTACATGTCCTCTGTCGTGTCTGTGAGCTGATCAGAGGTCCCTGGAATGACACCGTGATGACTTTGTTTTTTGTTTCGTTTTCTCGTGTGGCCGTTAAAAGACTGTCTACTCTATACGCTTTTGGATTCTATGCCTTCCTCCTTAAATAAGCGGTGAGAAATCACCATCTTGAACTTTCACTTTCAGAATCTCAAGGCACATACACAGTGCTGCTCACACTGTCTCAATTTCAGTAAGGAACACGTAACAATGGCCACAGTTTTGCATTGACAAAACATCGTTTGGATATGAGACACTCATAAAGGGGAGAGCGATCCGAACACAAGGCAGTTTAGAATATCAAACTGTGAAACTGATATTCTGGCCAGTTATAACATTGAACAGTTAAAAGGTTGCAATAAATATTTGTTCAAATCAATTTAACAGTAAAACAAGTTGTAAAACATCATTTTGGAACAGAAACGTTGGGTTAAATTCATTTTTGGACTAATCACCCAAACCCTCACAAGCCTAACTACCTGTATGAGTGCTTGGTGGTGAGTGTGTTTGTGTGTAACTGGTGAAAACATTACTGAAGCTTTTCAATGAACACATTAATCTTTTTTTTTTTCCTGGCATCTCACAGTGCTCCTGTAACACACCAAAGAGTACTGGTAGTATACGTACAATGAAAAAGTTAAATCAGTCCTGCAAGCTACAGCTTCAGATGTGTACAAAACGTCAATATGAAAACATACAAAAATTAAGTTACATCGATACATCATTTATATGCAGTGATGAGCCCAAAAGGTTAATAAGGATAAAATACTGATGCAAAAACACACACCCCGAGAAACAACGAATGCAACTAATGTTCATCATCAGCAATACAGTAGTTACAATGACACTCCAAATATGAACGCAAAACACAAAAATCAAAACCACTTCTATTTCAGATAATTAGGGACCTATACAAAAATAGCAACGCTAGGTTTAAACTCAGAGAAATCACCTAATTTCACAGCTATTGAAGTGGCAATCATCATATAGCAGCTTATCTATGATACATTCAAGAAGAAATGATACGACTTATTAATTGCCCAATAAGCTAGACAAAACCTCGGCCATTTTTTTTTTTTAAATATAATTTTTTTTTGTTTGTTTTAATATAACCTCATTCTACAACTACAGTATAACTGAGGTCTATGCAAACAGAATAGCTACCTTGCTCAGGAAATGAATTACAGTCTTTGGTGCTGCACAAGCAACTTCATTTGAAAATAAGACAAAAAAAAAAATGTACACACAAAACTAGTAAAATGAACAGAAAAATGCACACACAGCATATCTGCATATATATATATATATATATATATATATATATATATATATGCTACCATCATATATATGCATATATCCTCCCTGACGGAATGTATAAAATAAGCAGTTGACACCGATAAGCCTTAAGCCTTTAACAAATGGTATAATGTAAAGGGAAAAAGTTAACTTTGTCACACATGCATAAATGAGAGAATTGCACACAATTAACTCACACCTTATCAAGCATCTGTACTAAATAGTCTAGCTCTATAATATATGTCCATATATGTGTGTATATCAAATACTGCATGGTTTGCTCAGGCTTAGAAGATTCCATACCGTGAATTTGAATTTTTTCCTTACCTAATCAAAGCCATGCCCACCACACTTCTAAACATCTAAGAAACAAAGTGAAAACACTCAAAATGAAAATACGAAGACGAAAAATAAAAATAATAATCGACTATTTAGATTGTATTGCAGTTTCATCAAACAGTACAAATACTGTCCGTAATAAGAGTTTCACTAAATAGAAAGTGATTATCAAATATTAAGCAATACTCAGTACTTGCACTTTGTACACTAGTTCATTCGGGAAAGGGAAATCGGAAAAAATAAAAACAAACAATTTTTAATGAAACAGTAAGCATTCGCAACAGCAAAGCATGCTGTTCTTCTTGAAAGAACAGAAAATTAACTCACTGCACACTGAGTCCAAAAAATAAGCACCGCTATCCGCGATACATCACATCAATGCAGGCTATGCATGTACATACATACACATGTGCATATATATACTCACACATAGGATGCATCAACTGATTGGAATTTCAAGTGCTGCAGTCCAGTACATTAATATTCATGTATATAGTCATATATAAGTAGTAACATTAACAACCTCAAATATGTAAGGCACTATGGCTGGGGACAGTTATACAATGCAGCGAGTCTTGTGACACGAACAATTAGAGCAACGTCTATGCATCTTTCCGTTTACATTTTTGCTCATGCAAGACCACATGCAGCGTGAGGAACAACCCTATTTAAATCGGTTAATTGACTTGACATTGCTAACACCAAAAGACACTGAAAAGGTACAAATACTTCAAACGCAGTACAACATACACTGTGGACAACATGTGCATCTGTCAATCTAGAGCTAGAGACTGGGATGGCTTTACAAATATGAATGTGTCTTGCACACGTAAGAAGGCAATATAGAAAAATAGCTGGGATCAGGGGTGCAAAGTCCTAACTATTCAACACCACCCCAATTATTTACCTGTTTTGAGGAGTATTCGTAGAAGATCCAATGCAAAGATATATCAAATGTGCAAAACACATTAAGTGTGAGTTTAACTACTCATTCATTCTATCATTCAATCATTCATACATTATTTCCTTCTTAACTTTTGCCCAAATCATCTCCACCATTGGAACACTTTTTTTTTTTTTTTTTAAAGCTTGAAGTTCAATTACACCCAAGTCTACATGATTCAAAAAATAGCTTGCTTTCTCTGTGGTTGTGCCATGGTTTTGGAAATGAAAACCATGTTATATATGGTTTAAGATAGAATTTGCCCTGTTCACTTAGCCCTCGGGTGGTATGAAGGGTACCTGGGCAGCCATGCTCAGATGTAAGGGTACTGGTTTATTTTGGTGGGGCTGAGAGGGAAACTGGCGTAGGCGGGCGAGGCAATGTAGGAGTGCGGGGGAAAGAGGGGCTTGAATTGGCCCTGGGGGTGCAAGGTAGGGGATGGCAGCAGCCGGGGGTTGATGCCCACTGTGACCTGATGCACGATGCCTGCCGGGTGGGAAATGCTGTAGGTGGGCTGCAGGACGGGGCGGGAGGCTACAGGGGAAGCCAGGAGGTGGGCCACGGGTGCAGCTGTGACCAGAGGGCCAGACGGTGGGTACGAAAGTAAGGTGGGCTGGGAGTGCGGGTGGCCCCCAAGGTGTGGGTGGGGGCCCGTAGTGTGGTTTGGGCTGCTGTGGGACAGGGTGAATGTGTGCCCATGCATGGTGGGAGGGATATAGGCCTGTGGTCTCCGGTGGGCAAAGTTGCCATTCCATTCTTGGTGGCAGGAACCAAAATGCTGCACCTGAAGGAGAGAAGGCTGATCAGATCCACCATTTTCAAATCATGGTGGTATTTACGACCCACTAGATGGTGCTGTTTCCACGTTTTTACATGTGCGTGTCACGTCTGTAATCAGTCATTAACCATCCTGACATCCACGTCATCATTTCAGTGTCTAACGCTACAATATTCTACTGTCTTTGTCTTACGGGGATTTCAGAAAGTAAGCCGTATTAAGCACAGTTGGAAATCCCACCAACTGTGAGCAATCTTAAGTGTAGCTGATAGATTTGTCAGTAAGAAAAGCTACTATGGCAGATGAATCACATCACATTTTCAGTATGAAGTGTGCTCTTGGCTGCGGTTCTTCTATAAAAAGGAAATATTAGCAATTCAAATGAAATGCAATGCTGTGCTCTTTATCACCTAAATGCACAGAGTGTAGTCACAACCACTTAAGTCACTTGAGAAATTGGACTTGCTGGTACTTTTTGGTTTGCCAATTTTGCATTAAAAAGGGACAAATGCAGGAGAATATGACATTGTTATAAAGTGGGACTTCCCACAAACAAACATTGCCAGTTGTGTTCAATGGGACATCCCGTCCACGTCAGCATTACCTTTGCCGGTGTGTTAGCAGAAGAGTGCTTTCACCCTGGCAATCTGTTTCGATTTTTGGTAAATAAATTGTTGTGTATGTTTACATGCTGTGTGTATATGTAACTGTGTGTGCTCACCTGCCCAAAGCCTATAGGCTGCTGTTTCTGGGGCTGGAATGCAGGGGTAATCTTCTGTGGCCTGTTGAGGAGGGGAGTGGAGTGGTGGTGGTGTCGCCCAGGAATGCCTCGTCCTTTGGACTGGTATGAAGACTCTAAGACTGAGGTAGGAGGTCATGTCAAGAGGAAGGAGAAACACAGAGGGTCAGAGATGTCATAAGCTGACAAATCTCTCATCTCTCTATCAATATCACAATGTAAAATAACAGGTAAAAAAAAAAAAAGATGCACCCAGAGAATGGATCCAACCAGAACCACAGAAATGTCAACATTTGTATCAGGAGGCTTTGTAGGCTTGTCGGTGATTTCAGCTGTGTTTGATCAGTTTCCAAGCTGTTAAATATAGTGGCATCTGTCCTTATGATCTAGGTGATTATAAATAGATATGTTTGGGGGGATCTGGGAGGAGTTGGTAACTAAGCTTGTTCATAGAGCTTATAGTGGGGTCAGACCATCAGCTATAAATACACCTGGTAGCACTAGAATAGCAAGCTGTGCCCCTTTATGTGCAATAGTTTGACGGTTGTGGAGGGAGATGTCATTGACACGAGAGGTGATACGGCTTTGTATGATGTTCAGAATACTTAGAATAAAAATCCGCTCCACTCCTTCACTTTAATAAGACCCATAACAGAGACTGTCTCACTAACCACAGCTGTTATAAAGCCTACATAAAGCATGTGTAAATCCGTTTTAACACCTGAAATAAACATTCAAACATGTATTTATTTATGTCAGCCAGAATGTCCTCTAGTTGACATCCATGTTTTGAATATTTCATCCAGGGCATTAAACACTTTGGGGCAATTACACATGTCTTATGTAGCTTTAAAGAAGTGCACATCCACACAGATACATTAGCTCTCAGAGTCTGCAGGGAGTGTTGACAGCAAACAAATATCCACTCCAGAGATCAGAGCAGATATGTCAGGACAGGTCACATATAATCACCTGTGAGAACCTCTGTAGTCTACAAAGACAGCGTAATCCCAGACCATGTGACCTGTGGAGCAGACAGCATCAGTGGTGACTGGATCTTTGAGCCAGCATGACCTACTTGTGCACTTGCTGGTCTACTGAGGGGATAACCCCATCAGTGTGTACTTCAGACACACGAGTGTGCAGAGGAAATGGTGTCCTTTCACCTGCTGATGATTTAGGTTTAGAGAGAACCTGAGTCTAATACTCTAATTCTACAGTCAGACATACTCAATGTATCTGTGTTAGCAGAACACTGAGTGGCCAGTCTTACCTGTGCTGCCAGGTGTTTCACTGGTGATAGCAGGGTTGTTGTTGTTGTTGTTCTGCACCCTCATTGGAGGCACCACCACAGTGCGAACCGTTGGCTTGCTGGGCTCGGTTTCCGGGGCAACACACGCAACACGGGGCTCACAGTTCTGATTGCTGCCAGCGATGAAGCGTCGCCCTGTGAAGGGACTGTTGCCGTGGCCAGAGGCGTCCGAAGCGGGAGAGCTGTCCACCGTGTCACAACCGCTCTCCTGTTCATCGTCTGACATGCTGCAAAAAGGCAATCAAGGACCAAAGACGTTTGAGATGACTCTGTTAGTGCGGTGCAGTAGCTAAAGTTGAAGCAAGCAAAGCATCTGTAGGAGCTTTTGTTTGAATCAGTTGTGTTGATCATACCTGTTGGGGTGTTTGCAGGGTGAAGTGCTGGACTGGGCTGAGGCTGAAGAGCTGGTGCTGAGCGTGCTGTCTGGACTGCTGAGGGAGCAGACTCTCTCCATACTGACAGTGCTCTGACACGCCTCACAATCTGCACTACCCTTACACCTGTGTGCAGAGAGAGGAGGATAAAATAAGACACACACTTTT
The DNA here is from genome assembly GCA_023373845.1 of Nibea coibor. Taxonomy (NCBI): domain Eukaryota; kingdom Metazoa; phylum Chordata; class Actinopteri; family Sciaenidae; genus Nibea; species Nibea coibor. The sequence goes on from CM041738.1 coordinate 11,974,240, forward strand.
TAGGACCAATTTAGAGATGTCGTTAGAAGGAGGAACCCAGTGGTCAGTACTCACTCCCCCATCGAGTGTCTTTGTGCACTCTCCTCTTCGTCGCTGCTGATACTGATGACGCTGACGGTCGGGCTAGCTAGGTCAGAGATCACCATGGCCTGTCTTTGCCCCTGTGAAACGGAGAGCTCCTCACAGTCTGGCTCCACTTTACAGCAGTTCTCATCATCCTCCTCCTCCACCTGTTCTGTTCCTTGCTCCTCTCCGGCAGTATGCCCGGTCTCTGGGCACCTGGCTTCTTCCTCCTCTACCTCCTGCACATTCTTTGCTATATCGGCCATCTTTGGGGACTGGCATGTTAAATTTTGGATGTTCGTGTTTTGGGAGAAGTTGCTGCCCCTGTTCAAGAAAACAAGTGGCTTTCAGAAAGGAGAACACCTGTGTGTATGCGTGTTATATTTGCAAGAGGCAAACCCAGATGCCATACCTGTTCACACAAGGCTTGGCTCTCTTGTTGGCAGCTGGCTGTGGCCACACCACATGTGCAATGCCTATGTTGATCGGCTGGTGGGTGGACATGGTCATTTGGTTGGTTAAGAATGGCTGAGGGTGTGCGATCATGGAGCTGTAATGGTTGCCATGGGGACGCACTTTCCTACATTAAGAAAACAGAACATTGCAAATTGAGCCAAAACCCTTTAGCACCATTATTGAGAAAATGGTCTCACTCGCTGGTCCCAAAGGACATGTGTGACTCATCGATCATTAACATTCAGGGGAGCAAGTGTGCTGCATCAGAGCAGTACAGCCTTCCCCAAGGGTATACATAGCTATTAAAAGGTAATAAAGCACAAATAAATATTGCTGCATATAATATTACATATAGTGGGAACAATAAGGAACATCTACGAAGAAATGATAAGGATAATGAATCAAAAAGATGCTGTGCTGTAACTCCCTTGAAACAGACAAACAAATGTCTTACCCCCAGTCACCCAATCTCTGTGAGCCTGCCACAGTATCAGACGACAAAGTGGTTGGTGGTGGCGGCACTGATGTCACCTGCTGCCAAGTAGGCACCAAGATCTGCTGTGCACGGTTGGACCAGGCCTGTGCAGGTGTAGAGAAGCAAAGCAGTTACATCTTGTAATTTTCTTTTCTGATGCTTTCATCAGCTTGCACATCAACTTTCATCAACCCATTAACACTTGTACAGTCTTTGTATTAGCATTTTTTCTCCATTCTAAGTGACTAAAATAATAATAAATTATAAATTCACTATAAAAAACATTTATCTGATCTACACTGAGTAATGAAACCAAGCTGCCCCACCATCTGAGTCTATGTTTTCTAACTTGTAGTACCATCATTCCCATCCTTGCTACACTGTTACCTGTGTGATGACCCCAGGTCTGATTTGTATGGGCTGGATGGGGGGTGCTTGAGTGACCAGAGGCACAGAAGCCTCCATACGAACAGAGTAGCCTGCTGGTTTAGCCGTGTTGGTGGGGATTCCTGCAGGGACAAAGGAATAAAGGAAATTATTGTATTTTGAGTCTAACCACCAGAATGACCACCACAAGACAAATAAGGATTTAAGCATCTACCTTGAATGGTTGGGGGACACAGAATGAGTGCCTGCTGAAATGAATCACTGCATCCAAACTGACCATTTCCTGTCTGCAGTGGTATCCCAGCATGCATCACTGACGGGGCAGATGGGGCTAACCCCTGAAAAAAAAAGAAAAAAGCAAAAAACATAACTGGACTGTTACAATCACTAACAGTAACATTGAACAACCAGTAGATGGCGACATCTCTGTCAACAGCAGTCTGTTCTGTCCCTCTTGTACTGACAAATTAGTGAGTTAGTCAGTTAACTTTTAACACAAGCCTGGATTTTTATAGGAAATATGGTTGCTTAGTTGGTTCACTTGTGGTAGACCACTATCATAAGCTAAAAAAGATGGCTGACTGTTTCAGTCAGTTCCAGGTACAAAAAAGTATTCAAGGCTGACTTGTTTACTCATCGACTCCCTGGAAAACCACGCTTAATGGATTCCAAAAAGCAAAGGAAACCATTTAATTTGTATTGATCAATCCTTCCATCTTGTTGCTCTTTATCTATTAATATTGCATATGATAGGACACTTTCATATATGAACATGGTCATAAGTTGATCTTGGGCTGATAACCGTCTTTGTACAATCAGTTTATTTATTTTTAACAAGCTGGAGAACTAAAAGGTCGTTAAACTTGCATATTGAGACAGGCTTGAATGATAAACAAAGAACAGCCAAGCATGTGCCTCTGTTTCATGACTCACGCTGCTCTCGTGCCTGGCTATAATCACATTTATTGAATAACGAGAACTAGGCATATATTGTTCTGCTGCAGCTCCTCCATGTAGCTCTGCCCCCACACACATGATAGTAAACACAAAGCAGCCTTTCACAGGGTAAAAAAAAAAAAAAGAAAACACAACATTACTGTAAAATTCTCCTAAACTAGAAGAGATAGCTGACCAGTTTTGTTATGCAAAGAATGTGCTTCAGTTTCTATATCTGTGCTGATGAATTCACCGTCACAATTGTAGAACAAGTAATGTCACATTTGGTCATCTTTTCATGCTTCATCCTTAGTATGGTGGCTTTTGGGATGTTTTACATTATAAAAGATCCAATGCCAAAAAAGGGTCAGCTCCTTTTTTCTCCTCGGCAACAACACTGACTTGCACTGTTGCCATGACCTCAGAAACATGACGTGATTTCGTTGCCATGACAGCAGTACTGAGACGCAATAAGATGAGCAAGTCAGCATACACGAAAGCAATAACAGCGAGGAAATTGTCTACATGATCAGTCTTCAGAGGAGCAGATGAACAGAACAGCACATCGCATGTCAATAACCCAGACCATCTGTGATTATTCCATCACTCAGATATTGTGATGTTTTTCTCCATTTCCCATTTCAGGAAACAAGAAAAGAGCAAATCTAATTAATATACTGTATATACCAACTTGTTAGCTGCTTGGATGCTTCGTTTTAAAATGTTTAATTCAGATGTTTGATGACTGTGTGCAAGCGTAATACAACACCCACTGCATGTTGATAGAAACGGCAAAAACATCCTGAGCGACTCACTTGAGTGTGGACACCGGTCATCTTGCTGAATGGGTGGTTGACAGAGGCAGCAGCGGTTGTGGTCACAGGTCTGACGAAAGGACCTTTATTTCTGTTGGCTGCCTCATATGCACTGGGACGAGTCCAGCAAACGTCCATGATGTGGAAACATGACTTTACACTACAGGCAGAGGGGTGACATGGAGAGTTTGTGTTATGTATATAAGCCAAAATGACGACGTGTTTGAAAATCTGTGGCAAAAGAGACTCACTGGTTGCTATGGGGAAAGTCGAGCAAGTGTTGCATTGTCACAAAGGGGTGGCTGAGAGCTTCGGCAGGGGCAATCCGCTCTTCTGCATCAATCAACAGCATCTTCTTCAGCAGGCCCACAAACTCCCTACGGTCTGCCTTCTCTGCTAGCAAGTCACTACCTTCCAGATTCATCACCAAGTTCACCTGAAGAACAAAACATTTTACTGTTAAATCGACTGGCAGGTAACTGCTCTTCTTCAGAATAACATAAAAAAAGAAACATGACATGAGAAATGGTGCATTACAGTACAGCTTGGCACGCATTTCCTAAGAATGATACACAGTTAGTCAAGAATTAGCAAGAATCTCCCCTGAATTACAAAAGTACAGAGCTGAACAAGCATTGACTGGTGCCTGGGGAATTTCCACCTGTAGAGAATAGTGAAACCTAAACCTTCTTTTTTTTTTTTTTTTGAAGTTTAGTTTAGAGGTGCTTTTTCCCTTCCCAGTAATAAGATGTGTACACACTGTACTGTTCATACAGCTGTACATGTACTTCCTCTGGTAAAGATGTAGTCGCCTACATCCTCTTAACATTTGATGTTGAACTTCCTCTGAAATCTTGTTAAGTACACTGCTGAACCAAACAGCTGAACGTACGTGCGCTATGTCATCCAAACAGCTGAAGATGTACTTCCTCGCTTCCTTTGATTTCATTCCCGTCTCTGTCTCATGCTCATCTGTTGACTACAGAAAAAGAAGAAGAAGAAAATGTTTAGTAAGAACGAAAGAATTGAATTCATTAAAGCAGTTGCAGTGCTTGGTTATGTTATGATTTTAACTGCTCGTGTTCTTATTAACTCATTTAATTCATGCTGTGAAGGAAAATGAAAAGCCTGGATAGCAAAGTAAAACCCTATCACAGCATGTGAAGCTATCTGATTAGCAGACTGTGAGTATATATCATGTTATATTTTCTTTGATAAAACTTTTTTACCTTAAAAGGTTAGTTTGTTTGTCTGTATATATTTGTTAAATATTTGTTGATTGGAGCTGATCTGCAGTTTTCATCATTAGCTTTTTGTGAAGCAAAACCAGGGTAGATCATTTTGAATAATAAGCCAATTTGCCCTATTTTCCCCATGTGTAATTACTCCTCACCTTTAGTCTCCATGCTGCGTACGGTGAGTCGGACTCTCTGCAAAAGAACCGTGCTGTCTTTGTCCCCGCATTCAATAAATGTTCCCCTGGCAAACCTTGTGTCTGAGAAATGTAACGAATCTGTTGGCCGTCAGAGGGGAAGGGAGGGAGAAAAGAGAATATGAACAGAAGAAAACAAATCTTGTTGCTAAAGAAATAGACCATTTTGATTGGCTTAAGGTGCATTTTATATTAAAAATGGCTCATCTTCACTGTTATTGTTCATTTCTCCAACACCCACACTTAACAAAAACAACATATGGGCAGAGCACCGTATACTGGCACACTTTTAAGAACTGATCTTTCACAAGGTCATTCACAGTGACGGCATCACGTTATCAAGTTAAATTTACTGTGTGGATGTGTACAGTACATAATGGGGACAGCTGCAGAGACCTTGAATACGGCACATTCCTGAGAAATGACTAGACCCAAATAAGACCCTGTACTGACTCTAGCTTGTGTTTATGATCTCTGGATGGTGTCAGGGTCTTTTCATGCATACTCTGATAACAAGGCTCCTATGGTCTCAATGCCAAATGCTTTGCTGCGTAATGATGCCTCAGTCAGATGCTGCGGGGCAAGGGTGTCATACACAGGTTTATGAGAGGAGACCAGCGAGAAGCCTGGCTGACGTCAATCACACCTACGTGTAAAGTACAAGAACCATTAGAGATTCAGCGCCGCTAAGAAGCAAAGCGAGAGAGCAAAGGGCCACGCATTTGGAGAACGGTGAGGATCATGAAGACGTGTGAGTTTGCAAGTCAGTTCCATGAAGTATCTCACATCAAAACTACAGAGACTAGAAATGTTTGTGCTGGAAGTTAATCGTGTATTGCTCTTCACGTTGCCCTTTTGCAATTGCTTTCCAAAATCTCTCTCCTTTGTTCTCATTTTATGTCTTTCATGCCATTTTACGACTATTCATAAAACCAAATCTGTCAGTTCCAACCAACTTCTCCTTTGGCATGCAATGACTAAATTCCCCTTCTTTCGTGTCAATAATGTAGCTGTGCCGTAGTTCAGCAGCATCATATAAACAGCAACAGACACAAAAACACAACACAGCTAGTGTGCGTGGGTGGGAAAATTCTTGTGACGGGAAAACCCTTATTTTTCCTGAAAGGCGTGTCTCTGCAGAGATCTCACAAACCAGTGAGATCACTGGCGCAAAGCTACCACTTCACAAAACAACTATCTTAGCGAGCCCAGGCCTGCTGCAGAGCAGACAGGAAGCACAGGTAGCGTTTATTTTATGGCAGTCCATATAACAATACGCACTAGAAGAGATGCATTTCCATGATAACCCTCACTGCAATAAATAAAAGTATATCTCAGCTTAGAATAATGGACCCACACCCTCTTGCTTACCACCTACCTACAGTAAATCACATTTTTGACATTGGGGTATGGTTTATACCAGCTAACAGGAAAATTCCTTCCGGAGCCTTAACCCCCACTAACCCAAATCCTTTTTGCTTCCTCTGACCCTGCCTACATCCTCTTATTCTTACAGATCCTCCAGGTTGCCAGCTGGGCCGAGCCCCAGAGAAAAGAGAAAAATCAGCAAACACCATTAGTTTGGTCTCTGCAATACTGTGCAGTGACCCTCATGGTTGCACCACTTATACGGTACCTGAGAAAACAAGACACCGAGAGTGTAAAGAGGGCATGGAGGAAGATAAAACAAAAACATAGAGAATAGAGACATGCCGAAGACTACAGCTCAAGGGCTAATTTTAGCCACCTATAATGACACAGTGGCTGAAACGTGAGGTTTGTCACATCAAAGAGGTGAGCAGCCTCCTGCTGCACTAGTGAAGTACAAGATGGTGTGACTGGGGGATGAGGTAAGGAGAGGGGAGTGCAAGAGGGGAGGAGCCAGAGTTATAAATACAATATGCTGTGTGGTATGGAACAAGACCCCTTGCAGAAAGATAAGATGAAGAAGAGGGGGAAGAAGAGGGTGGATGTGGCTCTGTCAGCTCCAGCCAGATCCACCCTGTGGCCTCTGGATGACACCTCACACCAGCAGTCAGCTGAACTATCTGTTTACTGACATGCAGCCAGTAAGGCTATTCATTTTAGGTGATAAAAATTAAATTAAAATTAGCTTGCTATTTTTAACTTCTGCTAAATCATTAAGTAAGTCTGTGTCATTTCATATCACATTTCACTGATAGAGCTCTGGGTGACTCAGAGGCAGAAGATGAAGAAGAGGATGAAGAAGGGCAGAGAATGACCAAGGCTGATTTATTTGAAAGAAGTTGAACTGTGCTTTAACTTTGCTTCATCATGAGATTAAAACCTCCAGGAAGTATGAAAAACCAAAATAAAACTTTTCATTAGGCCTTTATTCCTGTGCCAGCTGATTTTCTCATTTATTGGACAATTCCATGAATGGAGAATCCCGCATGCCAGCAGGCAGGACTGGCAAAGAGGGACAGTATTTCCCTATTCGGTGGGGGTGGGTGGGTGTCAAAGTACAGTTCAGTCACAGAAGGAAAAAAAAATGCATACAGAATTAATCTATTTCTCAAAGGCACAGAGGCTAGAACACGGATCCTCCCGGATGCATTTCCAACTCACTACATAACCATTCCATTAAAAACAGGCCAGGACGTTAGGTTCAGTCATCTCGGAGAACATCCACCGCTTCAAATTAAATGCAGGTATTTTAATCTGCTGACTATAATAGACAGTAACATGAGTGGTGCAAGATCCAACAAGCTGAATTTGAAAGACGAACTCTTACTTTCTCTCAATGAATTACTCACAACCGCTGCCATAATGCCAGTGTCCACACTTGGATTAAATTCAATCACCTATTTACATACAGTAGGTTTTGATCTCTATCTGATACATACCACATTCCACAAGTTCCTTCTCACCTGTTATCTTACTTTTCATTTCATTGTCTCTCCCTATCTATGCCAACCTTATCACATCGACCCTTGTCACCCAATCAGCTCCAAGCAGTCCCTTGCTAAACTGAGGAGCCCCCCCCCCCCCACCCAGATAACTTTAAATCAGCATGCTGACTGGCTCCTGCAAAAACATATTCATCATATTTAGACTGGTGGTGCAGTGCTCCAGTCAAATCTCTTTCGGAGGTGTTGAGTTATCTCTCCTGTCTCGGTCCTGGTGAGAGTGAAAAATGATGCCCGGCCATAAAAACACTTTGGTATGAGTGCGATGTGCAGTAGGGCTGAGTGCCGTAACGGTGGCTCTATGGGACAGAGCAGGATCCGACCGAGGCTCTGTTGGCAGGCTTGGAGTAGATAGGGCTCCGGGGCAGGGAAAGCAGCTCAACATAAGCCCAGATCAGTCTCGTCCTGGTTGTCAGGGCTCCATTCGGAGAGGCAGACACCCAACAGCTCCTAATAGACATTCAATCAATCACAAGAATATGTCTTCCTGCTCTCTGTCACAGACACCAGCTGATGCAATCCTCAGGGTAGCTACGTCACCAAGGAACCAGTTAGTACTGTACTAATTTGGTTCTGTAAGTCTCCTTCATTCAAACAATCCATCAGTCTTTCTTTTTGTGTGTAATTATGCACAAATTCTTTCCCTTAACCTCAAAAGTTTTCCTCCCCCTCCAATCCATGCCATCCTCATACAGACAATCCCTTCAGTACCGCTAAAACGGCATTAGGCCTAGATCTCACAAGATTAAAATAACAGATTTTACCAACTGTACACACTCTGGATAGCTTCAAACCATCTGTCCTAAACTCTGTTGTTATATGCCCCCGTCTACCTTTTAAGACTCTGTCAGCTTCTCTTCTTAACTGAAGATTTTCAATACGTCTTTTTTGTCTAAAGTGGCTCTGGATCAAGTACCCTGTAAACTTCAACAGTGGGAGCCATCTCTGAGTCAGTAACCTGCAGGCAAGCCTGTAATAGAAAGCTGGATTGAATGCAAACTCAAAAAACAAACACAGTGAGCCCACTCCTCTGTGGGTTGCCTTGATTGGAAAGTGTAGGAATAATGGAAAAAGGGGGAGAAGAGAAAGAAGAAAAGAGAGAGACCAGGAAAACAACCACTTGGATGGAAACAGAGGGTGTAACACTACCTAGACAGCCACATGGGCAGTGTTAACATGAGTGGGGTAATAATGGGTAGGCTGAACTATGGGAGAAAGGGCTGTGCAGAGGGTAAACTTTCCATTTACAGATGGGACAGAGAGGAGAGACTGAGTCACAGAAGTTGAAACTAGAAGCTGGAGTTGCTGGAATTAAGATGCATATGGGGCAGGAAAGAGAGGATAGTGGGAGGTGCAAACCTCCCCAAAAATGATTAGTGAGGAGCCAATGGCAGCTAAAAAGTGATGAATGGTTGCTTACCTGGTCGTACTCCAGGGCCCCAGGGTAAAGGGGCCAGCCCAGAAAAAGTTCCGCTATCACACAGCCTAGGGACCACATGTCTATGGCTTCACAAAACGGCAATCCCAAAATAATCTCTGGAGCCCTGTGAGACAGACAAAGCATGCAGCTGTTAGTCTGAGGTCACAGAATTTCACATGTAAAGATCGAGACAATTTTAGCGATTATAAAACCGGTATAACGGACAGTAAACACACCATACACTAATACGTTCCTCCCTGTGGAAGTCTGATTTAAATTTATACATGTACCGCCTTCCTGACTTTATTTCACTCACTCCAAGTAATAGTGTGTGTGTGAGATAATGATACAGAAACATTTCACTAAGCAGGCAGGAGCTTTAGATGTTTTAATAACACTACTTCTACCATCTCCTCTTACAGTCTTTTTTGTTTTGTTTTGTTTTAATGCTCCATTTTAACTGTCATTATATATTTTTTATAGTATTCCATCATTGAATTTCATTTTGTTTTGGTTTGTGTTTTATGCTTAGCAAATACTATGTAAATGTATTATATTTATTCATCACTATCACTGATATTTATAACACAAATCCACTTTTCATAAGAGTTATATTAAACACAGCAACAGTAGCCTGACAACTCTAGACTCTAGACATTTAAGTAGAGGTTTCTTGGATTATTAAATGCAACTGACTCTGTTTGTCACACCATACTTTCGCCCCTTTACCAGTTATATTTTAATTAAAATAGTTTGTCTTTCACAAGGATAATCACACCCTCTCTGAGGGTGGGGTGCTCTGATAGACAGCCTTGCAGTTCATTCTCAGCAAAAAGGAAAATAGGAATACGTCATTTTCCATGTGTTTTCCATGATTGGAAAATTGGCCAACTATTTCCAGAGTTCCCAGGTTTTCCAAGACATGCGTGTTCCCTGAAGAATGTTTTTGTGCCATCTTTACCAAAATGAAAACAGATGTCTTAAACAAAACCTATGAATTCATAAACCTCCACTAAACCCTGAAAATGTCAGAGATAACAGATAAAATCTAAACTTTCAAACTTTCATAAAGAAAAATATAATTAATGTTAACATATTTTGTATCTCAACAGTAACAGTTTGCAGCACACAAGTTTCTCACTTTTAATCCTTTTAATTGGTTACACAGAAGATATATTGTTGATGTATGTCCCGACAATACCTCAAAACCATGTTTCCCTCAATCTGTAGGTTTTGTTTTTGTGTTGCTTTGTGGGCTGGTGCTGATGTCTTGAGCAAATAAAAATCCATCATTAGTAATGTCATGGAATTCCTGTTGATTGCCAGTCAGAGGGGAATGTGTGGTACATGTGTAACAGTGCCAAGTGACTTGTAAGCCAGTGTTGTGCATGCACAAGAGTTGCCAAGTATCAGCAGGCTGAGTCAGTGGGTTAGCAGGTCAGCCAGGCCGGGATCAGACCTTTGACAGGCTGCTGTACTGCTCTAGGCTGATAGGAATAAAGAAGCACAGTCACTACCTCTTCACCTACATGTTGGCCCAGTGTTACTCCAAGTCACTCCGTAATAGCGCTGTAATACCAAGTCACAGGGATGGCTAGTGGTGACGCAGGCCTGTCAGCACCAATATAGGTAAGACATGCTGAGAACTGTCAAGAACTGTGTGTTTAGGACACACCACAAAGCCTTTAAACTGTGACAGTGCACTGACAGCATCATGTAACCTGAGCTAATTTCTCCATTAGAATGCAAAAGTGAACTCCAAGTTAATTCAAATCAATAAGACACTATGACTATCTACCATGGGGACTAACAGTACAGAGCTATTAGCCATGTCAGGGTGTTGCCTTTATAGAGGAGTGTCTTACAGGACAAGTGTGTAAGATATAGAGGGCTGGATGCCACTAAATCCTGCACAATGAAAATAACGCAGTACGTTAAGACTTTGTAATAATATATTTTATACAAACACCAGGGATGGAAGATAATTCAACATTACTGTTTCTAGTCTCAATCACGGGTAGTGGTTTGGTGTCAACTTGCTGCTTAAATGTCCCATGATAATTGCTAACAAATTAAATAAATCATTAAGAAAAACACTTAATCATCAGTACAATAAAAAAGACATGGGAATCTCCTGCTTGACATAATTTAAAAGGCAATCTATACTTCAGGGACCAGTAGAGGTGGAATGAAGTGTCCCTGCGGATGAGGGTCTCTAAGGAGAAAATAATTCATTCAGGTGGGTGGCATGTGGACAATTTATGCGCACATGCGTGTTTGGATGATGTTAGAACTGATACGTGCATCATTTGTGTCCATGGCATTTTTCTCTGGTAGAAAAATGCTGCGAAGGGCACTGGGTGAAGCACCTGTGCAGTGTGTTTCAAAATCAGTGAATACCTTTATTAATCAGAGCACTTACAGGCAGCACAAAAATGACAGATTCTCTGCTGTAAACTGTAGAATAAAGGGAAAAACACAGAAACAGCCATTCACATGCAAACCTGCAGCCTTGATCTTAATAGTAGTATCAATATAAATAGACTGAGATAATGCTGGGATAATAATAATGTCCTTTTCCACAACAAAGGCAGACATTAAGAATGACAAGGGTGGGAATCCACGACAATTAGCTCACGTGAGATCCTCAGATTGCTCTTTCAGACCACTGGACATGCCAACCTAAAGCAATCCTCTGCTTTCATGCTGAACATATATAAAGAGATGCAGCAGAGAACTACTCTGTGGTGTCGGACATATGGCTAGCAACAGCAAACTCAAGACCTGCTTAAATAAGTTTTAGACAAATTTATCACATGGTCAAAACAAATGCCCACAACAGCTGGTGCAGTAGGCAACATAGCAGCAGAAAACGAACCAGGCAGCTATGCCAACCATTTCAGCCTCACAGGCATGTCCTATTTATAAAGGAACAGGTTTTCCCTGGAGGAGCGATGAGAGAGACGTACATATGAACACACCCTTGTGTTCATCAGTACTCGGGGCTAATATAAGGATATACAGCAAGGCTGATCAACTTGAGTACAACTTGAGCAGGACGAGTCATCATCAGGTTTAGTCTAGTAGTCTGAAACTACCCTGTAACCAAAACCTTCTTGCCCTCTCCAACAGCCAATGAACATCCATCAACAGCTCCTATTCAACTTCGGAGCTGCAGCTTACCAGCATAGTCAATTCAAGATGCACTGGACAAAAGCTTCTATACCGGCCTCAATAATCTGCTTTTATTAATAACTTTCTATTGTTCAAACTATTGTTTGCATAAGACCCAATGGTTATTATGACATAACAATTCAGTATTAAGACTGCCCATTTCATCTCTTACACATGAAACATTTTTAAGATTTTCCTGGATCTTTTCAATTAGGAGTGATGCCAGTATAAGCTTAGACAGTCACAAAAATCAAAACCTGTTTTGTTTTTCACGAAAAGAACCAAGACAGGAATCAAGAAAAGAGATAGAGCTCTTCCTTCTTTGTCTAATACCTTGACAGCTTCCACAAAAGGTAATGCAAAGTGCTTCAAAGAAGATACACTGCGTTATGTTCTTCATCCCTTTGTCCTTACCCTCCCCTGCTGAATGCACAATAGCAGTGCGACATGAAAAATCACAGAGTGAAATAGAGTGAAATAAAGAGAGCCAAACAGGTCTCTCTCCTTTGGTTTGGGAGGTTGTGTGGAGGTTGCCATGGTTGCACCGTTCTGTCCTAATCAACGCAACTCAAGCCTCACCACCCTCCTGTGAAACCAAATCTATTTTCCATCCTTAGGATATGACGTACAGGCTGAGGGGCCATTCAATGAAAGAGGAGCAGCGGCCTCGTGACTGTCGACTGCCACGTGTTAGAGCTCCAGAGGAAATGGACAGGTACAAACAAAAAGATGAGCAAGGTGATGGAATGATATGCAGCCTTTGGTCAGCGCATGCATAGACTCCAGGTAACACAACAGGAGTGTACCTGAAGCACAAACTCACAAACAAAAAAAGAGCATAATGCACCTGGTAGTACTCGTACATAAGCACCTTTTAGATGAACTGAGGAGTAAAATAATGTTTAAAATGCAGACAATTATCATATGCAATCACCTGATGCCACATAGTTGGCACCTAAGCTGGCAATGATTCATTCATAACCAACTTATGTTTTATGATCACAGTGCAATTTATGCAGATACAGAATACTGCAAAACGTAGAAAAATCATCGGTATGTGATGCAGACAGCACATGACTGTTTGTGCTGTCTGAACTGATATGTACAGAAATAATAAAATTAAGTACATTTATTAACTTCATAATCTTCCCAAAGATGCGCCTGCTAGCAGTATTTTAAGATGCTCTTTTCAAAACATTCTTCACTTCACAGCTCACAGTTTACTTCTACAGTTTCAACATTTCTATCACTCTGTGCCGCAGATGAGATTTGAGAGATGCTCCTTAAGTTGAAACGGGTTTAACAATCTTGTGAATACGTTTTCCAGTAAACTGCTTGTAACAGATTTAGGCTGGGGCAACATTTGGTTTTGGGGAGGTTAATATAGAACATGGCCTGACTGAGAATAACAAACTGGCTGCTGGCTGGTCTTTAATGGAAAACATCACTAACAAACCCGAATGCACAATGCTGAGCACAGCAGAAACAGCAGGCCCAGCACGGGCATACTACTGTGCCAAGCGTAACCCGCCCACACTGCAGGTATGACATTCAGCAACAGTTAAAATAAAACCCAAACAGGCAGGAGCGGTGGTGAAACTCAGCTGCCATTTTTTCTTCTCATCTTCTCACAGCCTGAGGCTTCCACTATATTTTACAGCTCCTCTGTGGATAAGCTCTGACCAACGAAAACAAGTCTTTCCCTGGTCATCAAGTTCAACGGTTTGCTCCTTCACCTCAAACAGCTGCTTCCCTTCCTCTATCCATCTCTTCTCTTTCTCCTCCTCTGCGTGTATGTCACGAACGCACAACAAGGCTAAGGCACAAAGAATTGTTATGTTAGTGGGACCAACATAAACATGATGCATGGCCAGATTCCAAAACACACAGTGAACGCATGCACTAAATTTTTGATCCTGAGGTTCAAAAGAACTCCAGAGGCACTGGAAATAAGTTTGGACTTCTATCCTGATATTCGATGTGACTGCATTCAAAGATGATATCTATAAATTCAATATGTGCTTTGGAACAACAGGAAGAGGCTTTTACAAGAATTAAATTAAAAAAGCTAAAGTCTAAGCTTAACAAACACATTGCCAAGTATATCAATAGTTCTCTCCTCATAGTTAGGTTGCAAGATTTTCACACTGTCATAGCTTTAAGAGAACCTGATCTGATTGATGGCGAATGAATTGGTGCTTGGCTTGATGTTCAACATGAAATACAACATGTAAGTCTGAAAATCTGGGAGGTGACAATAGCCAACTGTTCCCTTTGCATCAAGCTAACCTAAATATACCCCAGACAGATCTCCTTACTGCACTCTGTACTGCACAGATACAAAACTGATATCCTTTTCTGTCTGTGTTCTTCTGACTGTTAAGATAGCAAACAAGAGTGTCAAGTTCCTTTGATATGCAGGCCTGAAACACTTTATTTTATTTTTTTTAAGTTGTATCTTATTTTATCTCATCTGAAGAAAAGAAAAAGAAAGAAAAAGCAGTGCAGACGTGAGTCTTGTTCTTTGCAGAGAAATTATCCCCATCTCTATTTCTTATTCATGGCCATTATCTCATACTCCAGAAATAGTCCTCTGATCCTCCCTGCTCTGTCCTCGCAGGGAGGAACCAAGTGTAAAGTGCCATCCTACCAGCTCACACAGAGAACGGCAAATAAGGGTGGCTACATAGGGAGGGGGGGTCATTGTTGGGTGCATGCTTGAACGCAGGCCTTTCAGTAAGCTTGTTCTGGTAAATAGACTCATTTGGGCTACACTGCAGTTAGAATAAGCTCAGCCACAGAGACAAACTGACAATACAGTGACTCCATGATGGAAGAATGGTGCTTCACCGCACGTCTCTTCCAGGAACTGTAATTCCACACACTCTAAGAGCAGTCTGCATTATTCAGTGGAACACAGAGGCAGTGTAGCAAAGGCGGAGGTAGCACTTGCACTCTGATCTTCCCAGACCTTAAATTAAGGATACAAGGCTTTAGACACGTTTTACAGATGTTAACCTTTCAATGTACTGACACGGAGCCAGTGTTTTCCAAGTTCCAGGTGGACTGCGCTTCTTCTCTGTGAATTCAAAGTCTTTTTAATTCAGGGGGCTCCAAAACCAAATAAACCAATACAAACCAAATATTCTGAGAGACAAACAAATTATTAAGACAGTAAAATGAAGCTTCATAAAGCTACATCAGAGCTTATTAGATCAATTGAAATCTCTCTGAAGCCTAACATTTGATAGAGCTACAGCTGTTAGCAATACACAGCCTTAACAACAACATTTCTTTGCTTCTCGTTGCCAACTGCATGGGCTTGGTCATGAAGGAGGCCACTTTCAAGGTCAAGTCAAATGTATGTCAAATGACCCTGGTGATGCTTGCGTGACACAGTTTGGCAG
Source organism: Nibea coibor (assembly GCA_023373845.1). Classification (NCBI taxonomy): domain Eukaryota; kingdom Metazoa; phylum Chordata; class Actinopteri; family Sciaenidae; genus Nibea; species Nibea coibor. The sequence goes on from CM041738.1 coordinate 11,989,735, forward strand.
AACAAAGAGTTGGACTGAAGGGAGTTGAAGGGATAAGCAATGAACCTTCAGCATGTGAGCACAAGTTTGAGATATTCTTGTAAACCTTAAGGGAGTTTCTTCCATCTCAGATAACCCAAAGAAGTATACAGTTCATTAAAGGGGAAGGTGCTGTGAGCCCACAGGTTCCCACACACAAAACATGTTTCTAAGACTGGAGGATTACTTGTTCAATCTGTGAAAATGCCAGACCTAGTTTTAAGGGAAACATTAATCCAGTAGTCTCAGTCCAAATATTTCGTTTGTGGATAGGAGAATGAATTACAGATTGTGGTTTAAATAGAAGATCTGGTCTGCCATGAGAAATCCCAGTGTTGCACAGCAAATAGCTGTTTACTGCAATACCTTTAATATGGTCAAATTAAAAGTGAATGAAAAAGTGAAAGGACACTTGGTTTGTCCACACCCAAATCATTTATTACTATGTCATGAAAACCCTTTGCACACTTCCAGAAGGGCCCTGATCTGAGGCTGTGCCCTGGCTCATAGATGAGCAGCAATATAACTGGAAACTCAACCATGAAGTGCTTTAATCAGGTAATCAGCAAAATCAATTATCAAACTTACTGGCAATCAGTGAAGAGAGGCTGGAGCAGAAATGATATCATCTTGTCCTGTAATGTTTATTAAAAGCAGAGCAGATGCATTCTATCCCAGCTGAAGGCGTGAGATTGTTTTGTTTTGTTTTTTTGGCTTAGACGTTGCTCAATGGACAAAAACATGATTGAACAGCTTTTGTAAGAGCAAACAATTTGACAGCCGCTGTCAAATATCGGCTGCAGCTTTGACAAAAATCGTACGCATTGAAAAAAAAACACTCAAAGCTTAAAGGGTCAAAATGAGAGATATGATAACAGCTAAAACAAACAGCAAATATGTCTCTGTATTGTGATGCAACTGAAATTAGCATGCTAACAGCTAGATTTGACTGGTGCTTCGAGGGGAGACACTGAAACACTGTATCATCTAGACTGACTTCAGGCCAACGTGAGGACGGGTTTTGGTTCATGGCCCTGTAACATTAGCAAGAGGGTTCCGCGGTTCATACTCGTGCACATATGAAATGAATGGTCATATTATAACCACTTCACATTACTGTTAGTGCTAAACGGCTAAACATTTTTGAGGACAGATCTATCAAGCATAAACAATTTGAACATTGTCTCCTAAAGTGTATGAGGAGGTGTTTTTTGGAGCATGTGACCAGAAATTATACATTGCTTCTCTAATTAAAAAAAAAAAAAAAAAAAAAAAAAGTTAAGGTTTTGTTTTCAAGTTGAAATATGTATCGAAAAAAAGCTATTTAAAAAAAAATGTCCACTTGGCTCTATGAGCTCAAACTAAGCTGACCGAGGTGGCAAATTATGAGTGGCAATGGGCCAAATGCCTGTAAATTGTGGAAGCGGAGGCTGCATCTGTCAGACTTATTGGTTTAAGTGGTTGATAGATTTGAGCAGTCCAACAGCCACTTTTGATTACTGACGAACAGATACTGCGCATATAACCAAACACGCACACACAAATGGACATATGAAAATCAAAACAGCTGACGTTAGAGCTGGTTGACCTTGAACAAGTAAGTGAGAGCTCTCTAGTATTTCAAGCTGTCCTTATTTCATTCTGGCTGCCTATGTGCTTCACCATCTATAGAAGTCAAAGCCCACTGGCCGCCGTCCCATGAGCTATTTTAAGAAACCCTGCACTCTTACCCTCAGCAACGCGGTTCCCTCACAGTATGCTTTGCATACTCTTGTCTGCTAGTAGGTACAAACTGCAGAGTCTACAAAGCATTTGTCATTTATTAGTGTTGATTAGTTTTGCAATTAAAGCACCTTTGTGCTAACGGGGGAATAAAACCACAAACAGATCAAAATATTTCATTCCAGCGCTACTTGAAGCAATTAAACAATGAAAAACGATGCAGACATTTTGACTGGGCCTGCTTCTCTGACACAAATTATTAATTAATACTGCTGCGAATGACTTGTACCTAGACTTGACATATTTTCAGCCTGCACAATCATTCTGTCAAGTCAGCAATTATACTGATGTATATTGTATCAAAATATAACACCATGGAAGACCTCTGAGAAACTGCTGGTCACTAAAGCTTGAGGTGAACAGAACTGACAAACAGAGCTGAAGCAGCTGCACTCTTCACTTCCTTCCCCACAAAAGCAAAGTACGACAGCTCTATTTTGAGCAGCTTCCTGAAACAAAGTGCATTTCAAAACAATATTCACCAAAATTATGATTTCATTCCTGTGTGGCACGGAGAGAGAACACAAGAATTATGTGTCAGTGACAAGTTTTTTCCCCTCACTTCTTCCATAAAACTATGGCCCAAGAAATGGGTCAAAGGAAGTGCTGGCTTCCCACTTAAGTCACTGACAAAATATACAATAAATGCAAATACAGACAGACAGCATATCATCTATTTGCATCTATTTTCATGAACAGTATTTCAGTTCCCTGTGGAGCATTCTGCTTCACTGACTCAGTGTGCTGGCAGTGAGAATTATTCAAATACCATGTAAATGCCTTTCATTAAACCAGCCTAGCACTGACCTGAAAGTGGCTCATAAATCCTGCTAAGTTCTTCCCAGTCGTAGAAACTAAAGTTTAAGACAAAAAAGCACTAACACTTTGCCATAAAATGAACTGACTAAACACCATAGATGGTAGACTGCCATTCAAGATATTCTTGTAATACTGTGCCAAGCCATAGACTGTGATCAGGCACCGGAATATGCAGACATTCCTAATATAGGACAGGGATAGCACATGTTGCAGTCAGATATTCAAGTGGCAAGCCAAAGTCCCCTTTTCATTTGCTTCAATTTCTCATTCATTATGATGCATAGCAATGACCGCACCTCCCCCAAATAAAAACATAACCAAACCAGTTGTAGTTTCACTGACGCAGTCAGGAGGGAGAGTACTGAAAGCTAAAATGTGTCCACACTAATACTTCTGAAGGTGAAATGTTTCAGTGAGGAGGAGGGTGATACCACTTTTACTGCAAATATCAGAAATGACTGATTTGATGATGACATTTTTTCAAAAGAAATGACTGTACAGTTGTCTTGCCATGTGGGAGGGCGAGGTACAAAGAGTCTGAGAGAATGGAGTGACAAATGGACCTGGAGGGGAATGATGACACATGAGCGTCAACAGGCCAACTATTGATATAAACAAAAAAAATCCTTTGCCAAGTAAACCAAGTAAAACTACATCAATCACTCCAGTGCACCAAGCTGATACAAAGATTACATCATGCCTATTATTAGAGTTGTCACGATACAAAATGAGTAACCGTGATACTATACCAGACAAAGTATCATATTATCGCAATACTGCAGCCTTTTTTTATTTTTTATTTTTATGAACTGCAATATATTTGTACAAGTTATAAATATACTAATACTAATTACTTATTAATAATAATATTGTTTGGTGCATGCGAAACATAATACTGGTGACGAATTTGAAAAATCAAACTGAAAAAAGTTTGAAGCAACAAGTTTGTTTGTTTTTTAGCACAATTACTGGTGTCACTGATGACGATGACGCAGCATACTCGCCGCTCTGATCCGGTGCTTCTGCCATGGTGAGTGTGTTGTCTCGTGTTTGTGACTAAGTTTAAGACTGTAAGCATACTCACCAGAAATTGTCACTCTGTTGCACTGTCTATTTTTTATTTAAGCACTGCATCTGTTTAGGCTAAATTCCAAAGAATATTTAGGTAATATTCATTTCACTTGGGTGCAGCACCGAGTTCCTTGCATAGGAACAGCACCATGTATCTTTTACCTGCATGTACACTGGGCAAATATTGACTGACACAGTTCATTCCTTGTGTCTTGGGGAAAAGGTTCAAGGAAGGTATAATGATGCTGTAGCTAGTGAGTCAGTTATGGTATGACTTGGTTGAATCACTACCTCTAACAAACAGAGTGTACACCAGCTGCCAAGGTTTAAATTCAAATTATTTATCAACCATTAGTCATGCCACCTGTGCACCAAGCATGTATTGCCATGATGATCAAAATCCTGGTTGCTAGGATGTCGAGCCTCGTGTGGCAAGTATTAAACTGGGTAAACGGACGTGTCGTGTCATGATTTTAGATCTGAACAATTACAGCTGAGCTGAGTTTTCTATGAATGGAGCACGCATTTTAAACATCAATATCTCATTTAATTGTGGAAAACCTAAATCATATTGGATTATTTGTGCCGGCCTTCATTGTTTCATCTGATTTAACCAGAAAGACATTGATATCACCATGTAAGAAAACTGCAGCTCTGCAACTTACTTAAGTGTCCACGCCTACTGTATTTATCGAACCATTTAATCTTCATAAAACATACAGTATATGCATGTATGTACAAAACCCTCATGGAAATCCCATGGCTTACTTTATATCTTCTTATCATCTCATTTTGCATTGAGTCTCTATGCAAAAGTACAAACCAAACAGTCAACTGAGTCACTCCTGCCTCTTACAATTGATCTTGCAGATGATACCGTGTGAGGGCCGTTTTTCTAATCAAACCACAGCACTCATAACACAATGCCAAAAGTAATTAGTCCTGCCAGTTTCCTTGACACACCAAACAACATCAGAACCACAGCTGTCTTTGTAAAATAAACATCAGATTCTATATTTACTGGGCTGTCGTGCCTGTACTGGAACTAGAGTACCTGTACGACATTAGTGTTTGGAATGGCATTCAGTAATTTCTCTCCCAACCTTTCTTGCCTTAATCTAACTGTTTAAACTTTTTATTTGTGTCAGTCTTCAAATATTTGGCCATCCTTTTTTTCTAACATATCATAATCTCTATTAATCCTTTCAACTGCTAAAGCTAAAACAGCTTCACCCTGAACGCAAATACAACCAGATGGTCAACTAAACACTTATTTTTCTTACAGAAAACAGTCCTTCCCAGGCAGTAGGGAACATGAACAGTCACTGTGTAGTCTCCGGGTAAGGGTCAGTCTGTGGTATGTGGCTCCTAAATAGACAGGATGTTGTGCAGTATGGGAGACATGTCTTTGTTTTGTGAGAGGAAGGACATTTTTGTAACCTGACTATAGCGGAGTGGACACCAACAGAGACTGAAATGAGCTTGAAATGCATTGTGCTCAAACCTGCTTTGTTAAAATGTAAAAAAATAAAAAATAAAAATAATTAGAAAAAAAAATCTCATTCTTTTTGTACTCACCTATAGTACCGAGACTGGAGGTACGTGGAGCATACTGCTTTGGACACATGACTAGCTGACCCAAAGTCTATCACCTTCACCCTATAGGGCTGCCTCACAGGGTCCACCAGCATTATGTTCTCTGGCTTGAGGTCTGCATGAATCAGGCCCATGCTCTTCAGCTTTTTCAGCGCTGTAGCTACCTGCTGTAGCACAGGTCTGATCACTTTCAGGGGCAACGGACTGAACTTATTCTGCTTCAGGAAATTGTACAGGTTCTGTTCAAGCATCTCAAACACCAGGCAGGTGTGGCTGCGGTGCTGGAAGCATTCAAAGGCTCGCACCAAGTTGTGCTCATCTGCATTCTCCCCGCTCAGACGAGCAAGTATGCCGACTTCGATTTGACCCTGCCGTGCATACGAGGGGTGGTTCTTCAGAATCTTCACAGCCACCACCTCACCTGTGCCCCTCTTCCAGCACTTTACAACCTGGCCAAATGTGCCACGTCCCAAGAAATCCAGCACTTCATAAGTATTCTTCATGGAACACAGAACTTCATGCTGTACTACCTGATAGTCCCCATCCCCTCCTCCCGTCCCCCCAGCTGCACCTACACCCCCTGGCCCTATACCCTGTTTGGAAGGGCCCCCTCCAGCCCCCACGGCCGCAGGTGCAGTCATGGTTGCATTCCCCACATTCGTCGTTTGCAACATGGCAGGCAACATTGACAGTTCCTCCACAATCTGCATGGTGCTCCCTCGGTTATCCAGCTCCTCACTTTTACGTTTCAGCCCACATCGCTGAGAGCTGTCAGCTGAGTTCAAACCTCCACAGTTCTCTTCTCTGTCACCGTCCTCCTCGCCACCCTCCTCACCACCTCCACTGCAACCCACTCCCCTTCCCCCTCCTCCTGCCCCTGTTGCTCCACTGCTGCTCCCACTTGCTGTGTCTATCTGCTGCTGCTCCTTGCCCTGCGAGTGGACAACCCCTGCGTCCTGACGCTGCTGGGACGCAGCTGGACCTGGTCCTGGTCCTGGTCCTGGCCCTGGTCCTCCTCCTCCTCCTCCTCCTCCTCCTCTTTTACCGGGCTGTTGTCTCTGCACGCCTCGAACCACCACCGTCTGCACCGGGTACTCTTGTCCTCCACGCACTTTCACGCCCACTGCCAAGTCTCGGCTCACAAACGAGTGGGCTTGTTTTGTTGGGTGCACAATGCCAAGAGTTCTGCTGTTCAGATAAGTCCGCGGGTGTGCCCTCTCATGGTACACACAGCTGCTGGGCTCAACTTTTAGTTTCTTCACACTGCTAAAGGCACTTGTCTGGGTTTGATAAATGTGTGGTGGGTAGACCAAGACTTGTGAGGCCATACCTGCAAAAAAAGGAGAATAAAGGAGTAGGTCATTAGTCTGAATCCTCATTAAACAACCAGTTTAACGTTGCTTAAAATTGTTCAATTTTTAATAAACAATGCTTAAGTAATATGGAAAGGCTTATGAATGAAACTTAAACTTAATTTAAATGCTGAACAACAGAAAACAGTCAAAGAACAATCCAGCTCTCCGTATGCTCCCTGTCTGTATTCTCTTAAGTTTGAGGGTGAGTTTAAGTTAGCCCAAAACAACTGACAGACACCTTTATATCTTTAGAATTACTCTCACTGGATGGCATCACAACTAGCAGCGCCCCACGGTCATGTGCCCACCTGTCGCTCTAACTGCATAGCAAGATAACATGCTGTAGTGGAGTGCTTGAGAACACCTTCACCGTTCGGCCCTATCCACTGCAATAGCACCAACACCTCCACACGGTAGATGACTAACTTCTCAAAGGTTTGCCTGACCTTTTCCTGTCATTTCCATGCATCCTACTGTGGGTCTCTAGGCAACCAATAGAGAGAGAGAGAGAGAGAGCGGACAGGAGTCAGACAAAGAGAAAAATAAAGTCACAAAGCATCATCGGGCCTACATTCCCAATTACCTAAGACTGTTCATTTTCCCTCCCCCCATCACGTATGTGCCTGTGTGAGGACACTACATGCTCAAGAAGATTATCACACCTTTCTGAAAGATTCTGAAACTTGATTCTAAGGGACGGAAAAAAAGAGCAATGAAGTCAAATCACAGGTTTCATGATCCTGACCGTTTTTTAAAATCCATATTCAAAACTGGCACACTAACCTTATCAGACACTGTCTGTGTGCATTACTGGAGGCTATGACCTACTTTCATACCAGGGCACGTTGACTGAGATACAAGCAGCTTGTCCCCAAAGGTTCCATTTTTAATCAACGGTGCATTTACAGAAGCATGTTTACCTTTGTTAAAAAAAAAACAAAAAAATACAAATTCGACCAATCTTGTTTAATTTTTTTTCTTAAATCCCGTGTATAAACAAGCCAATCTTGCTAGTGCCACCGTCATTTATTATTTTGTTTCCCCAACTCATTCAAAGAAGACACACTTCTAAAACTCTATTTAAAGAGGACAAATGTGTGTGTTTTGGGCTGTTAGTGCCCCTGTAGAGTGTCCTAAAACAAATATCCTTGATGGAAAACACACTTGTGTTGTGATAACACTAATGCTGTGAGCCTCCCCTTTGACTCTATTCTGGGCAGCAAGATAAGGTCAGCTTATTCCCTTGACAGCTCTTGGCTCAATCACACCTATGTTACTGTTTAGTGGTACTGTTTACCATCTCCTCTGTTAGAAACAATTTATCAAATTATCCCAAGCAGGGCTCAAAAGGGCAACCATCTCTGTCGTGAATGAAGCTGAAATTGAAAATGGAATTGGCCACAATGGAACACCTAGAAATAAGTGGTCTATCTGTCCGGTCTGAAAGGCAACCACAGTGTCACAAACAGTTTCCTTCTACGCCCCACATAGCTAAAATGGATTTAATTTGTAAGGGGGTTCACTAGACCGCTAACTACTTATAACTATCGTGTTATGGCAGCTGGTTGAGGCTTCTCCTTGTGGATTTCTACCATCCCCACATATGCAGGTTGGATGATTGGAGACTCAACTACCCATAGCTGCGTGAGTAAATATGTTGCCTGTCTTTGCTCGTCTTTATGTGTAAGCCCCAAAATAGACAGCACTCCACCTCTCGCCCAGTGTGTGCTAGGATTTACTTAATTGTTGCTGGGGCAGTTGCTAACACACCTATGTTTATGGTGTGTTGCCTGTAATTTATAGCTCTGCGATGGCCTCTATTATTCATTACAGCCACTATGTGTAGCATTTTGGAATTTTACGACTTTGGCACTCCTGAATGGGAAATTCAAAAAACAGATAATGAGGCAACTGGCATTGCACACGGCACTGCAGAATAGCCACACTCTTTGAAACACACTAGATTACGCATCCAAAAAGCAAACGATTCTCGCTGTGCCAATAAATTGCTAAATGCGCTGCTGCTGTCAAAGCTTCAGAGATCTGAGAAGAAACAGCACAACAGTAGCACATGTTGTATTTGGCTATGTTGTTGCGAAGAAACAGTTTGTGTTTGGAACATATGGAACAACAGCAGAGAAGTTATTTATGCTGCAGGGGTGGTTTGAGAAGTTTCTATTTAATGTGACGGCGCATACTATGTGTGGTTGATTCTTAAGATTGGGTTTTTCTGCTTCTAATTTGGTAGTTAACTCAGAGGGTGGGGGCTGACACCCACAAACCTCTGCAATTACGTAATTTTGGCACACGCCCATTGGGTCTCTCTCTAAATTTAAAACATCACGGTCTCCAGCTACACCAAGTGAACGTGGTCCCTGTTGGTGATTGCCGCGATGAGCTGTGATACCTTCCAACGCTTTCTTCTAAACGGTAGCAAACTATTGCAAATAACACACAATGTACAAAAGGCAAGACTCATGTGAATAGAGTAGATTTGTCCACAATGGTGTACTGGAAACTTCTGCACAGATGAGGGAGCGACTCGCGTGAGTATTAACGGTTATCTGTCACCTTAGCAGCCAATCATGTTCCAACCAAGTGCACACCACAGATGCAGATGAACAAGTCTTGTGTGTTTCAAACACACCTATACATTTCTAAATCAAGCAAAGAACTACATTTGAATAAATCACAGGAGGGTGGGCCTGTAAAGGGGGTATTAGAGAGATAAATCAAGTGCCTCTCTTCCTCTACAAGTGTCTGGTTATTAACATGCAATTAACAAATTAAAAATGCACCAACATGGCAGGACTATAACCATATCCTACAGAGACCATACGGCTGTGTTGCACCATTTTCAAGGATGTGCTTTTATTCAACTTGCTTTATCCTCTTTGTGAAAGAGCAATGCCAAATTCTAAATTGCAGAGCCAAAGCCAAGTATTTTTTTTTATGACTTCCAAATGAAATACTACATTTGTACCGCGAGTTTCATCTCAATGCCTGGGGAATGGAGATGTTAATTGACTGGTCTGGAGATGGAGAGCATGCTGTCTGGTGCCAGAGTCCCCAGACAGAGAGAGTCTGCACTTGAACCACTCTCACCAACTGAGCAATCAAGATGTCTAGATTTGAATACCAGCTTAGTGTAATACAAAACCCAAATTCAATTTAAAACAAAACTTAACTTGGGCATCGGTTAATTTCCCAGGCCACACAAATACAATCACTAATGATCGGGATAATTATGACACGGGAATATGAAGCAGACAGCTTTTGTTTTTTCAAAAGGCAAAAGAATGGCAGCTGCTGCTATTATTACCATCTGAAGCCAGATACTCCCTTGGTCAGCCATGAGGCTCCTCCTGTGGCATCACATTACCTTCAAAGCTGTAGAACCTTTCCAGCAACCTTGCTCTGCTAAGTAATTGCTCACAGTTGAACTTCTGACCTCGGCCCACGAAAAATTTAATTGTCAAGAATATAAAACACTAGACACCTGTCTACCGTGAACAAATGGTGCTGACTGACAAAACAAAAGTGTCTTAAGGCACAGAAGTAATAGTAAAAGGTGAGAGGACAAACAGATGGTGACAACCACACCATGCTGTGTGGGGAGGGGAGGGATAAACACAAAGCAAAGTAATGTTTCCATCTCATTTTCTCCCACAATGGGGGAAAAACAATTGTCTTCACTGGTCTAATATGCAGTCATGCTGTATTGCCAAAAATGTCACGTCAATTTAAAAAGGCTTTTCACACCGCGTGTGTGTTTTCATGCATTTATTTAAAACAGGGGCAGCTGAATACGGCACCTCAACATCACTGCTCATCCCAAAAATGTTCTTTCCATCAGTAAGAGTCACAGGTGATAGACAAAGGGACCCAAACGGGGCGAGTGCGCTGTATACCGCAAGTCAGTCAGGAGGTGCAGAAACTATTCATGACAATGTGGTTTGACTTTAAAGCTAAGAGCGCAGCTGTGCTGCTGTGAACGGTGGAGCTCAAACTAACACGCAAGCTATAGATGTTTGTCAAAACAGCTGCATTAAGCATTCATACGTCATTGTGCATTCTGCTAGGTAGTTCCGCTTTTTGTACAAAAAGTAAACAGAATACAGAGGAGAATATGAAACACAACAATTTCATGTAAAGTCCAAATGAGTAGAAAAACAAAGGTTATCTACCCTTGTTAAAATAAACATGAACTTTAGAACTTTACTATGTTACCGGGCTGCAGCGTAGCGTCAAAGATAAATATCAGCCCAATTTGTTAAACAAATATGATCCAGGCCTGATGACTCAGAAAACTCAAACAGAGAACTGATTACAAGATTTTCTTCTATGATTCTTGAGCCCAGTTCATACCAAAGAGTCAAGATAAAACGAGTCCTAACTAGCAACTGCTTTCAACACGCCAATGTGCAACATGCTCAAAACGTGCCAGTTAAACGGCTATCATCCCCATAGCAATGACTCTGTTCTAACAGCCGGCTTTTCGGGCTTTTTGTGTAGATGAAGATCATTTGCAGCACTTTCAAAAAATGACTGCTGATGGTGATGCATGTGTTACGTGCTACAGCTGCATTTCTAGTATTGATGAAATGGTGAAAAGATCAAAGAAAGCAGAGAGGGTGCTCTTCATTTTAATGCTTTTGGCATCCAGGCATGGCTGTTAAACTGAGCGAAATGCTGATCGCCTCATCCAAAAAGCTGCTATTTCAACTAGCTGACAGTTTGTAACTGATGTGACCAGCTCACTTCACTACAGGCTGATTGGCTATCGAAAAAGGCGATGTGCCACTGGAGATTTGACAAGCTGAGTGGCAGGCAATGGCCTCAGACAGCTTGAGTTGAGCCAAGACAAGCCAGTCAGTTCACACGCTACAACTTTTCCCTTCCAACGTTTTACAGCAATTTAGTCTCGTCGTCTTCATGAATCTTTGGCCTGAACTGGCTTCAGGGACTATTTTTAACACAAGATGTTTACTGTAATCAATGTCTTCTTTGTGCTGACTTACAAGCAATGTGACCAATAGCAACCGATGCAACTGCTGCAACCTACTTTTTAGAGCATTAATCATAAACATGTTTCTCTGTGTATGTAAAAGATGGTAAAGCACTACAACTAATACAAGGCATACCTGTTTGTATTAGTTGCCTAATCAAGTTATGAAAGCAGGCTGCTTCCACAATGTTTGATTTGTTGTTAGCAAACCATTTTTAGTCCAACGTGAAGAACGGTGACAGGAAGTATAAATCCTTTGTTGGAGAACAGAGCCATCATTTGGCAGATTATCTTCAAAATTGACTAACTATACATCTTCATACATGACTGTATCATCATATCTCATGCAATGTCTGCTTAGTATGCTTTAAATGTTTGTTTTTGTGTGTCCCAGCATGTGTAAACCAAACTTGTGTTGTAGTTTGGGGTCTGGGTAAATGCTTTACCGTGCTCTTTTTCCCCACTTTAAAAGATGAAACTCATTTCAGCTACTTGTGATTTTAATTTCATCCACCCAATGTGACCCAGAACATGTTTGCTTATTTATGAAATAATGCAATGAGGTCTTCTTGGCAACTGCTCAGTTCACATGAGGATACAGTGGAAATGAAAGCACCTACTTTAGTCTCTCTTCACTCCCTGCAATTGCTATCCCCTGAGCAAGGGTTTCTGTCTTAACTCACAGTACAACCTCCCGACACACTGTGGTATTTTGCCCTTGTCTCGTGAACATGATCTTCCATGGTCATTAGATAAAAAGGCCCTCTATTTTCTCGAGCATGTGACCACATGGTATTTCGACTGAGAACTTATGACTACCATTTAGAAGTATTCTCCTTGTTGGATTAACCCCTGTACACAGGCTGTACTGCACAGCTGACTATTATGATGAAGGGCTCGTGAATGCCGTTTGAAAGCACCATAAAAGTAACACGATTACACTTAATAATGGTGAAGACTTTAATATGAATATGTCAACTGAATGTTGCGTATGCCAGATGCATGAAAGCCTTAAAGCCTAGAAGCTTTACTATTATTCAAATAAATACATGACTAAATCCCAGATTCATAGGTCTGTAGTCTCTTTGTTTTAGTTTCCTCTCAAAGGCAATAATGTAATGCATTTCACATTCGAGTCTATCACCTCTATCAAACATGTATCAACAGCTGTCACTAGGTTGTACATGAAGCACTGCACGTGAGAGCACTTATATCGATCAGCAAAGCATTGATCACAGAGCCACACAAACTGTTACACCTCTCATTAAACCAGCCATGAACACAGAAGGGGAGTCGCTTTGCTCGAAAACATTTTTTCCCCTCACCAGTTTCAGCACAAAAGCAAGTACCATGTTATTAAAATCCAGAGCTCTGGCCAGATCACTGGATGCATATATAGGTAATTATGTACTGCGTGCTGGAGCAGATGTTTACTTCCAGGGATATTGGACTTTTTCCACCCATCACTTTCATGAGTCAAGTTACCTCACATCATTTCATCGTGGCACTCTCCCCATAAACTCTCCATCTTTCTGTTTTGTTTACTACCTCATGTCTGTACGCACACCTCAAGGTGACATCACTCAAAAACCAGTCTTCGAGTTGGTCACAACGCAATACACACCACTGGCTGCCCCAAGTGTAGCAGATCAGTGAGCATGACAGGGCACGACGACACATTCCCAAGTGCTATTCCCTCCACACCCCCATTAACAACCGACATTACCCACTGATACCAATCAATGTAAGGGAAATCAGAACACATTTATTTAACGGCCACACTGTGTGCACACCCTCTTTTGGCATTACAGAAATCATTAACACCCACAACGTTGCTTTGGTGGCCTTGCTACTGATAAGCTGATGAACACATACACCAGACAGAGGCATCTATGCCAAGGGAAATCACGCAAACATAGCAGTACAGTGGTGAAATGTACCCATGGTGTTGTCTCGAAAGGTTCACAGTTTCCACATAAAGTAACTGGTGGCAGCTTCATTACTACAAATATTTTTAGAAGCAGTAGGTTGTGAAACGTGACTAGCAGCTCATCTCTACTCACAAGAATGGATATTAATAAGTAACTTGGACTATATCTGAGTAAACATCAGCGGATAGCCATTTTGGTTTTATCGGGAGAAATAAATAATACAAGTAAAAACAGCGGCGGTCCTTTAACAGTAATTGTAACTACAAAAGGGGAAGCTAAGTTAAACTAAGCACCTGTGTCTACTGCACGAGCCAAACCAGCCAAAACTCGCTTTCAGTGCCTGCAGTACCACTGGGATCTGACACCTTAATGAAGAAAAGCAAAACAAATACCCACAAGATGTTACTCCTTGTTCAAAAGGCAACAACAACAACAACAAAAAAGAAGCACTACTATCATACAGTAGAGGGAAAGTACACCGACTACAGCGTCAGAGGACTAGTCTGGAATTCCTCTTTACAAAAACACCTTGAGTTTCAGTGGGAACAGGGTCACAAATTGACACTTCCCTGGCACATAAATAGCGGTTAGCTGGGAAATCCTGATACTTTTGTTTTGCTGCTGGGTGGTGGAAACCCTCATAGAGGAAGGAGCTCAGCTATGCGCCCCTATACCAAGTCATTAACACTGAACCACCACCAAATGACCGTGTTGGTTATTATATTTTAAACACTTGATTTGATATGAATTCCAACTTTGCAGACCTGGCTGTCTTTCGCTGTGTGTTCATATCTGCTAAGCTGGGTAGGGACTGTGTTGGTTTAAAAAAAAAAAAAAATGTGACCAAAATACTCGACGATATCAACAGGCACTTGGAACACTGACCAGGATTTCGACAGAGGCCACTTTAAGTTTTCCACCCTGAAAGAGGCTGGCAAGATATTAACTCATGTTGGCTAACGTGGCTGGATTCAGTGCGCAGTTTTGATAAAGACCTAAAAACTACACTTTAAAAAGTGCTGCCGAGTCCTCTTGGACGCCACTTTACGATTGTGTCTACAGCTTAATAATGTCACGTTACCTGTATACGTTTAAAACAAATGGAGGTTAGTGTGCATTCCTGTTAAATGATCTATTAAACTGCTGTTTGCTAACGTTATAGCCGCGGCTGAGCGTTAATAACGTCGTCTTGCAATGCTTTGAGGTTAACTGAGTCACTTAACTAAGACACATGAAGTAATACAGCACTCACAAGTTAAGTCACTCGGTCCACATTGTCCATTTAGTTAGCGACGGAAGCTAGTAACGGTAGTTAGTTAACGTAGCTAACGATGTAGGCAACCCGTTGAAAGCAACGGGTTGCCGTGTGACAACAGTGAAATAACAAACACCACAATGCCCATTGCACTCACGCTCATAATTACCACCAACGTCATCGCTACCGCTGTCTGGCAGGATAATGAAAATAACTCACCACTAGTAAATTCATTAGCGCAAAGTGCTGACAGAGCCAGCTGCGTGCGAAGCTACCGCTCAAACAGTTGAAACCTTATACAGTCAAAAGCTCGCTAGCTAAGTTTGTGGCTAAGTTATGACTTTGTATTACGTCACATTTAAAGTAACGTTATCGTTTCCGACGATAAACTAAACAAATATCGCCAGTGACAGCCTGCACTCCAACACTTACCTTCACATAGAGTCGCTATAAGTATAATCCAGGGCTTCTCTGAACATGTTATGGACTTATAAATCCATACCATGCACAGTTCGCCTGCATTGCTGCCATCTTGTCCTAGACGACAGGAAGGGAGAGCTCGCTCTCGGCAACGACACCATCTCCCACATTTTAAACATTAAATAACTCCTGCATATGAGCGTCCAGAAACACCACACCAAGCCCAGGTTGTAGCTACACAGTTCAAATTCGTCTCCTCCCTCTTTGGGCAAAGTAGCCCATCTCTGAAAGGGTATCCGTTACCCCGACTAGACGCGCGGTTCCGCGGGCCTGCCAGCCTCTAACATGTCTCTTTTCTCTAGCAACTGCAAGCGAATGTTTGTGAACTGACGGCATTGGCCAGACCACACTAATAGATCGACGAGCAGGCACTCCATCCACAAAGATTCAGGAATCAGAGGTATATAGTATGTGAGTATCATCGGAAGGAGCTTTAATATTGAGAATCCAATTTTGAATGACTGCTTCATTTTAATTGTTGCACGACAATATATTTGATGCCTGGAACTAGATTTGTTGAAATGTTCAATTATTTGTCTGTTGTCAAATAATTGTCTGTTTAAAGGGGTGAGAGGAATAAAAGAATGAACTGCTGCAGTTAGAGGGGGTTACAGTTAAGGACGGTATTCGGTATATTTACCCCTGCAATAAGATAAGATTCACTTGTAACAGCAAAAACTGGTGATAAGACATAGTCAAACCTGAAAATTCTGAAAAGTCTTTAGATGTAATAACAATGAGTAGATAAACTGAAGGAAAAAAACTGTGTATGTTATCCATTCATCCATAATCTCTAACCACTTAGCCTTATCAGAGTCAGGGTGGGACTGGAGCCTATCCCAGCTTTTACACCTTGGATAAGTTGCCAGCTCAGCATAGGATATCTGTGTGTTACCTTACATGCATATGCATAAAACAGCTTCTATTGAAAAGTGTTGATGAGCTGTTGTTCAAAGGTGTATTAAAATGTAATGAACACAGGATATAATGATAGACTGGAAGAACATAATGATACCAAACAATAGCTATTCATTTCCTCGCTTCTTTAGCAAAGTCTTACCAGAGTGTGGACATTAGTGGGGGAGCACAAGCTCTGCTCAGACAGTCAGGAGGCACCCAGCTGACAAGGTAAGCTGCTCATAAAACCCCAGTGTCTGAGAAGACCATCTGTAATCTAATCCACCAAAAGGCATTTGTCTTTCCCACTCCTCACCAGTCCCCACCCCAATTACAGACAACAGACCGCCAGACCCGGTCAGCTGGAAAGCAGGTGTGAACACCTCTTGTGTAACCTGGTGCATCATGAGTAAACACAGCTGGGGTGGTATTAGAGGAAGCAAAGTAGCCCATATTACAGAAGCCCCCACTGTAAGTTCCTTTAGCTTCTCATGGATGGCACCTCCTCCACACCATCCCCCAGGTTCAGGCAGTTCTGTGTGGTTTATCATCAAATCTCACCAGCCATATTCTTTAATACTGTGACAATGAACATTATTATCAGTTGCCTACAAAGTATACTAATGCCACATCATACAACTATCATGCCAGGGTACAGGTTTTCCAAATGTAACTTAAAACCTTACATTTTGTTTTTCTTCTCCACAGATGTTGGGTCCACCAAGAGTCTCACTCAGAACAACATAAAAACGCCTACCGTTAAGCTCAAAACTCAAAACTTTTTTCATCCATGTAGCATCTTTCATGCAAACATGGATCCCAAAGTGCTTAATAGAGCATAAATAAAAATAGAAATGGACAACAATGAAGACAATTTTGCAAAAAACGATAATACATAAATAAAATCTGGCCATACAATGATAGAATCAATAAAAGATGTATAATAAATACATTTGTGAATAGTGTCCGGACATAACAACTGTAAGATTGTATAATAAGCGTTCCTTGTAGGCGAGAATAAGATGCACTTGGTATCTGTGGTCTATTGCTTTGGTCTGTTTTGAATTGTACACACAAGCGCGCGTTCACGGTGGCAATCATTTGTCACCCCCTACTGGTCAACGAGGTGGCCAACATTGTGCAGTACAACACGAGCTTTTGTTGTGTTATTGCTGATAGATATTTTGGTTTTCCTCGCTATAATGCATGTGTATAATCCGACATACAAACATGAACCATACAGATAGGAGCTATATGGTAGCACAAATACAAAGATCTGTTACCTATAGGCCTAAATAATGAACTTGGTTTGCAGTTGCATGAGTCACCTCAAGGCACGTGCTTGTCATGCATAAATATATACATACTATCATAAAATATATATTTTTAATATTTACATATTTAGCTTATATATTATAGCTTATATTAGTAGGTAATGATGAACATGATGGACACAAGCACTTGACATAATATAACATAGAAGGCACATTATATCACCTGTTCCCAATTATGTAAAAAAAAATAATAAATAAAATAAAATAAAATAAAAGAAAGAAAGAAAGAAAGAAAGAAAGAAAGAAAGAAAGAAAGCATGAGTCTGCAACAGTCTATTAAGGAAAAGAGTATGACACAACACATATCGCCATTTCTTTCTGAGTACATTAAATAAGGTAAGGACGCAGTGGATTATATTGCAACGTGTGAGTTGCGCAGCCGCTGCACACATTTTAACGCGTTTTAGTCTATTCGGATTGATTGCATATTGGTGTTTTATTTTGAAGGAGTCGCGCCGGAAGTGTTATTGTTGTTGCTGCTGGCGGAGCGGAACACTGCTTTCACGCCATTTTGAGATGTTGGCCAGCCGTTGAGCAAGCTAGTGGCTTTAGGGAAATGTGATCGACCGTTTGAAGCTATGCCGATTACTTAGACTTTTAAAAAAAATTGCCATCACGTTATTATTTAAGCGTTTATCCATTTGATATAACATTTCTAACCTAGATTACTCTTCCAGCCATGTCCACCGAGGGATCAGCCGACCAGGTAGTTAACGTTACATGCAGCTCTCCTGAGGGTCGAGCTAACCCGCACTGAAACGGCAGCATACTTTAGCTTGTGTTATACTTGGTTAATATTAGCAAGTGAACCGTGCTGCAGTGTATGCATGATGTTTTGACGTTTATACGTTAGTATTGCTTAGCATTAGCTCACTTGTGGCAACTAGGGGCTTGCCGAGGATATGTAAGTTTAACCTGCCCCGCGCCATGTTGCCTGGCTAAGTAGCATTGTCGTTGCTAGCGTAGTTTTCCAGTGATAACGCGCTGGGCTAACTTAGCATTCCGTATAAGTTAACTTGATATTACCGTACAAGTGCACCCAGTTTGTCAACTTTAGTGCTATTCGTTTGACGGCGACAGATACTTGTAACCGGGGCCGACTATAAATACCTTGCTAGCTAGTGGAAAAACAGTGTTCAATGTTTGTAATTTGAGTCACCTAACATTTACCCGCAAAGCTAGTGTTCCTCCTCAGAGTTGTACCACATACTGCAGGGGCGTGGCCTAAATTTAGGGCCACATTAATCAATACCTAAACAATGTCTTAAATAAGAAGCCTGTATGTTATATCGGCCTCCTCCAGCCCCCCGGAGTCGTCACCACACTATAATTATCACAGTGCACTTCCAAGTCTGTTCAGCAGTGTAACCCTTTTGTCCTGTGCCGTTTGTGATGTCTTGCAGGCTGCAGCAGAGTATATTCCAGAGAAGGTGAAGAAGGCAGAGAAGAAGTTGGAAGAAAACCCATATGACCTTGACGCATGGAGCATTCTGATTCGAGAAGCACAGGTTTAGTGACACAGAGTTGCATTCCTGGGGTTAAGCAAACTGGGAGAAACTGGGTGGGGGGGGGGGGGGTGATAGGGGGTTTAAGGGTTATAGATAAAATACTAAGCGTCTAATCCTTTTTTTACCCCCCTCCACATGATTGCCTCTGCGTATGTTAAATGGTGTTGAATGTAAATGCATTCTCCTCCTTTAGAACCAACCGATAGATAAAGCAAGGAAGACATATGAGCGACTTGTCACGCAGTTCCCAAGTTCTGGCAGATTCTGGAAGCTATTCATTGAAGCCGAGGTTAATACTTTTTCTTTTCTTTAGTGTGCATGGCTGGGAATTTTTCTAACATGATCAACAATGTGATTTTCACACAAGCAAAATGTCTCTTACTTCAATGACGTTTAAAGTCACAATTCTTGTTTTGAATCACTAGGCCTGGCCGCTTTGTTTGGTTGCACATTCAACCTGTATAGTTCTCATCACAGGAGTGATAAATAAAGACATGTTTTACTGTCAAATGGATCTACCTGTCTTAACCAATATCCTGCACAGTGATGGACCTGGATTGAGCATAGATGTAGGATAATGTAAAACATTCTTAATATGTCAGGCTCTAGCTGGACTCATAAAGAATTGTGCCTTTTAAACACAAACAAAGGGGAAATTAGCTCTAACCATTTCTTTTTCAGAAAATTCTTCTTATGTTCCCAGGATTTTAAAAAAAAAAAACATACTTTCTCTGCGTCATATTTAAATGGGGTAAAATGAATTTGTTGCATGTTTGGTCTGCAACAGTATTAAAACTATTTTAATGGTATTGGAGTGCATTAGCCTTTTATTCACTTGTCGTGTCAATTTATTGCCTCCTGTGTCATTTCTTTCGGGTAATTTTATAAACAAATATTTTGATTGTGTGGCCCATTCTTTCCTTGAGACATCTCCCCCCTCTCCTGAATATATATGTGTATATATATATATATGACCAGTGACCCATTTGCCTTGATGCCATCAACAGGCTTTGCTGTTATGCAAGCTGCTACCGATAAGATGATTCATTTTCCCTCGCACATAAACATTTTTTGCTAACCTGCTGTAGGACATTTTCTGATGGCCTCCACCTCTGGAGGTGGCCATTGGCATTAAAACCACTGCTTGCATAAAGTTGCACAGCATCATCAAGCATCAGAATTTAGCATCTAGTTTAAAGTCCAGCGTGCAGTTCTGGCAAATGACTACCTCCATGCTGTGAACGTAATGTTGCTGTATGTTGAGGTTGTAGTGGTTGTGGTTTGTTGTCGTGGGTTTGCGCCACTGGGTGAAGCTGCCCCCTCCTGTTCCCTATTCCCTCACCCCCCCATTCTTCACCCACTTGGTTTACCCAGTGCAAAAAAGGCCTGGTGTGATGTTTAAGAAAGAAAAAGAACACATTTAAAGCCCACTGTCCCTCAAGTTTGCCTTTTCCAAATGGTCTAGGCTTCTCATGAGCAATCCTTAATTTGCCCCTGGCCTACAGATGGCACTAACTGTACTTGTGCCAGTAAACCATCAGTGTTTGTCTCCACACTACTAACATAGTACCCCTTCCAACAAAGATGACTGCCAGACACAACATAAAACAGCCAGAGCAGTGTGGCTACTACAAAGAGTAGGGTTGTTTCATTCATGATAGCTGAACTGAACTTATTTATGCAGCAGGCAAGTACATTTATAGGTGACTTAATGTTTGGATCATTATTAAGCTTATTTTGTAAAGCAAAGTATGTCTCACTTCCCCTGACAGAAATCATATTTTGAAATTAAATGTCAAAATGTTACTGAGGTGCAGTTTTGGAGTGTGATTGTTTGTGGGTGGATGGGTAATTAAAATGTTTGGGGGTGGTATCTATTAGATAATTTGGCAATTGTGTGAGTCACTTGTGTGTTAAGTCAATGTTACAAAATGCAAAAATAAAACATACTAATTAAGGTAGTTTAATTGTCAATCAATTAGCTTATTATATTTAAGTGTAACAGAAACGTTTAGCCTTGCTTGTATGTTTTGAGGTTCCTGTTAAATTGAATTCTCAGTACACATTTTAATCGTTCTTGTTACAGTGGAGCAAATTACATGGAAAGGAGGCCAATCCCATAGAATAAAATTAACACTTGTCCATTTATTGTCAACTTATTTTCACCTTTTTATTATTTAGCCATCAGCTCTCCCCACTAAACTCCAAAACACAGCTTAAGGCATATTGGCATATTTCCAAAAATTTGAATTGGCATGAAGTTTTATTTATTTGATTGAAAGCAGACTGAGGTTCTGAAATTAGAATATTAGTCCCTATTGTTTGCTAGTATATGTTAATAGTTTACAACTCATTTGAAGTTTAGACACCTACTGTATTTGGTAAGTATATGTATGCATATATACCCCCCCTTTATTAGAACTTTAAATTTGTCGACCTTATGAGGGTCATAGCTTAACAAAACCTACTTTTTGGGAACCTTTATGTTGCACTATTTTGCTTCAGGATACAAATCATTTACACTAAAAAGCACAGTATATAGCTTTGTGCTTGCGTGAGAGACTTGGCACAATTCATACTCCTTGCTCACGTTTTCAAATTCTTGTAGGAAACCACACATTACATTTACTGAATTGCCTAGTGGACTATAAGGAAAATATCCCCTTGAGTGTAGGTTGCCAGCACATGTTTGCTGGAGCTTGTTGTTGAATTATATTTTTGGCCCTTATAACATGGTATTTAAAAATATGCGGCAAAGTTGTCACAAGCAGTGTGTGAGAGGATCTCATTTAACTTTCCCAGTCTGTGAGTTTTGAGACTATTCCGGGATACTTTCTGTCATGCATTTCAAAAAGCATTAGGTTACAGCATGGGCAGTATGAGAGGGAGAAAAAAACGTATTGTTTATCCTGAGGGAGAGAAACCAGCGGGAACCAGAAAAGAAAAACTGTAGAACTCAAATCAGCTTAGAGTGTAATTTATTTCTCTGTTCACAGCTGGATTGTAGAGTTAATAGTTAGTTTCACACTCTTTTGCAATGTAGAAAGATATCAATAACAAGACTGTGAAAATTGGATTGAACAAATGTAATAATATCAGTAGAGAATGGTACTTTCAATTATGATTTTGAGAAATGATTGGAATTATGCCATTTCACTGATCTTTTCCTGCCTCCTACCTCCCATAAGGTGTTTGCATAATTATTGAGTTTCTGTTTTATTATGCAAACTTTATTTTCTTATATTAAAGTACGTTGATTATGTGGTTGAAGGATCATACAGGCGTGTTGCAGATTTCCTTTCTCACGAAGTGATCTTCATGAGGCACACAAAGCAGCCTGTAGGGGTGCAGTAATGTTTTCCTCCAGGGGGAGCATGTAGGAGCTCATCAGCACGTTAAACTATTATTGCAGTGCATTATGGTGCTGATTTATTTCAGGGTAGCACACGGAAACGCAGCTAGCGTGAACATCAGTTGATGTAAAGGCTTCAGTGTCGAAACCAAATCCGAGCAGAAAATCTGGTATTCAGTCATGTCTGGTATTTCTTTAAAAAGAAATGTCATATTCCAGATTGTATATCTGAGGCATTGCATAATATTTTTAAGGCGACTTGGCTTGTTTCTTGGCTAAAAATAAACATTTTCATTAGTAGACCGCACACCACTTTTCTTACTAGGACAGATTATCAGCGCTGCTTTGTCTCTGTTTTTTAATGAAGGTGAAAAGCTTAGTGTGTCAGATGTGCTCTTGCAGTGCCTGGAATGAGCAACTAATGTAGGTCAGTCTTTTTTTGGGAGCATATCCTAAAGGCACTGAGCTGCAGTTAGTGTTTATGCTTCTACAATCCAGCTTTAAGATATTTTCCTAGGAAATAGACTTTTGGTCCAGTTAACAGATTCAGATGTTTTGATTCCCGTGTTGGACAGGAGATCCATTTGGTCATTTGCATGAAATGCATGCAACACTGAGGAATTTTGCATTGTTTTGTTCATTAAGTGCATATCCAAATTGACATTAATTTTGAATTATTAAATGTTGCATTTTCCCCCAGAAGTTATGTGTAATTTGTATGATGCAGCAAGAGATAAATGCATGGTGTGGGAAGTGTTATTTAGTGTATTTAGTCAGTTAACAGTCAAGAGGTGACAGGATGTAAAGGGGGAAGAGATGGGGATTGAACCGGGACGTTCTGCATCTTAACCAACAGGCCACAGAGCGCCCTTAGATACATACATGTTTAAATGTAGTTACAGAAGTCTCAGCTCTTCTAAAGACTTCTTTTGGGCGTGTCCAAGGTGCTAATACCACAGAAACAACAACCTGTCCTCACAGTACTGGAGGGAACTGTGAAAGTGTTGCTTCACCTCGTCAACCGTAGGCAGTCTGAAATTCATTGCAGCACTGCTGGAACAGTGTTCACGCCCAAGATGATGTCAAAGACTGTATTTCTCAGTTTCAGCGCACTGTTTCAGTGTTTTTCACTGGCATTGGTATTTCAAATCTGCATTCTGAATTTTCTGTCAGGATTTGTTTTCTTTAACGTGGCCACTGGCGTGTTTCTGGGTTATGTGGTGCAATCTGCAAAGAAAATAAACCCCTTTATAAATGTAGTTTGTCATTCTTGTGTGAAGTTCACTTTGTTGATCTTTAGGGCTGTGTGTGTGTGTGTGTGTGTGTGTGTGTGTGTATGGGTGCTTGCATGAATGCATGTTTCCTGCAAGTCATAAAAGTAAAGCAGACATTTGAATTAATATTGCATTTACACTCTTATTTGCAGATCAAGGCTAAAAACTATGACAAGGTAGAAAAGGTAAGTGTCCATCGCACTCACGAGAGCTGACCAGTGTGTGATTTTGAAACCTGTGTAGGGTCGTCTGACTGTTTTGTTAGTAGCTGTTTAATACTATCATGTTTTTTGTGGTTTCCACCAGAATATGCATACGCACCAATGTAGTGTCAGTTAAACGTATCATTGTACTGTAAGGCTTCTAAAACATGGAGGTGAAAGGTAATTTTATCCATAACGAGCACAGAAAGTGTGCAGATGAAGAAAATCCATTGCTTTTACATATAAACATGATTTTGATTTAATCTCAGCATTGATTTGGAATTGATTTGATGTGCTCTTTGTCACTGGGTTTCCGCTGTAAACAAATCCTCTGAGTGTACCGTGTTGAGTTTATCGCCTGAATGTCAGTTCTACACATCCGTGTCACTCAAACAAGCTTCAGATTCTGGTGTTTTCATTCGAGTTTGGAAGGACTCCTTGAAATGTAGGCCACATCTGAGCTCTGTCTAATGAAGCAGGATGTCTGCGCTGCACTGCACAGCTGTGCTGAGTAACACATGGACACCCTCACCCCCGTATCTTACAGATGAGCTGAAGTACAATACACTTTCCCGGGTATGTTGGTAATTTACCTACATGGGAACTGTCTCTAATTGTCAGCAGTTAGTTTGAGCACTGAAAAACAACTCAGTGGAACACTAAAGATGGACAGGTAGTGTAGATAAACTGTGTTTGTGTTTCTTTTGCAGTGAATTAAAGGTCTGTGTTCTTGCCCCTGTAGTTGTTTCAGAGATGCCTAATGAAAGTTTTGCACATCGACCTGTGGAAATGCTACCTCTCATATGTTCGAGAGACCAAAGGAAAGCTGCCCAGCTACAAGTAAGAGATCACGCTGATGCAGAGTGGGGTTAAACATGCTGACATTCGGTGCCATACAGTGAAATTCACATTTCGCTTATACATTATCGTCTCCTCCTCAGAGAGAAGATGGCCCAGGCGTATGACTTTGCCCTGGATAAAATTGGCATGGAAATTATGTCTTATCAGGTACACAGACGTGATTTCTTTCTTTCTACGTGTAAATATGACTTTGTACTGTCGCCTAACAGCTATTCTTTCTACTAACAGATCTGGGTGGACTACATTAACTTCCTCAAAGGAGTGTAAGTGTTTTCTTCCTTTTTAATATAGTGACGTGTCACATACAACTTAAATGTTGACTTCTCTCTTTTGTGTTCCCTTAGTGAGGCCGTGGGCTCTTACGCAGAGAACCAACGGATCACTGCGGTACGCAGGGTGTACCAGAGAGGCTGTGTAAACCCCATGATCAACATCGAGCAGCTCTGGAGAGATTATAGCAAATATGAAGAGGCAAGTGACCCTGCCCAGGCCTCTGGCTTCCATCTGTCCACTTACAGACAGCTATGCTTGCACTGTATGGAGTTTTAGCTGTTAAAAGACCGACTTGTGTATTTCATAAACAGGGGATCAATGTGCACTTGGCCAAAAAGATGATTGAGGATCGAAGTAGAGACTACATGAATGCCAGAAGAGTGGCAAAGGTGAGGCAAAGTGTCACAAATATGCCCAAACTGAATCCTTGTGTTGTATATTCTAATATATAAAAATATATATCAGGTTGTCTTTGTATACAAACCGAGATTGTTGAATGATTTGTGTAATCCAGGAGTATGAGACTGTGATGAAGGGGCTGGACAGGAATGCACCCTCAGTACCGCCCCAGAACTCGCCACAGGAAGCCCAGCAAGTGGAAATGTGGAAGAAGTACATCCAGTGGGAAAAAAGTAACCCGCTGCGCACAGAAGACCAGACGCTCATCACAAAGAGAGGTGACTTTGTGGTCAGAATATATTGTGTTAGAATTTGCTATGTATACCTTCAAAGGCCCGTGAGTCTATAAATTATTAATCATTTCTTGAACAATAGCCAGTGGAGATGACATAATGTAAGAGGACGTCAGGCCTGTATGAAGGCAGCCACTAGAGGGTGTAGGTTGACGCGGTTCTCCTCACTTGTGGTGTAGATGCATTGATTTATCTTCTGAGTTAGTAAGTAAAGTTGTGTTCTTTGTTGCAGTGATGTTTGCCTATGAGCAGTGCCTGCTGGTGCTGGGCCATCATCCCGACATATGGTATGAGGCAGCACAGTACCTGGAGCAGTCCAGCAAACTGCTCGCAGAGAAAGGGGTAAGAGGGAGAAAAAAAAACCTGACTATTTTTATTTTTAAACTTTTTTTTTTTAGCTCAGAATGGTCCATGTATTTCTTTATATGTGTTTTTTTTCCCTCCATCAGGATATGAATAATTCCAAGCTGTTTAGTGACGAGGCAGCCAACATCTACGAACGTGCCATCGGGACTCTTCTGAAGAAGAACATGCTCCTGTACTTTTCATTTGCCGACTATGAAGAGGTGAGTGTCCGGTTGCTCACGCAACACAAGTTGTGATCGACACCGTGAGAGAATTGTCAGTGCACGCTTTGGCTTTCCTCACAGAGTCGCATGAAGTACGAGAAGGTCCACAGCATCTATAATAAGCTGCTGGCCATTGAAGACATCGACCCCACACTGGTCTACATTCAGTACATGAAGTTTGCCAGGAGGGCAGAGGGCATCAAATCAGGTCGCACCATCTTCAAAAAGGCCCGAGAGGACCTACGCACACGCCACCACGTGTATGTGACAGCAGCGCTGATGGAGTACTACTGCAGCAAGGTAAGCACACATCATTTCAGGATACTTCTGGAATATGCGTGGTGTGACAGATCAATCTCACAAACTTCTAACCTCTTTCCATCTTTCCACACAGGATAAATCGGTGGCCTTCAAGATTTTTGAGCTTGGTTTGAAGAAATATGGCGATATTCCAGAGTACATACTGGCATACATCGATTACCTCTCACACCTTAATGGTAGGTGTTGTGTAATAAAATGCAGAGCCACCACACAGAATGTAGAGAATCTGCTCAAATGAAATGAAAGATTTCTCTTACATTGTTGTCTCAGTAATGGAAAATAAACTGTTTTCTTTTCTTCTTTTCTTCCTCTGCTGCTCGCCTCTCCAGAGGATAACAACACCAGGGTTCTGTTTGAACGTGTCCTCACCTCAGGAAGCTTGTCACCAGAAAAGTCAGGGTAAAGTCAAGTATTCATTAAAGTTGTGTGTACGTTTGTGAGATGTAATAATTGGCATCTCTGACAATAGGTGCTGATTTTTGCTTTTGTTTCACTCACTTCAGCGAGATCTGGGCTCGGTTCCTGGCTTTTGAGAGCAACATAGGAGACCTTGCCAGTATTCTGAAGGTGGAGCGCAGACGGTTCACTGCCTTCAAGGACGAGTACGAAGGCAAAGAAACAGCCCTGCTTGTAGATAGATACAAGTTCATGGACCTGTATCCATGCTCTGCCAGTGAGCTCAAAGCCCTTGGATACAAGGTGTGACAGCTCTTTCTGTCAAAACAGTTCTACAGATCAGGCTTCTCTCTAAGCGTGCATGTAAACAGTCTCTACTGTGCGTTTCTAGGATGTGTCTCGTGCCAAACTGGCAGCGCTGCTCCCAGAGACTGTGGTGGCTCCCTCTGCGCCTGCACTAAAGGATGAAGCCGACCGTAAACCCGAGTACCCCAAACCTGACACCAATCAGATGATCCCCTTCCAGCCACGTCACCTCGCCCGTACGGGTTCCTTAGCTGACTCTAACTCTTGAACCTGTATAATAATTATACATGTCAACAGGATTTCTCTTCTCTGTACCATATGCATGAAAAGGTCTATCTTTGATGTTCTTCCCAACAGCTCCAGGTCTACACCCCGTCCCTGGTGGAGTTTTCCCAGTCCCCCCAGCTGCTGTTGTCCTAATGAAGCTGCTTCCTCCGCCTACGTGTTTCACTGTGAGTCTCAATAGAGTAAAACTATAAAGTTCATATTAAGTGACAATGGGAAAAAAGGAGTTTTTGTCCTGCCAGAATTCAAAGAGTCTGTGGTTGTTTCTCGCTCCAGGGCCCCTTTGTTCAAGTGGATGAGCTTATGGAAACTTTCAGGAGATGCACACTTCCTGAGAGTAAGTTGCTGTCAGCTCTTCTATTTTTAGCGAGCAGCGTGGATCTGTTGACGTATATGTCAGTGAGACCGCTGGTCAGACGAACACTTTGTGCCAGAGTGAAATAACTTGACAGCTGCCGGATGAGTCGCCATGAAATGTGTTACATTGTGTCAAAATGTCATTCTGCTTCCCCGTTTGACATGTTAACGTTTTTTGTTTTTTTTCTGTCTCCGTAGCTGTTGATGCTGCTGTAGAGCTGATCACTGGTAGGCAGCCCGATGCAGGAGGGGAGGGCAATGGATCCATGGAGAACCACGCTGTTGCCAAGTCACTGAAGAGGCCTAACGCAGACTCCGACGAGGAGGATGACAAAGGAGCCGTGGCTCCACCCATACATGACATCTACCGTTCACGCCAACAGAAGAGGATTCGATAAACTAACCCTGAACCCTGAAAGAATGTAATCTTTAACAGGCGGCCACATTCAGTAAACGTACATGTCCAGATTATACATCCATTCATCGATCTCTGTACAGAAGACGAGCATACACACTCACACTCACACAGACATACCTGTGTTCTTGTGGCTTTTCTTTGTTAACAGTTTTTATTTTTAAAGACTGACCCTTATACTGTACAAATTTTTTAATTGAACCATTGATTTTGGCACACAGCTCAGTTTTGGCCATTTGATGTTCCGGTGATGGCAAAGTTGATTTTTTTTTTTTTTTTTTTTTTAGATAACTGGGAGAAAGTTCCTTTCAATAAAAGTGGAAAATAATTCATTCGGATTTGCTTTTTTATTTGACTTGATGGGACATTAGCACAGGCCTTATTGTTACCACTGGGTGGCAGCACGTGACATTTGTTGATCTGAAAGCATCAGATTCCTTCTGCTGCAGACAACAGAATTTTACAGGTTTAGATGTATCCAGTCTATGTAAAAGCTTCAATAGTTGGATTTAGGAGAAGAGGGTTTGCTTCTGTTTGCATTTTAACTATGTAGACTTGATTTCACTTATGAATATACAAGACAAATCCATGTTAACATGTTTACATAAAGTAATAAGCAACAAAAATCAGTCATTTCAAGCTAATGAAATTCAAACTTAAAAGTCTTTAAAATGTCTATGTCCTACAACATTTATAAAAGCACCAAAATAGAGGGAATAAAGACACACAGTGTTCACGATTAAGCAATACAACACCCAGACCCTGCCTGTCATGTCATGTCATCTTACCCCAGAGATGAGCCTGA
This sequence comes from Nibea coibor, assembly GCA_023373845.1. Lineage (NCBI taxonomy): Eukaryota > Metazoa > Chordata > Actinopteri > Sciaenidae > Nibea > Nibea coibor. The sequence goes on from CM041738.1 coordinate 12,018,898, forward strand.
ACCTGATCATTAAAAACACCTTTAGATTTGACAGCTTGATTTGTAGAGGACGGTTTTTCCATAGTCTGCTCCCTGTATAGAAAAAAATGAGCTCCGGGCTACACCGTTTACTAGTTAAAGTAAAACAGAGGCAAACTTAGTTAATCGGCATTAGTTGTTCCAGAAAGTTATGAAAAACTCTTATTAATTTATTAAGCAGTACCTTCCACAGTGAACCTTTTTTCAGTGTCAGCCAGCTGATTAGTTTCACATTGGACTGATTACACCATTATTTGTCTGCCCTCTGCCCAGCCTTTGTTCTGAGTATGTGCCAGCCTATCTCGGCTCAGAGCCTATTCACAGGTAACACTGTGGCATAAAGCAGCTCATGCAGAACACCTCTCTACTTCCACATAATAAAGTCTAATAGCTACTTTGACATCACATTTCACTCAGTCAGAAAACTGACTCTAAGACAAAATAATGTCCTTACTAACGTTTTTGGATTTAATAGCTTCTGAATGATAAATGTAAGACAAGCTTCCTGGATGTTCCCCACCAAGAGCAAGAAAAGTAATCACCTGTTAGCCCTTTCTCTTTGTCAGGTTAATAGCCTGAGATCAGTCAAAGCATATTGTCAGTGATTTTGGTTCAGGTGTATCTAATGTCGAAGGTACCACTCAATTGTTCTTATTTGAATTGATAACTGATGCATTGAAACTGGACCGTTGAGATGAAAATGTGTGAGTTTTAGCTGTCAGTGTTGTAAACTGGATTAATTACTTGGAGATGTCCTTTGTTTTTATTTTCATCAAAGTGTGCACATTTTGTGTCTGCAATGAAAAAAGCACAACAACACAACATGCGTGAACGTTGGACAATTTTACTGCCAAAGGCCTGCCAAAAGACAAACAAGATGCGTGTGGTTTAAACGTAGTCTGGGAATGCTCTCGTCACCTAGAAATGTGGAAGCGATTTCCTCAGCTGGTTAGAAGGAGCGCATAAACCTTATTGAAAACAGAACCCCGAAGATGACACTAAAAAGTTTTCAACAACAAAAAATGGACAGACATCTGTTTCTCTGAATGGTTGCAACAAACACCAAAACCCAGAGGGCTGGCTCTCATGAATGCATCTGACTGTTTACTACGGCACAACTTCCAGGTTCAAATTTCTGTTTGAGGACTCCTCAGACATAGCTCTACTGTTACACTGTACAAGAGAGACTACGTGAACAGGCACTTTTTTTTTTAATTGTTAACATTGTTCCTGTTGCACGAGCACAACAAATACATCCACCACATGGCTGGCGGAAATGCCCCCAAGTGGAGCTGTTACCTATCCTCTTTGGAAATGAAATAAATGTTCACATATTTAAATCACATTGAATGAATATCAATTTCATATTGATTTAACTCAATAGCTGCATCTATTACTTAAACTTAGACACTGCGTTGTGTTTTTTTTTACACCACCAAGAGCGTTCTGACAGGGAAAAATCAGTGTCTGGTACAGAAACAGCGCCACACAAAAACACTCAAAGTGTGTTTCATTCATGAAATAAACATAGGTGATGTTCTATCAGATATCAGATCAGATCTATCAGATGCATCCTTGCAGGCCTTTTGTTAGCTGTCCTTTAACCAGAAAAAAAGCCTAAGCTTAGATTCTCATAGCAACAATCTTCTACTCCTGTTGTTCACAAAGTGGTTGAAAAGCGTCTTTGTCGGGGGTATTTGGGCTGTTGACGTGATCTGATGAATATAAAAAAAACAAACAAACTGTACTTTGGCAGCAGATGGTAGCAGCTCTAGTATAGTTATAATGGACCATATGGACAGTACTGGCTACCATCCCGCTCGCCAAATAAAAGATGCGTGTCATGTGTCTGCTTGTTTTTTATTATCCAGCACACAACTCACCCCATGTACTCTGTGCTAACCCCCAACAAAACATATACACATGCAGTTAATATAGACAGTATGAGTCATAATCAGGTAACATACACAGTGCTAAAGCTACTCAAAAAATAATATTTGTTATGTAATATTACTGCCAATATCCAGGACAGAACTTCAATATCAATTCTTTGTATTGTTTCTATTATGATTAGTTAATTATTTATAGTCACTGGTTAACTGTTCATGTCAAAAACAAAAGTTATCAGAGGTCAAAGTTCCATCTTACATTAGACTCAGTTGAGATGAAATTGAGAAAAAAAACATTGACTGGACTACACTGCCTGGACTTCGCAGCCACCTTTTATTATTTGCTGTTTGTCAACCTTTTTCATAAGATTAAAGTTACCTTTTTGTTCATCTTTACGTCTGTATTTGGGTCCACTTCTTGAACTAAACATGAGAATATGTCTCTCTCTTATTGTACATCAATTGTTGAGTAATCTCACCTTTACTCTGTCTTACCAAACATTCGTCATCTTTCATTTCTCGTTTTTCTCATGTCTCTTCAAGCACAGATCGGGAGCTGTCCAACACGAAAACATATTAACAGACTATGAATCTGTCAATGATTTTCCCCAAAGCAACCTGACAGCGTTTATCTCTGATAGTCTATAGCATCAGCTATTGTGCTGCATATTCTTTGTATTCAATCATATTTATCTTTCTTTCAGTGTTTACAAAAGGCACACCAGACTGCTTATGGCTTCATGTGGAAATAAAAACTGCACGAGAGTTACATCTTTATTTTCTCCGGGAGCTTATCTACATTAACTGCTTAATATCTTAATATGCAAGAGTTCATAAGAACATTTATCCTTTACTGAATGGTCCACTTCAATCCTCCAAACACCACTTACTTCATCTTCATTCACCTTGTCGCGCATACGCCAGACAGACAGACAGCACATATACTCTGTCACACTGTAATTTATCTCTCTGTTTACCAATCTTATTAAGAGCACATCTGTTTTTGGCTTGATAATGTGGATACGACTGCAATAAAGATAGCAGCAGTGCTGATATTCTGCACAAATATCACACTGCACAAAGCAAATGAGTTGAAACCGAGGACGAATCATCACATCAAGGCAGATAAACTCCGAAGATGCCGCTAAAACGACGCAAAAGTTTTCAACAAAAGAAAAAGTAGAAACATCTGTTTTGCTGATTTGTTGCAACAAACACAAAAAAAAACCCCAGAGGGTGGACTCTCATGAATGCCTCTGACTGTTTACTACTGCACAACATCAGACTTTCAAATTTGAGGCTTCCTCAGAGCATAGCTCTACTGTGCATCGCATTGTATATGAGAAACCACATGAACAGATACATTTTTTATTGCTAACACTGTTCCTATTGCACAAGCACAAAGAATACATCCATTGAAAAAGCCGTACGCAGGCTTGTCCTTACTGGCTGCAGATTCAGAATGCCGTCAAGACGCACTGCAGTGTCAAAACATTAAAAAAAAAAAATCTCAAGAACACTTGGTTCTTTTGTCATTCTGGGAAAGTAACAGTCTCATGTATAATTGACAAGGACTTTTCCTGTTAGTGTCCTGCACCAAAGAAAACCTTTTAAATATCGCAGCTTATTAAGTCTCTATACTTAAAGTTCACATTCTTGTTCAGTAGTCTAAACTATTTACATACGAGCAAGTAAAATCCACTTACTATACTATACGGCACCTCATTTACATCACATTAACTTTTGGTCTTACGTCTTTTTACATCATAATACACAAAGTCTTAATAAATATCACTGTAGCAACATGTTGACACTGGACAGTCTACTTCCAAAGTACTGAACAAAGATCTCTGGGTGTCCTTTATAAAACTGTCCCAGCAGTCGTCTCTTTTCTTTGGAGGAGAGTTTAGGGTTCTCGTGGACTGTCCGGAGTAAGGACCAAAGTTCCTCTTTAGTGGTTTTCTGTGCATTTTCTGTGTAGGTATTCGTACTGACTCTTGTGCAGTATGTTGATCCTGCAGTAAAGAGAGATGAGAGAAACCCAAATTAATGAAGGGTCGTGAAATGGTCGCAAAAAGAGAAGTTAATCAAAAGATGAACAGATATAAGGAAAATCTGCAAACCTGTTATCATATTTGGATCCTTCCCCTTCACAATATTCATTATTCTGTCACTGACCATCTTGTGCAATGAAACTGGAATCTGGTGGGAAAGAGAGAGAAAGAAGAAATAAAGTTTAAAAATCTAATATTAACGTGAATAAAATTATGTTTCCTATCATATATGATTCATAAAAATAATATCTGATGTCAGGGTTGCAATCCTGCTTCTGAACAGTGTGGACAACAGTTTGTAGGCATTGCAGGAGTGATGTAATAATCATCACCTCTGCAAGAGACCTTAGTCACTGTATCAACACACTCCCTAAGGTCTCTTGCAGAGTTGTTAATTGTTACATCACTGGATGACACACACTGGCAAAGAGACGAATCAGGAGCACTCACTTTGAACAGATCACAGTGGTTGTCCATCATGAACAGAACCATCAAGTCCACCTTTCCTTTAGAGAGTCTTCTGCCGTAGACGATGGCACTGGAGAAAGACCTTTTCACCGCCATCCTGTTCTCAATCTGACAGAGAATTATTTCAAGTTAACGAAAAGCCAAGCATACACACGCGCGGACCCGCATTAGATGCACACAGGCGCTCACCTCTTTGTGTAGTTTGACCTCCTGGGGTTTTGCTGCGATGGCCATGAATCTCAGGAGCCTGCGAAGCTCCTCCCTGCTGCGGGAGTCCTGCAGCTTCAGGCTCAGCTGCAGCGCCTCTAGAGCTTGTTCCTGCTTTCCATTCACTGACAACAGACACCAGAAAGTACATGAACAAAAACACAGAGCTTGAGAAAAGCAGCCCTCGTAATAAACATAGCATCTATAATATTTATGAACGCCCTGATGGCTCCGCATCTTACCCAGTAGCTCCGAGATGCCGGAGTGGATGTCGAAAACATGGTTGCTGAACAGAGGTGGCTGTTGTGTGTGTCCATAATGCTGAGCCAGGACCTCATAGAGCAGTCTCTTACACTGGGGCAGTTCGTCAGAGCAAGCGGACAAACCTCGACTGACCTCCACCACCAGTTCATCAGGCAGAAACTCCAGACAGTCTACTGCCCCTGACATCCACTCATCTGCCCTGGGGGAGAGAGAAGCGTAACGATTTTAAACACAGACCGACAGATTGGTCAAAGCGAAACAACTCAGAGACTCATGACCTTGATCTGACATAATTTCAGCAACTAACCATCATTTAAATGGTTTTAACCTCAACACCTACCTGTCATTTTACCTTCAAATCAAAACTTCAATAGAGAGCCACAGAGGACTTACTGTGCTTCACTGAAGGCCTTGAGGACCTCGCGGTCTAGGTAGCTTGAAGTGTACAACAGGTCTGGGTCGCTGTCCATGCCATGCAGGGGGGGCCGCGATATGTCTTTGCCCTCTAGCAAATTCTCCAAAAGGGGGAGCTCTATCAGCTGCAACAATCTGAACACCGCCTGTTGGTGCCACACCTCATCCACAACTGTGAAAACACAAGCCATAAGGGTCACAGGCGCACAGATAAACAGACACACGGTCCATCTGAGCATTTGGCATTACATCATTGTCATCAGTCAGGAGACGACTTACGCTCTTGCGAGAGGCCGAGGTTGATCATCTGAGGAGTGATTGTGGAGCTCAGGTTGAGGTTTCCCAGCACGTCCTCCAGTGATTTGTCTGTTTTTACAGGGGAGTGGGTGGAGTAGCTCAGCACCTCTTGTCTGAAGAATCACATAATAACAGCAATCAGTGGAGATGATTGGGGGAAAACACACAGACTTATTATAGGACCAAATGTGGCATCAGGCTGTACATGTTTCTGAGTATCCGTGATTCAGTCACAGTTTGATGCTGTTTTGATTTTGGTCATTTTAAATCAAACAGACAGAAAATAAATGCTCCATTTCCACCATTGAACAATTTCTGATGAACATTAAATAGGATGTGAAGCTTTTATCTTCTCCTTATTTACAATAATCCCATTAAGCCTTGACCCATGCTGCAAATTACAAAACGCTAATTTAAACTGTTGGACCACATGGCTCCTCTAAATCTTTCATCTCCCATTAGGGAAATCAGGCTTGTTTTCTGTTCCACTCTGGAGCTCTCACTCTGAGGCCATGTGTCACTCCGCCTGTTTTTGTCTACGTGCTCTGCAACCTCCTTCCAATTTCATCCTCCAACCGAATCGAAGGAAAGGAAAATCAACTTTTTAAAATAATTAAAATACAAAAAATTAAAATAATGGTTTGACATTTTGGGAAATAATACATTTTGCTTTCTTGCCAAGAGTTAGATGAGTTGTTCAATAACATTGTTGTGTCTGTATGGTAAATATGAAGTCACGGTTAGTTTAGCTCAGAAACAGCTAGCCCGGCTATAGAAATACACACTTAACAGCCAGCTCTAAAGCTTTCTATGCTCTACAGATCACTATAAGTTTGCCAGGCAACTGGACGAGACTCCAGGAAGTTACAATAGTCTGAAATAGTCCAACAAATAATCCTGTGTAAAACTAATTGTTGTTTTTACTTGGTGAACTTTAGAAATGCTAATAGGCAGCTACGGATGTCTGTTTTTGTGCTAAGCTAAACTAGCCTGTTTCTGCCAGTGGCTTCGTATTGGATGACAGCATGACATTTTTCTCTCAGAATCTTCTTCTTCCGGTGCTACTTTTTTGATTTTAGAGTTATAAGATTGTGTTTGAGCTCACTGTTACACAGTCATGGTGACTGGATATTAAGAGCATTAAGAGGCGTAATTGCATGATGGGAAAGAGTCTCGGGTCATGCCTCACTAGTTTTCAGAGGCATACTGGATTTGGGATTAGCTCTGGAGGAAGGAGAACAAAGCAAAGAAAACGCAATCTGAAGACGTTATGACACGAGTCTGCACCTTTCACATGGTGGACTATAGCTGTTCTTGTTCCTGTTCATGCTTGGTGAGTCATAGCCGCTCTCGATGGTACTAGTGGAGTTAGAGTTGCCGTTGGTCAGTGATGAGGTGCTGGTTGTTGGGCTCAGGAACCTGTACAGACTGCAACTACTGTCCTCAAATGTGGCTCGCTTCTTTTCCTTTCCAAATACTTTAACGCCAACTGGTTCAAAAACTCTCGAGTCCATCAGGGCCTGACAGAGGCGGACAGCCTTGTACCGAGGCACCGCCTCATTGCCAAAGAAACGATTGAGGGTGAGATGTGCCAATACCACATCCACGGCCTCTGAGCCGAGGAAGCAGTCATGGTAGGACTTCAGGTTGTGGCGCCGGCGCTTAACCTCTACGTTAGAGTGGAGATTGGAGATGATGCTACCCCAGATGTAGGTGGCCCGGAAAGGCTTCCCAGCCATGTTTTGTTCTGATGGAGAAGGAGAGGAGAGAATCAGTGGTTGGTGAAAGGTCAGAGGGTGGGAAAGAGGGCTGAAGTAGAGGTGATACACTCTTAAATCAGCCAGGAAAAGGAGGGAATGAGATTCCCTGACATTTAATGACGGCAGTTTACAGTCAAATTACTGCACAGAACCAAATGAAGTGACAGTCAAGTAATGACAACAGTTTTGCACACAGATGCACATGTCTATAATATCTGCTTATGGCTGAAAGAATTAGTTGATTAATCACCGAAAATTAATCAACAACAGTTGTTATAATCAATTAATCTGTTAAGTCATTTATCAGGATAATGTGATGATTTGCTGCTTTTTGGTTGGTGGTTTACAATCCTTAACAATTTTCTGACACACTATTAATCAGTTAATGAGAATAGTATAATAGGTAATCAGATGCATAATTAGGTAAAGAAATGAGAAAAATCTACATTTCAACATGGCGACGCTGTTAAAGACTTACCCAACCCTCCTAAAACACAAGTCTTTTTGGTGATCCACTTATTATTCCACAACTTAAATTCTCAGCTTTGTCTATTGTTTAAGCATTCAACTACAGGGAATTGCACTTTCTGCCTTTACCAAACACACACTCCCCTTCCTTTGTGTAATGTCACATAATCAGAATCTGGATTCAAGATACGGTATGTGGGCGTAACAGCACACGGTCCAGGATCAATGCATCTCAAGGGGGTAATAGCCAAACCCAAATCCTCTTTGGAGGCATCCTTGTGTGCAGTATGTTCAAAAGCTTCATTTTAACTGACTCAACAGATGAATAGCGCCTAACAATCATAACCAGTGTCGACATTTAGAGAAACAAATGAACTGATTCTCTTACTACAACAGACACCTGATGCAATCTTTCTACGCAGCCCGCCGAACCCAATCACATACGCACAAGGAAGCAGAGACAATGGTCATATTGTGCGGTGCCTTCTCTCACAAGAGATATCCTGATATGTTCCTGTTGTATTTTCCACTGGATGGTCTGTATCGCTGCTGATACATTCACACAAATCGGCAGGTGATTCAGGCGATCAAACACCAACATGTTTAACATCAAACCATCAAACGCATCTCATCTGCCAGTTTGAGGTTCTCTTGGAAAATGACTCGTGTGTCATCCACCACAACCCAGACCAGTGAAAGAAAGCAGAGCTGGCCGTGGTGAGATGTCAGCGTGGCTTTCATCTCACAACAGGAGACATTTAAAGCCTGTTGAACAAATGTTAGGGGGAGTGGGGGGTCTGAGAGACTCACTGAGACCAGGGGCCATAAATCAGTAATTGTCAGCGGCAGCCTGGCTTCATGTTATGATAAGCGCACATGACAAATACTATTACTGACCCATCTGGAAAACCTGACAACAAAAACACTTGGGAACAGTACATCAGCAAGCAGATGTTCGCCCACTCTTTTTTTTTTTCTTAAAAAAAAAAAAAATCACGCTCATATAGAGCAGACGAAGGTGTGCAGCAGATTTCTCAGTGACCTGTTGATTAATGAGATGCATCTACGTCAAACTGTGTCTCCCTCTGGAAGAGAAGAAGCTGTCCTGAACCGGGGAATTTGCATATCGGGAAAGAACAACCGGAACCGCAGCCACTGTTCAAGGAAGGAACACCTTTGTATGCATAACAGGAAACATGATGAATATATCAGGCTGACAATGCAAACACACACATTTGGAAAACATCAGTGCAGAAGTCAGTATAGCCTCTAAAGACTCACTATAAAATAGAACCTATCACAGGATTACGAGAAAGAAACTACATTATCAGAATGAAATCCTTGATTTAGGAGTTAGGGCAGGACCATCTGGGGAATCCCATCAGGGGTCTCTGGATTACCAGTCCCACAATAAATCCGGATCTTATCAATATCCATTAATGCTTGTTAAAAAGGAAAAAAAAGAAGTTGGGGGTCAGGAATGGGTCAAAACAATCCTGGGAACCCGGCTGTGCCCTGTCACCTCGTGTTGCTTGAGCCAGGCTGAGATTTGAGCCCAGCCTGTGGAAGTGACGCCAGACTGACCTCAGTCCTCTTCATGAGCAGCTCCGCAGACCGCAGAGCGATTAAAAGAGGAGCCCGACCTGTATTTCCACCGGGCACAACAGTGCGTCGTGTGTTTGCACACATCGGTGGAGGTAAATAATCGCAGAGGGAGCAGCGCAGTCGACACGTGGGGATACCCCCCCCCCCCCCTGTGAACGCGGAACATCTGCAAACCTGAGCTGTACTGCGGCGGCAACACGAAAACTAAAAGAAAACAATAAAGACCGCTGTCATAACCCGCAACAAACACCGAGGCTCAATCAACCAGGAGCAGAAGGTCGTTCACAGCCTGTGGCAGTCAGGTGCCTTCATTCCTTCAGCGTGCTGAGACCGGTGAAATTAACCGACAAGCCCCGGGGCACGATCTGAACCACGGCAGGCTATTGGCCCCTTTTGCATTTGAACCCTCATATCCTGTGTGATATATAGTGTATGGTGGCCTATACACACACACACACACACACACACATAGGAAGAATCACCTGCTGTCTGTGTTTTAACATAAACACTGCACTGCTGACTGCTGAGTCGGCGTTAGCACAAATGTCAAATGACACAAACCCTCTTCTTAGTGCTCTAAGGCACTGAATGATTTATTAGACTTTAATAACGCCATTTATTGTTTTTATGTACTTTCGTAACTTTACACAGTGTTTAAGATATAGACTCATATTTTAAACATATTAGACATGACATCACTCTTATATATAACAAATGAAATTAGCATTAAATCACATTTTCTATAAGAAACAGTCCCAAACATATAGAGTGCGTACAGAAACACATTATTTTATGTGTGGCACGTTATATTTAAATAGTTTAAAAGTCAAATCCCATGTAATGTCATTTCTTAAAACATGCAGTCTCCACACGGCAGCTTACAGAACTTAAAGAAGCCAAACTCTTCAGATGAAAGGTTATTTCAAACACCATACAACATATCAATATCTAATCTGTGTCTCAGCAGCTACGAGGGATTCAGTTCAGTTTTTACCTGGCGTCCGGTGCATGAAAACTTCCTCCAGTCAGTGTAAAGACAGCCATTCAGACCATGATGTCCTTGTTTCTTCAATTCACAACGTGACGCACGCAACTACACTCAGCCCCGATACCGTCCCCTCCCACCGCAATGCATTATTCATGTCCCAATCACCGCCCTGCCCGGCCATTATGGTGATAATGAGGCTCCCACTGTTTCCCTGAACTCAAACAAAAGTCGCACTAAACTGACTTTGTCTTACATTTAGTCAAATCTTCCTGGAACTGAAACCAGAAAAGGAAGGAAGAGGAAGATCAGGCACGGCAGGGCTTTTTCATTTCCAGGTGGCTGAGATTATTTCTCCTTTGATTGAGAGTCATCATAATACACAACTCTGAGTAGACAAAAGCAAAGTGCAGCTGTTTCTGATATTTCATACTAAAGCCCTTTTATCAACCCTTCTTACTGTGAAGGTGAAAGAATACTGCCAATTTAAAAGAAATGCCCAAGCTCCAGGAAGCTTTCACACAACCTCTCACTCACTAGGTCACGCCCTAAAATCCTATACTGGGAGGGAATCTGATCTGATAATGACCCACAGAGGTAAACAGCAGCCAACACGTGAGACCGATAAGGATATTCTGAGAGAAAGAGGATGGAGAGTCTAAAGAAAGTGAAAGATGAAATTCAAAAACGAATCCCTAAAAAAAAACAAAAAAAAAAAACAAAAGAAGTCACAGTACTGAAACATGTGACTTCTCAGGTGCCTCTGTTTTTGTTGTCTCATCCATCTATACGGGCTGAAGTTTGATCATAAACACATGCGTACACCTCAGAGTAAACACACACAGGCTGCAGTCGAGACAGATTTCACACTCTAACCCGGTGCCTTCTTTCTTAAGGTGTAATCTGACAGTGGAAAAGCAGTAAGCTGACACTGTAAAGACAATGTTGGTCAGTTGCTGAAAGGGAGACTCAAAAGAAGCCAGCTATTATCATTAAGAGACACGTGTATGGTGCAACAGCCAAGGTGTGTGGCTGTGGAAAACCGGTTTGATTGCTGTCCTCTTCTCCTCTTTTTGTGTGGACAAATGTTTTTTTTCTTCCACAAGCTGAAGAGGGAATGTGTGAGTATAAAAGAGAGAGAGGTGGAGACAAATCCTACATCTGTTAGCCTTCTGATTAGAGACGGAGCAGAAAGTCATAAGTTCACCTTCTTAGATAAGGGAGGAAAGAAAAGGGGAATTCTTCTACCTCTACATTACATCATGTTGAGCTGCTCTTGAGGAAGGCGGGCTGCTCTCAGGGAACTGATTTCACGCGTGGTTTAACATAAGAAGTGCCACTTTGTCAAACAGTTGTATAATATGATCTGTGAAAGATGTGATCAGGGGGTAGGAGGGATGCTAAAGTTGCATGATGGGAAATGCAGTAATTTATTTTTTAAGTATAAAAATACATATAGGTATATAGATGATTGGAGTTCCCCCTTCCTACTTATCGGTCATCCAGTGTCAGTCCAGTAGTAGTTACCGGTTATGATGATGACAAATATAATATGAGGTTCTGTTAAGGGTGGATCCCTTAACAGAACCTTGTATTATATTTGTGTTATATGTGAAAACATACAAGAAACGTTAGGGCACCCATACTAAGAAGTAGAAGTCAGGATATCTTGGTCTCTGCTGCATCAGTTTCAACTGTTTTGACCATTCGATTTGTCATTTGTGAGTCCATCAACTTTATCCAACCAAATGCACCTAAAAGTAATAATTCAGGAAAACAAATCAGAGCAGAGTCGAAGAATAATAATAATTAAATCATAATTAATCACAACCACCTACCTAGATGACTAAACAAAGCAAACAAGAGCGATTAAATGAAATAATACTATGCTAAAACCAACAACCCATCACAGAGTCCATACAGCTTCCATGACTTGAATACCAGTGAAAGGTTGCTGAAGTAAAACCCTCTTTTCCAGACACATCTACACCTGAATTTGAACTTTCTTTCTGTCACAAAAGTA